>CM024625.1:51343512-51943512 GCA_014182585.1 Eucalyptus coolabah
GGATCACCTAACGAAAGTCTATGCAAGAAATTTTCTAAGTCTATGCGGGATGAGTTTGAAATGAGTATGATGGGAGAATTAACATTCTTTCTTGGACTCCAAGTGAAACAAATGAAGGAAGGAACTTTTATTCATCAAGAAAAATATGCAAATGATCTTGTCAAAAGGTTTGGATTGGAAAAGTGCAAAAAGACCGACACACCAATGTCATGTTCACGGAAGATAGACAAGGATGAAGAAGGGAAGAAAGTAGATCAAAAACATACAGGGCATGATCGGTTCACTTCTTTATCTTCGCTTCTAGACTCCGATATTTTGTTTAGTGTTTGCATACGTGCTAGGTTTCAATCGGATCCTAGAGAATCCCATCTCGGTGCTGCAAAACGTGTTATCAAATACGTTGCCTCATCTTCAAGCATCGGTCTTTGGTATCCAAAGAGGGGAGATTTTAATCTTCTAGGATACTCGAGATGCGGATCTGGCCGTTGCGAGTCGATAGGAAGAGCACTTACGGAACTTGTCAACCGCTTGGAAACGGGGACGGTGTCTTGGTTTTCAAGGAAGCAAAGCACCTTGTAGCTCTCTCAACGACAAAAGCAGAGTATGTAGCTCTTGGAAGCTGCTGTTGCAAATTCTATGGATAAAACAACAGCTACAAGACTTTGGGATTGAAGACTCATGCACAGAAATCAGATGTGACAACACCAGTGCGATTAATCTCACCAAAAATCCAATCCTTGATTCAAGAGCAAAGCATATTGAGATTCGACATCACTTCATTAGAGATCATATTCAAAATGGAGAAATCTCGATTCAATTTGTTGATTCAAAAAGTCAACTAGCGGATATATTCACAAAGCCTTTGGAGAAAAATCAATTCGACTTTATCCGTTCAAGACTCAACATTTTGAAGCTTGAAGAAGTTAAAGTCTAGAGACTCACCAACTCCAAGACTCTAATCTCTCGAGACTTTAAACCCTCGGACTCGAGACGTGCATGGCTATAGACGTAAGTTGCTATTTTATCTAAAAGGTACGAATTCTCGTTTAGTTATCTAAACTCGAAAGGTACGATCTTTCGTTCGGTTATTCAATAATCGTGTGAAATTCGAAAACTTGTCTTTTTAAAAAAGGATTAATTTTGGCGGTTATTGATTTTGAAAAAAGTGTTCGTACACTTTCCTTGTGCCGGTTGAACTTCCCTTTTCAAAGCGAGTTATATATATACGGTTTTTCTTCGCCCAAATTTTCAAAACCCTAAAAAGAACTCTCCTCCGATCCTGTTTCTATTTCTGTTCATCTTCGAGAAAGTGGTCATTTTTCTTGGGAAAGCAAGTGAAGGAATCTTCCAATCGTCAAAGAAGGATGTCTTCTTCAAGGAAATCATCAAGAATCGCAAGGGGACCACAAAGAATGGAGAAGGGACTGACTCACTTCGATCTTGCGAGGAAGAAGACTTATCAAGTCGGCGACAAAGTCCGATTCGCTCTCCTCCACGTCATTCAACACCTCTGCCCCATAAGGTGCGAGTCAACATACGGAAGAAGAGATAATCGAGGATCCGGCCCGGTAAGAGTCCAAAGACCCTCCTTTATCTATAAGCTTTATCGTGCGTTGAAAAGCACCGGTACTTCATTAAAATATATAGATGAATTCCTTAAGGACAAAAATGATGGAAATGAGTATCTTTTTCTGCGGAAAATGGAGGAATTGGGAATTGCTGCAAAAGGAAGGGCAGAGGAGGCACTTGCAAACATTCCAAGTGACCCTCGCATGCCGGGACAAAATCGATTGAAGGAACGATGATGACAGAATGTTCCTTGAATTTCAACCTAAAATGGGTGTGGTAGCAAAAGTGAAAGGAAATCGGATGGATTTGTTTAAGTCCAAGGATCGGGAAAAGGTGTATTTCGGAGCTGTTGAAAAGAGGGTGATAAACCCTAGAAGTGTTGATTTTGACTTCTGGACGCCATCAATATGAACTTAGAGAGAAGTTGAATTTGCTTCAACTTGAGACTTTTTGCTCGACTCTACGGACGGGTATGCTCAGCGGCCGCTTATTTCTATTCAAATCTAAGCTTTTTGGATGCGAATAGAATTTCATTGGTGTACGAGATCAAGTCTATGTGGTAGATGTGAATATGTTGGCGGACATAGTTGGAGTTGAACGAGGACGTTATCTACCAATCAAAAGTCTCTGCTCGTACTACTCGGAACTTATCAAAGATAGGGACGTAGAGAAGAAAATTACCTATTCAGGATGAATGCCATCAACATTGTGCTTCATAAGATTGTGATCAAGCTGTCTCGGGCGAAGTCTACGTCAAAGACGTGTCTCTTTCGAAGCAAAGTTGATGTACGCGATCAACTCGGGACGGAAGTTCTCTCTCCCGCACACTATTCTCTTCCATATGTACAGAGCAATGTCGAAAGACAAGGACAATTGCCTTATCACAGTGCAGTGACCAAGATCTTGAGACATATGAACATTGAACCGCCACAAACATTTTGTGTTCGACCGTGTGATAAGATGGTGGTAGGTTTGAAGATGTTAACGAGATGCGTGCAAAGCTGTCCCAAGGCAATGGAGAAATTGAGTGAAATCTCCAGTCGATCTGCTTCAAAAGGAAAGGAAAGGAAGCCATTGGTGCTCCATCGAAGAAGAAGAAAAGAACTCTCATCTGGAGGATGAAGATGAAGATGAAGAGGATGAAGATCCTACTATCCAAGCATTGACAAGAACCGGGCGCTCGTGCCTCCAACCGGAACCCCGGAAGACGAGAGAAGAAGAAGAGCGAGAGAGAAGGAGAAAGAAGGCGAAGAAGAAAGAGAAGGAGAGAAAGAAAAGTCTTTGAATCTAGAGAGAAGGAAATCAAGAGCATGATCATCACTCTTCCCCTTTCGATGTCCTAGAGGCAGGGGAGTTGGCGAGCAAGAAAGGTCCTCACCTCATCTTGCTGTTAGTGAAGGTCCAAGACAATCTCCTGCGGACCCGGAAGAATTTCAGGCTTCTCAATTACTGAAGAAGGTGATACGTCGATTCCAAATCTGCCCGGACTATACGAAGCGCCATCGTCTACATTTACTCCATCGAGAAAGTTCATGCCGGTACATAAACAGATGATTCGTAGATTTTCGTAGCATCATGAATATTCTTACGGAAATGCGTAGCGGATATATGTTATTTTGTGAAATCCAAGCCATGAAGCATCTTTGGACAAGCATCTTCGGTCTCTTTGGAGGATAAATTCAAAGACCTCGCTCTGCAACTTCAAGCCAATGCTAAGGGAGAAGAGGTAGCTCAGCGAGGAAGACACTGAAGAAGCTCGAAGGAGTAGTCCGGTCCATTGGGGATTTCCGGATCGTGCGCATTCCCAAGCGGACATGACTCCTTTCTCACCCTTTTTAATGATGACAAAAAGGGGAGAATCAATTTGAACCAACAACTTTCAACTTTTTAAAACTTTTGTGGTTATGTTTATTTTTGAGTATGACTTGAGAACTTGAACTTGGGTGTGAATTTAAATTTGACTGAATTGGTTATGGATTTTGATGCTTGGTGGTTGCATTTTTATCAAGTGTTGTTATATGGTATTACTCATGAAAGACTAACCAATTTTCTGTGGATGCGAGAGTCTGGTTGCTTTATTAATCTTTTGAGTTAGCCATATTGCTTGAGAAATATTTTGCGGGTCAAAGTTGTTCAAATCTACAAAGAAAGTTTTGTCACCATCAAAAAAGGGGAGATTGTTGGAGAAATCTTTCCAAAATATTTTGAAGCGACAAAACATTTCTATCGTTTAAGTCTGGATGTTTGGAGGCCGAGCGGTTTAAAGTCGAAGACTTTGTACTCTCGAGACTCAAGACTCAAGACTCAAGACTCGAGACTCAAGACTTAAGTCTATTCTCCGCGATAGTCTTTCTAATCCAGTGACGAAGGAAATTCAAAGCCGAAGTATATGGTTGAGGATTCGATCCTATCCTCTGGAGAAGATTCTTTGGTTGGATAATCATTTCGGATTCTCTAAGTTCTTATCTAAGATCGATTGAAGATCCGATGGTCGAAGTATTCTTGGAATGTTCTATTCTTGGAAACCAAGATCCACGATTGTATGGGCGAACGGGATTAATGGGCTATCATCAGATTCCTTAAATAGCTCGGATGATCTTCTTGATTGATTCCGTCCAACGGGTAGATTGGAGGAATTCCTTTGGTAAGTGCCAACGGCTATGATGGCATAAAGGAGTATAAAGGAAGACGTTCTAGCTATTTTAGAAGAGTGATCGATAGAAAAATTTCAGAGTACGAAGAACCTTGATTGTTAGTCGATCTTTGTTCGAGCAAAATTGTATACACGAGAGTGTTTATACTTGGTGACACCTTGAGCGAGTGTGGTAGATTGTCTACACCTAGAAATCAAGGAAGATCAACACGTAACATCTCTTTGATCATAGTGGAATCCAGCCAATTGGCTGTCGGTGCGAAGAGTGGACGTAGGCTTGAATCAAGCCGAACCACTATAAGCGCGTATTCAATTCTCTCTTTCCCTTACTCGGTCTCACGATTGATTTTTGATTATCCAACTGTCTAAGTATTGTGCAATCTTTAAGAAAATTTTTATATACCTATTCACCCCCCCTCTAGGTACTCGTACTAGCTATATCAGGCGACGGTGGCGATAGAAGCTCACGTGGTTGGTGGGTTTGAGCCTTCTTGACATGTGTGTCAGGGGACGACGGGGGGCGGCAATCTGCTGCATGTGCGAGATGGCCTGGGCAATTTATCAACTTTTACATAAATTTATTGCCTCAACTTATCAATTTTTCTCCTACTAGGTTACCAACTAGTTCCGTTTACAGAGTCTAATTTAAGTTGCTTACCAATGTTCATTTAATTTTTTAATGACCAACTTTTCTAATAACCAGCTTTTATATGCCTTACTTAAACCAATTCGTTTAGAAATTATCAACCTTAATTAAAGTGATCTTTCATTCGGTTAGATTACTAATAAATTGTGCGTTATCAGCTCTTATTTAAGTTAGTTAAGATAAAGGTGAAAGTGAAACTTGAGGAGGCTAATGCCAAGAATGAACAAGTAGTCGATCAACATAGAAGATGTCGGGTTTTCCAGGTTAGTGATCATGTAATGGTGTTCCTACGATGAAAGTGATTTCTCATGAGGCATTATGGCGGGCTACAACCAGGAAATATGGTGTAGACAAGATCAAGTAAAGAATCAACGATGATGCCTATGTTGTCGGCCTTCCTAGGTTCTTGATATGCCTAAAATCTAGACGACGAATAGTCGTATCTTGGGGATTGAGGTGGAAGCAGCTATTGAAGACTTTGTGGACAATTCAAACAAGCAGAAATCTAACAGGCAGGTCTTGGAGAAGAATAGATGTGCCAAAATGGGTTGAAAACCTATTTATTAACACATATGATGGGTTGGGTTACATATGGGTTAACTAAGTATTGCTAAATGGGTTGATATCAGTTTGAGTAATAAAGTCGAATGAAATGTGGGTTTTTAATGGGTTTAAAAGTCAACCCACCTGCAGTCCCTTTTCACTTGTTTTAGGTTCAAGTTGGGGGATTTCGGGTGGGGCAACTTAATTTCTAGTTATGTCTTCTGAAAAATAGAAAATTAGTTGTGATCTTTGAAGCTTTAGCATCCATAAAAATTAGTATATGATTTTATGTGTAAATATTTACCAACTTATTGAATTTAAGAGATGTCAAATAACTCATTGTGAACTTTACCCAAAAAAAAAAAAAAAAAAACTCATTGTGAAACTCCACAAATTTGCAATGAAGAAAAAGTCACAAACAAGTTGAAAATCTTATTTGGAACCTTATAAAACTATCAAAAATTTATCTTTTACACTACATACATAATATAACAGTCCTTACATTTAAACATCTATGTGTTTGAGTAATGTAGGTCGGGTTTGGTATGAATTAGGTACATATAAGGTTAGATTGGATATGAGTCACTTAATTTGTATTGTATATAAATAGTTCAAAATGGGATATATGGGTCGGATCATTTTTTACCCGACCTAAAACTCGTCCTAATCCATCTGATACTTGACAAGGACTTGCGCAATGTGCAATAGAATGACCATGACTTTTGCAGTCATTTGGGCCTCAAAATCCATCTTTTATGTTTGTTTTAGGGCACTTTTATATTTTTTGGGTATATTTTCTTGTTATTTTTGGGTTTTCTTATATCACTTTTGGCTTTCATAATATATATAATTTTTTATGTTTCATACAGTTTTGACTTTTACTAAAAAGATACTGACAACTGAGAGATTCATCTCCGTACATTCTGAGTGCTCGTTTGCAAATTCATTTAATATTTAAATATTCTAATACGCTTCCTCTATCCAAATAAGCAAGCCGTTTTTAATGGTCTAGTTAATATGCGATTATATTCTTAGTTATGAGAAAAGGGTTAAGTGTTTTGGGTGGCTTGTAATCCTTTACTAGATGCACTGGAATAACTATACACGTCTATTGTCTTGACGTGACAACGTGAACGGCAAAATTGGTCAAATAGTCATTCATCCACGGCCATGGATGGCAAAATTCAACTAACGTTTTTAATTGCGTCTCTTCACATGCTTTTCAGCCCTATTTAAAGGTGTCTGTTGGGTTTATACACATTCCTACAAATAAACTCCTTCATTATTTAAAAACCTTAATTATTTTTTATGAGCCCGAACTCTTTGAATTTCCTAAAAATTGGTTCATTATTGGACCAAATCATAAATATTTTACAGGGCGCCAATTTAGTTCTATTTTTTTTTTAATTTAGCTAATTTAATCGTAAACCTTTTAATGAGTTGCCGATGTAGTCATTTCGGTCAATGTTTGGCCGAAAATCATTGAAGTGAATGCCTACCATCCTTGTGGCATAGACGACGCTGACGTGAACGATTTTTGTAATTTTTTTCTTTTTTATATTTTCTTTATTTTCTTTTTTCCTTATTTCCTTTCACCCATCCAACAAGGTATTGGAGAGGATGGAGAAGGTGAAGATGTAAGGACACAGGCCCCACCGTGTGATATTGTCCGCTTTGGGTCACCCGCCCTGGCGCGGACGAACCACTATCCCAACCACGGTCTTTTCCCTCAAGGCTTTGTTCTCAGCACAGCGGAAGTAAGTGTGAAACGCGTCACACAATTAAAGGGACCCAAGCCTTATAAACAAGGCCCAAGACTCCCCCTAAGTGATGTGGGACGGGAGAAATGCCCTTAGCCTCGCCCGCGTCTTGCCGAGGCGATCTTAGTCTGTCCCTGTCTTGCCCAGTGCAGGTCGTTACATTCTCCCCTTTAAGACACGGCGCCTCATTTGTGGCCACACGCTATGGGAGTTGGCTCGATACCATTTTTAAGGACTTGGGCCCCGTGTGATATTGTCGCTTTAGGTCACTCGCCACAGGCGGACGAACCGCCATCCCGGCCACGGTCTTTTCCCTCACGGTTTTAAAACACGTCACACAATTAAAGGGACCCAAGCCTTATAAACAAGGCCCAAGACTTCCCCCTAAGCGATGTGGGATAGGAGAAATGCCCTTAGCCTCGCTCGCGTCTTGCGAGGCGATCTTAGTCCGATCCCTTCGTATTGCCCGGGTTTGGGTCGTTACATTCTCCCCCCTTAAGGCACAGTGCCCTCGTTGTGGCCCCACACGCTACGGGAGTCGGCTCTAATACCATTTGTAAGGACTGGGCCCATTTGTGTGATATTGTCCAGCTTTGGGTCACACCCTTACAGCGCGGACGAATCGCCATCCCAACCACGGTTTTTTCCCTCACGATTTTAAAACGTGTCACACAATTAAAGGGACCGGAGCCTTATAAACAAGGCCGGGACTCCCCCATAAGCGATGTGGGGTAAGAGAAATGCCCTTAGCCTCGCAGGATGCTGAGGCGATCTTGTTCGTTCCTCCATACTTTTGCCCAGTGCAGGTCGTTACATTCTTCCTCCCTTAAGGCACGGCGCCCTCTGTGGCCCCACTGCCTTTGCGGGGTCGACTTTGATACCATTTGTAAGGACACTGGGCCCCAGTGTGATATTGTCGCTTTGGGTCACCGCCCTAGCGCGGACGAACCGCCATCCCGGCCACGATCTTTTCCCTCACGGTTTTAAAACGCGTCACACAATTAAAGGACCCAAGCCTTATAAAGAAGGCCCAAGACTCCCCCCAGCGTGTGGGGACGGGGAGAAATGCCCTTAGCCTCGCCCGCATCTGCCGAGGCGATCTTAGTCCGTCCTCGTGTGCCCAGTGCAGGTGGTTCGGAAAGAGGAAGAGGTAGCAAACTAGACCCATCAAATAGGTGGGTCGAGTCAAGTTTGGGTTGGGTTGAAAATGGGTATACACATATTTGGCCTATTTAACCCGTTTTGACCCATATTCATGTAATGTAAATCAAGTGACCCATACTCGACTTGACCCATATCAAACCCATACCCAATCCGACTTGTATTGCTAAAATTTATTAATATTTTAGGAAAATCCACACCTACTATATGCTAATTGGATTAAAACTTCAAATTAAATTAAAAATAGTAAATAAAATAAAAATTTTAAAAAAGTATAAATTGAAATATTTATAAAGAATTATACCATGCACATACTTCTCTTGTTTGAAGTGAATATATTATTGAGTAACTAAAATTGTAACATGAAAAATCTTTAACTAAACCTAAGAAAGTTTATTTTATGATTTTTTTATTAAAAAAAGTATTGCTAAAACACTTTTATGCAATACAAATTTAATGGAAATTTTTATAATTCTTTTTAAAATAATTTTTAAAAAAAAAATCAAAATTTTAATTATTTTAATTATTTTTAAAATTTTAATTTTTTTATTTTCTCTTTTCAGCCGGCCAGTGGTCATGATGACGGCAGGCGTTGGCCATAGGCGAGCTTAAGCTCGTAGGCGTCAATGGGGCATGATCTTGCCAATCTAGCGAGGTCGAGGCCTTGCCCGACGCGGTGAGCTTGAGTCTTGCTAGATCCGGTGAGGCTCAATCTTGCCAATTTGGTAAGGCCAAGGCCCCACCCGACGCCCAACGAGCTTGAGTCTTGCCGGTCGTCGGTGAGGCTCGGCCTCATTGGATCTAGCGAGACTCGAACTCGGCGGCGTTGGGCGGGGCACAATCTTGCCCGTCTAGCAAGGTTGAGGCCTCACTTGATCTTGGATGAGCTGGAGCTTGGCCTGGCTTGTGGCCGGTTGTTGCCGTGCTGGCCACCGGTTTAGGAAAGTGGAAAAAGAAAGAAAAAAAAAAAAAAAAAAAAAAAAAATAAAATTGAAATATAAAAATAATTAAAATTTCGATTTTTTTTTATTAAAAAACATTTTTATAAAGTTAAAAAGAGAATGATTATGTGGGGCTTGGTTGGAAATTTAGAAATGGATTCCAAGATTCCAACCCATTGGATATTTTAAAAGGGTCAAAATGAGTCACAAGTTCTGACTCATTTAAATCGAACTTTTTTTTTTGACTCATTTTTAGTTGGGTTTTTAAAACCCCTAACTCATATATAACCCATATAAATAAAATATGAATCAAAAATAGGTTTATGACCCACTTTGACACCTCAATAACAAATTAAGAAGGTGAGGAGGAGGGTCCACTCACGGCAGGTCTGGGTTGGGTAGTGGTTGAGGAGGGGGTGGGTGAAGAGAGAGTGGGCCAGACTGCAGGTGGTTTTGTTTTTTTGGTCGAATACTGCAGGTGTTTTTATTTTATTTTTTTATTTTTATTTTTTGGCAGTGAATACTGCAGGTGGTTGAGGAGGGGTGGGTGAAGAGAGAGTGGGCCAGACTGGTGACGGAGAGAGGGAAGATGAGGTTTAGATTTATGAGGTAGAAGATCTTGGAGGACCACTTGGGATGACGACAAATCCAAGGAAGATGTCAGAGATGGTGAGGAATTGGAGCATTTCCAGAGCAAGATCCATTTTCGGGGATACTTCGGTTGGAGAGATTGGAATCAAGATCAAGTTTTGAGATGGCGATGATTTGCGTGAGCTATGATTTAGACGGAGTGAAGTGATGGCGAAGACAGTGAAGGAGAGGAGACGATAAGAGAAATTTGCTCAGCTGTCTTCTATTTTAGATTGTATTTATTGTTTTTGAGATATTTTTGTGAACCCAGTTTGGGTCGATTAGAGTATTGTACTGGAACCGAACCGAATTGTCAAGGTATCCAATTTTTTACATAGTACCTGAATCGGATTTAAATTAAATAAAAAATATCCGAAATTTTCGGTTTAGTTAAGGAATTATCGACACCCTCAGTATTCTTAAAGACTTAGCTGCATATGATCCATCGGATCCTGAAAAAAAAAATGATGTTGGTATATGTAGAGGAATATGTCAACTTATGTAATAGATAGAGTAGAGTCGATAATATGATACGGCAATATTTATATTTTTTAAAATGAGAATTCTGTATCCTAGTTAGTGAATGGACTATATTCTTGGTCACAGCTGATGGTGACGACAATAGTTTTCTTGCCATGAAATGAAAAAGAAGTTAATGTAGGTCGACTACGTTAAATGTGACCATTTAAATTTGGTTCAACATGACTTGATCATATAAACATACCTAAAAAAATAGTGGAGAAAAGACTTATACAATATACACATTTATACATTTAATGTCCTCTTTACTAATCTTAGCAAAGTAGAATAGTTATTCTTACTTGTTAAGATATGTCCGTCTAGGGTTTGGAGATCAAATGTATAGGTTTTGAGAGAATGTGATTGAACTAAAGCCGCTAAATAGGAATTTGGCATGAAGCAGGACACCCTATATGATACCCTCAAAACTAAGTATTTTATCTAGCAATCTTGAGGCTTGACGAGCAAACTAAGCTATTCTAGGAACTGGTTCGTATGCTACGTGCAATTGGTTTGCCTTGTAATGTGCGTGAATCTTAGTGACTGCTGATAAAGTTCCAGTTACGATCTTTCCCAGTTTTCACTCCAAAGCAATTCTCTAAGATATCTTTGTGCTGAGGTTACAACATCACCACCCCTTTTACAAGGTATAATCTCCTGCCGAAAAAAAAAAAAGAAAGAAAAAATATTTCCCACACTTTTGAATCAAAGGCATGTGTCCTGATCGAATATAGAATTTTCACTATCATGTCTCCATCCGTGTCACATACATAGGATCTCGACAATTACCAATTTTGATAATGATATACAAAAGACTTAGGGCTGTTTGGCAATGTGCCAAATAATGCCCGATTCGATTTTCGTTTTCGAGAATCAATTTTGCGTTTGGTAAAATTTTTGTTCCGAGAGCAGTTGGGAAGAGAATTGAGAATAAAACAAAATATGATTCTTCGTTCGAGAATCAAAAAAAGAATCAAAACAATGAAACTTTCATTCTTCCTTCCGTCATCTCGCAATTGCCGTTTGCCACCACCCGCCACTTTGTCGCCGCCATTTGTTTGTCGCTGGTCACCGGTCCGGCGAGCTCGGCCGGAGCTCACCGAAGCCGGGGCGAGGTTGGCGAGCTTGGGAGGCAAACCTAGCCACCGGCAAGGCTCGCCCGGCCTCGTCGGTGGCGAGGCCGAGCCTCGACGGGGCCGGGCGAGGCTCGTCTAGCCGCCGGCGAGGCTCGACTAAGAAGGGCCGACCTCGTCGAGAGCCGGCGACCTTCGGTGAGTGTCGCTGACCCTCGTCTGGTCGGTTGCCGGTTCGGCGACGTCGCCATGGAAGCCCTTGTACGGCCGGTCGCCGATCGCGAACATTATCGGTCTTTGTTTGGCAGTAGGCCACATGAAGAAAGAAGAAGAATAGGAAAAAGGGAAAAAAAAAGAAAAAGAAAAAAAAGGAAAAAAAAAAAAAAAAAAAAAAGGAAAAAAAATTTAAAAATCAAAAGAAATTAATTTGGAATAGAATCAATTAGCCTTTGTATCAAACGCAATTCTATTCTAGAATAAAAAATTTTGGATAGTTATCAAATACGTTTTTTTACTCGGAATCGGTTCTCGGGGAACTAAAAAAAAAAAATCATTTCTAGTTAGAATCAGCTCCCGGGAACAAAATCGTTACCAAAGGCGCCCTTAGTGACATGTTGCATCATTTTCTTAAAAAATGACATGAGTAGAGACACAATAGGTAAGGGTGTCAACGGAACTGAACATTTAGGAAAAACTTTCGAATTTAATCGAATGAGACTCGGCGAATACGAACCAAATTGAAATTTCGGTTCGGTTCGGTTCAGTTTTCCATTTTTGGTTTTCAACTTTTAGTTTTCGATTTTTGTTTTGTTTAGTTTTTTTTTTTCTGTTGTATTTCAAAAAAAGCTCTTATTGGTTTGTTGGTTGTTCGATTCGGTTCGGTTAATCGATTAAATCCGAACTGATAATTTTTTTTATTTTTAATGAGAATCAAACTAAATGGCGAACAGAAAAATCAAATTTTTCGGTTTGTTCGGTTCGATTTTCGGTTCGGTTTTGACACCCCTAACAATAAGAGGTAGATGATCCGCATTTTTGTTGATACATAAATTTTGACTTAATATTACGGATTAAATTGCATTGGAAAATTAAGGACTAAGTTGGCCCTAACAAAAATATTTTTCGCATCACCTAGATATTATTATCGTTTGCTTTTACTAATTTTTATTTTCTATTTCATTTTCCCTTATTTTACCATATTTTCGGATAACAAGTAAAAAAAAAGAAAAGGAGCCAATGGGGCTGGACTTCATGTCTGGCCCTCCTTTTTAATTTCTTCTTTTCCCCACGAGGGCTCGAGGCCCATTTCCCTTTTGTACTCCTTTGGCCCAGCCCCTCCTCCTTTCTCTTTCTTCCTTCCTCCTTTGCTCTCTGCCTTTGCAACTCAAACGCAGCGATGACGATGCGCACGAGTATGGCCTACGGCAGAGAAAGAGGAATAAGCCGGTGACGGACGGGATGGCAGGGCAGGTGTCTTCAATGCCGCCGAATTAAGAAATATAGCAGAGCAGACCTACTCTGCAAGTAGATGGTGAGGGGACGCCGGTTCGACCGAGAGAAGGCCCGGTTGGCGCGCCAAGGACCGGCGGCCAAAGCCTCCGTCGATGACTAAACGAGATCCTTTTTTGTTGCGTGAGTGGTTTCTTTCAAGGTGTTTGGTGGCTCCCCGGTGGGTCGCATGGGGACAACGGGGAGCGGTGGTGACTTGCAAAGGTAGCCGGGAGTTGGCCGGTTCTCGACTGCTGTCGCGGTGGTCCTCGGGGTTGGGGGGCTGCTGGTGTTGCCGTTTTGCGGGTCCGTTAAGTAGTGGCAGTGGCTGGACGGGCAGAGTCTGAGGTCTCAACTCTAATGTGCAAGGTGGTGCCGCGGCATATGCACGGCCCAGGCGCCGCCGTCCGCCTTAGTCCTCTCGGCCGTCGAAGTCAAGTCGATGGTAGACTGGAGTCGGGCGCGAGTCTCAGCCGGGTGGGGTTCCTGGGTGCTAGGTATGGCGAATGCGAGTCGGGCTTCGGCCTTGTTTTCGTTTAAGGAATGGGTTATCGGACTGGGCTCATTTGTTGAGCCCAATCCAGCCTATGCCCATATCAGTCCAAACTGTATCCGACCCAGATCCCTTTTCATAATATTATTTTAATAGTTAAAATATTTTATTATTTTAATAATTTAAAAATAAAAAATTACAAAAAAAGATGTACATTAAGAAAAAGAAAAATAACCTTTAAGATGATTTTAGTTACCCACAAACGCAAAGAAAATCTTTGAAAATCCAAAAAACCCTCAAGTTTAAACAAGATTGGGTACCATGCCTTCACTCTTGCTCCAGCTCGTCGTCACTGTACTCATTCCTAGACCTGTGGGAATGGGGCTAAGGTTAGTGCGTGCAATTTGTCAAAGAATACGATGATTTTCTCTCAATTTAAAGAGGTAAATTATCGACCAAACGACAAAAAAAAGAAGGTTAAATTAAGTACCTTCCATATAAATGGAGTCAACAAAGAGTTTACTACCCCTTTGTTGGTTTTTGCAAAAGAAGATAATCTTCAATCAATATGTTCCAGTAATTATCCGCTTTCTTATTTGAAGACAATGGGGTGGCATGGTGACAGATGAATCTTAGGTTCTTTTGGCACGTATACCTCAAAATCTACCGATGGAAATCATTTCTCTCTCTCTCTCTCTCTCTCTCTCTCTCTCTCTCTATTTTTTCATTGCTGTTTCTTTTTGACTCTCCTATGTCACGCGCATGTGGAGCAGCTAAAGTTTTTTTTTTGGTCAAAGGAAAGCATATATTCATAGAAACGTCATTTTACAACCGGCCAGAAGGGCGTCGACATATATCAGATTCATCAAAATAAGAGGAGGAAGATATTCCAATTGTGGGCCAAAGTTGCATCTCATTTGGGCCTTTGCAGCCAGTCTGCAACTCCATTTGCTTCCCGGGGGACACCACCGAATCGTAAGATTAGGGAACAGCGGTAGCAGTGCAGCAGCCTCCGCAAGCAGGGGACGAAGCTCCCATGGCGTAGACCTCCTTCCTGTGATGGCATCCACCACTGATCTACAGTCCAATTGCATCACAACCGTAGCGTGCTGTAAGCCTTGTGTTAACAAGTGCTGGATTGCGAAGGAGAGGGCTTGGAACTCCGCTACCAATGTTGAATCAATAGGAAAACGTTTGGTGTAGATCTCGGTAAGTCTTCACGATGATCTCTAAAAACCGCAGCAATCGCCCCTTTTGTGCTCTACGGTTGATATGAAGCATCAACGTTACATTTTAATGTACCCATATCAGGCGGTCTCTAGAGCTAATTAAGGTTCGAGGTTGAGGTTGAGCGCGGGTTGCCTTGCGGCGGAAGGGGAGGTAGAGGTGATGCGGTGAAGCCTCGTCTCCGTTCTGTTTGTTTCGACTACCATGGAGGAATTGAGCCGTTGATTGCGGAAGAGGTAGCTATTTCGCATTTTCCGGATGTGCCGGCGAGCGGTTGCAAGAAGCTCTAAAGAAGGTGAGTTATTTGTTGATACCGATTTTGCAGCAAGCCAAACATCAAATCTATGGGTGTGCTGATCTTGAATGTCAATGTTGGTTTCTAGATGAGTCCAAATAGGGGCGAGTCCATGGGCACTGATAGTATTAGATGTTCTCACATTTCGGATATTGCCGATTGCATAGTTGTGATAAGGATCGAAGTAATGCTTCGGCGGAATAGGTTTTCTCGGGATGCTACGCATTTTGACACAATGACCAAAGAAAGGTTCTGACTTTGGGGGCGGTTTTCAAAGACCAGATTTTGCGCCGAGAGAGGATTAGGTATCCGATGAGAGGTTGATGTTGTCTGGTTGTTATTGTGGCTGGATTTTTTACATTTATAATGCGATAGTTGCTCTTGGCTGTGAGTATACCATCCTTTGTAGCTGGCCAGACCAATTGATCTTCTACATAGAGAGGTCTAACTGGGATGGTCAAAATTTCTTTAACAGTTGGCTCATCTAGAATGCGATGTAGCAGAGGTACATTCCAGGTATTATGAGTAGCATCTATTAGGTCAGCCACTAACTTCGGGTCCTCTCTGTTGGCAGGACCAAACAAGGTTCCACTTTTTAATCATAGAACCTCACGGATACAGATTTTCCTCCCATTGCCTACTGACCATCTAGTATATGGTAGGATAGCTTCTCGGCTTGTAAGAATACTCTACCAAACCCATGATGGACGACTGCCTTTGGTTGCTGATTTAAATTCTGTGTTGTGAAAATATAGCCCTTTGAAAAGTTGAACCCATAAAGCCTGAGGTTGTTGGAGTAACCTCCATGCTTGCTTGCCGAGCATGGCTTTATTAAATGCAATGAGATCCCGAAAGCCTAGCCTGCCTTGATCCTTACTACTTTTAAGAGTATCCCAATTCTTCCAATGAATGCCTGCCCTATGCATATCCGTTTTCCACCAAAACCTTGCAATGTTCTTTTCAATAGTTTTACACAACGATAAGGGCAATCTAAAAACCGACATAGCATAATGCGGAATCGCCTGAATGATAGATTTGATAAGAGTTTCCTTACCTCCCTTTGATATGAGCTTTTCCTTCCATCCTTCGAGTTTTGAGTGAACACGTGCTAGGATCCAAGAAAACATGTCCTTTTTGGAGCGACCCCAGTCTGAAGGGATACTCAGATAGTTACCAGCCCGTTGTAACACAGGAACTCTAAGTTCGAGAGACATATTTTCCTGCAGACTCATAGGGCAATGCCGACTAAAAATAATCCCTGATTTGTTGCGGTTCAATGCTTGGCCCATGGCTAGAAGATGCGATTTAATATATTAGCTAGGTTTTGACTCTCACGAATGCTGCCATTAAAGAAAAAGATTGCATCATCAGCAAAAAATAAGTGGGAAAGGGTAGGACACCACCTATTGAATCTGATACCCTTTAGTTAGCCCATATGAATTGCTTGGCTGATCAATATTGACAGAACATTCGCCACCAGGATAAAGATATATGGTGAGAGAGGGTCACCTTGCCTTAGACCACGAGTAGGGAAAATAGAAGGAAGAAGCTCCCCATTGAATCTGATACTATAGGATGTAGTTGAGACACATTGTAATATCCATTGTACCCACATAGGATGGAAGTCCACTGAATTAAGTAGTCCTTAAGGAAATCCCATTCAATTCTCGTCATATGCCTTGCATGTCGGTCTTGAGAATTGCATTGAATTTTGTTGTCATTTGTCGTGTTTTAAATTGATGAAGAACTTCTTGAAAGATTGAGATGTTGTCTTGGATCTGTCGGCCATTGACAAAAACGGTTTGTTCCATAGATATCAGTTGAGGTAACCAATGTTTGAGGCGGTTGGCTAGCACCTTGGAAATGACTTTGTAGGCGAAATTACAAAGGCTAATTGGTCTATAGTGTTCTATTTTTTTTTTTTTCTGGATGAGGGGTCTTGGGAATCAAAACTAGAATAGTACGGTTCAGTATAGGTGGCATCTGGCTTGTTTCGAAAAACTTCTTAACTAGAAGAAACATATCATCTTTGATTACCTCCCAGTGAGATTGATAGAATATCTCGTCGAAACCATCAGGGCCTGGTGCCTTAGTAGACCCCAGTTGAAAAGTAGCCTGACGAATCTCCTCTGGACTCACCTCTTCCAATAAAGCATTGTTCATTTCTGTAGTAACAACCCTTGGACATTGTTGGAGAATAGGAATGTAATTGCGAGGACCCACCGTAGTATATATATCAGAAAAAAAATTTACAAGTCATTACCTGTAAAGCATTGGGATCCCTAATCCACTGGTTGTTATGATCTTGGAGCATAGTAATGCGATTTCGTTGCCTTCTCTGAAGAGTTGTCGCATGAAAAAATCTGGTGTTTTTATCACCCCACCTTAACCATTGGATTCTAGATCGCATGGCCCAAAATTGTTCTTCTTGCTGCCAAAGCTGTCTGATTTCCTCATTTAGCTTTGTAACTTCTGCTCTATTCTGATATGCATGCTGTTGATTGGTAATTTGTCGAAGCTGTTGCTGTAAATATGCTATTTTAAGATCACCTCTGGAGAATTTTGAGCGACTCCACCTTGTTAGGACTCTAGATGTATGTTGTAACTTTGAGATGATGCCTGATCCATTTACCCTGATTGAATTCCATGCTGTTGAAATTAGTTCACTACATTCCTTATCTTCATTCCAGAAAACTTCAAAAGTAAAGGATTTCTTTAGGGTTTTGTAGGATGCTGAAGAATGAATGATCAATGGGCTATGGTCAGACCCAATAGCCGGCAGCACAGAAACTTCAGTAGCAGGAAATAAAAGTCTCCAATCCATCGAACACATTGCCCTGTCCAGACATTCCTTCACCAGCTCATTGCCGATGCGATTGTTCATCCAGGTAAACTTACATCCCTTACTTGGTAACTCCATAAGAGAACAATCATTGATAAGTGCCCGAAAAAATAACATGTGATGTCGATCTGCTGGTTTTTTCCCAAACTTTTCCCATGGATAAAGAACGTCATTGAAATCTCCAACGCATAACCAAGGGAATGTGTTAGCATAACTAATCTCCCGAAGTTCATTCCAAAAAAGTTGACGAGCACGGTAGATATATGGAGCATGAATGCAAGTTATACGCATAGTCCAATCATTATGGTAGTCTTTATAAAGCATGTCTATATAGTTAGGTGTGAAACGGAGCACATCTAAAGTTACCTGATTAGTCCAGAATAGTACCATCCCTCCCGCCAGACCTGTAGGGTCTACAATAAAAGAGTTAGGAAAATGAAGTCGACGCTGAATCCTTCTAACCATCACTTCATAGTTCTTGGTTTCCGAAAAAAAAATTATTGTGGGCTTTTCCTTGGCCGACATGGCCCTTAAAGCTTGAACTGTCAGGGAGTTACCCAATCCACGATAGTTCTAGCATATGATCTTCATTTGTGAGGTGGTGGCTGTTGAGGGCCGGCCAGAAGCCCACGCTCCGAGTTCCTCAGCCTTATAAATTGGTGTTTCCATGAGATTAGTGTCATCATGATCTTGGATAGTCAAGCTTTTGGACTTAGGGGTTGTACCTTTTTAACTTCTTGGCCACCCCTAGTTTTGGGGTCAATCTCGCATTCTTCAGCTTCTTATGCTCCTTTGCTTCCATGGTTTGATGCTGAACTCCTTTTAACTTATCTCGGTAGGAATGACTAGGCTGATGATCGGGGACCACTCGGCCAGGGCGGTATGACTTGTAGCAACAGCCTCGGTTTGGTGTATAGGATCCACATTTGCCGGTTGAAGTAACGAGAGGACATGCGATGGCACGGGATCATTAGTAAGCTGGATGTGGCAATAAAGGAACTTGGGGAAGTTGTGAGGGAGGAGTTTGGTACGTTTTCTTCTGTTGGCGAGTGTTGTTTTGTGGCGTATAGAAAGTATGCCAATATGGGCTATGCAACCTAACCTCGGCCCGAAGCTAGTTGCCATAGGCCATGTTACCTTTACCTTCTAATAATGCTTCATCAAAGGGTATATCCGAACAATATGTCGCATAATGACCCAACTTTCCACACGAGTAGCAGAAATGTGACAGTCTTTCATACCGAAGATCGAGCCATAGATGCTTACCCTCAAGGCGAATTAGGCTGCGCATGATAAAATTTCTGAAATAGAAATTGATTTCTGCCCATAAATTGATTTCTCAATTTCTATTCCCTAGAAAAATTTCTAAGCAAAGAAATCTGTTTGATAACAACTCAAAATTTCTATTTCGAAACGAAGAAATCCGTTTGATAACGAGAATAAAATTTCTATTTCTAAGAATAAAAATTAGATAGATAACAACATAGGAAATTCTCAAATATAAAATAATAGTCAAAATAATACTAATACATTACAAAATTTGAAAATACAATTTCATGGAATTTTCGGCATATTATTATCCCTTACCATTTTATTGGCAATGTTTTTTCAAAGCGTATTTATTTGGTTTTCCTCCTCGGTCAACTAAATGTTTGCAAGCTCATCCTACGTAGGTTCAGCCAAGTACATCGAATCTTTATATAGAGAAAAGTTCTTATCCATCTTGTCTTGATCACGGATGTAATTATGGATGGCACAACATGCAATTATGATATGTGCTTGCTTTCAAATTGCAAATGAGGGCACTTGTCTCAAAATGAAAAAGCCATTCTTCAATGTCTCAAATGATCTTTCAATGACATTTCTTAAAGAAGAATGCCTATAGTTGAACAATTTTCTTGCAGTTGTTGGCCGTGTCGCTCTACCCCTATACTCATTTAAATGATACCATTCACCTCTAAAAGGAGTTAAAAATCACGGAGTTGCTGCATAACCAGAATCCATGACATATTATTTGCCTACAACAATGTATTCATATATTGGTCATAATTTGTAACTATAAATATAATCATAAAGAAAATTACTCCTTAAAGGACAAACAAATACTTAGTGGCAGTTGAGGAAATTCTAAGTGAGGAGTTTCCAGTGCTGCTGCAAGCACTCGACAATCGTTGGCAGAGCATTTCCAACCAGAATATACAAAAGTAAATTTCATATCAAATGAACAAATGCACATCACATTCTGAGTGGTGGTGCCTTTCCTACCTCTAAATGGGATTTGCTTCGACACAGATATAGAAGCATGAATGTGGGTGCCATCGATATTATCAAAGACTAGTATTATATAAGATTATCAACAAAATAAAATTGATGGTGTAAAGGAATATATGAGAATTCTACCTTGAAGTAATGTTTATGCTTTATGATCCATAAGAATCTCTTGTGGGACAACATCAAAGGAATGTGGTATGATAACTTCTTTTGTCAATTTGATAACAAAAATTCTATTTTTGAAAGATGGAGAAAAAAAAATAATTTCTGTTTCTATTTCAGAAACAGAGAAGCTACAATTTCTAGTTTCTGATTTCTCATTCAAATCAATTTCTGGAATAGAAATCTGTTTCAGAAATAGAGAAATCAAATTACGTTATCAAACGGATTTCTGTTCCAAACCTGTTTTGGGGAACAGAAAAATAGAAAAATCAAGAGACAAAAATTTTATCATACGCAGCCTTAGCTTCCCTGTCTTAAGAGAATCTTGCAAATTTAGTTCCACTTTGGCTCTGGCAGGTCTGGATGAGTTTCCATCTTTTGTATCAATTCTGATGTCCAATACACGACCCAACTGTTGCACTGCCCTGCGGATCATGGATTCCGTACACCATTCTAAAGGTAAACCAACCACGTGAACCCAGAATGCACATGTGGAAAAGTCATAGCAATGTAAAGGAGTATTAGGAATCCATGGTTTAAGTATAACCAAATGGCCAGAGAAATTCCAAGGTCCCCCTTCAATAACTTTTTGTTTTGCTGTTTGAGTATGGAATTTAAATACAAAGATGTTTGCCTCTGGCTGTGAAATTTCTACCTGGTTAATGCGCCATACGCGCGTTAACGTACTGTGGAGAGCTGGAATATTTGTAGTAGGGTTGGATAGAATGCGTCCTACTAAAGTCAAACGACATTCTTCTATTTTTCAGGGGACGGTGCATCATTCCAGTCTTCTATAATGTGTTCTGTAGTAAGACGACCTAACTTGTTGCGAAGTGCGGACAAACGCGAAGATTCCCCTTGGTCATCCGATGCCGTTCAGAAAAACCAATAAGCTAGAGATTGATACAGGGATTGATAGACATGCAACAGGGCAGATGAAGATATCCAGATAAAAACACAAGAGAAACTACTCCAACTCCTACCAATGGTGAACAGGGAACATGGCGGATGAAGAGACAGCCAATTCCGGTAGTTCGCATACGGACTGGGGCTCACACAGTAAAAGCAAGCACCGAACCTCCTTACCCATAGGCTATGAGGACAAACAACAATGGAAGGTGAAGTACTGTATGGGAACGAACCAAAATCAGAGTGCCGAAGGTGGCCGAATTGGATGGGATACGGACATGCAGCAACCCAAAGAAGGAAATCATGCTAGATGTATGGAAGAGGGGATGATCCGAAGATGGTGGATGAAGACGGAACGGTAAAATTGAGGGGATTAGGGTTTGAAAACTACCATGGCGGTAGACAGGCGACTCTGCATGTCGAGAGAGAAAAAGAGAAGAGATAGTCCAACGTTAGTTGCCCTCCACAGTCGGAGTTCTAATTTAGCTAAAGTTAGTGTTAGGAGTTTTTATATCATACAGTCTACGTGAAGAATTAATTTGGACAAATCAGGTGAATCTTTTGACATGTTCATGAATTAGTCACCTAATTAATAAACCTACTCTAAGTTTCAAAATGTCTACATGATCTGTGCAAGTAAGCTAATTACCCAGCTGCAAAGGAAACATGCACCGGTCTACTAACTTGAGCTCCCGTTGTTCGGTTCACTCACAGCACGAACTAAACATTTCAATGTATAGACTTCAACTTCGGTCTTTCTGTTTTTGTAATAGAAACAATGTCTGCAGATGTATATTGCTATCGATATATCATTCTTTTGCACCCAAAATCAACGACATGGTATAAACAATCTCCCTATATTCTCAGAGAAACAACGTATTTGTTCATGCAGATAGTCTCGAAGAAGGCCGTTTCTAACTTGAGCACGCATGACCCTCCTCCATCTTCAATATCTGCTCTTTCGGAGAGGAGTTTAGAAAGTGAGAGAAGCCTCCGCTATTATTCTACATCACTTCAAGGAACAATCTTTATATGGACAGTCCCGAGAAAACTGCACAAGTGCTCCCATTCCTTATTTAAGAGGAATAATTTCTTTTTCTTTTGTCTATTCAAAAACACTTTTATGAATTGAATGGTAGCAAACGACACAATTTTTTTTTTCCTGATGAGATGGTGTCTTAGTAATTATTAGAAGGTTCTAGGCTATGGCTGGGAGATCGGAGGAGACATGCAATAAATGATTTTGTTTGGTTTTGTGAACAAATGGCAGGTCGCTCCTCGTTGCCAACTCTTTGGACCGAGACCTTCACACATTTACTTCTCCCGAAACTTTAAATGCTCTTCTTTTTCCTGTCAGTTTTCTTTCTCTCGTCTCTTTCCACTTTATTATAACAAAAAAATATATCCTTCTTTGTTATTTTCCTGTTTAGCTACTTGTCGACTTTGTTGCTTCCCTACTTCTTTAGTTGTGTTGGAAACCATTATATGTTTTGAGGATTAAATGATGAACTACTCTGCATGAGATTACTTCATAAAATACCAAATTCAGGGAGAATTTGGAAAAAGAAACAAATTTTGTCAATTTAGGCTTCATTTATTTTGAGGAAATTAAAGAGTTGGGAAAATATTTTCCTAAAGATGATAAATTGTATCGCTCACAAAAATAAATGTATAAAAAATATTTTCATAGTCAACAAAATTTTATACTAAATTGTTATATTTATTTATTCTTTCCACTATTTTAGACAATTTCACAACTCGTTTAGAAATATAGAAAATTGAGAGATTTCTCTCTTGCGGTTTATGTGCGTACATTTTGGATGTAAGTTTATGACTTTACTTGGGTCTATGGTGTCCTTGGTGTCAATATTGATGGGAGAACGGTAATAATTCGAACAATATCTAATCAACGAGGCGGAATAAAATAATTTCCCCTCTTGTGTAAACATAATAGGAATCGATATAGTAGAGTAAAAATAAATACCAAGCACGCGAACACAAGACGATTTTTATGTGGAAAACCTCCTCGATGTGAGGAGATAAAAAACTATAGGATCAGAGTCCACCTGAAAATCTTCACTATCAATAAAATTGTTCTTCTCTAGCAAATATTAAAGATACATAGCAGGAAACACCTCAAGAACATAATTCTTGGCAATACACATGAACTTCACAAGAGATCAAGGATAAATTTGATCAAAAATGCAGGTTTTGATCAATCCACGAAAACCTGATGTATGGAGCTTCAAACGAAAATCAAACCGTTCAGATTCGATTAAATTGCGCCACGAACATGCTGACAAAATTTCAACTCAATCGGACCATGAATTGACCTCCGGTGCCAGCTTGATGTAAATCGGATATTGTTCAAAATCCCTGCATTTTCTCAACTTTCTCTTTTTATTCATTCTTGTTTCATTTTTTTCTTCCTCTTTATATAGATAGTGAGAAACCATATTTCCTCATATAACTTATTATATGGGCTCAAGCCCTTTTGAGCTTACAACTCATTGGGAACTTTCTCCATATAGGAGTGAACCTAGCTAACAAATATTCCACCAAAACTATTAGCCACACGTTTCTAATGTTCTAATTAATACTCAATTGAGAAAATGACACAAATGGTTGCTGAATTTTAGTATAATGTGCAATATCATTCATAAACTTTGATTTGTTCAACGTTGTCCTTGAACTTTAGCCAAATATGTTATGCCGTTCCTGAATTTTTAATATGTGCAATGTGCTTCCGAAACTTTTGGTATATTCATAATTTAGCCTCTAGACTATATAAAGATATTCAATGTTATCACTGACCTTGAATTAATAGTAGTATTGCATTAAATATTTTCATATAGGCTAGGGACTAAATTGAACATTTATGAAGAATTCAGAAACCACATAAAATAAAGTAGAAATTTAGGAATGATATTAAATATTAATCTAAAGTTCATGATCATATTGAACAACTTAAAAATCTATGGATGACATTACACATTTGATCAAAATTTAGAAATGATTTGTGGGGTTATCCCAAATAGTTTAGAATCCTTAATTATTGAAATCAGGTTCGGTGTTTTGGGTGGCTTGTATTCGTTGCCAGATACCGGAACAACTCCGGACTTCTGCTTCTCGACGTGGCAACTTAAATGGCAAGTTGGCCACGCAATTATTCATCCCCTGTCACGGACGACAAATTCAATTATGATTTCTGATCGGGTCTCTTCATATGCTTCTTAGCCCTCTTTAATTGATCTGGTTACGGCCGTACGCATCCACTCCGGAGGATTGCATCACGTTACCGTGTCCCCAAATTCTTACAAATCTCCAAAATACAAAAGGACTCATTTATTCCGCTTCTAAACCCTACTTCCATCGCACAATAATATGCATCTATCAACTGCATTGCTCTGCCCTTACTAAAATTATCGTCTCCATTCTCCAAACCATTCTCACGAATGATCTTGTTTCGAGCGATCCACGTACAAACGATACCTGTGTTTGTCTTTGGCAAAAAATTTCGAAAAATGAAACGTCATTGTCTATTGCCAAAAGAAGTTCATATGTCCGATTTTCAGCGGCATTATTTAAAGAAGAAAGATTGATAGGCACGATTTGGCATCGATGGTTTTGCTTACATGTTAATCAAGTCATGTCCACGCACAAAAGGATTGTAGTTTCGACTGTGTTGGAGATATGTGAGGACTGGACCGAAGATTATGATCAATCAATCCAAGATTATAGGAGATTATAGTAGATTAATTATACCAATCTGTGATTGGATTTGATTGGATGTATCTTCCTTTTCTTTTCTTTAATTAGACATTCATTGTATTATAAATAGGAGCTTATACAATCTAAACCTATACGACTGAATATACAGAAATTACAAGCCGTTCTCTCATTCTTGGTCTGTTTTTCAAACTTTGACATGGTATTTCAACCTAGCTTTTGCAAAATTCATGAGTTGCCATTGCTTCATTTTGTTTTTGCTGTTGCAATTCAAAGCTTGCAAAGCAAATCAGCACACAATAGGAATTCATCTCTATAAATATCATGGCCAAGAATATTGAAGGAAATACTTCAGTCGAGGAGACCCTGAATTTATCTCAAAATATGGGTTAGGTTGATCTGGCTGAAGATGAGCATTCCACAACTCAAATCACTTTTGATCTAGTCCTTGCTCTAGTGGCCACTAGTCCGGTGGTTCACGTTCCAAAAGCCCATGAGTAGCTGGGCCAACTTGGCCATGGGCTTCGTATGGCACACCTAGAGAAAGATTTCCGAATCCTAGAACCCAGCCCACTGAAGGAAGACAGACTCCCTTCAACCCTGGAATGGGTTGGGCAAGTCTAGGCCCAAGATTTGAGCCCACATTGCAAGGTTAGGGGGACAAATCCCTACCCGACCATGGGGCACAACTTTCTGCTGTATGTTGTCCCGACCAGTGGTGGTCGGCCCGGTGACCTACTTTTTATGTTGTCGGGTGACGGCCTGAATCGCAACTTATCCTCTTGTAGCTCACCGGACTCGAAAATTACAATACTTGAACTCGAGATCTCCGATGGGAGTTGGTCACAAAAGACAAAGATGGGCTCTTTGATGGAATCATGCCTTTTCGGTTTGATGAGCGCTCACAACAACACTGGCATAGATGTAACTAGCTAGTGCAAATTTGGATTGGCAATTGTTTAGTTCCCACCAAACTTCCACCGATTGAAGATTTGAAGACAATATGGGACAACATCCGTGAGATGTATGGAAAACTCGACCTGGCCAAAATCTTCTCTCTCACCCAAGCCATGTCAGAGCTGAAACAGGGAAATCAATCCATCATACTATGCTTCAACTAACTCTTGGCTTTGTGGAACAAGCTCGAGATGGTTGAAAAGAAGCTCAAAGGGCTGGATGAAACACTTCAAAAGTATCGAGTGATGCGAAAAAAAAAGAGAAAACAAACCGTTTTTTTTACTAATCTTGAACGAAAAACTACTTGCATTTAAGGTCCCTCATTCTTGCAATATAGTAGGCATTGTCGCTTGAGTGGATCTATCAATTGGTAGTCTAAGAGGAGAGCTAGAGGACAATCGTGGTTGAATCACGCACAAATTGGAGAGGCAATTGCCCTTGCTGCCTTCGGATTTGGACAATCTATGACTAGTGGCTTCTCAATTGGGCTTGCTACCTTCAGATTAGGACCACCATCGGGTGGTGGCCTCCCAATTAGCTTTGGTCTAACGGGTCAGCATCTTGTTTCCCATGGAGAGGTAGCCCGACGAGTTGCTGTAGTTGTTGCTGCATCAACCAAAGAAGGAAAAGGTAGCCCTAGCCCCGTTCGAATGGATGATGACAATTTGATCCAAGATCAGAAGGCTATAATTTAACCATGGCTTCAGTTGAATCCAATAGCCCTCAACAAGCCATGATGGTGCTTGTTTTTAAAGGATCTTATAGCTCTCGTAATGCCACATCATCTTTGAAAGGAAATTTTAAAGGAAATGGGAAACTAAACTACCATTATTGCAAACATCCTCATCACATGGTGGAAACATATTGGAAATTGCACGGTAAACCTAGAGATAAAGAAAAGAAGGAATCTTCGGTTAATCAAGTCATTTGGCATAATACCAATTATTCAATTACCCAAAATCAGTACCAGCAAATCATGAGAGCATTGAGACAGCTGGAAACTTCTAATAAAGGGGCAAGCTTCCCACGTACTTCATATTTTCTTAATTCCATTTCTCATGATGCATGTATAATTGATTCATGTGCTAGTGATCACATTATCTGTGATGAAAATCATTTTTCTTATGCCCAAAAAAGTAATTTCCCTATGATTGTGAAGCTTTCAAATGGAAATACCATATATGTCATAAAGATAGGGACAATAAATCTTAGTCCTTTGGTTACCCTTCAAAATGTTCTTTATATCTCCCAGTTTCAATTCAATCTTATCTCAATATCAAAGGCCTACGAGGACAATTCTTGTCGTATTCTCTTTAATTCTAATGTCTGTCTCTTTTAGGCTCTTTCGACGACAAACTGATAAACTTGGGTAGTCTTTCAAAAGGACTATACTTTTGGACTAGTTTTCCCAAAAATTTTTATTTGTCATATATTTCCATGAATAAAAATCATTGTGTAACATTGCTGCCCATGATAAAGTTATCATTTCTCATCAACTTTTGGGCCATAGTGCTTCTTTCTTTTTTTTTTTTTGGTAAAAGGTAAGAAATATATTAAGGAAAGGCGCCATAGTGCTTCTTTTCCACATCCTTAATGCAAAATTTATCCCATTGCCAAGCAATCACATGCTCTTTTTCCCATAAGCAAATCTCGAGCTACCGTTAATTTCTTTTTAATTCATGCGGACATTTTGGGTCCCTATCACACCCCATGTCATGATGGGTCTCGATTTTTCTCACCATTATAGACGATCATTCTTGTACTAAATGGGTTTTCCTTATGCAGTAAAAAAAGTCAAGCTCTTTCCCACTTAAAGAATTTTTAATCATGTCGAAAAATCAATTTGGGAAATTTGTTCAACAAATTTGAATGGATAATGGGAAAGAATTTTCTAGTCATGATTTGCTCAATCACTTTCCTCTTCTCATGGAATTTTGCATGAAAGCATGTGCAACTACACACATCAACAAAATGAGATTGTTAAGCGTAAACACCGTCATATTTTGGAAGTCATGTGTGCCCTTAAATTCCAAGCGTCCATTCTTGGGACTTTCTGGGGAGATTGTGTGGTCACGGCAGCTTATTTGATCAATCGCATGTTGACTCGAGTTCTTGACGGACACACTCTTTTTAAAGTTCTATTTGGTAGGAAGCCCGAGGTTAATCACTTGAAAATCTTTGGTTGCTTATGTTATGTCACTGCCTTGGGTCCTTGTGACAAGATGAGTGCTCGGGCCAAACGATGTATTTTCATGGGATATCCAACTATTTTTTTTTTTTCAGAAGGGATATTGTGTCTTCGAGCCATCAACAAGAAACTTCTTTATGAGTAGAGATGTCATTTTCCATGAAGACATTTTCCCCTGTCAAGATGAAGCATCTTTAAATGAGCCTTCTAGCTTGAATCACTAGAATGGACGTTTTCTATTTGAGGAAGATTTATCTCATGTTTCCCACTATATACATGTTCGATCTTTGGATGCTCTGACTGCTTCTCTATTGATCGAGACCACTGTGGATTCCCTATCTACCCTAGATTATTCAATTGCAGAATCTATAGTGCATATTGCAACAAATTTTGATTTAGAACAATTATCTCTATAGTCTACTTCATCATCTTCTACACCTGACCATATTCCCCCGTGATGTTGGGATGGATTACTCATCCTCTTATGTGGATGAAGGACTATGTTTGTGCCTCCCTCAACTCATTAGGTACCTCATATCCTATCTCCTCTTATGTTTCATTCGATCGCCTATCTACGGAACATATGTGCTGCATTAGTCATATTTCTGAGGAAATAGGACAATCATCCTATGACAAAGCAGTTTGTGATCAACGGTGGCAGAAGGCCATGGAAGCAAAGTTGCATGCCTTAATAGAAAATCACACATGGGATATAGTTCCATTACCTATTCGTTCAAACCCATTGGCTGCAAATAGGTATATAAGATTAAGTACAAGGCTGGTGGATCTATTGAATGGTACAAGGCCCACTTAATGGCAAAAGGCTTTATGCAACATGAAGGTTTCAATTATCACAAGACATTCTCTCTACTTGCAAAGGACATCATTATTCATTCATTCCTTTCCGTTGCTACTTTCCGAGATTGGGACCTACATCAAATGGATGTTCACAATACGTTCCTTCATGGTGATCTTGATGAAGAAATATATATGGACCTTCTACTAGGATTACAATGATAGGGAGAGATTAGAGCGTGTTATTTCCGTAAATCTCTTTATGGGCTCAAGCAAGCTTCTTGACAATAGTGGGATGCAAAGTTTACAATAGCTCTTAGACCCATTGCTTTCAAACAATCTAAGCATGACTATGCTCTTTTCACTTGGACAAAAGGTACGTCATCAATCTACTTGATCATATATGTTGATGATATATTAATTATGGGGAACGATGATTTGGTCATCAAGAATCTTGAAGGATATATGTACTCTACCTTTTGTATTAAGGACTTGAGACCTCCCAAGTATTTTTTTTTGGTATTGAGATTGCTCACTCAGATATGGCAATCTCTCTAAGCCATCATAAATTTATGTTGGAAATTATATTTGAAGCTGGCTTATTAAGATGTAAATAGGTTGCAATTCCTATCGATCAGAACATGAAGTTAACTACCGTTGACTATGATGTTGAATTGTCTTCTGAGATTGATGATCCATTACTAGAGGATCCATCCTACTATTAAAGGCTTGTAGAGAAACTTATATATCTCACCATGACCAGGCTAGACATATGTTATGCACTGCAAACACTTAGTCAATTTATGCACAGCCCAAAGGAATCTCATATGAATGCAACCTTGAAGGTCGCAACGTATTTAAAGAGATGTCTCGGGCTTGGAATACTCATTTCTTGAGATTGTGATTTGGAAATGAATGCTTATTGTGACATCAACTATGCCACGTGTCCCATGAGTCAAAGATCAGTCATTAAATTGGGAAAGCCATCACTTTTGTGGAAAATGAAGAAGTAGTAAATAACAATGATTATCAAGGAGAACCATCAAGTTAAAAGAAGGAAAAAATGGGTAGTGGAAAATGAAGAAGTAGTTGACTGTATCATTATCATCCGTTGAAGTTGAATATCAAGTCATGGCCAAAACCATTTGTGAAATAGTTTGGATAGGAGGCTTGCTTTCACATCTTGGGGTATGAGTCACAAGGCCAACAAATTTATTTTGTGACAATGATGCACCACTCAAACTCACGGCGAATCCCATATTTCATGAGAGAATGAAACACATCGAAAAAGACTCTTACTACACTCGATATAAGATCCAAGAAGGAGTAATGAAGCCAAATGAAATTGGAACTATAGAACATCTTGCGGATATCTTTACCAAACCATTATGTCAAAGATAGCATGCATATTTGCTAAGCAAGCTTGGCGTCATGAATATATATTAGCCACTAGCTTAAGGGGGAGTGTTGGAGATATGCGAGGATTGGACCGAAGATTATGATTGACCAATCCAAGATTACAGGAGATTATAATTGATTAATTATGTCAATCTGTGATTGGGTTAGATTTGATGTATCTTCCTTTTTTTTTTTTCCCTTAATTAGACATTCATTGTATTATAAATAGGAGCTTATACAATATTAACATATACGATTGAATACATAGAAATTACAAGTTGTTATCTCATTTTTGGCCTATTCTTCGAACTCCGACAAACTGCTTATATCAATAGTTGTAAAGCTCATAAAAAACTAAGAAATCTTACAAAGAAGATGGTACGTGAAAAAGAAGGAAAAAATGGCAGCCAAGGATTTGAGTTCATCTAATTGGGGTGTGAAATTTCATAGTTTTTCAAGGCCGTGATCCTTCATTTAATCATAATCTCTATAGGAACCCGGGACCTTGTAATTTGGATGAGTTGCTCCTTCTCTTTATTTCTACGTATTGTTGAATAGATTAATCTCAATTACATAGCTCATGTAATTATTTTTTATGCATCTCACATTTCGGGGATAAATGTCCAAAAAGAATCGAACCTATTGTACGACTCCATTTTAGTTCGAACTTTTCGATTTTGCCAATTTAGTTCTAAATCTTTTAATGAGTTACCAATTTAGTTCTTTCGGCCAATTTTTGACCAGAAGTCATTGTCGTACCTCCGTCATCTCACGTGGCATGGGTGGCATTGGTGTGAAGTTTTTGTAATTTAAAAAAAAAAGAATTGATTTTTTTTTTTTTTTTGGTTATTTCCCTCTGTTGACCTGAGGAGGCGTTGGAGAGGAGGGAGAAGGTGAATAGGAAGAGGTAACAAAACTGGAAGGTGTGGAGGAGGGTCCACTCATGGCGGGCCTGGGTTGGATATTGGAGGTGGTGGGGGAGAGGGAGTGGGCCAAAATGGCGAAGGAGAGAAGGAAGATGAGGGTCGGGTGTTATGAGGTAGAAGGTCTTGGGGGACCGCTTGGGGATGGCAATAGAGATTCGAGGAGGATGTTGGAGATGGTGAGGAGTTGGAGCTCTTCCGGAGCAAGATCCATTTTTTGGGGTACTCGAGTTGGAGAGGTTGGAATCAAGATCGAGTTTTGAGATGACGACGATTCGTGTGGACCACAATTTAGAGGGAGTGAAGTGATCGTGAAGACGGTGAAGAGGAGGAGATGATCAAAGAAATTTGCAAGCTACTTGCTTTTTAGATGTTTTTCATTGTTTCTGAAATATGTTGTGAATGTAGTTCAAGTTGGCGAGGGTATTGTACTCAAACCGAACCGAATTGCCAAGGCATTTTTGCATACTACCGAACCAGAATAAAAGTGAACAAAAAATATCTGTAATTTTTGGTTTGGTTTTGGTATTATTTAATACCCCTAGTGTGACAGCCCGATTTTCCAATTTTAATTTCAATAAATTTAGACGGGCATTTCGTTGGCACGCATATAGTCTATTTCTTTAAGTCGGCCACTTATGTGAAAACTAGTCTATCTGATGAAGCTGTTAAGAAATTTTAATGCATAAGACTCAAGAATTTGATTAATAAGCCACCTTTCGATCGAGATAATCTGCAAGGGTCACTACGGCATAAATAAAAATCGATTAGAGATCGGAAATAGATTGGCTCGACGAGAGGCATGTGATCGTGTGTAGGTGATTCCACCGGATCGCACAATTCTTGCCGACCGACACGGCGGACTTTTCTAACGATTGGGTACCCTGTGCCCGTATTTGAAATCTTGAGATTTCCTCCGACAACCGAAAGTTGTGGCTTGAAATGATCAACCGCAAGTCAAATGCATAAAAATTTGTAAACGCTGCTCGGTAGATTAGAATGCACTAGTATTGTGCCAAAGTGAAATTAACCGTGAAATTGAGATCGAATTCTGAAATTGGAAGTCATGGTGCGTCACAAAGCTTATTAGGAACATTGGATTAAGTTAAGGACTTTGATTTGGACTCAATTGGAAGAGAATTGATGGAAATTGAAGTAATTTGGATGTACAAGAACTTGGACCCCGGCGGAAAATAAAATTGAACCTATTGGACTAAAGTTGTGGAAGGTTTGGAGTTAGTGGATGATGACATCACATGTGATGTCATGAATGAGACAAGATGGGCTAGGGTTGTGACAAGTGGAAGGTGGGGATGAGGCCTTGGAAAGGTGGGATGTCACTTCCCCCTTGTCCCCATCATCTTCTTCCTTTTGAACTTAGAGAGAGAGAGAGAGAGAGAAAGGAGGAAGAAACCAGCGGAACCGCCCCCAAGCACGTCCGCCCTTCGCCCGCACGATTGTCGCCGTTCGCGCTCCGCCGCCGGAGTTCGCCGTCGTCGCTCGCCCGCGCGACCGCGCCAGTCTCGTTCCGCGCCGAGCTGCCTTGCCTCCGTCTCCGCCGCGAGTCCCAGCCGTCGTCGCTCCAAGCCCGTTTGCTATTCATCACCGCCAAAGCCCCCGTCGCTGCCGTCTGTCGCCGTGAGCTGCCGTTCGGAGCCCTAGCTTCCTCCGTCGGTCTTTCTCCGCCGTTCCTCCGCCCGTTCAGCGGCCGTCCGCCGCCCTTCAAATCTCGGTTAGTTGCTAGAAAACCGGCAAGAATCAGCTCTTTCCAAGCTCATTTTGGCCCCCTATTAGTCCTCGTTTGGTGTTGATCCGTGTAGGTTTGTCGTCGGCATCGTCGTGCTCTTCGCCGGAGACTCGTCGGAAAGCGATTCCGATGAGTTTAACTCACTAAACCCCGATTAGCGGGTTAATCATGCCTTAAGTGTGTTTAGTTTAGGTTGATTGGAATTAGATTGTTAGATTAGTTCATTTAATTATGGATTAGATTAAGTGGTTTAATTAAAGTAAAGCATGTTTAGTTTAAGGGTTAAGTAGGCTTATTTAAAATAAGCCTTGATATGACTTAAAGGAATTTATTTATGATTTAAATAAATGGTTCGAAATTGTTGGATTATTTAATAATAAATCATATTCCGAAAATCATTAAAATATTATTTATAAAAAAAAACTCGAAAAATTATTTTTGGCCCTAATTGCTAGAATTTCGTGCCGATCGTCGCTGTATATTTAGAATTTGGAATTGATGAATGGTTAATGCAAATTGAGTGTTGATTGAGGAAAATATGGATTTTAATTAGAAAATCTCAAATGTCGGGTTTGATATCGAAATTGGGTTCTTAAATATTAATGTTGCAATTGTAATATGTGAATGACGTGTGAAGTGCTTTAAATTGATTATGAGCTGTGGTATGATAATTGTGAGGAATTGTTTTGAACTATTAAGTTGGAATTGCCCCTATATGGGATGCCCACGCGGTGGATGCGGGTCACAGTTGATTCTGAGCCCATGCTCCAAGGGGGGAGGCGATGCCTGGCTTTATGTCAGTAGATAGCCGAACTGCGAGTAGGCTATGCTCTTGTGTGGCGCTAATGAATGATGATTTGAAGTGCTTGCTGTGAATTTGAAATTAAATGAATTGGATTGTGTTCCGATGGTTCGCGTGCTTATTACAATTTGTACCGAGTGCTATGAATTGTACTAATGCAGGAAAGCAAGGAAGCGAGGTAAGTCTTATGTCTTGCGTGGCTAGACCATTATGTGGCGTATTTTCTTTCTAATAGGGGTTTATGAGGGGTGAACTTGCTGAGACAAAGTCTCATCCCGGTTTAGGAAAAAATATTACGGGATCGTAGATGGCGGGACCCCGGAGAAGAGTGGCATCCCGTGTGCAAATCATCGGCAGTGCACAACTTCCCGATCTTGGAAGCCATTGGGTCTATGAGTTGATCGGGACTACCGTATGGATCCGGGAGGCGAAGATGTTAGGGTACCCCATAGGTATAGGGCTTGGTTCCGTTTTGGGGCCAATGGCTTTAGGATTGGTCCACTTGACAGTTTGATATCCCACGCCGTGATTGATGCTATCCTGGGTGAGGGTGTAGCTGACCTGCCTAATGGTAGGGTGGATAACCCATTGTCTCTGGACCCAGTGATGTCAGATGTGGAGGATGTGGGATCGACGAACGAGTTCGATTAATAGTTATAGGACTGTTCCTTTTTTTGGTGGACTAATCCATGTTATGTAGGCTGACCCCTTTTTGTTGATGCACATAAACTCTGACCCATTTTTGGTGCATATAGTCTCTGGATCTTGTTGGTGTATGTAAGCCCTGGATTGTCAATGATGTATGAAAGTATGATGTTTGATTTTGAATTGATCTTCCTGTTGTCTTATCCCGTATGTTTTTGTAAGGTGCTTTTTAGTACGTTCCGCTTGCGCATTAATAATTAATTTGGGGTCGGCGACACTACCTGGGAATATCGCATTTTCATGACCATGGCGGGATGTTGGCGCGCTCGACGTTTTGGGGCGTGACATCCCCGTTTAAGTGGTATCAGAGCATGGTTCATGTATGGAGTGATAAGGTGCGTGAGAGTCATGGGATAGTTGGTAGGAAATGCTTTTATTGTACTGATGCAAGTGATTGTTAGTTGTTTGTTAACTTGTGCGAGGTCACTTAGATTCTAATGTTATATTGGAATTTGCAAATAGGCATCTATATTGAGCCTGTAGCATGAGTGACCGAGTGCCAAGAGCTGCTAGGAAGAGAGCAGTAGGGCCCGTGTTTCGGGGTGGGCCGTCGATGAGAGTCGGTGCCCGAGGTGCCTCGGGAAGAGCGCAGGTTGAGGCTAGTGCGAGTGGTGCAGCGTCGCCTCCAGAGGAGGTTGTGGCCCCTGAGGATCCGAGGTTTGTTGGAATCATGCAGATGCTTGAGATGATGGGTGACAAACTAGACCAGCAGGCCGCCGCTATCGCCGCTGCCACTAATGTTGCTAATGCCGCCAAAGCTGCTACGGCCGCTAATGCCGCCGCCGCGCGCCGCGCCGCACCAATTCCCGAGCTAGAAGAGGAACTTGAGGAAATTCCACTTGAGGATGTGGCCGCTGGGAGGCCTAGACAGAAGCTGGTACAACATTTTCTGAGGTTGAATTCGCCAACGTTCACGGGAGCGGGAGATCCCGATGCTGCAGCACTATGGGTTCAAGAACTAGAGAATGCCTTTGAGCTACTGATGTGCATTGAAGCATAGAAAGTCGTGCTGGCAGCCTATCGGTTGAGGGGGACCGCAGCCACTTGGTGGAAGACAAATAAAGGGATAATGTTCCTTGAGGGTGTAGCTCCAGAGTGGAATGCGTTTCTGGAGGCCTTCAATGAGAAGTATTTTTCTGATTGTGCTAGAGAGTTGAAGATGGCGGAGTTCCAGTGCCTTCGTCAAGGTACGATGACAGTTGATCAGTATGAAGCGAAGTTCACTGAACTGTCACAGTATGCCCCTGAGTTGGTTCAGAAACCGGCAGACCGAGTTTGAAGGTTTAGAGATGGGCTCCGGCCAAAGGTGAGGAGCTTTGTGGTACCATTGGATTTGAAGGAGTACAAGGAACTTTATAAGCGGGCCCAGCTGATTGAGAAAGACCAGAATGAGAGAGCTGCTTCATCTGGGTCGCGGTTTAATGCGAACAGAGAAGGTAATCAGTTTGGGAAGAGGCCGATGTTTGGAGGAAGATATCCTGTTCCACTCAACAGGAAGGGCGGGATAGGGAAGCCATCACCGAACCATTAGGGAGTATGTTGTTCATGTGGAAGACGACACGGTATAGGCCTGTGTCCCTTTAGGACAGGAGCCTGTTATGAGTGTGGCCAACGGGGTCACATATCCAGGAATTGCCCTAGGAATCGAGATGGGACATCGTCAGTTGCCGCTGTCGCCCCCGTTGGGTCAGAACAGAGGTGTCGCGCCGCAGGTCATGTCGCAGGGTGGATTGAACCGACCTTTAGCTCAGGGAAGGATTTATGCGATCACCGGAGGACGGGCGGAGGATGCGCCTAACGTGATCACGGTATGGTCTTGTTGAACGACCAACTTGTTTATGCTTTATTTGATCCTGGAGCTTTTCATTCATTTATAGCTGAAAGATATGTTGAAATGGTAGAATTAATCCCTGAGCTGTTGGAGTCTGTGATTAGCATATCTACGCCGTTGAAAGATAAGGTGTTAGTACGGTGGGTTGTCTCGGTTGCAAGTTAGTGATTAGTGAGTGAGAGGGGAGGATAGATTTGATAGTCCTAGCCATGTTTGACTTTGATGTGATAATTGGTATGGACTGGCTCACCAAGCAACGAGCTAAAATGGACTGTTATCGCAAGGGGATTCAGTTTAACCTGTTAGGGGGTAAGAGCTTCGAATTTATTGGGAATCGAGGAGGACCCTCGATTTCCTTAATTTCATCGCTCGAAGCAACTCGCTTGCTAGGCAAGGGTTGCTAAGGTTACTTAGCGACCGTCGTAGACACGACGGTGGAGGAGTTAAAGATTGAAGATATCGCAAAGTGGTACAAGAGTTCCCGGACGTGTTTCCAAAAGAGTTACCGGGTTTGCCGCCAGAGAGAGTGATTTAGAGTTTGTGATTGAATTAGCCCTCGAGAAAGAACCGATCTTTAAAGCTCCTTGTCGGATGGCCTTATAAGAACTTAAAGAACTGAAGGTGCAGATGCAAGAGTTGTTGGATAAAGGATTTATTCGTCCTAGTGCATCACCTTGGGGAGCGCTAGTTCTGTTCGTAAAGAAGAAGGATGGTTCCTTGCGTTTGTGCATCGATTATCGTCAACTTAATCAGGTGACGATTAAAAACAAGTATCCATTACCAAGGATCGATGACTTGTTTGATCAGCTTCAAGGAGCGTCGGTATTTTCTTAGATCGAGTTGAGGATGGGGTATCATTAGTTAAGAATCAAGAAGGAAGACATACCGAAGTCGGCGTTTCGCACCCGATACGGCCATTATGAGTTTCTTGTGATACCGTTTGGGTTGACAAACGCCCGGCCGCTTTCATGGATCGATGAATCAGTGTTTAAATAGTACTTGGACTAGTTTGTAATTGTTTTCATCGACGGCATCTGGTGTATTCAAGGAGTGCTGAGGATCATGAAAAACATTTAAGGATAGTGCTTCAGACCTTAAGAGATCACGAGCTGTACGCCAAGTTTAGTAAGTGCGAGTTTTGGCTGACTCGTGTGGCTTTCCTAGGTCATGTCATCTCCGGAGAAGGAATCTCAATGGACCCCGCAAAGATTGAGGTAGTGATCAGCTGGCCGAGACCGACGACAGTGACAGAGATCAGAAGTTTTCTAGGTTTAGCAGGGTATTACAGACGGTTTGTAGAAGGGTTTTCAAGGTTAGCATCGCCGATGACGAGATTACTGAAGAAGGAAGAGAAATTTGTGTGGACGGATAAGTGCGAGAGTAGTTTCCAAGAGCTTAAGTATAGGCTAACTACCGCACCCGTGCTTACTATTCCATCCGGTCCAGGAGGGTTTGAGATCTATAGCGATGCGTCGTTTAAAGGATTGGGTTGCGTATTGATGCAGCATGGTAGGGTTGTTGCATATGCATCCCGACAGTTGAGACCTCACGAGTTGAATTACCCGACACATGACTTGGAGCTCGCAACAATCATCTTTGCCCCGAAGATTTGGAGGTATTATTTGTGCGGAGAAAGATTTCAGATCTTCACTGACCATCAGAGTCTCAAGTACCTATTCTCTCAGAATGAGTTGAATATGAGACAGTGAGATTTTGTATCACCCGGGAAAGGCGAATAAGGTCGCCGATGCACTGAGTAGGAAGTCCTCAGTTGCTCAGATGGTACTCAAGGAATGGGGTCTAATTGAAAGAGCACGAGATTCAGATTTCAAGTTTGAGGTAGGCCACCTTTCGAATCTTGTGCCTACCCTTAGAATTGAGCCGGAAGTGCAGGTTAGAATCAGAATGCGTCAGCAGACGGATCTAGATGTTCAGAAGGTCCTGCAAGAGGATGCAGAGAAAAGGAAGGCTGACTTTCAGATTTCTGAGGATGGAACATTGAGGTTCCAAGGACGATTGGTTGTACCTGACGATGTGGGGCTTAGAGAAGAAATTCTGTCAGAAGCGCATCGTAGCAGTTACATCATTCATCCCGGTAGTACCAAAATGTATCAGAATCTATGTCAACACTTTTGGTGGCGTGGCATGAAGGCGGACACCGCCAAGCATGTCGCCAAGTGTTTGACGTGTCAGCAAGTGAAAGCTCAACATTGCAAACCGGGAGGACTTCTACAACCCCTCGAGATCCTAGAATGGAAATGGGAGCATATCACGATGGACTTTGTGACGGGACTATCAAGGAGCCTAGAGAGAGAATGATTCGATCTGGGTAGTAGTCGACAGACTGACAAAGTCGGCTCACTTCATTGCGGTTCGAAGGGACTCGAGCTTGGATAGACTCGTAGATTTGTACGTTTGTCAGATAGTTCGCATGCATGGAGTGCTGGTCACGATTACTTCAGATAGAGACCCGAGGTTCACCGCCGCTTTTTGGAAGAGCTTGCAATCTACTTTAGGAACAAAGCTGCAGTATAGCACGGCCTATCACCCGCGGGACCGATGGCGGCCCCGAGAGGACAATTCAGACTCTTGAGGACATGCTGCGAGCTTGCGTCTTGGACTTCAAAGGAAGTTGGGAGGAACAGCTTCATCTGGTCGAGTTTGCTTACAACAATAGTTATCAGCTGAGTATTCAGATGGCTCCTTTTGAAGCATTGTATGGCGAGCATGCAAAACGCCTATTTGTTGGGATGAAGTCGGGAAAGAAAGATCACCGATCCGGAGTTGGTCCAGCGGTCGGTGGAGGCGGATTTTGCGGTTATCGAAAATGATTAAAAACAACTCGAGCCGCCAGAAAAGTTATGCCTATAAGCGTCGAAGGCCATTGGAGTTCCAAGTTGGTGAGCACGTCTTTGAAGGTGTCACCGATGAGAGGTACTTCCCGCTTTGGCAAAAAGGGGAAAGCGAGTCCGAGTACGTAGATCCCTTTGAGATTTTGGAAAGAATAGGGATTACAGGCGTATCGTCTTGCACTACCGCCGAGGTTGGCACAAGTGCATGACGTCTTTCACGTATCGATGTTAAGGAAGTATGAACCTGATCCGGCACACGTCCTAAATTTTGAGGAATTAGACGTGGATGACCGGGTGTCGTACGTTGAAAGCCCGGTTCAGATAGTGGATCGCAAGGAGCAGGTTTTGCGCACCAAGACCATTCCGTTGGTCAAAGTGGTCTGGCAACACCACGGCACTGAAGAAGCAACTTAGGAAACCGAAGATTCGATGAGAGAATTGTACCCTCACCTTTTCAATTCAGATGTGTAATGATTTAAATTTCGAGGAAGAAATTTTTATAAGAGGAAGAGTTGTGACAGCCCGATTTTTCAATTTTAATTTCAATAAATTTAGACGGGCATTTCGTTGGCACGCATATAGTCCCTTTCCTTGAGTTGGCCACTCATGTGAAAACTAGTCTATCCCGGTGAAGCCGTTAAGAAATTCTAATGCATAAGACTTGAGAATTTGATTAATAAGCGACCTTTCGATCGAGATAATGTGCAAGGGTCATTACGGCACAAATAAAAATCGATTAGAGATCAGAAATAGGTTGGCTCGACAGAGGCATGTGATCAGGTGTGGGTGATTCCACCGGATCGCACAATTCTTGCCGACCGACACTGAGCCAACTTTTCTAACGATTGGGTACCCTGTGCTCGTATTTGAAACCTTGAGATTTCCCCCGACAACCGAAAGTTGTGGCTTGAAATGATCAACCACAAGTCAAATGCACAAAAATTTGTAAATGCTGCTCGGTAGATTAGAATGCACTAATATTGTGTCAAAGTGAAATTAACTATGAAATTGAGATCGAATTCTGAAATTGGAAGTCATGGTGCGTCACAAATCTTATTAGGAACATTGGATTAAGTTAAGGACTTTGATTTGGACTCAATTGGAAGAGAATTGATGGAAATTGAAGTAATTTGGATGTGCAAGAACTTGGACCCCGACGGAAAATGAAATTGAACCTATTGGACTAAAGTTGTGGAAGGTTTGGAGTTAGTGGATGATGACCTCACATGTGATGTCATGAATGAGACAAGATGGGCTAGGGTTGTGACAAGTGGAAGGTGGGGATGAGGCTTGGGAAAGGTGGGATGTCACTTCCCCCTTGTCCCCATCATCTTCTTCCTTTTGAACTTAGAGAGAGAGAGAGAGAGAAAGGAGGAAGAAACCAGCGGAACCGCCGAGCAGCACGTTCGCCCTTCGCCCGCACGATCGTCGCCGTTTCGCTTGCCATCCGCCGCCGGAGTTCGCCGTCGCCGCTCGCCCGCGCGTGACCGCATGCCCTTGTTCCGCGCCGAGCTGCCTTGCCTCCATCTCCGCCACGAGTCCCCCGCGTCGTCGCTCCAAGCCAGCCGCTGTTGTTCGCCCCGTCGCCGCCGTCCGTCGCCGTGAGCTACCGTTCGAGCCATAGCTTCCTCCGCAGGTCTTTCTCCGCCGTTCCTTCGCCCGTTCAGCCACCGTCCGCCGCCCTTCAAATCTCGGTTAGTTGCTAGAAAACCAGCAAGAACCAGCTCTTTCCAAGCTCATTTTGGCCCCTATTAGTCCTCATTTGGTGTTGATCCGTGTAGGTTTGTCGTCGGCGTCGTCGTGCTCTTCGCCGGAGACTCGTTGGAAAGCGATTCGGTGAGTTTAACTCACTAAACCCCGATTAGCGGGTTAATCATGCCTTAAGTGTGTTTAGTTTAGGTTGATTGGAATTAGATTGTTAGATTAGTTCATTTAATTATGGATTAGATTAAGTGGTTTAATTAAAGTAAAGCATGTTTAGTTTAAGGGTTAAGTAGGTTTATTTAAAATAAGCCTTGATGTGACTTAAAGGAATTTATTTATGATTTAAATAAATGGTTCGAAATTGTTGGATTATTTAATAATAAATCATATTCCAAAAATCATTAAAATATTATTTATAAAAAAAAAACTCGAAAAATTATTTTTGGCCCTAATTGCTCAGAATTTCGTGCCGATCGTCGCTGTATATTTAGAATTTGGAATTGATGAATGGTTAATGCAAATTGAGTGTTGATTGAGGAAAATATGGATTTTAATTAGAAAATCTCAAATGTCGGGTTTGATATCGAAATTGGGTTCTTAAATATTAATGTTGCAATTGTAATATGTGAATGACGTGTGAAGTGCTTTAAATTGATTATGAGCTGTGGTATGATAATTGTGAGGAATTGTTTTGAACTATTAAGTTGGAATTGCCCCTATATGGGATGCCCACGCGGTGGATGCGGGTCGCAGTTGATTCTGGGCCCATGCTCCTTCGGGAACGCCGTCGATGTATTAACGAAGCCACGCTCCAAAGGGGGAGGCGATGCCTGGCTTTATGTCAGTAGATGCCTGGCTTGTGTGGCGCTAATGAATAATGATTTGAAGTGCTTGCTGTGAATTTGAAATTAAATGAATTGGATTGTGTTTCGATGGTTCACGTGCTTATTACAATTTGTACCCGAGTGCTATGAATTGTACTAATCTGCAAGAAAGCAAGGAAGCGAGGTAAGTCTTATGTATTGCGTGGCTAGACCACTATGGGGCGTATTTTCTTTCTAATAGGGGTTTATGAGGGGTGAACTTGCTGAGACAAAGTCTCATCCCGGTTTGGGGAAAAAATATTACAGGACCGTAGATGGCGGGACCCCCAGAGAAGAATGGCATCCCATTGCAAATCATCGAGCAGGTGCACAGCTTCCCTGATCCTGGGAGCCATTGGGTCTACGAGTTGATTAGGACTACCGTTGGATCCGGAGCGAAGATGTTAGGGTACCCCATAGGTATAGGGGTTGGTTCCGTTTTGGGGCCAATGGCTTTAGGATTGGTCCATTTGATAGTTTTGATATCCCACTGGCGTGATGGATGCTATCCTGGGGTGAGGGTGTAGTCGACCCGATCGATGGTAGGGTGGATAACCCATTGTCTCCGGACCCGGTGATGTCAGATGTGGAGGATGTGGGATCGACGAACGAGTCTGATTAGTAGTTATAAGACTGTTCCTCTTTTTGGTGGACTAATCCATGTTATGTAGGCTGACCCCTTTTTGTTGATGCACATAAACTCTGACCCATTTTTGGTGCATATAATCTCCGGATCCTATTGGTGTATGTAAGCCCTGGATTGTCAATGATGTATGAAAGTATGATGTTTGATTTTGAATTGATCTTCCTGTTGTTCTATCCCGTATGTTTTTGTAAGGTGCTTCTTAGTACGTTCCGCTTGCGCATTAATAATTAATTTGGGGTCGGCGACACTACCTAGGAATGTCGCATTTTCATGACCATGGCGGGATGTTGGCGCGCTCGACGTTTCGGGGTGTGACACCTAGTCGCATGGTACTTTTCAAGACTTAGATGCATAAGATCCATTGGATCCTGAAAAAAAAAAAAACAAATGATGTTGGTATATGTAGTGGAAGATGTCAACTTATGTAATAATTACAGTAGAGTCGATAATATAAGATGATAATATTTATTTTAAAATTAGAACTCTGTATTTCAATTGGTGAATAGACTATATTCTTGGTCCTAGGTAATGGTGCAAAAGTTGCCATGCCATGAAATGGAGAGAAGTATACCATTTAAAACCAGGTTAAACATGACTTGATTATATAAACATGCTATCCAAAAAGAGTAAAGAAAGGACTCATACAATAAAATCATTGATACATTTAATGTCCTCTATGCTAATCTTAGCATAGTAGAACAATTATTCGTTACTTGTTAAGATATCTCCATCTAGAGTTTCAAGATCTAAAATAGAGGTGATGAACTTCGCACATTGGAAGATTTAGTTTCGAGGGAATGCGTTTGAACTGAAGCAGCTATGCATGAACTTTTGTATGAGGTAGGATACCATATTCAATACTTTCAGAATCAAGCATTTCAGTCAGCAATCTTATGGCTTGAAAAGCAGATCAAGCTACATCCAGAAACTGGTTTGTATGCTACGTAAAATTGGTTTGCCTTGTAATATGCTTGTCTTAGTGATTGCTCATAAAGCCCCACATTCTACCCGTTCCAGTTTTTCACTCCAAAGCAGCTCTCTAAGATATCTTTGTACTAACGTTACGACGTCACCACCCATCACCACCCACTATTACAAGGCTTGATCTCAGTTGGAAAAAAAGATAAAAAAAGATTTCCCACACTTTTGGATCAAAGGCATGTGTCTTAATCAGATACAGAACCTCTATTTTTATTGTGTCTTAATCTGTGTCAAATGCACAGGATCTCGACACTTATCACTTTGATAATGATATTTAAAAAGTTAGTGACATATGTCATCATTCTATTTAAGAATGATGTGTACTAGAGACACAATAGGAGATACATGATCCGCATGTTTTGGTATATGGTTCTTTACTGGTGGCAAAATCCCAATTATCGCCTTAGGAATTTTTGCACCCTTTCAAAGGAAGAAGAAGAAGAAGATGGGTCAATTTACTTTGTTGTTGTTGTTGTTGTTGTTGTTGTTGTTGATAAATATGGGTTGAAAAGGGATTTCATAACAAACTCATTTAGACCCATTTATTTTGGCTTTTTCTTTGCAAAAACCATTTTGGTCTATATGACAAATTTGAGCTGACCCATTTTAATAAATATGGGTTAGTAACCCATTTTGACAGCTTTATTCCAAAGGTAACAACATAGTTGTTTTTAATCATGTTTCTTTTGAGCCCTTTTGATGCGATGACTTATATCATGAGCCATCATAGGCTGCTAGATTTTCAAACTCTTACATTCAATTCTCGGCTTTTACTCTCCCATCATTCCCAGCCAGGACCATGTACTTGTCCTTTCTTGTGAGGAGTGTGCACTCAAACCCTAGAGCCCCGGCAATCTGGCTCTGCACATAGTTTGCAACTTCAACGCCGGACTTGCCACCACCCTCACATGTGCAAGAGGCCGTCAATTTCTCAAGGAATTGGAGAGTATAGCTCGGGTTTGGGTTCATGAAATGGAAGACCGGATCCCAGCATTTGGGTCCGCGGGCCGTGGACCCATAGAACATGCTAATCCCAACGTCAATAGCCACGGGGACTATGTCCTTGCTCACTCGTGCGAACAGCGGGCTGAACCTGAGCAGGTAGGGCTCCCTGCACGTTGTCCCCTCGGGGCAAACCACGAGGTCGCTGCGGGTCAGGGCCCGCTGCATAAGTTTTGTGTCCTGCTCGCGGTCCCTGGCCAGGCGGACAGTCTGAATCGGGGAGATGGCCTCGTTGAACGGGCTCAGGCTGTAGATGGCCGCGGTGAGGGGCTTGCTGAGGGCATGGGAGACAAAGATTGGGTCCAAAAGGGTCTTGTGGTTGCATGCATAGAGAGTGCCCTTTGTGCTGTTGGCAAGTGGATTGGGATCAAAATTAGGGTTTTGGGGTTTTGAGACGGTGATCTTCACGCCTGTCATGGCCATTACAGGGCCTGAGATTGAGAAAGGCAAGAGGATGCCGAGAATGATTCTAAGGATGGAGAGAGGGAGGCCAAGCGGAAGCCACATGAACATGGCGAGGGTGGCAAGTGGGGTTGGTCTGAAGGCCAATTTGCCATCATGAAAGATCAAGGGCTTTGGATATTTCTCTCTTGGGAGGAGTTGCCAATTCCTCTTCTCTGCTTGGCTCACCATGTAGACTTCCTGTGGCAACAGTTGCGGAGGTTTTGTTAATTTCTACTCAGTCATTTTCTACTAAATTATGCAAATTACATGTCAAGGCGCATGATAAACCACACAAAAAAAGAAAAAGCAATCTTCCAATGTTTATATTTGGCACTGTGATTAATTAAAACACAATTGATATAAACACAGTTGATATACATGGCAAGTTATACCAAGAAAAAGTAAACCACATCTAATATCAGGATAAATCAAGAAAGATGTACTGTCTAATATGTATTGGAAAATGAATTTAGCTGTAACGATGTTACTTTCTATAATTTACAAAAGTATACAGTTGATATACATGATAAGTTAAATAAAAAAAGAGACTGATATTATTTCTTTCGAAGACGTTGAACTAGACAAAGTTCAATAAATTAATAAAGTGCAGCCAAAGATCAATCCATCACAAGTGTTAAATCGTGTTTTGAATGTGAGCTAATAAATCCTGAGCCCCGATTGTTGACGCACGTGTAAAGCAAGGAATTGACCTTTGTTCTTTACTTAGGAAAGGGCAATTCGGCGAGGAATTCAATAGGTTCCTGCAAGGTTTGACCAATTTCAACGTTTTTGGCAGGCATTCTTATTTAATATTATTAAGTTTGTGGGGGTATTATGTGTGCGGCTTCTCTCTCTCTCTCTTTGAAACTTGTGATTTGTGTTGCCGCGGGTGTGGAAGATGACTCCTTTTACGTGGGAACGGGGGACGCTCCCTTTCGGCCGTACACAGCGCCTTCTTCAATGCGGTGAGTTTACGCCCAAATTGAGTTATTTAATTGTAAATATCGCGAATTTGAAATTAATTTAGGTGTGAGAAATATTTAAAAGTATGAGCGATGGTAGTCTGATCCCTAATTATAGTGAATTATTTGCTCGTAATTCTTGTGAAATATGTATCAATACTCTGACCAAATTACATAAATGTCCGGTATACTTTATTTTTCTAGTGATTTTGCGTTGATTTACTTAAAAGATTCGATATATTCCACGTTAAAATTACAATAACAAGGCATGAATTAGATATATAATTGTGATCTTGATGACAGGTAATTAGTTCAACATCAGATGATAATGAAGCTTTGCCTGAAAAAATTATTTTTTATGTGAATGTATGGATGAGTGAAAATGTTGGGATGATAGGAAAAATTAGAATTTGACAATACGTTCTTGGAAGTCCTCACTATGCTATATATATGTTAATGTAAAGTTGTATAATATATAAGAACTTTACTAGCATAACAATTTTTGAGTTACTGTGAGAATAATAACTTGTTGTTGGTCATAAATTTTTGAAGGACCCCATAGCAACTTATAATTATTTATTATTCAGTTTTTTTTTTAGTTCAAAATAAACTATTATTTTGACAGTAAATTAAACACTATCACTCAATCAATTCTCAATATATTAACACAATCTGGACTTCTTTTAATTATTCTTCGGTGGCTACGAGCAACTAGTAACATTCTTCAAAGTAACCTTCCCATTAGCCAATCAGAAAATGAAGGGGAGAGAGAGAGAGAGAGAGAGAGAGAGAGGGTTCGTGGTTGTTCTCCGTTACCTTACAGTGAGCAAGAAGCTGCTGATGATCAAAAGGCCATGGCTTGCCGAAGCATCCGATACAAGTTGCACGAGAACCCATTAATCTTCTCTCACAAAGGAGCCGACTCAGCTCTTGTCTCGCCCTGTTCTTCTCCATCAAGCCCGTGAACCGCCCTCGGAACACCGCTACTTCTCTTCCCACCACCGTGTCGACCCCCAACCACTCTTTCAAGAACTCCTCCACCATGACCCTCGGCAACCTTGCGATCGCCACTCTTTGCCCAAAACCCATCACGCCATCGAACGCCTCGCGGCTCAATTCTTCCAAGAAGAACTTGGGTAAAACCGCACTCCCGAGCCTAAAGCTCTCTCTTCTGACCCCAACAAAGCATATGAACACCATCACGTGAAGCATTGTTTCTTGATTGAGCATGCACACGAAAGGATATGCGAGAAGCAGCACGAGAGCTCTCAAGAAGCCTCCTACTTCGAAGGCCGCGAGCATGAAGTAAGGGAAGAGAGAAGAGGACCGCAGGAGCGTGCCCTCAAAGTCGAAGACGATCGTTTCTGGAGAGAAGTCTTCGAGGGATGTTTTGGCAATATTGGCGAATCTTTGGGTCGGTTTTGCATCGATGTTGGTGGTTGCTTTGGTTCTTCCAAACAAGACTCTGGTGAGGAAGGAGGAAATAGACTTCGCCATTGATTTTCCGGCCATTTTCCGGTTGTGTGATTTTGGAAACATGTGACCTTTTATATAGCACGTCCGATATTTCTAGTTTCTTGACATGGGCAAATGATGTTTAACCAAAAAAGTAATGTAACAAGAACTAGAACCAGACGGATGCTTGACTAGACTTGCCAAATTATGATCACGTGCGTCACATAGTTCATTTCTAGTGTACGTGGTCTTGGACTTCAGGGTCCACTTGATTTAATACGTAAGTTATAAGTCTCAATCATTATTTACTCGCGTAAATTCTATGTTCGCATTAGATTTTTATTGTGCTATCTACCATCGAATAATGCTATAAATTGTGTAGTACGAGTTGTCTTGACTATTTTGAAAGTTAATAATTAGACTGCATTGTTGGAGAAATCTTTCCAGAATATTTTGAAGCTGACAAAACGTTTCTATCAGTCTAATCTAGATATCTGCAGATCGTCTAGTTTAAAGTCTGAAGACTTTCTGATCACCAGACTCAAGATTCAAGATTCAAGACTCAAGACTCAAGACTCAAGACTATTTTCATTGACAGTCTTTCTGATCCAGTGACGAAGGAAATCCAGAGCCGAAGTATATGGTTGATGATTTAGTCCTATCCTCTGGAGAAGATCTTTTTGGTTGGATAAATATAACGGATTCTTTTGTTCGTATCAAGATCAATTGAAGATCCGATGGTCGACGAAGTATTCTTGGAATGTTCTATTCTTGGAAACCAAGATCCTGATTGTATGGGCGAACATGATTGATGGGCTATCGTCAGGTTCCTTTAATAGCTCGAATGATCTTCTTGATTGATTCCGTCCAACGGGTAGATTGGAGGAATTCCTTTGGAAAGTGCCAACGGGTATGATGGCATAAAGGAGTATAAAAAGGAAGACGTTCTAGTTGTTTAAGTATGTGATCGATAGAGAAATTCTAGAGTCTGAAGCATCTTGATTATTAGTCGATTCATTCGAGCGAAATTGTATACACGAGAGAATGTTCATACTTGGTGATACCTTGAGTGAGTGTGGTAGATGATCTACACCTAGAAATCAAGGAAGATCAACACCGTAACATCTCTTTGTTCATAGTGGAATCCAGCCAATTGGCTGTCAGTGCAGAAGAGTGGACGTAGGCTTGAATCAAGCCGGACCACTATAAACCGCGTGTTCAATTCTCTCTTTCCGTTACTTAGTCTTACGGTGATTCTTACTTATCGCAAATTCTTCAATTGTCTAAGTATTGCGTAATAATCAAGAAAAATCTTTTATATACCTATTCACCCCCCTCTAGGTACTCGTACTAGCTATATCATGCATAAATCATTTCAAGTGTTTATTGCAATCAGCCTTGAAGACGACAAATTGGTTTGTGATTTCACAAGGAGAATTACCAAAAAAGTTATAAACCTATTGCAATTGTGCCAATTTAGTCCTAAACTTTTTTTTTTATAGCTAATTTGGCTACGGCGAGGTCGAGCCTCGCCGTCCCTGGGTGAGGAGCCTCATCAACCACCGGTGAGGTCGACCCTCGCCTTGGCTGAACGAGGCCCCGCCAAACTTGGTGAGGCTCAGCCAAGGCGATAGTTGACCTCGCTAGTGGCTGGCGAGGCCGCTATCGCTAGATCCGGTGAGGCTTGGCCTCGCCCACCCATGGCGAGGTCGAGCCAAGGAGCCTCACTGGCCACCGGCGAGGTTGACCCTCGCCTTGGATCAGTAGGCTCGGCCCCGCCCAGCCATGGTGAGGGTCAACCTCACCAGTGTCGGCGAGCTCGGTCCTCGCCATAGCTGGTTGAGGCCAAGCCTTGCCAGATTTGGCGGGGCCTTGTCCAGCGACGAGGAGGCCGGCCTCACCATTGGTCGGTGAGGCCGACCTTGCCGGCCCTTGCCTTTGGTCAGTGCCGGTTGGCCAGAGGAAGGAGAAGTGGATGGAAAAAAATAAGAAATTCGAGAAAATATTTAAAAATTCAAAAAAATAATTTAAAAATGCCATGTTAGCCTTCGCCGGACAACCGTCGCCGGTCGGCATCCACGTCAGTGTTGATCGGCAAATTTTGGCTGGATGGACTAATTTGGCACACTTGTAAAAGGTTTATGACTAAATTAGTCAAAAAAAAAGTTTAGGATTGAATTGGCACAATTGCAATAGGTTTAAGACTTTTTTGGTAATTCTCTCAATTAGTTGTCGCTTACTTTATATTGAATTTAGGAGAGTGGAGTCTATGATTGTGATTAAAGGTCCAAATAAGAGAGGGATCGAGACAGCCCTAGTGAACATATGAATGAGGGTATGCCCCACACGTTGTGATACGACATGCATATTAATAATTCTTTTCAATAATAGTGATACGACATGCGTATTAAATGAATTTGTCATTTTCATGTTGTTGGTTGATATGATGCATTGCTCTCCATGTCTTTTTGATTGACGGATTCCATTTGTAATTAATCATGAGTATGCAAAAGAATTGGAACTGCCCTGATCGCTTGGAGCTAGACTGAATTGGCTATTCTCATGGGGACTAGTCCAATTTTCGATTCCGATTTATTGGAACCAGTGAGTTTTCATCCAATTTCTAGTTTTAGATATGGAACCGCCCATCTACCCATCTGGAATAGATGGATATATATATATATCTATATATATATATATATATATATATATATATATATTTTTAATTTTTATGTTAAAATTTCAAAAACCTTAAAAAACTCTCTCTCATTCTCTCCATGTGATGTCTTTTCATGTCCACAAACCCTCACACTTCTCAAGGTATGTTCTCCTCTCTCTCTCTCTCTCCCTCCACCACCATGCCTCCACTCCCGCTCCACCTTGTCGTCAATGTACTCATCCTCGCCCCTTGTCTCGCCCTCTCCCACCTTTGCTCCATGCCACTTGATGACCTCGCCCTTCCCCACCTCTCGCTCCCCCTTTCTCCTCTCACTATCCACCACCATGCCTCTATTCTCACTTTACCTTGTTGTCATTGTACTCATCCTCGCTGCTCATCTTAGCCTCTTTTGCCTCTGCTCACGTCACCCGATGACCCATGCTTGTAAGTTGTGAAAACAACACTCAAGATCTCCATAGTTGGAATCTAGGACACATATAATCGAGAAAAGAGATTTGGGCATGTGATTTGGAATTCATCGTTCTCGATGCGGAACGATGATGATCCAAAGCTCAAATGCTTTTGCTTTAATGCCCAATGTATCATTGGCTTAATCAGATTGTCTCTCATCTTTAGTGTTCAATAAATGTTCCTTATGTGAGGATATGTGTACATCAAAGTTAGAAAATAGACTTGAGCACTATTTATAGAATTTTAAGTCATAAGCTCTCTTATCGCAGGTTGGGCTTTAATGGGCCCACACTAGCCGATCCTATATTAGATTAATCAAGAATTCTAATATCTCAACTTATTAGACCAATCATATAAAATGGTTAATTATAATATCAATTAATGTAATCCATATCAAGAAAATTTTTATAGTAGCCGCCCTGCCCCACCAGTCCCTCTCCTTCTCTCTTCTCACCCTTCACCACCATGCCTCCATTGCTGCTCCACCTCATTGTCGCCGTCTTGCTCTCTCCCACCCCAACTCCACCCCATCTAATGACTCATGCCTCACCTTTCCCCTCTTTTTTCACCCTTTCCTACTTCTTTGCTTCCTATGGCCAGTTCCATGGACCCACTTAGGATCGGATAGGACCAATAGTCTAGTTCTCGAGTGGATCCAAGAACTAGTGGGTGGTTCCTAATTTCCATTTTGTGTAACTACTCACCTTGCAACTAATCACACCTATAATTGATCTATCTCCTGTCAATTAGAGCAACAGTCACTAATTTCTCGACCAGAAATCAGGCCATGAGTTGGACTCATAGGCTAGCCTAAATAGAAATAGGACCAAACAAGGCTTGAACAATGGCTCGAAAAGGAATTTGAAGAAGGCGGAGGAGGAGTCCTTGACCTAGAATAGATCGAGGAAGGCTTGTTTTTTTTTTTTTTTGGTCGGAAATACTTAGCACTTTATTTACGAAGGAAAAGCATTAAAACCCGTTTTTAGGGCATCGATACATAGCATATCCAGAATAATTTGAGGAGGTGAGGAGACCCAGTTTGAGTTCAAAAAGCCACGGCCAAAGGCCTTAGCGGCCCAATCGGCGAGGGAGTTCGCTTCCTGTCTACAGTGGCACAGGCGCAAGTGGGGAAATCGGGAGATCAAAGCTGCAACTTCCACAATTAGGTTTCAGCAGTCCCATGGTGGTGAGCGGTGATCATTTATCATCTCTACCATAATCAAACAATCAGAATCAATCTGCAGGTGATCATATTTCATCCCTTTCTGTAACAGATAGTGAAGAGCTTGATGTAGGGCTCAAATCTCGGTTTGCAGAGGAGATGAAGCGGGAACGATTTGGGAGGATCCACCGATTAGGTTGCCTTCATGGTTTTTGCAAACACAGGCGACTGAACCTGCGTGATTTGCTACAGGGAAAGCCCCATCGATATTCACTTTGATTGTTCCTGGTGGTGGAGGAGTCCAGATCCGAGAGGTAGGCAAGACCGGCGGCCCTGTAGTTGTTGCGTTCTTCTGCTTACTACGATTAAGCTCTGCGTTTGTAAGTGCCAGATCTACAACCTGTTCATGTGTTGAACGCTTGCTACGGAAGATGAAGTGATGAAGGCTTGTTTAATCACATAAATTTTCATGAAATCTCTCTTTTGAGAGTCTATAACTAATGAAATTTTCTTATTTTTCACTAAATTTTATTTATTTTGCTAACTAACACATTATATTTAACGATTCTTATATGAATTTACCATTTTTTTTTTTTTTATTTGAGTGCAAATGACTTACCCTGTCTTTTTTTCCGCTATCAAATTATCAATTAGTTATTGGTTATCAATTTGCATTTGAATTACTTACAAAATCTATTTGTGTTTTTAGTTTATTAATTTTTGTTAGTAATTACCAACTTTTATTTGTCTCTCTTACAAACATTTATATTTATTAACTCTTACAGGAATTTATCACCATGATTTATCAATTTTCTCCCATTAGGTTACCAACTAGTTTTGTTAAGGGAGTCTCATTTAAGTTGCTTACCAATGTTTATTTTTTATTGTTTATTACCAGCTTTTCTAATTACCAGCTTTTATATGCCTTACTTACTCTTAAGCCAATTCGTCCAGAAATTATCATTCTTAATTAAAGTGATCTTTCATTCGATTAGATTACTAACAAATTGTGCATTATCAGCTTTTATTTAAATTAGTTAAGATCAAGGTGAAAGTGAAACTTGTGGAGGCTACTGCCAAGTTGAAAACCTATTTATTAACCTATATATGATGGGTTGACTCATATGTGGGTTAATTAAATATTACTAAATGGGTTGATATGAGTAAAAAGTCCAATAAAATGTGGGTTTTTAATGGGTCTAAAAGTCAACTCAATTGCAGTCGCTTTTCACTTGTTTTTATGTTCAAGTTGGGGGCTTTTAGGTGGGGCAACTTATTTTCTAGTTTTGTCTTCTACTTATGATCTCCATCCTTTTTTTTTTTTTATATTGAAAAATAGTAAAATATATATGATATTTGAAGCTTTAGAATTTGTGAAAATTAGTATATGATTTTACATGTCAATATTTATTGACTTATTGATTTTAAGAGATGTCGGATACTTCATTGTGAAACTCAAAATATTTGTAATGAAGAAAAAGTCGCAAACAAGTTGAAAATCTTATTTGGAACCTTATAAAACTACTAAAATTTATCTTTTACACTACATACATAATATAACAGTTCTTACATTTATTCTGTGTTTGAGTAATGTAGGTTAGGTTGGATATGAATTGGGTGCAGATTGGGTTGGGTCGGGTCGGGTCGATATGAGTAACTTAATTTGTATTGCATATAAATGGTTCAAAACAAGTTAAATGGGTTGGATAATTTTTTACCCAACCTAAACTCATCCCGATCCATCCATTTGATGACCCTAGACAGGGATTTGTGCCATGTGAGGTAGAACGACGATGACTTGTGCAGCCATTTTGGGCTTCAAAATCCATCATTTATGTGTGTTCTAGGGCATTTCTCATATTTTTATGTCTTTTCTTGTTATTTTAGACTTTATTTGTTTTTTTTAGAACTTTTGTGGTTATCTTTGGGTTTTCTTATGTCACCTTTTGCTTTCATTGTTCTTTTTTTTTTTTGATGTTTCATATAGTTTTGACTTTTTCTAAAAGGATATTGACAATCTAGAGATTTATCTCCGTACATTCCGAGTGTTCATTTGCAAATTCATTTAATAGTTAACTATTCTAATATGCTTCCTATGTGTCAAAATTCCTCCAAATAAGCCAACCATTTCTAATGTTCTAGTTAATGCTCGATTATATTGTTAGTTATGAGAAAAGGGTTAAGTGTTTTGGGTGGCTTGTAATCCGTTGCTACATGTATTGGAACTAACTATACACGTCTATTGTCTTGCCATGACAACGTGAATGGCAAATTGGTCTGAAAGTCATTAATCCATGGCATTGGATGGCAAAATTCAACTAATGGCGTCTCTTCACATGTTTTTCCAGCCCTCTTTAATACTCTCGGTTGGGTTCATACAAATTCCTACTACAAAACTCGAGAGGATCACTCACTTTCCTTATCCCCAATTCTTACAGATCGCTAAAATACGTAGGACTTTGTGATGTCCACTCCTAGGCCAATTTCCATCACACAATAGTCTGCAATAACCAATAACGTTTTTATACCTATGTTTGCAAAAAGTTACCAAAAGAATCCTTACGTTATTATACAGATGCCAACATAAATCCTTTTACGATTTGATAATATAGTCCCTCCTACCAATTTTGGCCGAGAATGGTTGACACAGACGCCGGCCTAAGAAAATAAACTCCTTCACATGTTTAAAAACCTTATTATTTCCTAAGTGCACGAACTCATTAAATTTTCTAAAAGTTGGTTCATTATTGGACGGAATCATAAACCTTTTATAGGACATCAATTTAATTCTAAATTTTCCAATTTTGCCAATGTAATCCTAACCTTTTCATGAGTTGCCAATGTAGTCTTTCTAGTCAATTTTTGGCCGAAAATTGTGGACGTGAATGCCTGCCATCATTGTGGCATGATAGTGTTGACGTTGATAATTTTTGCAATATTTTCCTTTTTTTTTCTTGCTTTATTTTTATTTTATTTTCTTGTTTCCTTCCACCAATCTAAGGAGGCATTGGAGAGAAGGTGAAGAGGAAGAGGTAGCAAACTAAGAAGGTGAGGAGGAGGGTCCACTCATGGCGTGTCTTGGCTGGGTACTGGAGGCGGTTGGGGAGGGGGCGGGTGAAGAGGGAGTGGGCCAAAATGGTGAAAGAGAGAGGAAAGATTGGGTTCAAGGTTATGAGGTAGAAGGTCTTGGGGGACCGCTCGGGATGACAACAGATCCAAGGAAGACGTCAGAGACGGTGAGAAACTGGAGCATCTCCAAAGCAAGATACATTTTCAGGGGTACCTCGGTTGGAGAGATTGGAAGACGATTTGTGTGAGCTACGATTCAGAGGGAGTGAAGTGATCACGAAGACGGCGAAGAAGAGGAGATGATCAGAGTAATTTGCTGAGTTGTTTGCCGTTTTAGATTGTTTTCATTGTTTCTGAGATATTTTACGAATGCAGTTCGGGTTAGTCAGGGTATTGTATCGAAACTGAACCAAATTGTCAAGGTACCCAATTTTTTTGGATACTACCCAAATCGATATTAAACCGAATAAAAAATATCCAAAATTTTCAGTTTAGTTTGGGAATTATCGACAGCCTTGGTACTCTTCAAGCTATAGATGCATAAGATCCATTGAATGATGAAAAAAAATGATGTTGGTACATGTAGAGGAAGATGTCAACTTACATAAAAAAAAAAAAATAGAGCAGAGTCGATAATATGAGATGATAATCCCACTTTTGTCGTGTCTCAATCTGTGTCAAATGTATGAAATCTCACACTTACCACTTTGATATTGATATTTAAAAAATTAGTAACACATGTCATCATTCTATCTAAAAATTATATGTATAGAGACACAATAAGAGACATAATTTGCATCTTTTGGTATACGCATCTCCACCGACTGCCAAAATCCGAATTCTCTTCTTAGGAATTTTTTGCACCCTTCCAAAAGAAGAAGAAGATGGGTCAACTTTAACTATACTTTTTTTGATAAATATGAGTTGAAAGTGGATTTCATAACAGACTTGTTTAGACCTATTTATTATGGGTTTTACTTTTCAAAATCCATTTTATCTATACGATAAATTTGAGCTGATCCATTATAATAAATATGGGTTAGAGCATAGATTGTTGACGCCTAAAATTTATTTTTTTATCAATTAGGTTTTATTTTTGTTTTTATTTTATTTTATTATTTTTATCTTTTCTCGAATGATAAATAAACAAGAAAAAACCAAAAAAGAAGCAGCCCTCGAATGGGCCCTTATGGCCCATTTCTCCTCTAGCTCGGCCCCCTTTTTCTCCTTCTTCTCCCTTCTTCTTCTTCCTCGCTCCTTCTTCCTCCGCCTCCGTAGTTCACGCGCAGAGAATGACGATGAGCGCAAAGGACGGCCTACGGCCGAGGGGGAGTAGGCCGACGTCGGCCGAAGAGGATAAGATCTCAGGCGCCATCAATGCCGAGCATGCTCCGCTGATGGGACGCCGGTCCAGCCAAGGAGAACCGCTCGGCGCGCGAAAGGGACCGCCCGGTCGAAGCTCCGTCGACCGGACCTCCTCGCCTATAAATAGGCCCCGTTTCCGTCATCGAGGGGCACGCCGAAGATCGTGAGCTTGGAAGCTTCCTCCTGAGAAACTTCGGAGGAGGTCGAAGAGCGAGCGAGAGGAAGGCGAGCGAGAGAGAAATTAGGTTGCGAGCTAGGCAGACCTCCCACTGAGAGACTTCGGGGGAGGCCGCCGACGAGTGAGTCCGAGGAGGTCGATCCGGTCGGTGGAGGCTTGGATCTGGCCGGGGGGAGAGATCTGGTCAAGAGAGAGAGAGAAAGAGATAGCGGAGAAGGAGGTCGGATCTGGAACTCCGAGAGAAGGAGACGCCGTCTCGGACGTCGGATTTGGAAGGGGAAGGCTCGCGGTTGCCGTGCCGGACTCCCGCTGCGACCTAGCGAGCGAATCCCGGTCAAGCCGTGCCTCGACGCCGCTGCTACCCCCGGATCCCGCCGTGCTGCTGCCGTGAAGCCCTCCGGGTTCGACACCTCGCCGTTGCCTTTCCCTCGACACCGCATTGCTTTTGCCGTTCCCGAGATGTCCTACCGCAACTCCCCCGACGCCATCCTCGACGACTCGCCAAGACCCCCGCCGTGTTGGGTCGCCGTCGCATCTTACACCGCCACTATGCCGTCGCTTGCTGCGTCACCTCTGTCGTTCCCTCCATCGGCGCCACGATTAGGTGAGAGGGAGGAAGCATCACGCCGGGTCGAGCATGGGTTTCAACCGGATAGGGCTCCACGGTCGGGTAGGGTTTCTAGAATCGGGTCGCGGCTTGTAACTGGGTCGGCGGGCCGAAGGACGGGTCGGGCGTGGGTTCGAACCGGGTAGGGTTCCGCCCGAGTCGGGCTTGCACGCGTGGGTCTCGGCCGGGTAGGGCTCCGGCCATCTCGGCCGGTGTGTGCGGGCTTGTCTCGTGTGGGCTGTGGGTGTCCTGTCCCTTATTTGTGGGCCGCTATTAAAAGAGAAATGGAAAAAAAAAAAACCTGAGTCGGGCTCGCTCGCGGATCAGGCCAGGTCGAACCCAACCCACGGATCCGACCGGGTCGCCTTTTATATTATTTTAATATAAAATAATATTTTAAATAAATATTTAAAAAATATTTTATTTTCTGAAAAATCAAAAAAATGTTTTATTTAAAAAATGTTAAAAATGTTTTATTTTCCAAAAAAATCGAAAAATAATCAAAAAATAATTTATTTTCCAAAAATATTAAAAAATATTTAAAAAATATTTTATTTTCCGAAAAATCAAAAAATAAAAATATTTCATATTTTCCAAAAAATGCCAAAAATCCAAAAAAATCCAAAAATTCATGAAAAAGCCAAAAAATTCAGAAAAAGCCAAAAAGACTTGTATTTTTCCAAAAAATACCAAAAAAAACCCAAAAAATCCCTTTTGTGTCCAAAAAAATTTGAAAATGACTTAAAAATGTTTTTCCTCCCAAAATGCATGGAAAATCCCTCGAACATCCAAAAAACCTCGGGGTTTAAACAAAGATTAGGTACCGAAAGGGCATTAGTGATTAAGTAGTGTAATCAAGTCCCCGATCCTAATTTCTTTTGTTGCGCAGAGTGAGTATTTCTCTGGATACTTCACTTGGGTTTCTAATCAACCCACCCCAAATTGATTAGTGGCGACTCCATTTACAGGTTAAAAATTTAGACTATTAAAGTCGTGAATTGGTGGACTTGGGAGAGTCCGGGCATAACTAATTTCAGCCGAGCCATTAGCCTCCTTAGGCGCCGTACCCGGTGCGGGCACCGAAAAAAAAAAAAAAGAGGTCGTGACATAGATTAGTGATCCATTTTGATAGTTCTATTCCAAAGGTAACAACATAATTATACTTAATCATGTTTCTTTTGAGCCCTTTTGATGGGATGACTAATATCACTAGCCATCACAGGCTGCTAGATTTTCAGACTCTTAAATTCAATTCTTAGCTTGTTCCCTCCCATCGTTACTTATCCTTTCTTGTGAGAAGTCTGCACTCAGACCTCAGAGCCCTGGCAATCTAGCTCCGTACATAGTTTGCAACTTCAGTCACGGACTGGCCACTGCCCTCACGGGTGCAAGAGGCCAGCAATTTCTCAAGGATCTGCAGAGTATAGCTCGGGTTTGGGTTCATGAAGTGGAACACCGGGTCCCAGCACTTGGGTCCGTGGACTTTGGACCCGTAGAACATGCTAATACAACGTCGATAGCCATGGCGACTGTCGCTCTCTCGTGCGGACAACTGGCTGAACCTCAGCAAGGAGGGCTCTGCTCGCTCTTTGACTCACGAGTTCGCATCAACAGTCCAGATTGCAGTTACCACTGCAGGCTCAGGCCATATCCAAACCCTAACGATCCACCAGCTCCGTTTCTCCTGCTCGATTCCAGCGATACCTCCAACTGCTCGATCTGATTCGGAATCCTGCCCCCGATCCGTCGGCCTGATCTCCGTTCACCCGAGCTACGCCCCAGTTTGGCATCGCTGGAGGTCTCCGCCGGCATTAATTGTCTTTTTTTCCCCACTCCTGCGGTCGAATTTGAAGGACCGACCGGCGCTGCGATAACGGGATAGGTAGGAGACAATGCATAACAGGGGATCGAGTCATTGGCTGTCGAGGATGGTGTCTCGTTCGTGGATTTCGAGCCTGATGCTGTCGACGTTCGCCACGTCTGCTTCCTTATACATCGCTGGCCGGTTCTTAATGCTGTGGAATGGTTTACCTGTGAATGTGCTATGTGAATTCGAGTGCCTGCAGGACGTGCATCCTGATTTTAATGTTTTTCAGCTCTAATCGAACTGAAGTAATGTGTGCCAATGCGTGCTTCTTGGTCACAAGTAATGGTGACGACAAAAGTTGTCATGCCACGAAATGAAGAGAAGTTTATGTAGGTCTGTTTACATTAAACATGACCAATTAAAACCAGGTTAAACATGACTTGACTATATAAACATGCTATCAAAAAAGAGTAAAGAAAAGACTCATACAGTAAATCATTTATGCATTTAATGTCCTCTATCCTTATCTTAGCACGGCAGAATAGTTATTCTTACTTGTTAAGATATGTCCATCTACAGTTCAAGATCTAAAGTGTAGGTGATGGATTCACACATTGGAAGATTTAGTTTCGAGAGAATGTGTTTGAACCAAAGCAGCTATACAGGAACTTTTGTATGAGGCAAGACACCATATTCAATACTCTCATAATCAAGCATTTTAGTCAGCGATCTTACGGCTTGAGCTGCATCCAAGAACTGGTTTGTATGCTACGTGCAATTGGTTTGCCTTGTAATATGCATGTCTTAGTTTTTGCTCATAAAGCCTCACATTCTACTGTTTCCAGTTTTTCACTCCAAAGTAACTCTCTAAGATATCTTTGTACTAACGTTACAACATCACCACCCACCGTTACAAGGCTTGATCTCTAGTCAGAAAAATAAAAAAGATTTCCCACACTTTTGGATCAAAGGCATGTGTCTCAATCAGATACATAACCTTTACTTTTATTGTGTCTCAATCTATGTTAAATGCATAGGATCTCGAAATTTATCACTTTAATAATGATACTTAAAAAATTAGTAACATGTGTCATCATTCTGTCTAAGAATGATGTGTACTAGAGACGCAATAAGAGATAGAATCGGTGCCAAAATCCCAATTCTCGTCCTAGGAATTTTTTGCTCCCTTTCAGAGGGAGAAGAAGAAGGGTCAATTTACTTTACTTTTTTTTTTTTTTTTTTATTGATAAATATGGGTTGAAAATGGATTTCATAATAGACCCGTTTAGAACCATTTATTTTGAGCCCTTTTTTTTTTTTTTTCAAAACCCATTTCGGTCTATACGACAAATTTGAGCTGACCAATTTTTATAAATATGGGTTAGTAACCCATTTTGACAGCTCTATTCCAAAGGTAACAACATAATTGTACTTAATCATGTTTCTTTTGAGCCCTTTTGATGCAATGACATATATCACTAGCCATAGCAGGCTACTAGATTTTCAAACTCTTACATTCAATTCTTGGTTTTTACTCTCCCATCATTCCCAGCCAGGACCTTGTACTTGTCCTTTCTTGTGAGGAGTGTACACTCAAACCCTAGAGCCCTAGCAATCTCGCTCCGCACATAGTTTGCAACTTCAACGCCGGACTTGCCACCACCCTCACATGTGCAAGAGGCCGTCAATTTCTCAAGGATTTGGAGAGTATAGCTCGGGTTTGGGTTCATGAAATGGAAGACCGGATCCCAACATTTGGGTCCCCGGGCTGTGGACCCGTAGAACATGCTAACCCCAACGTCGATAGCCACGGGGACTATGTCCGTGCTCACTCGTGTGAACAACGGGCTGAACCTGAGTAAGTAGGGCTCCCTGCACGTGGTCCCCTCGGGGCACACCACGAGGTCGCTGCGGGTCAGGGCCTGCCGCATAAGTTGTTTGTCCCGCTCGCGGTCCCTGGCCAGGCGGACAGTCCGGATCGGGGAGATGGCCTCGTTGAATGGGCTCAGGCTGTAGATGGCCGCAGCGAGGGGCTTGCTGAGGGCATGGGAGACAAAGATTGGGTCCAAAAGGGTCTTGTGGTTGCATGCATAGAGAGTGCCCTTTGTGTTGTTGGCAAGTAGATTGGGATCGAAATCAGGGTTTTGGGGTCTTGAGACGGTGGTCTTCAGGCCTATCATGGCCAATACAGGGCCTGAGATTGAGAAAGGCAAGAGGATGCCGAGAATGATTCTGAGGATGGAGAGAGGGAGGCCAAGCGGAAGCCACATGAACATGGCGAGGGTGGCGAGTGGAGTTGGTCTGAAGGCCAATTTGCCATCATGAAAGATCAAGGGCTTCGGATATTTCTCTCTTGGGAGAAGTTGCCAATTCCTCTTCTCTGCTTGGCTCACCATGTAGACTTCCTGTTGCAACAGTTGCAGGAAGGTTTTGTTAATTTCTACTCAGTCATTTTCTATTAAATTATGCGAATTATATATCGGGGCGCATCGTAAATCACATAAAAAAAGAATAAGCAATCTTTCAATGTTTATATTTTGCATTGCGATTAATTCTACCTATTATCTAGATATACCAAGAAGATGTACGGTCTAATATATATTGAAAAATGAAATTAGCTATAAGGATGATACTTTTGATAATTAAAAAAGATGCACAGGTGATATATATGGTAAGTTATGCAAAGAAAGACTGATATTATTTCTTTCGAAAACATTGAGCTAGACAAAGTTCAATAAATTAATAAAGTTCAGTCCAAGATCAATCCATCACAAGCGTTAAATTATATTTTGAAATTAAGAGCTAATAAGTCTGACCCAACGTTGATAAGGAAAGTTCCGATTGTTGCCGCAAGTGTAAAGCAAGGAATTGACCTTTGTCCTTACTTAGGAAAGGGCAATCCATCACAAGTGGGGGTGTTTGGTTTCGTGGTTGTACTCCGTTACCTTACAGTGAGCAAGAAGCTGGTGATAGTCAAAAGGCCATGGCTTGCTGAAGCATCCGACACAAGTTGCACGAGAACCCATTAATCTTCCCTCACCAAGAAGCCGAATCAGTTCTTCTCCTGCCTTGTTCTTCTCCATCAAACCCGTGAACCGCCCTCGGAACACCGCTACTTCTCCTCCCACCACCGTGTCGACCCCCAGCCACTCTTTCAAGAAATCCTCCACCGTGATCCTCGGCAACCTTGTGACCACCACTCTTCGCCGGAAACCCATCACGCCATCGAAGGCCTCGTGGCCCAAGTCTTCCAAGAAGAACTTGGGCAAAACCGTGCTTCCGAGCCTAAAGCTCTCTGTCCTGACTCCAACAAAGCATATGAACACCATCACGCGGAGCATCGTTTCGTGATTGAGCATGCATGCGAAAGGGTATGCTAGAAGCAGCACGAGAGTTCTCAAGAAGCCTCCTGCTTCGAAGGCCACGAGCATGAAGTAAGGGAAGAGGGAAGAGGACCGAAGGAACGTGCCCTCGAAGTCGAAGACGAGCGTTTCTGAAGAGCAGCCTTCGAGGGATGTTTTGGCAATATTGGCGAACCTTTGGGTCGGTTTTGCATCGATGTTGGTGGTTGCTTTGGTTCTTCCAAAGAGAACTCTGGTGAGGAAGGAGGAAATAGACTTCGCCATTGATTTTCCAGTCATTTTTCGGCTGTGTGGTTTCAGAAACATGGGACCCTTTTATAAAGCACGTCCGATATTTCTAGTTTTTTGACATGGGCAAATGATGTTTAACCAAAAAAGTAATGTAACAAGACCGAGAACCAGACCGATGCTTGACTAGACTTGCCAAATTAAGATCACGTGCGTCACGTGGTTCATTTCCAGTGTATATGGTTTTGGACTTCAGTGTCCACACAATTCAATATGTAAGTTATAAGTCTCAATCATTCTTTGTTCACATAAACTCCGCGTTCGCACTGGAATTTTATCGTGCTATCGACCATCGAATAATGCTATAAATTGTGCATCACAAGTTGACTATTTTGAAAGCTAGTAACGAGACTTCATAGATAATTTCAAGTGTTCATTGCAATCATCCTCGAAGACAACAAATGGGCTCGCGATTGGTTGTGGCTTACTTTATATTGAATTAAGGAGAGTGGAGTCTATGATTGCGATTAGAAACCAAAATAAGAGAGGGATTGAGACAGCCCTAGTGAATGTATGGATGAGAGTATGCCACACATGTTGTTTCCGCTATAGTTCTTTTCAATACTAGTGATAGGACTTGTCTATGAAATAAATTCGTCATTGTCATGTTGTTGGTCGATATGATGTATTATTCTCCATCTCTTTATGGTTGATAGATTCTCTTTATAATTGACTAGGGGTATGCAAAAAAAATTAGAATTGCTCCGATCACTTGGAACCAGATTGAACTGACAGTTTTCACGGGGACTAGCCCAGTTCTCGATTTTGATTTATTGAAACCGGGGAGTTCTAATCTAGTTTCTAGTTTTAGGTATGAAATCACCTATCAATCCACTCGAAACCAATGGATGCATATATATTTTTAATTTTTATGTTAAAATTTCAAAAACCTTAAAAGCTCTCTCTCATTCTCTCCACGTGACGTCTTTTCATGACCAAAAATGATGACACATCTCAAGGTATGCTCTCTCTCTCTCTCCCCCTCCCCTCCCTCCTTCCCTCGACACCCACCATGCCTCCACTCTGGCTCCACCTTGTCGTCACCATACTCATCCTCACCCCTCATCTCGCCCTCTCCCACCTATATTTCATGCCACTTGATGACACCGCCCTTTCCCACCCCTTGCTCTCCCTTTCTTCTCTCACTATCCACCACCATGCCTCCATTGTCGCTATACTCATCATTGTTGGAGAAACATCTTCAAGTGATTTTAATGATGTTCAAACTATCCTTAGTATATTAATTACTATAATGTATGCATATATTTGGACCAAAGGATTGTGCAATATCCATGATGTGATTCATTGGAAAGAAGTTCACAAATGTCCTGCTATAGCAAATAGTACTAATTAACCTGAAAGATCAGTAGTTGATGATGTTTGTGTCGAAGTTATAAAGATCGAGTCGATGGTGTTGTAATAATCAAGTACATCTGATGATGTTTGCTAGGTCAACTAAGTAGTCGCTGAAAGACTTGGATTCACATAGCAGCTGAATCCAGATAAAGCATGTAGTAGAGTAGCTAGGTCTTTTGACAGGGCAGTTAGAGGCTGCAATGAGAAGATAGCAGTAGTTGCCATTTTGCTTAGTTTGCAGAGGTTTAAGGAAAGATACTATATAGGTAGCAACATCCCTAAACAATAGCTTAATGGAGACTTTCCAATGGCTATCTACTTCTCTAATTAATCTTCAATGAATAGATTGAAGAAAGATATAAAAGAGAAGACCCCAAAAAGTCAATTAAATACCAAACTCCATAATTTTGGAATAATAAATCAAAATTCACCAACCATCATTCAATTGCACAAACTAATTACATCACGACAATTAGCATGAAATTATGATGACTAGCTATCTTGGTATAATTTCCAGAAAATATTAAATAATTAAATAAATTACCAATTAAGCTATATACACTAACCTAATCACCTAATTGGACTTAAATAAATAATGTACTAAGCCAATTAAATCATACAATCTAATTAACCCATAACTAAACTAATCTAACCATTTAATTAGCCTAATTAACTAACTAAATCACTAATTAAACTAACTAATCCTCTTAATCCAATTTTAGCCTAAAATAATCTTCCACTAAGCATAATTAATCTCCTAAGTAAAGTTTAGCAAGTAAACTCACCGGATTAGCGAGTTGATGAGTTCATGGCGACGGTGACGCGAGGCGAGTGAGACTCGGGCCTATGGTGATGCCAAGGGAAGTTCGGAAAAGACCCGAAAAGGCCCACGAAGTCTCGGCACCAAGTTGGAACATCGGTTACGGAGGGCTCTTGGACTAGTTGATTGAGGGGCTCGGCTTGGCTAGAATAGCGAGGGAAGAGACGATGAGGAGGTTGGACGGATAGCGGAGGCTGCGCCGATGGCTTGACTATGGTTGTGGCAACCGGGCGAGCCGGAGCTGCGATGGCGACTAGGGTGCGGACGCAGGGGATAGTGAGTGGGCTCGGGCGCGACGGCAAGAGGGGCTGGTGGGTGGTTTAGCGGCGGCTCGGACGAGCGTGAGGTGATTTGGCGATGGCTAGCTCGATTGTTGCTGGTCTTGGCTGGTCCTCTACCTTTGTTTCATCAACAATGGAGGAGAAGGGAGCAAGAAGGAAGAAGAAAGAGACTGCCGTTGGTTTGAGGGGATAAAGGCCACAAAAGTCTTCAACAAATATCTAAAATACTCAAGTAATAAGCCCCCAAAGTCTTCAGCTTGATCCATAGTCATATGCCCCTCACAATCTTCGCCAACAAGCCACTCTTGAAGCTGAAATGTTGGACCCCCTCTTGGCATATGAATTTCAAGCAATTCCCCTTCAAATTCAACTCAATTTCACTTCAATTGGCCTCAAATTAATGGCCAAATTACCAAGGAGGAAGCCCACACTCAATTCCACAATTTTCCTCACCAATTGGTTCAACTTGAAGGCCAAAAGTGCACCCAATTTGGCCTATCAAAATTTCCTTATTTCAAATCGTCCAATTTTGATTTTTTTTTTGGTCAAAAATCTAGCCTCGCCGAAAATTCTTTTAAGGATGAGTCGACATTCCTAAAATAAATCGTGACATACTAGGACTTTCGATTCCTGAAACTGGGTTCAATTTTGTAGTTAATTTCAACCGAATGCGATTTTAGCATGATCTAACATATCGGGTAGCTTTTAGAAATTTTTAGCATATTTGACTCGTGGTCGATTATTTTCGATCCACATTTTGCATTTTCGACTCATTGACGACTCTCGGTTGTCGTAAAAATCTTGAGATTTCAAATACGGGCATATGGTATAGAATCAACAGAAAAACCGGTTTAGTGCCATTCCACAAGAATTTTGCAATCAGGTGAGATCACCCATACTTTAATTACATGCCTCTATCGAATCGACCTATCTCTGGTCTCTAGACGATTTTAACGGTGTCGTTTGACTCTTGCAGATTAGCACAGTCGAGTAGTCAATTTCTAATTGAATTCTCAAGTTGCTCGCGTTTAGATTCTTTAACGGCTTCACCTAATAGATTAGTTATCTCATGAATAATCAGCTCAAAGAAAAAGACTAATAGGGGCATTGATGAAAAGCTCATTTCATTTAGTTGAAAGCAAGGTTGAAAATCAAGATGTCACACTTCTCATAGAGTTTGAAGATACTAAGCGTCTTAACAATACCTGTGTGCTAACTTTGCTCTTATCTTCATATTACCGTAATGATATTCATGACATATATTAATAATGTCCTTGACAAAAATATTCAGAACTTTAGACATAATATTTAGATGATAGAGTATAAACATCGTTTCTTCAAGAACATCACCTAGAAATACTTTCATTAGATTCATCAAACACTTATGAAAGGTTTTGTCAATCTTCATTAGATTCATCATGTCTCTCTTATTGAAGATTTGGTCGATAAATCCTTGCCATGCTTTAATTGTTATCAATTGTTGAATCGATTTGACTTATTGATTCTTAAAACCAATGATGAGATTTGATAAATAATTTTAGGTATATATTGCAATTATCCTTGAAAATGAGAAATTGCCCTATTGAATTAGGAAACTCAAGTCTATGATTGGTATTAGAGGTCAAAATAAAAGAGGGATCGAGTCAAGGCGCAGATGAATGTATACGCACCCTATTATCATTAGTATCGCATGTTCTTTCAGTTATAATTTTTTTAAATCAGAGTGATTTGATGTGTATATTATATGAATTCGTCATTTTTACATTGTTGGTAGATATGATGCATTGATCTTTGTCTCTTGGTTGCGCAATGGATTCTCTTTGTTATTGATGGAATAGGGAATTAAAAGAAAAAAAAAAGTTGACAAAAAAAAATTGGGCTATTCGTTCCACAAGTTTTGGACCAGAAATCGGGCCGTGAGTTGGGCTCGTGGGCTGGCCTAAACAAAATGAGACCAAACGGGGTTTGAACAATGGCCCAAAAGAAATAGGAGTTTGAAGAAGGGGAGGATGAGCCTTCCTGAAACAAATGGAGGAGGACTTATTCCGTTACATGGAGTAATCCATGCCCAGCTAAGATCTAACCATGTATAAATTTGAATTCTATTTACAGAATTATTGGATTGCAATATTACACTGCACGTATAACCGGCTATCCACGCTCTATATTGTAAATGCTCACAAAACTGCTCCTGTGGCTAACATTCTTTTGAGGTGGACTACACATCAATTAACTCTAGACCTGTTAAATGGGTAGATCAGGTCGGATATGGGTCGGGTTATAAATGGTCCAATCCAAATTGACCCATTAACCCATTTATGACATATGTATTAACAATGTAAATTTATTGACTAATAATCGATCTATACTTGACTTGACCCATATTGTAAACACTTTATATTTAATCAAATCTAGAATAACTTGTTTCTCATGCTATTTTAAAATTAAAAATTACAATAAAAATACTTAGAAGGAGCGTACAAAGAATCAAATCAGATTTTTTGTACTAAGCAAAAAAATATCTTCTAATTTATTTTCAAGTATCAACCAAACACCGAAAGATATTGTCATTTTCTATAATACCACATTTATCATGAAATAGATGGGGCCTCAATTTTTTAAGTATAAAATTTATCCATTAAATTTGTAATTTTTTTGGAAGTGTTTTAAATATATATTTTTAAAAATAATTTTTAATTATTTAAATTATTCTTTCTTTTCTTTTTCCTCCTTCTTCTCCCGGTTGCCAACCACGGTGGTTGTGGCCGGAAACAGGTGAGCTCAAGCCTTGCCAACCTTAGGTGAGACTCCACCTCGCTAAATCCCAGAAGGTCGAGCTCACCTCAACACCGACAAGCTTGAATCTCGCTAGATTGACGAGGCTCAAGCCTTGGCCTTGTCCGATTGGTGAGCTCGAGGCTCGCCAGTGCAATTAGCCATCACCAATTAGGGTTGGCCATTGAAATTCATAGGGGAAAAAGTAAAAGAAAGAAAGAAAATGAAAAAAAAAATATTAAAAATCAATTTTTTTTTTAAATTATAAAAATTATAAAAACTATTAAAGGCAAATTGGTCATACACAATTATTCATCCCCAGTCATATACGGCAAATTCAACCAGAATTTCTCATGGGGTCTCTTCATGTGTTTTTCAGCCCTCTTTTATTGTCCCCGCTGCGGTCATACACATTCACCAGACCCGTGGACAAGATGGCATTTCCCTTTTTTCAATATTGGCGAGTGCTTGAAGGATCACTCACTTTCCATATCCCCAGTTCTGACAATCCTTTAAAATACCAAAGGACTTCGTTGCGTCCACTCCTAAACCTACTTCCATCACACAATAGTCTGAAACAATCAATTGCACTGTCTATGTTTGTCTTCGGCACAGTTTCAAAAGAAGAAATGTCATCGTCTGTTGCTAAGGAAAAGTCACATATTTCGCTCTCGATGGTATTTATTGAGTGAACAAAAGTCTATAGGCACAACTCGGCGTCAATAGATTCACTTACGTATTCATCACGTCGAATCCAAAGATTGCCTCCTTGAAATATAAGTAGCCATGGAGCCCATAAGAAACCAAGCTATCTTACAAAGAAGAGGGTACGTGAAAAAGGGAGGAGAAAAAATGGCAGCCAAGAATTTGAGTTCGTCTAATTGGGGTGTGAAACTTTTGTGCTTTTTCATGGTTGCGATCCTTCACTTAATCATCATCTCTGCAGCAAGCCTAGGACAAACCCCGAGCAATTGTGGGCTGGGTGAGTTGCTCATTCTCTTTAGTTTCTTCGTATTATGAAAAAGGATTAATCTAATGCAATCATCATCTATGCATCTCATTTTGCATGGTCAATACGGGTAGCGTAAGCAGAGTTTTACGTATCTCGCATCTATCACCTACGATATACTACCATATATCAGGCAAAATAGTAATTTGAGACAATCAATATGACTAATCATCTAACCACCCACCTTGGCGGCGCTGCTGGCGGCGAGCTTCTCCCCCTAACGCAAGGGGAGGAGTTCGATTTCCGGGCATCGCAGGGTGACTTACCCGGTGGCACATGTGTGGTGGCTAGCACGTGTCGCCCCCAGGGTTTATCCCCCATTACCCCAGGCCTTTAGGTTGTTCATATTGGTACGGTGTGTAGATTCATTGGATCACCAATATATATATATATATATATATATAATCATCTTGTCCCAAAGCAGAGGTCATGCATCCGGAAGTTAAGTGAAATCTTCATCATATTTCCAAAAAATTCTTAAAATCATTCTTTTAAATATCCCAACGCGCTCTATTTCTTTCTTTAAACCGTAAATCTTCATTGCTTGCACTCGCAAGATGTCTAATTCGTGGGCAAATTTTGCTGGTAATCCGTAAGCGTTTCTCTTGCGGTTTCGACAATGTATACCGATGCATCCAAATAATTCTTCATTTACAATGGTTTGCAGGTGGAGCAGATCCGAGCAACCCAGTTCCGTCCCCCGAATGTAAATGTATGTTTACTAACATATGCTCCATATTCAAATGAGATTATATCATGATCCAAGTTCAAAAAGACTATTCATTATTTTGAGGATTTAGGAGACCCCAATCAACTATTCTACAAATTTCATGAATTCAAATCTTTCTAAATCTCTATTTATCTCTTTGGTGAAATATTTTAACACTTAGTATTAAACAAAAGATTAGATTAAGCGTGATGGAAAATAATAAAATATTTAAATACTAGACTATATCTTTATCTAATGACTTAAGTATTTTGAGCATTTGGTAGTGGTCTTATAAATTCTGAAAACTAAAATTGTTAAAAAAAAAAAAAAATTATCACTGCAGGAGGTACTTGTACTCGAAGAATGGAGTGATCGGCTTCGAGTATCTTGCTCCAAGGAAAAGTAGAGGTTCTGAAATTTGTATTCCTTTTTACTTTTTTGTTTTCCATTTTGCCCTTTGGAAGATGGCGAAGTGCCGAATCTTTCATCGTCTTTTATATGAAGTCACCGCACTAAAGTTATTGTGCTTTACGTATCCTGCTTGGTCGTAAACTGGTGGGTTGGAATAAAGCTTGTCAGCGATGGAAGAGTTCTGAGTGCACGTTTTCTTTATGATTGATGTCCTCCTATTCAAGACGTTGTATCGAAATAAACAAAATCATTACGTAACTGTGACTATCTATTAGCAAAGCGAGGGGACGAACTAAACGTGAATACGAGGAATTGGTTCTCTTCATGTTCGCTTGAGTAAACGCGACGGAAAACCCTCCACGGTTTTCTCAGCAATGGTTCTGGAGATCGAATGACTACACTCCTCGCCGAGTGAGTGACATTGGGAATAATTTGACTTTAAACCGTTCAAATTAATACAAGCACCTTGAGTTAAAGGAGTTTGGATAAAAAGCAAGTAGTACAAAGTAATTCCTACAGATTAACTTCTAGCAGAGTAAAAATCAAAGGGAAAATACCCACAAAAAAAAAAAAAAAAACAAAACAAAACAAAAGATGCATTGAAGCACATTGCATAGAGAATGTCACTTCAGTAGAATTTTTTTTATTCTATTAAGATATAAATACGAGGTATAAGTGTATTGGAAATCTTAAAACTTATCATGAAAGTGCAATTAAATTCAAAAACTTTCAAAATGTGTAATTAAATCCAAAAACTTGTCGAATTGATACAATTAAGTTATTTTATTAATTCTATCCTACTTGATTAACAGAAAATATTGACATGATATTTTTCTTTTATTTTATCTCTCCAATGTGGTAATGGTGTGGTAACAATATAAAATATAAGGCTAAAACGACGTTGTTTTGGTCTATAACGATAGTGCATCACGTAGGATGATTGGACTGTCATGGTAGCATCTATTGATAAAAATTGACTAGAAAAACCACATTGAAATTTTGTATAAAAGTTTGAACTAAAACGGAAGAATTGAAAAGTTCACGATTCACTTATCATATCTTCTTCTTCTTTTTTTATCGAGAATTATCGTACGTTCAATAGGTTTGAACTAATTAAATAATTTTCCCATTTTTTTCTCAAGTAGAGGGGATTGCTGTGGACGTAGCTGTTGAAGACTTTCTGGACCGTGCGGACAAGCAAATATCCAATAATTGAGCTCTTAACAAGAATTCTAGCGGCTAGTGATGGAACGACCATAACTTTTGCATTTGTTGCGCGTCTTAAAATCCATCGTTTAGGTGTATTTCTAGGACTTTCTCTCTCTCTCTCTCTCTCTCTCTCTCTCTCTCTCTCTTTTATGTCTATTTTTGCGTTATTCTAGGCCTTATTTATTTTTCCGAACTTCTCTGGTTAATTTTAGTTTTTCTCATTTCACCTACGGTTTGCATAGTATCTATTTGCTCTATCCATTGTTTTTAGACAGTTTTATTTCTTATTTAGAAATACAAAAAATCGAGAGATATTTCTCTGTACCCTTTATTTGTGCGCATTTTAAGCATACATCTGCAAGTTTACTAGAGTTTCCTGCGTCCTTTGGGTCAATATTCCCCCAAAACTCTAAGCCACAGGTTTCTAATATTCCAGTTGATATTTAGTTATTGGAGTAAGGGTTAGGTGTTTTGGGTGGCTTGTATTCGTTGCCAGATGCTGCAACTAATCGAGACGCCTAGGATTTCTATTGGGGTCTCTTCATATGTTTTTCAACCCTCTTTGATTGACCCGTTGCGGTCATATACATCCACTAGACCGTAGACAAGATGAGGCATTTCAATATTTCAAAATTAGCAAGTGCAATACACCCCTACTATAGAAGTCGAGAGGATCACGTCCCTTCACCCATCCTCAATCCTTACAAATCTCTAAAATACACAGGATTTGGCATTTTACTCCTAAACCTACTTCCCTCACACAACAAGCTGGAACATCACGTTGCATTACTGTACCTATCTTTGTTGTTGTCAAAACTTTTAGAAAAAGAAATGTCATTGTCTGTTGCTCGACAAAATTCAACATGTTTGATGTTTTGATGTTCAACCGGGATTATTCACTGAACAAAAGTTTATAAGCATGACTTATCGTTAACTGATTTACGTACGCGTTTTCATCAGGTCATATCCACGCAAAGAGAAGATTTCTGTCTTGACTGCTTAAATAAGTAGCGATAGAGCTCATCAGAAACTTAAGCTATCTCACAACCAAGAAGAAGAGAGTCCGTAGTTAAAGGACAAAAAAAAAAAAAAAAAAAAAGAAAGCAAAAATGGCAGCCAAGGATTTGAGTTCGTCTAACTGGGGCGTGAAATGTCTTTTTTTTTAGGAGTGATTGGTTCCTGATCTAGTCGGTTCCATCCAAGAACCAAGAACCGGACCAAGAGAACCGGTTCCCATTTTTGGGACCGTGGATTGGATCAATCAGTCCGGTCTAGTTCCAATGGACCAAATCACTTTTTGTCATTACATTGACAAGTGAGTTGTGAGGTGATAGGGAAAGGTCAACAAGCAAGGCAAGAGGCGAGGCTGTCAGAGGGAAAGGCATCAACGTCGAGTCGAGCAAGGCGTGAGGTGAGGCCGTGAGAGGACATCGAGTGAGGCGGAAGGCAAGGCCACAAGAGGGAAAGGAGGCCTAAGGTGAGGCCACGAGAGGATATCAAGCAAGAAGGAGGCGAGGCCACGAGAGTCGAACGACTCGCTCGGAGCAAGGCGTGAGGTGAGGCTACGCCTACGAGAGGGAAACTGGGAAAGGGTTGATTTCACACAGTTAGGGTTAGCGAAGCTGCGAAAAAGAAGTGGAAGCGAAAGAGATGGGAAAGTAATGGCATAAGGGAAAGAGATGGGAAAGTAACGACAGAAGGGGAAAGTAACGGCAAAATGGGAAAGAGATGGGAAAGTAATGGCATAATGGGGAAGAGTCGAGAAAGTATTTGGCCTAATAGAAGAATGGTCGTTCAGAAATTTAAAAAATACATAAATGGTGGGTCTAGTTCTATCGGTCCGGTTGGTTTGAATCCCAACTTGAAATCGGGAACCTGACCGGCCAGCCACCAGTTCCAAAAATAGGAATTGGGAACCGGACCGGACCACCTAGGACAGCCCAAAACCAACCGGTCCTGTTCAGTCCCAGTTCGAACATTCTCATTGCACATCCCTAGTCTGTAAGCGTTTCGTCTTGATCTACACCGAACCATCTACATAATGCCTCACAATGGTTTGCAGCTTGAGGCGGATGTTTACGTTCATAACATATGCTCCCAGTTTATATGACATTTTGCCATGATCTGAGTTAAAACGACTGTTGTTAAGGCTAATTGTCAGGAATATGCAGAGACTAAATAAATGTTTATTGTCTCTGCAGGAGGAGGTACTTGTACTTAAATGATGGAGCGATCGGCTTCATCTGTCTTGCTCCAGGAAAAGTAAAAGTCCCGAAATTTGGGTTGACTTGAACTTAGTAGTTTGTGTTCGTCTTGGAAGTTGACAAAGTGTTAAGTCATTCTTGGATTACGTGTTTTCTTTTATATGGAGCACCCCTGAGAAATCATAGTTAGTGCACAAATAGGTCATGGTTGAACGGGTTGTAACCAAGGTCGTCAGCGATCGAAATCATGTCTGCATGTTCTTTTTATGATGATGATGAACTACTCAGTAATGTTCTACCGAAAACAAACAACATTAATAAGTAAATGGGTGATGATGGGTGGTTTGGCCCTCTCTCGTTACAAAAATTAGCTCAAATTTTCCACAATAGCCCCAACCTCTATCTCCTGATTGACTATTAGATTTAGACCTATTAGTAATTGACCAAATTTATCGATAACTAAGCTCGGATATCATGATTTATTGAACCAAGGGCCGCTGCCCGCTAGAGGGCGAGGGCTACCAGCCCTCGCCGCCGCCGGTTGGCCGAGGTCGCCGACCCTCGGCCAAGGCCTGGTGACCCCGACCAACCTTCCCCACTCCGTCGCCGACTCTTCTCAACGGCGGCGGTGAGGGCTCAGCCCTCGGCCGTCTCCCTTTTTTTTTTTTGATTTTTTTAATATTTGCATTTTATTTTAAAATGTTTTAAATAAATTGTTTTAAATTTAATTTAATTAATTTTTTCACGTTAGCATTAAAATGACGTCTTTTTGCATTATCTAGCCACGTTAGCCGTACAAAACGATATCGTTTTGCATTTACTTCGTTGAAAATTGTGCACATCAGTATTTTGGCCGGATTGTCACTTAAATGATCTATTTTGCTCCAATTTTGATACTTAAACGTCACTTTCGTAAATTTTGACACTTAAGTGTTTCTTCATGCCAACTTTTGGCACTCTAGGGGTCTCGGTATCTTATATTTTCGTGCAAGATGAATGCGCAATATTAAACAAGGAAACCTTACTAAATATAATGTGCAATGTGAATAGGGCTAACTACAACACACATGATGAATAGAAGTCGCACAGTATGTTCCAAGTTTGAATTACCATAAAGACTCGGACTACGAAACTGGACATCGGACAGCAACTTCTCATTAATTCTCGAATTGCAGTCAAAGACGGCAGCTGCAACTCCGGAAATACAAAGAGAATATTATGGTCAGATGAGAAAATTCATAGGCAAAAGACTTTTGGCATAAACCTCGATTTTTTAAGTCCCGTTTCACACGTAGGTTTAGCAAAGTCCAAGCACCAAACGTACATCATTTTGCTTATATAAGCAGCCATGGAGCTCTGGAGAAACCAAGCTTACTACGCATCTTAAGAAAGAAAGAAGGGGGTACGTGAAAAGGGCAAAAGAAGGGAAAAGGAAGGGGAAAGAAATGGCACCCAAGGCTATTGCTTGGTCTCCTTCGCTTGGGAATTTTTTGCGCGGTTTCATGGTTCTGGTCCTTCATTTCATAATCCTCCAAGCCGTTCCCCGTAGCCGATGCGGGCGTGGTGAAGATCTCTCATTTGTTTTTTTTTTTTTCCTCTTTTGAATAATCTCTTTAATTTCCTGTAGCATCAATTGTTTCTCACGCAATTTTTTTGCGATTTACTCCGACATCTTCATGGTTTGCGTTTTGCGTGCAGGAGTGCCGGATCCAAGCAACCCGCAGCCTTCCCCTGGATGTTAATTTATGTACTTCCTTTACATTTTATACACCTAATAATATGAGATTTCGTCATAATTCAAATTCGAATGGTGGTATCCAATATCCATCTTGCTTGAATGGACATATTTTCAGGCAAAATCGCACTAATATGAACTGTTCAATGGCGTTGCAGAGGTACTTACATGACGAAAGTGGTTAATTTCGTGTATCTTGCTTCAGAAGAGAAGTGGAAGTCCCTAAACTTTGATTGAATGTTACGGGAAGGGATGACTAAGGGTGCGAATGGTAACGTTTACATTTCTTTTTTTGTTCCGGGAAAGAAAAAAAAAGTGTTTTGTTCCGGGAACAATTTTTGAACAAAAGAACGCGTTTGGTAACGTTTGGTCGGGAATAAAAAATGAACAGAAACACGTTTGGTTCGGGAATAAAAATTTTATTCTTTTTTTGTTTCTTTTAATTTTTTAAATATTTTTATTTTATTTTCATTTTTTCCTTTCTTTTTTATTTTTTCTTTTTTCGGCCGATCACCGGCCTCCGGCGACCGGCCGACGGGGCCGGCAGCCTCGCCCAGCCACGGCGAGGCTCGTTGGCCCCTCGCCGAGGCCGAGCATCGCCGTGGTTGGGCGAGGCTCGGCCTCGCCGTGGCCGGGCGAGCTCGGCCTCGCCAGATCCGGCGAGGCCGAGCGTCGCCGCCCCCGACGAGGCTCGGCCTCGCCGGATCCGGGCGAGGCCGAGCTCGCCCGGCCTCGGCGAGGCTCGGCGTCGCCGGCGCGGGCGATGCCGAGCCTCGCCATGGCTGGGCGAGCTCGGCCTCGCCCATCCGGCGAGGTCGAGCTCGCCCAGCCTCGGCGAGGCTCGTCGTCGCCGGCGCGGGCGATGCCGAGCCTCGCCATGGCTGGGCGAGGCCGGCCTCGCCGGATCCGGGGGCGAGGCCGAGCCTCGACGGCCGGTCGCCGGCCATGGCCGAGGCCGGCGACCGGTGAAAGAGAACACAAGAAAAAAAGAAGAAAAGAAGAAGAAAAGAAGAAGAGAAGAAGAAGATTTTGTTCTTTTGTTTCTTCCGAGAAGTGTTTCTTCTCGGAAGAAACAACTTTTTTCTGTTTCTTTTTTGTTTCTATTTCGTTCGAAACAAAAAAAAAAAAAAAGAAAAACGCAACCAAACGCGTTTCTGTTCTTTTTTGTTCCCAGGGAACACTTTCCGTACAGAAGTGTTCCGAAACGTTTCTAAGAAACGTTTCCATGCACGCCCTAAAATGCTAGAAGTGGTCGCTGTATCACATATCTTTTTAAGTAGTCTCTGTATCTTCAGGCAACTCTTGGAAGGTTGTCCCTGCGAGAAGAAAAGAGTCCGTGAATCCTTGTTTATTGATAGTCTTCAAAGCTTGCATCGATTACAACTTTAGACTCAATCGATAAATTGATTATAATTAGTCATTGACACAGCTTTTATGATTTAGAGAGATTTACGTTTGATTATGAACGTGAAGTTGTGTGGAGAAGCAAGCATCGATTCACAGTTCATCTTTCTCATAAAATGTCACCCATTGTCATGGAGAGAATCCATTCTTCATATTTACATTCTGTCCACAACTTCAGATAAATGTTTGTGATCCATCGATTCAGAATGGATTCTCTGGTGACATTTCTTATGATCCATCAGATACTGATGGCCTTGACAAATTATGGGAAAGATGAACTTTGGTACTATAGAACTTTTATGGGACAATCATTTTGGGCACAGTGTAATTGCAATTTGCATTCGGGAAGCGATTTGTCATGTGGAGAAGCAAGCTAAGTCACAAGTGAGAGATTAGAAGTTCAAAATCAAAATTGATGGGGTGAAATTTCACGTTGATAATATGATCGACCATTTATACCAGTCAGCCATATTATCTTATACATAATACTAAAACGTTACAACAATGAAGTTGCACCGTCTAAGTTGAGCTACGGAGTCTCAGGCTCAGATGGCCAAGGATTCAAGTTGAGCTCAAAGGCATTGAACTGATCAGAGGACTAATCTAGCCATGCAAATGGGTTTTTACCCCCCCGCGTTAGTTTGATTCTAGGGAGGATCGGAGGAGGGCCTGCGCTCCCCTATAGTTCTGTCCCACCTTCTCTCGTGGAGTTTTATGTATACTAGATGTAGGAAACATTTGGGTTTGGCGTCCATCAAGTTCATTAGAACGCCATCAAAATTCCATGATTCTTATAATAATATAATCTAAATTGGTCATTCCTATAGTAGAAAGCAAGCAATCAAATAATAAAATAGACATAATAAAGAAAGTAGATCGAATTCCAAATTTATATGGTTTGATCATAGTGATCTACATTCACAAGGAGAATAACAACAGATTTTACTATAAATCAAGTAATATAATAGAGATTGCACACTTGAGTCATTCAAACACTATCGGTGTTTTTCAAGTATCAATTACATCCAATAACGCATGCAATGTTTAGTTGAGGAAATTTCTCACGGAATAATATTTCAATCTAAATGAAAATATTCACAAATCTTACCATAAGATTTCACGGCTACAAACACTAATTTTTCTTTGATATAATTCATGAATAAAACCACAAAATAATCCACGCCAAGCACTCGCTTATAAACTGTGCTTCAAGAGATCTTCACGCCCGCCATGGCGCGAAGACCACGTTGCTCTTTCATCAACTTCAGCGCTTGGCAAGCGCCGCTTGCATCAACAGCGCTTTGGCAAGGTGTGTCCTCTTTTGACAGATGAGCAGCCCATTTACATATGTGCGTATATCTCATTCTTAACAAAAGACACGCTCGTTGACCGACTCTAACGTGGAAAAGAATCCCATGCAATCCGAAGCAAATGTCGTCAACAAAATCAACAAATAACAACTATTTCTTCACTGGCTTCAATTGATAGAAGAAAATTCAAAGTCCGAACCTCCTTTTGAATTCTTCTTAGCAATAATAATTAGGAAATCATTCTTCTTCCATTGCCAACTCCTTCTTCCATTGCCAACTCCAATTCGTCAAAGGAAGTTAACTTTGATTGACTTTGGACATACGCAAAAAAATAAATTCAAATCGGAATATTCAGACTTTTGCATTGGGTTCAACTCAAGGCATATTTTAACAATTCTCATCAAGAATGACTTTGAGCAGAGTCATAACCTTCTCTGTGATAGAGACTGATGTCCATTGGTTTTTTCTCCCCAGAGAAATTATAACCAGGATCCAACCATGGGTGTGCCCTTTCCACATAAGAAAGGTAGCCGTTCGAGGCACGTCAGCGTGGATTTGGCATCTCTAATTGTAGTCGGGTGGAGATGGAAATGCAACCCTCACACCCGCCTGCCCCATTGCCATCCTTTAAATTTGCATGCTAGGGTCTACTCTCTCTCTCTCTCTCTCTATATTCTTCCAAGAAGGAAAGAAAGATTGCTAACTCGGGAAAAGGACGGAACAGTTCTTATATTTATTTAAACTCAATAAGCGTTGATGTAGCAACTCACGTTAGAAAAATGTGCATTGAAGAGATGTTCGAGGACTACTCTTGTCGTTATCCCCGAATTACATTACTTAAATACTTATGACGTTTTGCACAACTTTTTAAGATATTTTTCCTGCATTAACAAATTTGAATTTTGTTAATACATAACACACTAACACATTTTAGCATCTGCATACGTATACGAACTTTTAAATAATTTTTAAAGTTTCGAATGACTTTTCGCTATCTAATTTGGGTATTGACTTCTTCAACGGCTGTTCTATTATCATGGTGATAATAGCCGGCGTCTGACTATTTTACGTCAACTGTATTTTGCAGGAAAACTATTTGAGGCAACATTATTTATGTGCTACACAACCAAAATTCTTTCATATGCCGCAGATATGCTTTATTTTGACTTTCTCCCTCCTACTCCACTTCCTAAATTTTAATTCGAAAGTTGACAGCTTAATATGGCTTAAGTTTTTTTTTTTTCTTTTGGTCGAAATTTATGGTTTAAGTTCAGGGACACAAATTTTGACTTTATTGTGTGCAACATAATTTGTAGTATACAGGAAATTAGGCTAAATTTCAATGAAATAATGCATCATAACAGTATACATTACTGTATTATATCCAAATATGACTTTATTATGCTCAATACACCAGGTGATGGAGACATGTCTCTAATTACATACACTGAATTCTACTATATAAAATAAACAGTAAAATTACTCCTTTCCCCAATACACATGCAAAGGAAAACAATAAGACGATGGTTTTCTATATAGTAAAATAGGACATATACTACTTATGCACTTGATAAGGTAAAGTGAACTTATTTTGAGATAATTTACTTTATGATATATACCGACATACACGTGATATTTTTATTTTCTCCAAATGATTATTGCCGCTATGATAACTCTTGAAGATATCATATTTTCATCTAAGACGGATGCGCAATATGAAAGAGGGAAAATTCAAATAAGAATCTGAAATGGAGTCATTTTCTGAAATGAGGACCTAAAGTAAATATTGTTTCAAATAAAGATCCAAATGGTAAGTCAGTTTCAAATAAGGGCCTAAGTTTGCCAGCCGGCCAATTTTCCTCAATTGGTGAGCCCTTGATTTTTCCGGCGATTGGAATAGACCATTTTTGTCCAAAATAAAATCAGGATAAAAATTAAAAACAAATTCGATTTGGGAGTTGAACTCCATGGTTTATTTCTGCAGTTGAAAAGGTAATAGAACAAGGGACCGAAAAAAGAGCAAAATCTTACCATTGTTAATCCTTTATCCAAAGTTGATTTTCCCAAATGTTTAGTGAAATGTACCACTTTGCTAGCAATATGCTCAATGTTGTGACAGAGCTTATACATTCTCCGCACTCTTTGAGCTTACTTGCAGCAGAGGTCAATTGCAAATCTGGGTTTTTCTGACTCAGACTCACTATGAACCTATGATGGTTGAGTTTTACCGACCGATAAATAAAATGGAACCACTTTGCAACATGTTAATCGGATTTGATTTCATTAGAACCAAACGTCAATTGATCTATCCAGTGAAGGATTGAGTGGGAAACACGCCCGAGCAACAGTCGTACCCAACTTGCCATGACTAACCTCCTCTGCAAATCTCTCTTTCTGACTTCAACATTATCGAACAATAAAAGAAGAAGACGAAGATCTCGAGATAGGTGAAGCCCATTTCTCAAAACCCATTTTTGAGGCTCTTATACGGTATCAAGCTCCCTCCTTCTTCTTCCTCTGCTTGCATATGCCTCCCACTCACTCACCCAAAAACCTCCACCCCTTTCGATTCTGCCCATACCCATGGCAACTGAACTTCCAGATCTAAGAACTGACTGGTTTGAATTCTCTCTCTCTCTCTCTTTTTTTTTTTTTTGCCACTGGGGGGCTTTGTTAGTTTGGGGGTCCTATTCAAAGGCTTTGTTAGTTTGAATTTTTCTTTTTGAAGCTAACTTGCCATTTCAGATTCTTATATGAAATAAAGTTAATCTTAAATCATTTTTTTTGAGAAAATTATTTCACTCCATGCCCTTATTTGAAAATTTTCATATTAAAGAAGGAACTTTACTAAATATAATGTGCAAGTGTGAATAGAGGCCACACAATCTGGTCCAAGTTTGAGTACATGAAGGCTCGGACTACAAAACTAGACATCGGACCGCAACTTATCAATAATTCTTCAATTGCAGTCATAGACGGCAGCTGAAACTGCGGAAATACGGAGAGCATATCATGGTCAAATGAGAAAATTCATAGGCAAAAGACTTTTGGCACTCTTTTAAGTTGAGCTACCAAATCTCAGGCTCAAATGGCCAAGGACTCAAAACAAAGCTCAATAGGATGGAATGGACGCTCCTCGTTTGCAATATAAAATCATTGGGGCGCACCTATAATCTGATTGGCTTTGCACAATAAAATCGGGGACTATTCTAGCCATGCAAATGCGCTTTCCCCCACGTTAATTGGATTCTAGGGACTAGGGAGGAGGGGCTGGGTCTATCCCACCCTCTCTGTACATATTTCACTTTTTTTAATAAATAATTAAGGAAAATTTACAGCTTTAATACATTGTCTTTTCTTCGATTTATGCGAAATAAGTAACTTGATAATAAAAGTATCCAATTTTAGCATGTGATGAACAAGAATTCAAAGACACTAGCTTTTCATTTTTTAAAGAATCTAGAGATACTTGTTAACATGACCTTTTATCATATTTTTCTTGATTAATTATTCTCATTATTGTAACTTAGACATATTTTCCGTTGGCCCCCGGAAGAAAGGAGATGGCACACACTCAAATATTGGATAACCATTTTTTTCTCAGTTTTGCTTATAATGAGAACGAGGCTAGAAGCTTGGAGATCTATGTTCTAACACATGTATCCTATTTCACTTCATAACCATTTTCTCATCAGCACATGAGATGCAATATTATTGCCAATTACCTCAATGATGTTCCTAGCAATCCTCGTTTGATCAACAGTTATTAGGACTGGTAAACTTAGAACAGAGGCACGAATATTCCACAGCCTCTCTGACACTAAGGAAGACCCTCTCTTTCCCGATCCTGTCCAGGAAGTTGGCCACCTTCAGCTTGTGGATCACTTGCCATCTGATGTTGGCCATAGCCACCTGCGAAATATCGTGCATGAACTGTAATTTTCGCAAGAGGGTTCGATGACAAAGGATCGCAAGAGATTGAAATCCATGCAACTTGTTGGGCACTCTTACTTCTAGGCCAACCGAAACCAACATCTTGTGCAGTTCTTCGAGCGCGGCAATCCCTGATGTGTCGATGTTCATCACATCTGCCATGAGACAGACCAACTGATCAGTAAGGCCCTCTTAGCACTCTAATTCCAATTTGATTTGAGTTAATCAGGACTTACTGGACATGTCAAGGACCACCACTTGAATCTTTCTCCTCTCGGTTCGTTTGGCGTCATCCTCTTCTGTCACTGACCTCATTATCCTAAAACAAAGCAGGATAAATAATATAATATATAGACCACTATCAAAAATATATTCTTTAGTACCATATGCCAAGATTCGATTAGATTGACTGATATGTCACCACCTTTCTCTGATGAAATTGGCATTAGCAAAGCACATCAAGCCAGAATTGATGCGGATCAAGAAGACACCAGGAGTTTCGATGGCCATTGGGTACTGTCTAATGTCGCAAAATACATCTGTCCCCGGAAGCCTTCCTAGCAGTTCTGTGCCAGGTCGAATGGATAGAAGTATAATCTTTCCGAACGAGATAGCGACCTGCAATCAGTTCATAGTAGTAGGAAATCCTTACTTTCTTGTCTAAGGTGATGCCGCTGAGACTGAACTTTCATATCAAGAGACTGTTGTTTAAAATAAAGAACATCCTTACTACAGCACAGAATTTCTGATCTGCTTGACAATCATTAAGACAAGTTGTCTTGAAATAAATTAATGTGTGTTCGATGCAGATGGCTTGTAAAAGAATATGATTTTTTTTTTTTTTTTTTGGCCGATTCGTGCCAAAACAGTAGACCTGAATGAGCTCTACCTGGAATGGATTATTCAGGATAAGCTCATCACCAACCAAGCAGTTTGAGGCTGAATTATGGAACTCAATAATGATATGGAACCCACAAGTCACGAGACTGCTAAATGTTAAGGTATTCAAGGTTCACATATAATAATGTTAGAAAGATTTGCAGACATAATAATTTATAATTTTTTTCAGGAATTCAATCGTTTTTTCATGTTAGAGAAATTGGGAATGAAAACTACCGCGGCTAGAAGGCCGATCTCCACGGACCCGAACAGGACCCCCAAGAAGGCGCCGATGCATGCTAAGAAGTCAAGCTTGTCGACTCTCCAGATCCGGAGAGCCTCATTCACATCGATCAGACCCGGAAGAGCCGACAAGATGATCGAAGCAAGGATCGCAATGGGAGTGTAGTACAAGAGCTTGGTGAAGAGCAGCAGTGATATTAGCACTGTCACGGCCATCACAATGTTTGACACGACGGTCTGGCATCCTGCACTGAAATTCACTGCAGTTCTTGAGAAAGAACCTGTTTTGCATGATGAAGAAGCTATTTTAGGATTCCGAGAATTTGGACAATTTAATTGATAGGGAAAAAACAGTGTAGACCAATATAACAGTGTATAAAAACCATTTGGGTTCGAGGGAGCTTTACCAGTTGCTACATAGCATGAGGTGAGAGATCCAGCAACGTTCATAAATCCCATTGCTACCATTTCCTTGTTCCCATCAATCTGGTAGCCTTTGATCGAAGCAAAAGACCGGCCAACTGCTACTGCTTCCTGAAGAAAGAACTTTTGAAAACCAATTAAGAGAAACTTCACGGGAAAAGAAAAGGAAAATTTTGGACAGATAAAAAGATTATGGGCATGGAGGCGTACGGTGAGAGCCACGACGGCACAGATTAGACCGATTTTAGCAGACTGTCCTACATGTGGACCTGCAAGCTGCAACTGATGTGCTGAAATTGGATTTAATCCTCCTTTGATGTGCTTTACCACCTTCACACCATGCTTATCAGCACTCGTCAGAAAGACTATTAAGGTGGATAGGACTACCGACACTAGAGGAGCGATAGCCGGTAACCAGAAGAGTTTCTTGTTCTTTCGTCCCTGAGAACACAAGAAAATTGTGTAATTTGGTTAGCGAAGAAAATTTTCATGGGATAAATAGGAAACACAGGACGTAAGATTTCCTTACGATGAACCTCGCAAAGAGGAGGAAAATCAGGAATGAGCATCCAAGAACAAAATTGAGAGGGTACCACTGTCACATGTGCACATTAAAAGATAATTGTCAGCCTTGTAGCGGAAGTAAAAGAACATTGTCTGAGACCATCTTAAATGGCAAAACTATAAAACACTGCCTGATATGATTCGATCAACTCTCATCCACAAATCTTTTCCTGAGGCAGTTTCTTGGAGAGATTAAAGAAAATACTGAAACAGAACGTACTTGATGGCGAATCGATCTAAATGCCGATTCTAGAACAGACACGACATCTGTTTTTGTTGTAAAGTGGCTAATCCCGAGTAGCCCTTTGAGCTGTTGAAGACCAATGATAATAGCTGCGCCTGCCATGAACCCAACGATTGCAGCATGCGAAAGAAAATCCACAAGAAATCCCAACCTGCAAGTCTCAATGTCTTCAAATGGCCTTGTAGAACACGGTAACAAGTTGAAGAAAGTAAAAACAGGAGCTTTTTGAGGAAAAAGGTACCTAAATAATCCAAAGATCGCCTGGAATGTTCCGGCAAACAAAGTTGCCGTGAAAACGAGCCTTCTGTAAGCACCGGGGTCGGTCGAAGGATCCTGTATTTTCTGAATCATGGAGGAAAGCAAGAGTGATACAACAGCGACAGGTCCAATGGCAATCTCCCTGGAACTCCCCATTAAGGCATAGACAAGAGGTGGGACCACGCTTGTGTCTGAATCCATTGCTCAAAAGATGAACTTAAATATTAAAATTTTGCTTGAAAGCCAAAAATAAAGAAAAAGCGAGAGTAAATCATTACGCAAAAACTTACATAGACCATACTGTGGATCCAGTTTTGCCAAATTTGCATACCCAATGCTCTGCGAGAAACCAAAAACATGCTCTTAGAACTGAAGAGTCTACACAATGTGACCTTCACAAAATACTCGTCTGGTTCAGGACTGCTTTTTACCTGAGGAATGCAGAGGCTGGCTAGCGTCAAACCAGCCATCAGGTCGCTTTTGAACTTGGAGACACGGTAACTTCTGCCCCAGCGGAGGATTGGGAAGAGACCTTGAAAGAGTGAAGCAGCTCCCCTGCACAGGGCTTGCTTGTCTGTCAAAGGAGATTTTTTCTTGTCACCATTGCTGTTGTTAAGAAGTTGTGTCCCTCTTACTGAGACAAGCAGATCATGCCAGAGGCTAGGAGGGTCAGGTGAATGAAGCACCCATTCAGCTCTCTCAGCCTGAGGATGACTGCTGATCTCAAAGCTAGTTTGAGGAGGCAACTCTGCTTCAGATTTCAAGCTCTCTGTATCAGGCAGTGAAGCCATGGTTGTGTGAAGCTTTTCGGGACAAACTTAGAGAGCTATTTGCGCATCTGCAGCAGCTTTTATACCAACCTGACTTAGCGCAGGCGCAGGCGCACACGCACACACCCACACGTGCCCCAGCTCACACAGTATTTTACGCTGCAAGTCGACAAGGATTTTCACTTTGTTCACCGCATGGGAATATTTCTTTTGGCCCACATTTTGGCAATACTTGCGTATAAAATAATTAGGTTTCAAGTGTACAGTTGATCAAATATCGATATCGCATTTGAATACTATAAATTTCCCATCAGATCGCACAGTTTGGCATGATCTGCGTTGAATGGAAAATGATTGAATACTGCAATGGCATGACCCAATTCATTTAGGGCCCATTTGGTTCAACTTTGGGCAAATATTATTGGGAAAGCTAAAGGGATTTATGAAAATACAAATAACGTTTGGTATGTTGTAGTTTTAAAGTGCATTATGAAACGATTTTAACTTAAACACCGTTTGGTAAAAACTATATTTTATAAAAGACTTTTGCTAAGTTTTATATATAAAAAACGTTTTATTTTATTTTTTTAATCTAGCCACCGGCGGCCAATGTCCAACAGCTAGATGTAGCCATTAGACAGCCTCACCCGAGGTCGCTGGACCTCAAGCAACACCTGGGGTTGCGACCCAAGTAGTTGTCCGGGTCGCGACCTCAAGTGGTGGTCACCTGGGTTCGTGCAACCCAAGCGACGGTTGCCTGTTGTCATCGAACCTTAGGCAATGCCTGGGGTTCGTGACCTAGGCTGCCGCTGCCTGGGTTGTGAACCCCAGGTGTTGTCACCTAGGTCATGTGGCCGTTGCTTAGGTCGCGCGACCCAAGCATCGCCCGAGGTCCGGCGACCTTAAGCCACCGTCGCCTGGGTCGCACAAACCTAGGCGACCACCACCCGAGGTCACACAACTTAGGTAGTGATGGTCGGGTGGCCAAAACCCCCAGGTGGCAGTCGTCGGGGTCAGGCAACGCCTTAGGTGACAGTCGCCGGCATAGGCAACTCCTTGGCTGACAATCCTCGACCTTAATTCGTTTCTCCAAATAAGATGAATAGTATTGTGGGACTTGCATTCGGAATATGTAACTTTCCAAAATACTTCCAGAACTACATTGGGCTAAAAGTTCTTAGAGTCATTTGGAGATGCGATTACATCTTGTCAAAGTCGTCCAAAAAATTGAACCAAACGTGTTTGCATTTGGCTAAAACTCTTTAGAGCCCAAAAACCCATTTCCAAATGCTGAACCAAATGGAGCCTTAATAAGTAATCCATCCATAACGAGCTAAGTTACAGTTCGGCTGACTTAGATTCCTGTTTTACGCACTTGTACTTTATCTGGTTTCATAATGGCACCGTTCGCATTACCAAGCCTTAAATAGAAAATGACTGGGTACTGGAACGGCATGACTCGGTCCATCAAACAGGTAATCCACCCATAACGAGTAATGTCACAGTTTGGCCGACTTAGATTCCGGTTTTAAGCACTTGTATTTTATCTGGTTTCATAAGGAAGCGCGAACATGAATGAGATAAGAGCTGCCCTTCACTTTGTTGCTTGGTCCTGAGTCAGCTCTAGAATCACGTGGCTGCAATTCAGAGCCAGAGGCTTCACTCAGCACTTTCTAACAAAGCATTTACTGCTGCGAACTTAGATTGCCAGGTTGCATCGACGCCGTTCCCCTAGAGATCTCATTTCAGCTGTTCAATATCTAGTCCGACCATCAACGTTCGGGAAACTCTCTCGGACGTTCTCTTGCGACTCTCTTACACAGCTCTTTTTCTGATAATGAGGAGAGGACTCACTTTCAAGATCAGTACATTCACACCCACGAATAAGAGAGTTTCTACGACTATGCCAGCCACATTAAATCCAAGACAAATTATTTCGATTCCTCTCGGGGCAGAGAAACATCGATCACAACTTTCAAGGAGATGGGACTTTAATTCTGGTGAGAAGCCCAGGAAGGTCGAGTCGCAGTGGCACTGATGTCCACTCACGACTGACGGATTACAATTCCATGGCCCAAGATTGGCCTGGGGAGAGGAATTGGGGTTCTGGTCCCCAAAGGTTCCATCAAATCCCACTATGAAGCTTCTCATGAATAGCGCCACTACCGTCCCTGGCTCCATCGACCCACTTTTTAAGGTCTGCCCACTTCTTCCCTAAATTTTCCATCATTCTCCTTTCGGCTAAGATGCTCATGTATTTGGGAAATTGACACTAGGCAAAATAACACAAACCGACCAAATTGGAAACCGCCCAAATCGGATCGGATTGGCCGATAATGGGTAGTTCATAGAGGCATCAGTCTAGTTCTCGATTTCATAAAATTGGAATCGTTGATTTTCAGTCGGGTCCTTAGCTCGAGAGAAGATTGGACCAATCTATTTTTATTTATTTCTCACGCATCCATTACTCTCCTCTTTCCTTCGCCTCTCGTGGCTCACAAGTCCAGTCACACCTCTGCTCTTTCCATTTCCACTCACATGCACGCTTCTTTCAAACTTTCACAACCCTTATCAGCTGCGTTTGGTTCAACATTTACAATGAGCTTTGAATCTAATGCAAATGCTGAAGCCCAAAACTACTTGAGGAAATGTAATTGTGTTTAGTAAAATTTATTTGCAAATAAACTTTGAGTTGAATGTGCATTTGATAAAAAAAACTTTTGCAATGAGCTTTGATTTGCATAATATATATATATTTCTTTTTTTTTCTTTTTTTTGAAATTTGAACTAAACCCTTCGCCGGTCCGGCGAAGGGCTACCTCTTTTTTTCAATTAAAAAAAAAGGGCCAACATCAGAAATATGAAAAATTAGTGTGGGTAGTTTTGGAAAAGAAAATATAATTTCAACATTTTGAAGACAAGTTAAAAACTAGCAAAAAAATTGAACCAAACGCAGCCCTAATCGTCTCACGCCTCTCAGCCTCACTCACAATAATTGCCTCTTGCCTCTCACCCTCACTCATCGACGGTAATCGCCCCTGGGGGAATCACGAAGGTGAGAACACCATCAGTGCTCATGGAAGCCACGGCCTCGCTCAGCTTCATCTTATGGTTTCTTCGCAGCTTCATCTTGATGCTCTCGTCCCCTCGGCCAATCACCCACAAAGCATGGCCCCACCGGATCTCCTCCCTCAACTCGTCCCGGCCCCAACCACGTCTTGTCCGTCTTGTACACGAAGGCCGCCACCGTCTCTTCCTCAATGATCCGGTTGTACAACGTGGTACACCACACGTGTAGGGTGGTGAGAAGTTCGAGATGGACGACGAAAAAGAAGGCCGCGTCTTTGATTTTCTTCCAACGCTTATCATGCAAGTCTAACATCGGACCATCCAGGGAACCGAACGTTACCGAATTTGTTGGTTACGTCCGATCGAGTCCCCAGTTCTAGAAACTAGGAACCGATCCTTCTAGTCATGTTCCTAATTTTTAGATGGGACCGCATCGGAAATTGATCACCCTTAATTGATACAAATAATGGCTAAACTTTGGCAGAAAACATAATGTCTTTTCAAATCATTTAATTTGTTCAATACGACCTCTCAATTATTGGTAAATATCCAATCCAATCCCTAAATTATATGAAAATAGTCAATGTGATCCTCTTGTCAATTCAATTTAACGGAATTTGTTGATATGACTTTCAATCCATTAAATTTGAATGGTGGATAAAAAAAATAAAAATAAAATACACGTGGATCGTCTATGTGAGATTTCAACTCAAATTAGGAAAGGAATTTTTCACGTGGAATATTCGATGTCCATAATCTTTTTTTTTAAAGTAGATGGAGAAAGGCCGACTTGTCATTTTTAAAAGTCTAACTCAACATATAATATTTCACGTTATCAAAAAACACATGCTTTGTCGATTGAGCGAATGAAAGGACTAGATTGAACATTTACTTATAGGGAGGGAAATGCATCTCCAGATTGGCTAGCAAATCAGCTTATCTAATCCAACAATGCGGCTGATAATTATGTATTAAATAGAGTACTAATAGGTTTGCTTTCTTTATTGTTAGGATACCATATTGGGTTATGTTTATTAGGAAAGTAATGATATAATTTTTGGGTTATGTCCCTATATATATAAAGTTCAAGCATGATATTGCACATTAAACTCAAAGTTTAAGAACCATTTGTGCCAATTTCCCTAAATATTCCTAGAGCTGTAGGTACCAATTTTACAACCACCTAATACAAATGATCATGGCATGCGAGCCCACTTAGGCCTACCTAGTGGGCCAAGTCGGCGCAAAAGGCCAAACAGACCCAATTATGCTTGCCCGAATCAAGGATGAGATTACACATTAAATTGAAAGTTCAAGGATGACACATATGGGTCATATATAGGTCACTTACATTTTGAAGAAACTAGTTAAATGGGTTTAAAAATTGAAAACTTAAAATAAACGGGTCTTAAATGGGTTGGACTTAGAATTCATTTCTAACCCAAGCCTCACACTCTATCTTTCCTTCTTTAACTTTATAAAAATCAAATAATTATTTTTTACATTTCTTTTTTCTTTCCATTTTTTTTTTTCTTTCTTCTCGGTGGCCAGTAATTCCAGACAAGGCTCGAGCTCGCTAGCCTTAGGCAAGCTCGAGGTCATCAACAATTGGGGAGGCTCAAGCCTCGTTGATCTAGCGAGACTCGAGCTCACTAGCGTCGAGTAAGCTCGAGCTCACCAATGTCTAGCAAGCTCGATCTCGCTAATCTAGTAAGACTAAAGCCTTGCTGACGATTGGAGAGGCTTAAGCCTCACCGATCTAGCAAGACTCAAGTTTGCGGTGTTGGGCAAGCTCGATCTCACCGATTTGGCAAGCCTCAAGCTCATTGACATTGGGCGAGCTTGAGCTCACCTATGACTAGTCGCCGGCCATGGCAATGGCCAGGGATTGGTCAAAGAATAAGAAAGAGAAAAAAGAAAATAATTAAAATTCCATTTTTTAAAAAACATACTAAAAGGAGTCAAGGTGGAAAATTTAATCATACCAAAGGGCAAAAAAAAAAAATTTCTAATTTATTTTCAAATTTATGGGAAAAACCAAAAAATATTGTATTTTTCCTAAAAAGTACTTCTTGGAAAATATTGAAGAAACAAACAAATGCTTATTTTTAAAAAGAAATATAAAAATTGTCTACTGGATTTGTATTGTATGAAAGATTTTTAGCAATACCTTTTTTTTAAAAAAAAATATATGTATCATAAGAAATAAACTTTCTTAGGCTTAGTTAAATAGGTTAAGTATGGATAAAGAATTTTGTATTATGATAAATGAATCATAAACAAATTAAATGTGTTGATTTGGGTCGGATCATTTATGATTCGACCCAAACCCTACCCATTTCACCCGTTTATTAGGGATTCACCCACAAGATTTATTCTAGGGCATGACCCCAATCATGGACGTCCAGTCCCCCTCATTGATCAGACTACCACTGGAGAACTCTTTCCATGAAAACCAGTAAGGCATAATGGATGATGACGTTGGAGAAATCGTGAGTGGAGCTTTTCATGAAGTGCCGACCCATTCCAAAAAGATGAGCACCGCTGGAACTTCAATAGTGGATTCGGTACACAGAGATCAGAGATCACCTAATATCACTCGTTTTGGCCAGGAAAGGTCTTGGCCAGGGGACTCTAGGATAAGATCGGCAAAAAGAAAGAAAAACACAAGAGGTCGAAGCTTGCTCCTAAAGGAGAAGATGGGTAGAGGACCCCAGCAAGTCTTCTCTGTCTTGTCAGATTGTTTTCAGAAGCCTGTCAACATTTTTCAACGGAATGTCCCACATCAAAAAATCATCACCTGCCCACTTGCTTTTGCAGTCCGGCCTTCTTTGGTGCTCACGACAGGGGCCATGGGAGTGCCCTTGGGTATCACTTGAAGATATGAGTCACATCAAAAAATTATAGCCTGTCAACCATTATCGATCATTTAGGTGCTACCTGTAAAAGAACAACCCTAACTGTATTTTTGGTATAAATTTGTTGTGTGGTGCACGAATTTGAGCAAACCATTTTCTTTTTAGACCCAATTCACCCAGCCAGGCATAAAAGTTTGTCGAACTATACTGATCTACCCATTGCTCAAGTCTAATGGTTAATGAGTGGACCGTGTGTATTATGCACCATGAAAACAAACGTTCTCTTTTTCCGTATTCGATGTTGATCCAACCAAGTTTACGCATAATGACTCTCAAAACATAATGATTTTAACTCAAACTAATCCTACAGTCTGCTTTCTACTTAAAGGCTAGAACAGCCCTGCTCGACGAATTTGGACATGGCGATCTGCATGCATCTTAAGGATCGATTAAAACCGAGGCTCGGGCATGTTGTATTACTGAAAAAGAGGTCACGTATCTGGAGAAGTGGGAATTGAATGATGCCTTATGAACCGGGTCGCAATCCGGTGCTGGGTTCCTAAGCTCCATGGTATGATGCGCTTTGAACGAGGGAAATGAAAAGGACAGTTGAGAAGCCAGCTGCGAAGTGAGGAAAGCAGAGGCACTCGTTAACTCCACTCGGAGTCAACGCATGCCGCCCAACTATGCCCCTTCGACACGAGTCTGGTTTTTACATGCTCCGAAAGACATGTTTGACATGAATTGATTAGTTAACTAGGGCGCGTGAGTACAAACAGCAAGATAACTTTCGCGATCCTTATCTTTGAACTCCCAATCGTTTACGGAGTATTCCATTTGAACGATAATTATTCAATTCAGCCATAATTCGAAACTCCTATGTTCATAAAACCCATCATGGTAGGTACACTAAAATCCAAGCCAAAAATGAATATCCTTAAAAAAAAAAAAAAAAAAAAAAGGGGCGCTTAACGAGCAAACAACATTTCTAGAAGCTACAAAGCTTACTTATACACCACCATTTTCATTGGGTTTCAAATTATTACACTTATCGGTTAAAAGTTGAGCCTTTCAAGTAAGAACATGATAAAACACATCGGATTCATCACTCAAGACCTATATAACCAAACACCAAGACGATATGGGAGATGTCAAATTTTTGGAGTTACATTAATTTGGACAAAAGATTGGCATACTAGGGAACCCAACATTTGGCCCAACTTATGCAATTTTGCTTACGAAGTTGTCTTAGATGTTTTTGCCAACAGGGTTAAACCTCTGCTGCCTCAGATTGTGTCTGCTAAACAAGTTGCCATTGTTCAAGGACTTCAAATATAAGATAATATTCGGGTCGTGCAGGAACTGTTACATCTGCTCAAGGTAAGGAGTTGGAAGAAGAAATTTCAAGCAATCCTGAAATTGAAAATGAGAAAAGCTCGTGATCAAGTCGAATGAGTCTTTTTGGAAGCATAATTGAGAAATGTGGGATTCACAGAAGAATAAATGAATCGACTCAATCAGTGTAAAGGTGAATGGGGAGCCTTGGGAGTACTTTTAGCTGTTGAGGGGTATGCAGCAAGGGGATCCACTCTCTCCATGTTTGTTCATTTTGATAGCGAATGTTCTATATAGATGGTCGGTAAATGCAGCAGGGGAAGAAGGCAGGCTCATTTTGATACCCCCTGCATTGGCTTCCTCATCATATCTGTGGAAACAAGTATGGAATCTGAGAACAAAAATCAAACCTTTTGCTCGGAGTGTGTCGGAATGCATTGCCTACAAAGTACATTCTGTTCAGACGGCATATGGTTCAACATGCACTCTGTAAACAACATCCGGAGACAATACAGCACCTGTTTCTTCCTTGTCTGTGGACCCGTGATCTCGGCCTGAAGATGAAAGAAGAGACGCACAGAGATTCCGCACGGGTTCTTCCTTCAATTAGTGCTCTGAAAATCAACGTGGATGGAAATGTGAGAGCTATCTCAGTGATTTTCAAACATCATAGAGGAATTTTTGTGGAAGGGATGGCTCAGAACATTCAGCGAATTCTCTTCCTTGTGATTGGGCTTCTTACCCTCCATTGCAGAGTTAGGACATTCTATCCTCTGATGCCGATGGGCTGTCCTCGGCTACTTTTACTTGAATGAGATGAAGGCAAAGTACTTCTACCCAAAAAAGGGGTACATGATAATTCAGTTTTCAGTTCTCCTATATGGCGATGACGTGACTAAAAATGGAACACTAAACTAAAACAACATCGTTTTGAATTTAACTCTAATTTTTTAAGCATAAGCCTAATTAAATAAAAACTATTTTTAGAAAACACAAAAAAAGAGCCAAGGCTAGGGCAAAGGCCCTTGCTACCAGCCACCCTATCGCCCGAAAGGGCTGGCGGAGACTTGGCGAGCACCTATGGCCCTAGTTGAGGCCCCGGCAACCCTCACCGGCCCTAGCCAACCCCTGTTGGCCCTTTCCGACAATGGGGGGTAGCGACAAGGGCCTACTGCCCTTGCCTATAGCTTCATTTTTTTCCTTTTTATTTAATTAATATTTTGGTTAAATAAATTAGAATTTAAGCCACGTCATCGCCACGTATGAGAGAGAAAAATATTTAAAAACCATGTTAGCATTCTTGGTTGGTCTAAATGAAAAGTTAATGAAAAAATCAATTGTATCAATTTGACAAGTTTTAGAACTTGATTATACTTTTTTTAAATTTTAAGACTCAATCATACTTTCGTAACAAGTTTAAGACTTCTTGTGCACATATCTCAATAAATTACATGATTCTACTACATAAAATACCAATAAGATTGTTCTTGTTTCGATTGACATTAAACTCATAAAAATCATTACCGTTAACCCTATAAATGTCCTTACTGAATTCTCGATCAGTTTCATCGGATCAAATGCCTTCCATTGCTCCCTCGTATGGTTTGGCTGAACTATAATCTCCAGAATGCGATGACCCGCCTGTTTGCCCCTTTTTTCTGTCCAAGAGCTTAGGGCATGTAGTTTGCTCCCATCGACATATATAATATAGTTTTGTCGTAATATATGACAGCATCCAAGCATAAAACTACTGACTATACAGGACGTTGTTGCCGGCTTCGTCGAAACTTCGTAGTCAGAAGACGAATTTTCCAATATAACACGGATTTGTAAGATAAAATGGGGAGGAAAGGACCCTTCTTTATTTTTGGATATTCATGAGCTTATAGTCTATTTACTAATCTGCAAGCATACAAATACAGCTGCAAGCTTAAATCGAGGTGATCTTATTGAAAGTAGACGCACGAGTCCAAGCATCTTTATATTCATTAGCCTTATTAATTAGATCCATTGCCGCCACTAATAGGTATGAGATCTCGATAAGTACAAAGAGAGAACTCCACAACTGGGCTTTGGACGGCAACCACAATGCAGGAATGGGAAGTATCCTCCATTCTCAACACGAACCCAAGAGACAGCTTTTAGGTTCACTGAAAACCAATCGTTCAAACCACAAAACATTTGCCTTTTTCACGAGACCATGTGTTTCACCATTTCAAGAGAGCCCACCGGGGAGGAACTGAAGAAGGAGAAGGAAAAGAAGAGGAAAGCGAAGCAAAAGGAGAAAGAGAGGGAAGCTAAGGAGAAGGAAGAGGAGGAAGAGGGAGGCCAAGGAAAAGAGGAGAAAGAGGAAAAGGAAGAGAAAAAGAGAAGAGGAAGAGCCAAGGAAGAGAGCATCTTGGCTGGAGGAGTTGAAGAGGAGAAAGGAAAAGGAGAGGAAAAAACGGGAAGAGTTGAGAAGGAAGGAGGAGGAAGAGAAGACACAGAAGGTCAAGCATGGATTGCGCAAGAAACGAGCCTGGTCTCTACACTAACCGCAATATGCGGTGCATTTCTTTTCTTAGTTATAATCTCGCACTTCACTTGGCTTTATACTAGTAATTTCATTTCGTTTCTTATATGTAATAATTTGTTGTTTGCATCATATTAATATCAACTGGCGAATCGCCATTATACTTTTTATTTCGATGAACTCCCAAAGCTTGTTTGATATATATGTAAGAGTTTTCTTGAATTTTCTTTAGAATAGATTGTTTTAGTTGGTTAAAATTTTATCTAGATGGTGGAGAGGGACCATATGTGTGGAAGGCACGTTATAATCACATATTTAAGCAGTATAGAATTATACTTAACATTGATTATTCCTTTCTTACTAATGAGGTGAATTGGAAACTCAAGAAGTTAATGGGAAAAGTGTAAAAAGCTTCTTTAGACAGGTTTATTTTAAAAGTAATTACAGCATACATTGGTTAAAAAAAAAAAGTGTACTCAATCGGCTTTATACTCAAATGAGAGAGTGGATAGTTATAATTTTCAAATCAACGGTAGGTAAGACCACTTGTGTGCTCTAGTTCTTCTTATTTTAGTACCGCATCTGGAGGATCCCTAGGGACAGCATTTGAGGCTATTCATATTTAATTATTTATGTTGATGTTGAATGAGTTTTGGGATATAGAAATCTCAAAATTGATAAATTTATCGAATTGACTCTTGTAGGATTATGACACGCCACATTAACATCAGAATAAATAAAACTTTGCTGTCTCCTAATTTTAAAGAGGTAAATACTAATAATCAAAGTTCTAATGAGGTGAATACAATCCCAAATGAAACTCAAATCTTCTTAAACCGCAATAAAAGCCAAAGACAAAAGTGGTTTGACATCTCATACAAGTGTTGAACAAATGACAGTAATTCATTTTATCCTTTTTTGTAACGTATGTTGAAACAGACCACACTAGGAAATGTAAAAGAAATTAGCAGGTCTGGCGAATATACAGTTTTGGATTTGCTTTGAATATTACAACAGTCAAATATAGACTAAATTATAGGCTTGTCTGTTATTCAACAAATTTCCAATTTCAAATCATTTTAACTCACATGTTTTGATTATTTTTAGCATTATTTTGATTTTAGTTTGTTATAATCTTTAACAGATTTTGATTTTCAAATTTGCACGCAGCTGTTGCTATCATCTCAAACATAATTTGATTTACAAATATCAACTAATATTTTATCATCATTAATTGATCAAATGGCTTGCAATTTTTGACTCTTTTGCACTATTTTCCCTTATCTTAGTTATTATATTCTAGTAGCGTGTCTATGCATTACATAGTTTTATGTGCACATCACCATAAACGATTTATTAGCATATACAAAATTATAGTAATATTACATGATTTATTTGCACAATTGGAGAATGAGCACACTCATTATAAGAATTTGCACACTATATTTTTATAAAATTTCTAGACTATTTTGTTTTAAACATATTCTTGGGTGTATATTGGAGAATGAGCACACTCATTATAAGATAAAAACAATTTGATTTAATTTTGACAGTATTATAGATCTTAAATGGATGTATGCATGAATTATAAGATTTATTACTTATGAATTATAAGATTTATTACTTATGGTACACATGCTCTTTAAATAATTTATAAATATTGAAGATTGAAATTATTTTGTAAAACACATTTGGATGCAAATTAGTGTTGACAAATCACAATCTAATTTTATATTAGAGTGACACAATACATAACTACGAGAAGCAAAAGAAAAATGTTAACAAAGAAAACTTCACATAGGTAAAACCAATGAAAATGATGAACATGTAAGAGTTTTCTTGAATTTCCTCCAGAATATATATATTAATTGGTTTAGATGGTTAGAATGTCCACTCTACAAAATTTTATGTAGTGGGTGGAGGGGAACTATATGTGTGGAAGGCACATCGTAATTATATAGTTAAAAGGTATAGAATTATACTTAACATTGATGATTCCTTTCTTATTAATGAGGTGAATTGGAAGCTCAAGAAGTTAATGGGAAATGTGTAAAAAGTTTCTCTAGACAAGTTTATTTTAAGAGTAATTATAGCGTACATTGGTGTTTAAAAAGAATTACTGAAGCGGCTTTATACTCATCTAAGAAAGCAGATAGTTATAATTTTCAAATGAATGGTAGATAAGGCCACTTGTGTGCTCTATTTCTTCTTATATTATTATTAGTACCACATTTGGAGGATCACTAGGGACCACATTTGAGGGTATTCATGTTTAATTATTTATGTTGATTTTGAATAAGTTTTGGGATATAGATCACTCAAAGATGATAAATTTATTGAATTGACTTTTTAGTATCATGATACGTCACATAAACATTGGAATAAATAAAACTTTGTTGTCTCCTAATTTTAAGGAGGTAAATACTTATATTCAGAGTTTTAATAACGTGAATATAATCTCAAATGAAATTCAAATTTTCTTTAAACCGGAAGAAAAGCCAAAAAAAAAAAAAAAAAAAAAAGTGATTTGACATCTCATTTTACAAGTGTTGAACAAATGATAGCAATTCATTTTATTCCTTTTTGTAATGTATTTGAAATAGACCACATTGAGAAATGTAAAAGAAATTAGCAAATCCGGCAGATATATAGTTTTGGATTTGCTTTGGATTGCAACGACTAAAAATAGACCAAATATAGACTTATCTGTTATCCTTAACAAATTTCAAATTTCAAATTTCAAATCATTTTAACTTTAGCACTATTTTGATTTTATCTTTAGCACTATTTTGATTTTAGTTTGTTATGATCATTAACGGATTTTGATTCTCTAGCTCTATTTTGATTTTAGTTTGTTATGATCTTTAACCGATTTTGATTTTAGTTTGTTATGATCTTTAACCGATTTTGATTCTCAAGCTCTATTTTGATTTTAGTTTGTTAAGATCTTTAACCGATTTTGATTCTCAAATTTGTGTGCAACTGTTTCTATTATCTCGAACATAATTTAATTTATAAATATCAGCTGATAATTTATCTATGGCCTATGATGTGGCTTTATGTAAATATCACAATAAATGATTTATTAGCACATACAAAATTATAGTAATATTACATGATTTATTTGCATAAGTAGAAACACTATTTTTTTTTTTTAAAAAAATCTAGAATATTTTTTTTTAAATGAGTTTTGGGGTGTATATCAAAAATGAGCACAAGATAAAAACAATTTGATTTAATTTTGACAATATTATAGATCGTATGTATGATTTTAAGATTTATTACTTATGGATGCAAATTAGTGTTAACAAATCACGGTCTAATATAATACACAATTATGAAAAGCAAAAGCAAAATGCTAACAAAGAAAACTTCACATGGCAAAACCAATGAAAATGACAATTTCCAAGAACTACAAGCTTAATCTCAAACTGTAATGAAGGAAAGATAGATCGCGCAAAGACTAAAGACAACTGCAAAGCAAGCATTGAAGGAAAATGATCCAGAATTTAAGTTTGCAGGATTTAAGTTTGCAGGGGCTGGTGCCGGAACTTGAGTAAGCCCTCCTCCAGCACCTAGGGAAGATGGAGCAGGACTCTTGGCTTTTGGCAGTGACGAGATTGGTGACTTGGGTGATGGAATGGGTGTCTTGGTTGCTGGCGGTTTCGGAGCTGGAGCAGTTTTTGCCCTGGGTGGTGAAGGTGGTTTCGGAGCTGGAGCAGTCTTGGTCGGTGGTGGTGAAAGGGTTGGACTCTTCGGCGGTGCTACCGCTGGCCGTGGTGATGGAGTGGGAGCCTTCTTTGGCGGTGCCACCACTTTCTTCGGAGATGATTTTGGCGACCTAGCTGTATTAATCAATAAAATTATGTCATTTATACAATTTTACCAAATAAAATGCCCGATCGCCATTATATAGTGTACTTAATTCTACCAATTTCCCCCAAAAAAAAAAAAAAAAAAAAAAAAAAAAAAACAGCGCATTTCTACGTTACAATTTACCAGGGGAGCTTCTGGAGAATCCGAAACTGGGGGAGCTTCTGGAGAGTCTGAAACTGCAAGAAGTGCACAAAGCGTTATTAGTATCAATAGAAAAGACATAAACCCTAAACTTGTGAGAAGAACAATAAACACATTTACAGCCGCAAATTTTTGAGACGGAAAAATGAGAGACTCCGCATTCAAAAGGTAGTTCAGCAGCTCTCGTCGTATTCAGTGCGATGCCCATTTGAGGGGCTTCTCTAATGGCTTGACAGATACAATCGGCATCTGCTTTTAAGACCGACTTTAAGCCAGAGCAACACGAAGCGCTCGGCTTCAGGGCAACACCGCCCACGCTCAAGAAGGATATGCAGTCGATCATACCATAAATGATCTGAGAACAACTAGAATTTGATACGAACAACGAACATGACGGAGAAGGAAGATCTTGCTGACAATTCCCCAATACCAGAAAAAAAGAAATGAAAATGAGGTAACAAATTTTCGCCATCTTCTCACTCAACGAAAGAGGGCAAGAAATACAGAGTACTGTATTTATAATGGAGAATGAGAAGAGATTTTGCAACTCAACTTCAGTTGGAATTTAGATTTCGAAATCTAATTTTTTAACAAATTTTGAATGATATCTTCCAAGAATATATCTTAGAAATTTTTTGTTATTTTATTGCTAAGCACATAATATATAACTTAACCAATATTGAATAGACGTAACACTTAAATCTTTCCAACACAATCTTCCATTACATTATACAATGTTATATTATAACCAAAGATAAATGAATTATCAAGTCTACCCATACATTTATCTATCCATTCTTCTATTTAATGTGCGGTAAATAAGAGAATCCTTCCTATTTATTAGGAAAAAAGATGATTAATTGCAACTTTATAAAAAAATTATTTGTTTAAAGGGAAAAGTTATATCCATTATACAATATCTCCTATAATTCAAATTTTTCTGTTTAGATTACCATCTTCTAAAATCTCAAAAATTCATTTCAAAATTCTATTTATCAACAACAACTTAAATCCAACCATATCAATCATCAATCATGTTTAGTTTTTTTATTTATAGAAAAAATTGATGAAAACTTCATGAATCTACTATTTGTATAAAGAAAATAGAAGGTGATATTGTGCAAATTAGATGCTAAATGATTATTCAATCGATTTAGCGTTTCCTAAAAATTGCATATTATAAATTTTTTTTCTCTTTAATGTATTTCACTTGTAAATAAGATAGAGGAGGAGGCCCCTATATATACAAATACAAGACTAATTGTAACTGTAGATCTTATTTGGATCTAACGGTGGAATTTACATCTCCCTAGCTACCATATACAATTACTATATCGCCCGCTCTCAAGAATATACTAGAACACTCATGAAAACTTTAGAACTTGAGAGATAGGTTGAAGGTCAGTTATTCATGGATCAGTTACCATCCTTCGTATAAAAACCCACTAGTATGTGTCATCTTCTTGGACTGTGACAATATAGAAAAAGCCAATGTTAATTCAACACGAGCATCACATGCATATTTTTGGCTACCAATGTGATGTATACTTTTGATAAATTTTGAATGATATCTTTCACCTATCTCCTAGAGTTAGCAATAATAATAGGATGAACTTTTTAGAAAGCTAAAATTAATTTATAAACTCAAATCTAAATATTTATGATTAATATAACATCTTTGATCTATAAACACTAAACCAGAGTCATCAATCTAAGTCACATATATGGATTTTTCTGAATACTTTTACGAGGTTTAAGGTAGAGTTGGTTAGATTTTTTATTAGAGATACAAAAGTTTGTGGATTGTAAATTACTCCTCTATGAGTTCCCATTACGTGATACAATCGCATACTTGCACACGAGAGGATCATATCATTTCTACATCAATAAATTCACAATTAGAAGATACGATTATATAATTCAATTGACTCGGCTTATTAGAAAGTCTAACCTAAAAAAAAAAAAAAAAAACTTATTAGAGAGAATATTTGTATATAAAGCATATCATAATTACGTATTTAAGTGATATGGAATCATACCGAACCTTGATGATTCCCCTATTATCAATGAGGTGAATTGACACTTTTAATTGCTATTGTGAGAATTGTAAAATGTTTCTTCATACATGTTTATTTTGAGAGTAAGCATAGAAAACATTGATGGTATATAAAGACCATTTTACACAATACACAAGCAGTCTAATACACCATTGAATTAGGAAAAAGTTATTTACACTAATGTATGCTCTATTATTCTTTAATTTAGACTCTGTTAAAATGAATAATTGGAAAATATTCTTCTAAAAACAATCATTTGTGTAGCTTACAAAAATGAAGAAAGTATTTAGACACAAATTATTGATGAAAATGAAAATAATTTACATTGATTAATTATTTTAAATGATAGTTTTTAAATGGAGCATTAATTGAGGATTTCTCGTTGAAGGACCAACGAGAAGATTCATGTTTGATAATTCATATACATTTCGATTAAGTTTTCGGATATAAATCTCACAAGGATGACAAATTATTGATGTTACTCTTTTGAGATGATTACACAAGAATCATTCTCTCAAATGTCCTAAACCTATTATATAACAGTTAATTCAGTTGTAAACTTTTCAATTTTGTCAAACTAGAAATAAACATTTTGACGATTTATTAATATAATCCTTTCAACCAATTTTAAAAAAATATCACCAATGCAACAGTCTAGTTAGCACCAGCCATCCTACACAACATGCTTGGTGCTGCTGTGAATAATTTTTGTAATTTTTTAAAATTTTCTAAAAAATTTCTTATTTTGTATTTCCTTTATTTCCTTCATTAAATTTTATACTAATTGGATCATCAAGCCCTAGTGACTCATTGGCCATAGGAACCTCACCTATTGAATGGCGAGAGCATCATAGCCCTTGTTTGGATCTTGGCGACGGCCGTCAGTAGTCACTAGGGTCCCGTCGACTGAAAATATGATGAGAAATTTTGGGAAAGCTAATGAGAATACATGTATTCCATAAAAATGGAACCAATGTACATGACAACAAACTATCCATTTTTCTTAGTTTTCTTTTTGGTATAGTGTTTGAGCTTCGATCTAACAAGATAGTGGCAAAGCAAGAGTCACTAAGTAGAAAATGCTAAAGTGCTAAACTTTATGGACACGATACAATCAGCTCTGAAGTGCTTTCATTGGCGCAAGCAAGACAGCCTTAAATTGCGATTTTCACATAAATTAAAGACTTAACCGCACGGTTAGCAAAAGCTTAGAACTTAATTGCTCTAACGAAAGACTCTATAGTTTGAAGGTGTATTTGTTTCACTAAAAAAATTATGACAAAGGAAAATTTTATTCATGAAAATCTTTCTTAAAGAAAACGGTTCATTTTCATCTATATTGTGGTTTAGGAAAATTGATTTCCTTCGAATCTAAACCTATTGTTTTCAGTTTGTCAAAAATATTTTCCATAAATCGATTAGTTTTTTGCGATCCAAACACCGTAATGTTGCAATTTCTCGGAAACAATTTTCCTTCAAACATATGAACCTAATGTTATCAATTACAAGTATTAAGACTTAAAAGAGGTAGTTGTATTGTTTACATCAGTTTAGGCGTCTGGTTTAACATTTTAGTTGAAAATGATTTGGTCACGCTGAACTTCAAAGATAATTTGTTCAACAATGTTTTATAATTACAAAGTACAAATTTAGTCCTTGAACATATATATATATATATTGACCAATATGATGTGATTCTTGAACTTTCTATCTATTTAATCAAGTTGCCAAATCCATAAAAAAAAAAAAAAAAAAAAATCTATTGTGTTCTTCATTCTTCAATTGGCAAATTCATGCTAAAGGGATTTTTGGAGACCAAATTGCAATTACAACAAATCATGATATGATTAATCGAATATTCAACAACTTCTCATTTTATAATGGCACTGATTATTTCCACATTAGACTTTTGCCTAGCATCACTAGACATGTCAGTTTCAATTTGCTGGAATCGGAAAGGGGAATTGGGAGGACTTGATTGGAAAGATTCTAAATATTGAAGGGATTGACCATGCAAATTTTGTATGTTCATAGATGCATATTTAGGGCCCAAATAAATACTTTTCTTACTATATATTCTTTGTTTTTGGGGGACAATCTATAATTCTTAGAGCATAATAGATAAATCCAAACCCGCCCTCGATAAAAGAACTTGCAGAGAAATTCTCTTGCACAGAGCAATTTCGAGGGCTTTAGCTTCACCACTCCCAATATTTACCTTATTTTATTTCAACTTTTTCTTTTTCTTTTTCCCTCATGTGCTACCAACTATTGTTAGGGGCTGGAGTGGGTGAGTGAGGAAGTTGGGTTTTTGTAACCAGTGCACAATACATAACACACATAGTGATTTGTAAATAGATATAGAAGATGATCCAAAAAAATGGAAAATTAATAAAGAATTGCCACATAAATTTTCATCCAAGAAAAGCCAACAAAATTAATGAAATGACTAAAAAAGAAACAAGAAAAATTTTTAAAAATAAAATACACAAAATGAAAATTTTAAGATTCAAACACATTCATTTGATAAATTTTTAGGATACCCGTCGTAATTTTTTCATTTTAACAAACTAAAGGTGCATTATAATTATTGTCTATAATAAGTTAAATCATTCTCATTTTGCGAGTAGTCAATTTCGTTTTCCCAGATTTCAGAGAACTTTCAATGAGTTGTTCGTTCTTAACTCAATTCCTAAAAATCAAATCTCTTTCGCTTCACGAAAATTTTAATTCATTTTCCCAAACGCTTCTATTCAAAGTGTTACCAAATTGAGACATGGCTAACACATTGTCATGCAAGTTGGGGTCACCAGTTGTATAAATTGAGAGATCTAAGTACCCAATTGCATATATCACGTAACTTGGAGGACTAAAACGCTGAAAAAAGAAGCTGTCGAGAGTCAAATAGCAACAGCTCGCCCCTGTTTTATTATTCTTGTCCGCCATAAAAAGTCTTACCAACCTGGGAGAGAGAAGAGGGGGACAGAGAGACGGAGAGCCTAGCCTTGTCAGGAGTTCGATCTCAAAACATTGCACGGCATCGGCTGTTCGCTTTTAGGAGACTCGGAAGACGACGAGTGCTGCAAACGATACCCTCCCAAATGATTGCATCGTAGCTCGTTTTCTGGGTTGATTGTTTTTCTTCTTCTTGTTTCTTTCTTGTGGGTTCTCGCGCGATTGATATTCTTTGTACTTCGTGATCGTTCTCTTGTTGGGGCGGTGAAAATTGTTGATAGCGTGTTGTTTATGTTGGCTGGCATGTCGTTGAATGATTTCTTGTGCATGCAATAAGGATAAAAAAAGATGAAAGTAGGAAAGGAATGTGGTATTCGTAGGGGTGTAAACGGTTCGGTTCGGTTCGGTTTTTGAAAAACCGAACCGAACCGAACCGTTAGAAAAATCTTCCGAACCGGCCGAAACCGAACCGAACCGAATACGAACCGAATCGAAATTTCGGTTCGGTTCGGTTCGGTTCGGTTTTTCGGTTTTTCGGTTTTCGGTTTTTAGCCTTTGGTTTTCGGGTTTTTTTTTTTTTTTCTGTTAAACTTAGATTTCTCCATTTTTATTTGTTGGTTCGGTTCGGTTCGGTTAACCGATAAAAACCGAACCGAACCGAACCGAACCGAAAATTTTCGGTTTTTAATGAAAACCGAACCGAATGAAAACCGAACCGAAAAACCGAATTTTTCGGTTCGGTTCGGTTCCGGTTTTTCGGTTCGGTTCGGTTTTCGGTTCGGGAATTGACACCCCTAGGTATTCGGCCGCTTCATCTTAGGACTCGCTCTCTCCTTGTTTTGTCATCATACCTTAAAGATCTGTGCCGACTTCCGTTTGGTTCTGTCAGAATTTTCGGTGGGACCAGACATTGATTGTTCTGTGTAAGAATCTTCTTGGTTTGTACTTATACGGGCTTGAAGTTTTTAACCTTTCTTTCAGTGTTTCTTGAATTCATTGAGTGCTTCCGCAGCTGCTTCTTTTATATGACGATGAGGCATTTACCGGGATTATGTTCACCAAAGATGATTTCTGACAACGCCATCCTGCCAGCCTTACCAGGACATCCCGCCCACAAGATGTTTCTGATGTTTTGATCATCTCTGGCAAATCTAATGTCAACAGAACCTCCACAAAGAATCACCAAAATGACCGGCTTCTTTGCAGCTTGGGTGACAGCCGTGATGAGCTCCTGATGACTGCCGAGAGGACAAAATCCGCACGGTTGACTCCCTCTCTTGAGTTTGATCTAAACCCATGATCAGCACCACGTGATCTGCTGCTTTTGCTACTTCCACGGCCTGGGCAATCGATGGCGGCCAACATGCTACATCGTCACAACCCGACTTGCGCGGCGGTCCCACGTAATCGCCAAGCAGCATCAACGCATTGTTGGTATTGGGGCCTATTACAGCAAGCGACATGGACTCCGATCTGTGAAGAGACAGACGCTTTTCTTGCTTCTTCAGAAGCACAATGCCGCTTCGAGCAGCGTCGAGAGCCAAATCTTGATGCTTTTGGGAGTAGACTGATCCAAGCCTATGTCATCGAAAGGTAGCCAAAAAGGTTGTTTCTTGGGGTCGCCATTGAAGAGTCAGCCTCACTCTTATCGAGAAGAGGTTGTGAAGCGCTTGTCTATCTCAAATACCGACACTTTGTTTTGCTCGACAACGGATTCACTATGTGTCTCCAAGTAATCTCCACAGTTGACATTCATGCCTATAGGTTTCAGTGCCATTCAACGATATTAAATTCACATGTTTCGCGTGTGACGATTCTTTCGTCCCAAACAGAAAGCATGCTCGGTGATCTTCTTCGTTACCACTAATTGAGAAATTGTAAGGTGACTGGTCACTAGTGTAGGTCTGCATGATAACATTACAATTTTTCTGTTCCTTTATTTTATTTTTATTTTTGGTAAAAGGTAAGAAATATATTAAGGAAATGCCAAATGTACAAAAGATCTCGACATCAGGAACTTGCACTTCAAATGTAGGAACAAAAGAAGTGGAAGAGTAACGAGATGTAAAAGCCGCAAAGACGGCGCAAGCACTACAACAACAAGACCAAACTAAGCACGGCTAGGTTGACTGGCTACCAAACAAAAACAAAAGCAAGGAGGAGGCCACCGTCAGATCGAACGACCTACGGGTCCCCAGTGAAAATAATCGGGTCTAGGCTCCAACTTCTCTGCAACCTTCTGTTTTTGAAATTATCTTCGACGTTCCTGAAGGTGATAGCCTTGTCTCGGACCACTTTGAAGAGGTGGTTCTTCATGGCCGGAACCGAGAGAGGCTGGTCTCTAAAGATGATGTTACTCCTGTTTTTCCAAATGATATGACAAAGCGCGCCAAAGGAAAAACGGGTTATGCACTTGTAGAAATCTTTGAATTACATCTAGAAGCCCAAAAGAAAGCAACGCTAGCCGTGACACAGCAGTAAAAAAAAGGTGGTCAAGAGAGTCAGGCATATTCTTGCAAAACGCATAGGCAACACTTCCAATTATACCATAGGACAGAAGGAGATCCTGGGTTGGAAGCCTACACTTGGCCATGAGCCAAAGATTGAGTTGATATCGAGCACTATGGCGTTGTCCCACATGAAAGAGTACCAATGGACCCGCATCCTCTTCTTCCTGATGAAGTTCCACGCCGACGCCATAGTGAACTGGCCGGAAGAGCTTTCACGCCAGCAGCAACGATCCGGGACACTCGCTAAAATCGAAAGAGGATGACCCCACGTTTCAAGCACCAACCTGAGAGCTTGGCCAGCTCCTTTATTCTTTTGTTCCTCAAAAAAATAAATAAATAAATAAATAGAAATCCATTTGGTAGTATCAACTAATTTTTCTTTTGTTCGGAGTAGAAATGTAGCCGAGGAATAGATTTGTTATAAAAATAAGAACTAGAAAAAAATAGCTTCTTATTCCCGGAAATAATTTCTACAATAAGTCTTTTTTCTTTTCTTTTTTTCCTTTTTCTCTTCTAACCGGTTGCCGCCATCATTTGCTGGCTGCCAATCACTGCTGCCAGTCACCGATTGCTGCCACCAACTAGAGGAGGAGGAGGAAAAAAAACAAAAATCTAAAAAAATTGTTAAAAAAGTTAAAAGAAATCATACGTCATAAAAAAAGTTTGTGGTTCAAACCAAAGCATTCCTATTCTTTTTCTATTCTAGGAATTGAAATTTCGTGTAGTGTCCAAATGCAAGAAAATATGGGAAAAAGATACCCAAAAAAGAAAAGAATAAAAAGAATTACATGCGACTACTTGGGACAGATTCCCCAGAACATGGTGAAGAAACGGCTACATAAAAGGCCAAGGCATTGACTCTTAAGGATAAGAGATGATGGACCAATCTGAAGATTTACATGGCCCAAGCCAACTCTCATCCGCTTGTGGTGTCCCATTCATATCCTCAACTCTTATTTTCATTTCCATCGACCAAGATTAAAGGATTAACCGTTTTTTTATAGTTGATTAACGATATAATCTTGTTTCTAATGTAATGAAATCTTATAAGGCATACAAATGCTGCGTAAAAAAGACCATTTTAGAATCTCACGGATAATTTGAAAGGATTATAACGAAAGTAATTTTCCTAATGTAGTGATCTCTCTCTCTTTAGGGTTCTCTCCAGTAATCAACACCTCGTGAGTGTGTTTCTTTAGATAGTTTCTCCTAATAGGTGACATATTAGGTGATTATCACACGACTATCACCTAATTCAATGCATTTGACATACGGTTAGGCTATAGGGCAATGCAAAAATTTTATAGATGAATAGGACTCGTGTAAATTTGAGGCTAACCATGAGATTTTTCATGAAATTGCTAAGGGATGCATTAATATAACTGTTTTGAAGACATCAGCGACGGCATCCTCTAGCGTCTTAGTATATCCTTGCCTATCATATATGATGGAGATAGGGTCGCATTCCAATACTATGCACCTGCCATATCTCAGCTCCTGTTAGTCAATAAGACATCATTGTCTTCTCTACAAAAGCCATGGAGTGAAAAAAAAAAAAATGACATGCCACTTTCAATTATTTACCCGTGGAAAGACTAGCCAATGTTGGAGAGGAGATTGTAATATGCGCCGCTGGATTTATGGCTTTTGCTCATTGTAATATTATATTGTGTCTCTCTAATATAAAATTACAACGTGATTTGTCAATTCTAATTGGCATCCAAATGCGCTCTACAAAATAGTATCAATCTCCAACATTTACAAATTATTCAAGGAGCACATAAGTAATGAATCTTAAAATTCATCGATACATCCATTTATGATCTATAATACTGTCAAATTATATCAAATCGTTTCTATCTTATAACGAGTGTGCTCATTCTCCAATACACACCTAAAGACCCATATAAAAAAAAAGTCTATAAATTTTTTTTAAAAAAATAGTGTGCTTCTACTTATGAAAATAAATCATGCAATATTACTATGATATTATGTATGCTAATAATCACTTATGGTGATGTGGACATAAAGCCATGTAATGCATAGACATTCTGCTAGAATATAGTAACTAAGATAAGGAAAAAATATAGAAAGAGAGTAAAAAAAAATTGTAGGCCATCTGATTAGTTAGTGATGATAAAATATCAGTTGATATTTGTAAATCTAATTATGTTTGAGATAATAGCAATAGCTATGCAAAAATTTGAAAATCAAAATTTGTTAAAGATCATAATAAACTAAAATCAAAATAATGATAAAGATAATCGAAACATGTCAGTTAAATTGATTTGAAATTTGTTGGGGTAATAGATAAGCCTATATTTAGTCTATATTTTTTCATTGCAATTCAAAGCAAATCCAAAACTGTACATTCACTGGACTCTTTAATGATTATTTAATGAAATAATAGCCAATAGACGATGTTGTCCAAATTACATGATAAATAATTCTTTAATGAATTAATCGCCCAGTATATTGTCACCAATCAATCGATTTAACATTCCCTAACCCGTGTAGTCTTAGGAATTTCTTCCTAAGTCACAGACTCTAGAGAGAAGCTCTATAATATATTTCACTTGTGAATGAAGAACAAATGAAGGGGAGAAGGCCCTTATATATAAGTACAAGACTAACCATAGTGGTAGATCTCCTTTGGATCTAACGATAAAGATAACATCTCCCCAGCAACCACCTACTCCACCTGTCCCATGAGTATTCTAGAACACTCGAGAAAACCCTAGTATTTCGGGAGATAGATTGAGGGTCGATCGTTCATGGGTCAATCATGGTCATTTGTATCTTCTTATACCGTGACAATATAGTAAAAGCCAATGTTAATCCAACATGAGCATCACATGCATTTTCTAGCTATCAATGTGACACATACTTTTGGTCAAATTTAAATGATATCCTTCACCTATTCTCAAGGCAATAATATCAAGATAAACTTTTTCAAAAGCTAAAATTAATTTATAAACTCAAATCTAAATATTTATGAATCATTTAACGTCTTCGATATGGTGTGCTATGAATTTTCCAAAAGCAACTTGTGTAATTTAAAAAAGAATAACAACTTTGTGTGCACAAAAAGAATTTGATAAATTACTCTGCAATATCTGAAAAAAGATAACATCTATAAAGATTCCACAATCATTCACATTATAAGTCAAATAACGTGGATGAGAGATATTTAGATTCTAAAAATTCATAAGATGTTGTGGATTAATTGATACATTTATTTGTGTCAACGTACGATCATAAACAATGAACCAGAGTGATCGATCTAAGTCACATACATGGATTTCTCTGAATACTTTTACAAGGTTTAAGGTAGAGTTAGTTAGATTTTTCTATTAAAGATACAAAAGTTTGTGGATTGTAAATTACTCCTCTTTGAGTTCCTAATACATGAAACAATCGCATACTTGCACGCAAGAGAGATGAAGGAAGAGGATCATATTATTTCTACATCAACAAAACCGCAATTAGAAGACACGATTGTATAATTCAACTTATTCAACTTATTAGAATGTGTAACCTAAAAAGACTTAAATCAATAGATGGAGAGAGATTATACATATAAAGCATATTATAAATATGTATTTAAGTGATACCGGATCATACCAAGCCTTGATGATTCCCCTATTATCAATGAGGTGAATAGACACTTTTAATTGCTAATGTGAGAAGTGTAAAATGTTTCTTGAACATGTTTATTTTGAGAGTAAGTATAGAAAACATCAATGGTATATAAAGACCGTTTTACACAATACACAACCGGTCTAATACACTATTGAATGGGGAAAAAGTTCTTTGCACTAATGTATGCATTATTTTTTCTATTAGCTTCTATTTGTTTCACATAAAATGAATGGTTTTGGAAAATATTTTTCTAAAAATAATAGTTGTACTCTTTACAAAAATGAATTAATGAAAAATAATTTCATTGTTTATGAAAGTATTTTGAAAAAAATTATTGATGAAAATGAGAATATTTTCCATTAATTAATTATATTAAACGATGGTTTTTAAATGGAGCATTAATTGAGGATTGCTAATTGAAGGACCAATGAGAAAATTCAAGTTTGATAATTCATATACATTTTTAATAAGTTTTGTATATAATACTCTCAAGGATGATAAATTATTGATGTTACTCTTTTGAGATGATGACACGGGAATCATTGCCTAAAATGTCCCAAACCTATTGTATAACAATTAATTCAGTTATAAACTCTATAGTCATAAAATTTTTGATGATTTGCCAAATTTAATCCTAAAAATTTTGACTTTTTATCAATATAATTGAGAAAATTGTCCAAAAATCCTAAACCTATTACATTTTTGTCAATTTAATCATAAATTTTCAATTGAATCATAAACATTTCAACATTTTGCAAATTGAGCATGTCCATTCAATTTTGGCTAGAATTCACTAACATAGATACCGCCGGTCCTATGTGGCATAACTAGCTAACACTAACAAAAATTTATCAATTTTTTTAATTTTTTTTCGAATTATTTTAATTTTTTATGTTTTTTATATCTTTTATATATTTTTTTTCCTTTTGTTCTTTTGGCAAGTCACTCAACCTCTAGCGATTGGCTAAAAGCCACAACCAACGAGGGTCAACCTCGCAAGCCTCAAGTGAGGTCGACCTCGCTAGTATCTAGCGAGGGGTGACCTCACTAGCCTCAAGAAGGATTGCCCTCACTAAATCGAGCCTCCCTCATGGCGAGGGAGAGCCTCCTCATGGCCAGTGAGGTGGCCTCGCTAGCCTCACCCAAGGCTAGTGAGGTTGCCCTTCGCCAGATCTCGGCAAGGGTGACCTTGCTTAAGGCCGGCAAGGTCAACCCTTCCTAGTCATGGCCTCGGCAAATCGCCGAAGGCTAGGCAATTAGACAAACAAAAAAAAAAAAGGAAAATAAAGGAAAAATAAAAGAGAAAAAAATAAATTAAAAACATAAAAATTATTTAAATTATTTTAAATGAAATTTGTTCACATCAGCACCAATCATATCACATAGATAGTTGGCGTCCATGTCAATGAATTACAACCAAAATTCATCGGATGGACTCAATTGGACGTGAAAAGATTTAGGACTCGATTAGCAAAAATTGAAAAGGTTTAGATTCAATCAAGTAAAGTTGAAAGGTTTAAGACTGAATTGACAAAAATACAATAAATTGTTGACATTTGATTTTTAGCCGACACATCAATAAAAGTAAAACATTTGATATTAAGGTTTTCGATCACAATGAAGCCCATTTCTCAAATCAAAAAGTTTCATCTTTCTTTTCTTTCTTTTGTCTTGTCATTGTTGAGCAATTTCTTACTTATTTTTATCAAAAATCCAAAAAGTCAAATGGTTAACTTTTGAGTTAATTTTTTATCATCAAATCAATAATTGACTTTTTTTCTTAAAAATATCTCCTTTACTTTTAATGGCAGTTGAGTCACATTAGTTTTCAAAAAACTTCAAAAATTTGACCAAAATATTAACATTTTAAGAAAAGTCAACTAAATTGTTGAGTTTTTGTCAAACATTTGACCAAAATTTTGGAAAAATATAAAAATCCACAAATCTCTTCATTCCAATTCCAAGTTGACTTTAGTATCGAAAATTTGGCGAAAATGGATTAAGAACATTGTTTTTTGATTTTTTCGATTTTAGATTCAAAATCAGTCAAAAATAAAATTAGTTTCATTCCAGTTGTAATTAAGCTTGTTTCCTTTCACAACATTTCATCTAAATATCATTACACATTCACTCATTCAATCAATTCCGAGATCGAGCATGCCAAAATGTGGATTCTCATTTTTAGCCCTAATTAGGGGGTCCAAATCACTTATGCATGATTTGCGAACAGTTGTTGCAACCCAATTCTAGCCATCACCTTACATGAAGGAGAGGGAAAAGGGCGGATTTAGGAGTACTTGACCATGAGAGTTTTCTTATGGTTCACATCCACAAATGCATCATCACCTCACATTTCGGGATGAAGAATTTGTAAGTTCCCTCACACATGGTCGCAAGCTCTCCCAAACTCATATCTCACGTGACAACGGAAGGTATCATGACTCTATCTCGACATCATGATATAGCTTGATTGATGATTTTAGGTGTTGAAAGAAACCGGACGTAAAGGTGAGTTCAAGGGTATTTTGACAACTATAATAGCCCTCTCAAGATGTACATCTACTAAAGATGACATCACTTCATCTTTTAACATCACCAATTTGAATATGCTAAATTACGATTGTGAACCTTTTCCTAAGGTTCATACCCCTCACGACGAGTTTATTAAACAATCTAGTTGTTTGAGATAATCTAAAAAATAAGACGGGAGTCAACATTAGCTTCATTTTTTAGGGTTAGCTAGAAAATCCAATCAAGGATCAGGAGTTGTCATTTGATTTCTATGCAACTAGATATTTAGGTTTGGGGACTTAGGTTACGCAAATATTTCTATTAGCCCATTCTAGTACCTAATAGTATGTCATATTACCTAAGATGTCCATGCATTTATTTTTATTTTTTCAGAATTGTTTAACCTAAACTAAGTGATCGTGCGTGGATGGTCATTCCATGCTATTCTATTTCTAAGAAAGATAAAAGAAAGCATGCAATTGAATTTAAAGTACAAGGTGATAAGTAAACAACCAAGTTAAGCGGTAAATCTATCGTACAATCCTAAAACTTAAAAGAAATAAAAAGAAAGAGAATGAAAGAAAAGGAAAGAACCCACAACTCATTGGGTGTTTATACAAATGAAGAAACCGGAAACATATGTTAGGGATGAATGGTATAAAAATATTATCGAAATGGACACCGACCTTCCACCATTTTTGCATCAACTCCATATTCAGGGTCCTAATCTAATTCTACCCTAAACCTAAGCTAGGTACAAATAATAAAAAGAAACACTCATACACATCAAAACAATCAAAAGCATAGGAACAATCAACCACAACCAGGGATACAATGTTACACACAACAAGTGAACAAATAGGGCATCGGGATCAACTTTTGCAATTCATGCGTAGGTCCATTTAGACATCTACTTAAGTCATTTTATGACCTATAGTCAATATTGACCATTTGTGTTCTCACATGGCCAATAATGCTTGTAAGTCCCTAAAAGATGTTCTAAACAAATCCCCAAGATTTTCCCTCTACATCAAGCATCATAGCTAACACATCTAAAATCCACATGCATTGGCATGAATTAAACAGAAAGGCAGGCCATTGAGCCTTATTTCTCAGCCAATTAATCAATTGAGTAAACCATCGGCAAGTCACTTATTCAATGGTCATGTGCCAATCACAAATACAAGTATTTCTATTGAATAAGATGATTTCATGCATGAGTGGTACATGCGTTGCTTTAAAGATGAGTTTGAAATGTTGAGAAAAGGAAACAAAATTTTGAGACAAAGGTCATCTCGGTTATGGAACACATTTAATTACTAGGACTAGTCTAAAGTTCACATAAATGCACTTACATACGTTGCAAACACTTTGCATACAATCCAAACCATGACAACCATAATGCCAAATCAAAAAGTCAAAAGATTTGAAAACATTTAGACAAAGGAATATATTGGCTATAGAACACATTTAGTTGTCAAAGCTAGTATGGGGCTCACATAAATGCACTCATAGATATTGCAAACACTTTAAATCCGGTCCAAACCTCAACCTTTCCAAATTCAAATTAAGAATTTGAAAGATTCTAAACATTAGACATTGGAAACATCACATATACCAAAAACATTTCATTGTGTAAAGACAAGTATTTCCAATTGATATTGAGAAAATCATGATCAAAAGGTCAATTCATTTATTAAAAAATTTTGACAATGAAAACCATGAAATTTCATGAAGATGCCATGATATACCATGCACAAACTATCCTAAAAGATCTAGATAAGCAATTGCAATAAAGGCCTATAATAGAATATTTCAGACAAAGCATATCGAATCAACAAAATTAAATGGCACCCATTGATGATCTACCGTTGAGAAAATTACATAGCTTGTGTAACATGATATGGAACAACTTTTATGAAGAAAGCTTCTTTAGAAAAACTAAGCATGATTTTAGAAAAATACGACAATACACATCGTTGCATTAGGCAATTGACAAAACAATAGAATATCAAGTCATTGCAACTAAGATTTACCCTACCAAATGAAGTCTAAAAATCATGGAATTTCACCACAGTGAAGATTAAAGGGTGACAATCAAACTTTGTTAAGAGTCTGACCCAAGAATCTCTATTGAAAAATTAGTAATAAAATAGCAAGAGTCTGCCTAAACAAAGGTAAAAACAGGGTTCCGAATTTACTCCTAGGTTAGAATTCTAGGCTAATTTAGAAAATAGAAAACGGATCTAACAATGAGCAAATTACGTGAAACTAGTGACCCTTGAAAGATCTAAGCGTACCTTGCAACTTCCTCGAAGAGTCCGGGTTCAATCTAGATCAATTGATGCTCTAAAATTGAGATTTGTAAAATTGCGTGCATCAGTTATTAACAAACCAAAACACAAATATGCATTAATAAGTCCTAAAACCACTTATGCAAGGCAGCAACGGCATGAGATTTGCACATCTAATCCTAAGTCAACATACGAAAGAATCACACAAGTCAATCACAATGCAAGATGACTTAAAACTAAAATGACATACTTGATTATTTCAAAGTGCAACTAGCCTAATTGGCATAGTGTTCACATATCAAATAACAGTCAATCATGTCAAGTCACATATGCACACAAAACTTGTAATACACATTTTAATAGTCAAGAAGGCATTAATACGCTATTTGGTCTCCAAACGAGCATGATGAAGTGCACCCATGATAAAGTACTAATATAACCTCAATATAACATAACATGCTTGATTTTGATCACATAGGGACATGCAAAAATCCAATGAAAAATTTAGCATACAGAATGCATAATGGCAAGCATTTTCCATTGACATCAAAGCCTAATTGAGATTACACGAATCGTGATGAAAATGGTAAAATATATACGTGTTACTAAACATCCTAATTGCAACAAAACCTACATGAATTTAAACATGCAATGGACATACCAAATAACAATGAAATAATGTGAATCATACATTATCGGGATGCATACGATATGTATTTCAATTTTCATGAAGATCCTAAGGCCAAACCGAACTCATCTATATGCTCATGTTCACCAAAATGCATCTTGGATTGGTGTAGGGCAAAATGACCTCGGCTCATATCTAGGTGGTTTTGACCAACTAAAACTTTTCTGAAAAAAAAAAAAAAAAAAAGTACGTTGTACTAGAGACAATTTGGAACAAATCTGTGAAAAGAATTTTCTCTCAAAAATCAACCACATAAATGAGCACAAAAATAGCAAAGACAGAATGTGAAACAAGAACAGAACCAAAAACGAACCTAAAATACTACAGAATCAAGCAACTTTAAAGGTGTTTTTAAGAGTCAAATGATCTTCATTTTGGGCGTGCAACCTATTACATCAAAGGTCTCGGAACATATTTTCTAGGTCTAGAAGACATCAAGATCAAACAAGCTTATCTAGTGCCTTTCTTTAGGCCAAACAATGACCTAGGTATAGACATACGAAAATTACAGATTCACATCTATAATACTTAATCAATCGTCAAGCAATCTTCAATCTTAGCAAATCATCAATCAATCACATAATTTTCAAATCTAAACATATTTCATAGACCTAATTGCGAATCCTAATCTCAATCAAATACACTGACCTTGCTTCATCGGATTTGAGTTTAAGATTTTTACCTCTACTGCGTTTTCGTTGATCTTTTATGCGATTGGACAAAGTAACCATTACCAAAACCCAAATGGATCTCCGATGAGTAGATTGGATCACTTGAGGACCGCCTACGGGCAGCTAGACCACTGGTTTGGCTTGCAAGCAGAACTGGTCCGGTTAGGATCAATCTTAGATTGTCGGTGGAAATCGAGCTGTCAGAGGAGATCCAACAGTCGATCAGCTAATCTCCGACTACGACGAGGTTGGGGACTCTCTCTGGGACTGATTGGAAGTGATCAGTGGCTCCCAAAGTCACCGATGGCCACCGATTTGGGTCAAGGACAAAACTAGTTCGAAAACTGGGCCGGTCTTCAACGCTGGTGAGAAGAACGGTTGCCGGAGCCTCTTCGACACCAAATTTGCCTATCCTCGACCATAGCTAGGTCGGGGATCTCCTTGGCAACTGACTGGCGATGATCGAAAGCTCCATCGATCACTGGACGATGCCGATCAATAAGAGGAATCGGCCTAAGCTTAAGCCGGTCCAACTAGTGTCCTTCAATGTTGCGGCGAAGAGGAAAGGGATGACAAGGACAGGGAAATTGTCGATGAGGATGAAGGCCACCGCCTGACCTACCATGGCAGAGGAGATAGAGGCGAGAAAAGAGAGAAATGAGAAAGAATTTCAATTTTAGTGAGATAAAGTTCTGCACAAATAAGCCCCCATTGAAACTTTGGAGGGAAAAGCATTTTATACTAGTCTTAAATCGGCCGATCTTGTCCGTCGGTTTAATCCAACGATCAAAAACTTGATTTATTAGCCAAATTAAGTTTTTAAAGGACTAATCATGCTTAAGACATGTCATATGATCAATTGAATGGGTCTGATTTGTGAAATTTTGGATTTAAAATAAGAATTGCGCTTAAGGGCTTAATTAGGGGCTAAATCACAAATTTCCAAAATTCATGAGTTAATAGGCAAAATTGTCAAAAAGGGCACAAGGGTAAAATTGACAAGGTGAGGAGCTCGGAGCTAGTCACCAAAGGTCCAAAACCAACCAACAAAGGGCTAAACCGACCTACCTTGTCGGTAGCCGATTGGACTAGTCGATCGATTATTGACCAATTCTAGCTAATTCCTACCTATTTCAACATGTATGGTCCTTGTGGGTTCAAAGTTTATGCAATTTGGTCCTCTACAAAACTTATACAACTTAAGGAGAAATTGTCCAATTTTGACCCAATTAAGCAAATTAAACTCCATTAATGCAATTTATGGATTCTCTATTGACTTAATTGAGTGATTATATAGAAAAAGAATGGACCAAAATCATGAGTATATGAAATCAAACCTTAAAGGCTAAAATGAGCAATTTCGCAATTTTAGGGCTAAAATTCTCTATTCCTGCTTGTTTCGCCTGATAAGATTTAGGATACCCATTGTAATTTTTCCAATGTAACAAATTAAAAGTGCATTTTTTTTCCTTATTCACTCGAGTGCATTGTCATTATTCGCTGTACTAAGTTAGATCATTCTCATTTTGCGAGCAATTAAATTCATTTTTCCAAATTCAGAGAACTTTCATTGACTTATTCTTTCTTAAGGCAATTCCAAAAAATCAGATCTCTTTTTTACTTCCCAAAAATCTTAATTTCATTTTCCCAAACGTTTCTATCAAAAGTGTCACCAAATCGAGACAATTGTCATGCAAGTTGGAAATACCCAATTGCATAAATTGAGAGATCTAGGGTACCCAATTGCATATATCACATGACGTGGATGACTAACACTGAAAAAGGAAACTGTCAGGTGTCAAATGGCAACAGCTCGCCGCTGTTATATTTTTCTAGTCCGCTATACAAAAGGTCCACCATCCCGGAGAGACAGAGACAGAGACAGAGACAGAGTGCCTAGCCTTGTCAGGAGGTCGATCTCGGTACATCGCAGGTCATCAGCTGTTCGTTCTCAGGAGACGCGGTTGACGACGAGAACTGCAAACGATACCCTCCCAAATGATTGCATCGTAACTCGTTTTCCGGGTTGATTGCCTTTTTCTTCTTCTTGTCCCTTTCTTTTTTTGGGCTCTCGCCTGATTGGTTCTCTGTACTTCGTGATCGTTTTTCTAGTCGGTTCGGTGGTGAATTGTTGATCCCTTGTTTTGTTTATGTCGGCGGGCATGTCGTTGAATGGTCCCTTGTGCGTGCAATAAGGAGAAAATAAATAAGAATGAAAGCAGGAAAGGAATCATATTCGGCCGCGTCATCTTAGGACTCGCTCTCCTCGTTTTGTCGTCGTACCTTAAAGATCCGTGCTGAGTTCCGTTTGATTCGGTTGAAAATTATCGGTGGGATCGGACTCCGATTGTCTCTGTGTAGGAATCTTCAAAGGGTCCCTCCCGATTCTGAGTTCTTATTTTCTTGGCTTGTACTTATACAGGCTTGAAGTTTTTTACTGTACTTTTTTCAAGGTTTCTTGAATTCATTGGGTGCTTCCGTGGATGCTTCTTTTGATATGACGATGACTATTTCCAGTGAATGCATGAAGTTCAGAATGATTTCAGCATAGTCCTCTTTGATGGACGTTGCCAGGACTTTGTTTATTCTAATTTGTCTTTTGTTTACCGAATTTCCTTTTGATGAAGCACATCCATCCTATTGTTAGATCTCACGAATGGGATCTTTTACATATGCTTGACTAATGTTAGAAAATGTCTGCTTTAGGAGATGCCTGTGTCGGTTTTAATGTCTTCTAAGTTCTAATTGGTATGTGGTTCATCCTGTAACTCCAGAATGGATGCTGCTGTTTGTAATCCATCTCTTGGACCTTCTTCTTCTCCTCGTTGTTATGTAAGTAGCAGACCCAGCTTTGGTCCGGATTTGAGGCGCAGCTCAGTGAGATTATCTTCGGAAGTTTTCAAGGTTGAGAATGGCAGGTTGGAAAGAAGTCTTTGCCGATCTAGCGGAAATAAACTCAGTGCTGTCATAGCTTCAGCTTCTCAAACATCGGTTTCTGATCCAATTTCTACCCCTTCAAGGAACAACTTGAGTGACTCACTAACAAAATCAAGTATGTACATTCACTCTCTGCCACGTTGCTCACATATAATTCTTGGACTTAACAACTAAAGACTGCACGAGTATATTCTGTTTGCTTAATTATGCTTAGAAAAATCTTTTAACCCACTTCATGCCAAATGTATAGACCTGTCAGACGAGTAATGCTAGATGCTAAAGATACAAAGGCCGGTGTACAGAAATGATTTGCAAAGGGATGTGATAAACTTTTATGGGTATTTAAACAAGTGGGCCAGATTCAAGATCCCAACAGAACGCAGCCACACTACTCTGTAAACCAATTTTGTGAATCAGTTTTCCTGTTTCTAATATTATTCTTTCCAAAACATAAGTAATCCTTAACAAAGCTATGTGCCCTCAAATGACTTCAAAATTGTACAGCTTTTTAGAATGAAATCTTATGATTATGTCTTCTCTGTCATGTCAGATGAAGCATCATTGATCCTAATTCGACATGGGGAGTCTCTATGGAATGAAAAGAACCTATTTACCGGTAGTGTTGATGTGCCACTTACCAAGAAGGGTGTGGAAGAGGCGATTCAAGCGGGTAAAAGGATTAGCAACATTCCTGTTGACATGATATATACATCATCATTAATCCGTGCACAGATGACTGCAATGCTTGCCATGACTCAGCACCGCCAACAGAAGGTACAAGCTTAGCCCTCTCGTGCCATGCAAGACTAGTCAAGATGAATAAATAGTCATACATTTTCCATCTGTCAACTGTCTCACTCTTAGGGATGATTATTACATACTCGAGTAGTTTAGGTTATTGGGTGTCTTATACATGCAGATCCAGCTAGGATTTTGGTAGGGTAGGTGCATGGTTTAGGATATTTTAGTTCAGTTTCATAAGCATCGTCTTCCATGATTTAGAAACCCTGAAGCGACGTTCACGAGTTGTGGTCCTCTGCAATTTTAGACTCGGCCTATGTTAAGTTTGAAGTTGTAGTTCTAGAAAATGGGTTTCACTCTAGTGCTCTTGAGAATTTTCTTCTTTGTTTTAATCTATTTATAGCTTGCATCTAGGTGCCAATCTTATTGCATGATGAGAATGAGAGGGCAAGGACATGGGGTCATATTTACAGTGAAGAGACCAAAAAGCAATCCATTCCAGTTGTAACAGCTTGGCAATTGAATGAAAGAATGTATAGATCCCTGCCCTCTCTGATCTTTCTTCTGTTTTTGCATCTTCATTTAACACTTATGTGCAGAAACCCTAAATGTTGTAGGTATGGTGAGTTGCAAGGTCTAAATAAACAGGAAACAGTAGAGAGATATGGGAAGGAACAAGTTCATGAGTGGCGGCGAAGTTATGACATTCCCCCACCTAATGGGGAGAGCTTGGAAATGTGTGCTCAAAGAGCTGTCGCGTATTTCTGTGATGAGGTGTTTAATAACTTTCCTGGATTTAACTGGTCTGACAATCAACCTTCTAAATCTTACAAGGCCTTATCTATCTCATTAATTAACCTGTTATTGTTGATACTGGGTCTTGCAGATTGAACCTCAACTTTTCATTGGAAAAAATGTGATGATCGCAGCCCATGGCAATTCACTGAGATCCATCATCATGTATCTGGACAAATTAACTACTCAAGAGGTGAAGGGCCATTTTATTTTTGGGGAATATAATTGCTCCTGCAAATCTTTCATATTCATACTGATTTGCATCGGAAGTAAAATTTTCTCTCTAAGCAGGTTATGAGTTTGGAGCTATCAACTGGAGTTCCGCTATTATACATTTTCAAAGAGGGAAGATTTGTAAGGAGAGGTAGTCCAGTGGGACCTACTGAAGCTGGTGTCTATGCTTATACTGGGGTATGCTGCTGCTGAGAGTCTCACTCTATAATTCTGATTGTGCTTATTTTCCAGAGCTATAGACTGAATGCAACTATTTAATCTTGGTATTGCTTGACTTTTGCCCCGTTTCTTGCCTTTCATTGTGCTTAAGCAATAGATCATAGTCTGATCTCTAGATTTTGGAAGAAAATTTCAGATGAACAAGTGGTTTTCATCCTCCTCGTGTCAGCCCCTTTTAAAATTGTAACATTTACAATATGGAAATTATGCAGTTTAAACAAGACAGGGTTGGGGAAAGTAATATTTGAGAGATCATGAAAGAGGCCGGGTGGTTATGTAAAATCTTCTTTGAGAACTCACCTCCCAGACCCTTTGATGTTCTTTAGTACAGAAATGTTATGGTTGGAGAATGTGCTGTGGGGAAATTTGCTTTACAATCCAATATTTTGAAAGTGAGTTTCTTAGCTGAATGGTGACTACATCTTGAGATTGTTGGTCTTTGTTGAATTTGGTGTTGAACTTAGGTGTAAACATTTGGAAAAAAAAAAAAAAAAAAAAAAATCTTCAGTTGTTTCACACACAAGTTTACTTCGTATACCACAGATGAAAATGGTTACTGCTAAGAATTGCTTTCCCAATAATCATTCACAAGGAATGTATATATTTAAAAAAAGAGCTGAAATAGTTTTGGAGCAGTTTCTGTTGTCCATGCAATTTGGTTTTCTGATTTAATAGCTTTATTCTAGAGCGTACACGTTTCTACTCACTTAACTCATTAAACCTCGTCTCTCTTCTGGTCAGGCAGGTAAATGCACCAGCCTTGTTCTTGTTCATCTCCAGTCTTCATTGACTATAAGAATCCAACCCTTGCTGATAATTTGAATACTGGGGAAATTGTTAGTGTTGCAGAAGATTAAAATACTATTTCACCCTCCTACCTGCAATTCTGGACCCGCTTATTACCATGATACGTTGTTCTAATGTTTTGGTGTCCAACTGTTCTTGCAAAAATTTGTCGAAATGTGGATGAGCTTTGTTGCCAGCCTATTATAATGATGTAGAGCAGTAACTCTAGTACTCATTGTCGTGAATTTTGCTACAGAAATTGGCTCAGTACAGGCAGAAATTGGATGAGATGTCACATTAGCATCCATGCAGTTGGAAGGTATTACTCTGAGATTTTTTTTTCCTTGCTTTTAGCTTCTTAATATGCTAGTACATGGCTCTGAGCACTAGTTTCTACCTGTTCTGGTTATATGCAGAGGCTGCATCTGAGTTGCATTGTAAACGAAGACAGTATTGGCTTGCCATAGTATTATTGAAGTTTGAAGAGTAGAAAAGTTACACATACCTCTATCTTTAACTCAGAATATGATTCCCATTTTTCTTTGCTTAAAATATTTTGCACATATAGTTCTATCTTTGGAAGGAAAAAAGGGGAAAAGAAGAGACTCTGCACTTTGGATGTTCCATTTGGCCTTCTGTTCACCTTCTTACACATAACGGATGGACGTGGCAAGTTTTCTTCCCGAATGCCACATCTGAGGATGTGCTTGGCATGTGAAATGATCTTACACAGAAAACATCTTATATGGTCCGAAGAAAATAATGTCCAAAGAGTAGGTTCATCATGTCAAAGTGCAACAACCTTACCACCAATGATAGCTGATCCATTTCAAAGAGAAAACGCCCGACCACTGTATTCGGCTGCCTTGGATATAGGTATATTGTCATGGATAAAGTTTAGTATAGCAAGCGAAGGAGCTGAATACAGATATAAAATAGGAATAGACCCGGAGGCAGGTGATGTGCTGATGACCAAAAATCAGAGCGCTTTAGCAGGACATGACTGTCCTAATTAATCCTGCACGCGGTAATATGGCGTAGAAAAACTGGCGATTTGATGCTTGTGGCAAATTTAAATCACTTTTGACCCACAGGATGTTCTTCATTTATCCATATATGGAAATATACGTATGCACACGTGTTTAGAACAAATATCCACAGCGTGAAGACCATCAATGAGACTAGATTCGAGCCATCGATAAGATGCTGGGTTGACCAGGGTAAATGGCAATCAATAATTCACCAACTGATACCCAGGAAAATTTTGTAGGTACCCATAGTTATTTCAGTGACAATGCAACATTGGCCTTTAACAATATCGACAACAGCTTAGATTTGAAAAACAGAAACTACTTTGGATGCTTTGCACGACAAAGAAAAATGGTCTGCACCAAAAGGAAGAGAAGTTTTCTTTCCAGGAACCAGGTTCTTGAACCCTTGTAATGGATCTGCAATGACATACCACAATAAAATGAATTGCTGCTAGAATAAGAAGATAATAAAAGCACCAGAGAACATGACCTGATACACTCCATATTAGAAAGTCACTTGATGCCACAAGGCAACTTCATTAATTAAATAATTGACAGAAGATCAGTTCAAGCTCTAACTAGAATCCCGAAATGGTCAGAGTGCAAAATCTGCACTTACATGTCTAGGTTAGAATGACATCAAAGCTTTGCACACGTTCTCTTTTAAGAGTGCACGCTCGCACTGCAGTTATCACCTATATTTGTTACCACGGCATCAATGGGCGTCACTATCTCCGACTCTACTCCACCCATCATATCTTCTGCCTTCTCATTGTCTGAGGGATCAGAATCTGATAAAGTAATGGAATCTAAAGAAGCAGAAACAGTTATGGCTGCTGCTTGGGTTGCCGACGGAATGCTCTCTCTTGTCCAAACCAACGGCATCCTCTTGTCATCTTCTCTCATCCTCTCGGCATACTTACCAATGTCAAAACCATTAGCATCATTGCCACCAAATGCGGATTCAAGCTGATCCATATCAAACAGATCCTCCATTATTTTCTTCGAGTTGAGGTCATCCGAGTAGACAAACTTTACCTTATTGTAAGTTTTGGGCTCAAGGAAGGGTTTCACCACCTGCGGTAACACAATATATTGTTGCAGCAACCGACTTGTTAAGAATGACCGTATCCATCATAATATATTACATGGCAAACTAGTTAGCAACCGCAATTTCCCATTAGCTTAGTTTATGTAAATGAAAAAGTAAAAAGTGTGACAAATGCTGTTCATGCAGGCAGTTCTAATCCATTTTCTCTGCTTTTTCAAAAAGGGTATTGTATGTGATATTACTAATGATATAGTGCAAAAGTGTCGAGGTGAAAGCACCATAAAAGAAGATAATAGGGAGAGGAGGAGAGAGAGAGAGAGAGTCATACCGAAAAGAATGGTTCAAAGAATTTAGGAGGGTTATATAGGATGGCAACACCAAGACGTTCCGGGTATTGATCCTGTAATACATGGGCCGTCTCCTTTGTCACCTTCACTGATATATGTGACATATTGAAACCCTGGAAATCTATCAGCCAGACCATCTGCTCTTGGTTGGACGGCAGATTCAAAATAGCATTTTCCATGCAATAAACCAAGTACTTAATTTGTCCTTTTGTTGACTTCGAGTTCTGCATTTAAAACCAAGTCAAAGCAAACAATTGGCATCATGTTCCAATAAACGAGGTTGCCTTCTCATTAGATTGCTAAAACCAAGTCAAAGCAAACAATTGGCATCATGTTCCAATAAACGAGGTTGCCTTCTCATTAGATTGCGTACACAATTCAAGTTCACTCTACCTTAAGCCACACAAGCATCTGCAAGGTAATTAACTTTTGCATACAGTGTGCAGTTTCATTGAAAAGATCAACTCCAACATATGAATTATGAAATAATCTTTCCTCATAACGGGAATTTCCCAAGATACATTGCATGAGAACTTGTCAAAATTCCATTTACTTCCATAAAGAGATTGATTTGTCCACAGACTAATATTTCCTGCATGATTTCCATTTCTGGGTGAAAAATCAATTTAACGTCACTACAACCCTCAAAGGAAGAAGGATGATGGAACCTGGTGACTAGGCCTCATGACCAGAACAGTCCTGCCATGTTTATCTACGTAATTCGATCTGTAGATTTTCCCAGTCTCAGCCTCATGAGCAATGTCTTCCTGCTTGATACATTGAACTGCGTCAAAAAGGCTCAGAAATATATAGATAAAACAAATTCTGCTCAATTGGCTCGGCAGAGAACATTCAGTTATTACTCAGTTAAGTGAAACAAAATAAAAAGAACATACATAAATTAAGCAGTTAGGTCAAGATAATATTCTATTCCTAATTACATTTAAACAAAAGCAATATTACAGGCCTGATTGGCTATTCAAGCTAGTCCTTTAATAATTGGTCTCAATTGAATCCAGAGGAAGTTTGAAAAACTAAAGAGCAATTAAAAACTACCACCTAAAAGAGGCATTGAAATACATAATTTGGAGGATAAATTGGAAACTCAATGCAATACAACATACCCAACGAATTTCTTCAGGCTTATATTCTGATCTCCACTTCAAGGTATCTTTAAGCATCTTAGTTGCTTTCTTCACATTCCAATTCCGAGCCCTTAAGTGTCTAGCAAGTGACGCGTCTGAACAATAAATCGATAACTTCTCTGGCAATGCTGCCGTCCCAATCAATCTCCTCAGCTCATTAATCTACAAAACAGGAAGCATCATAAGTAGAAAAGTCTGCACCCATGACAGGACATTTGCATCCCCATTGGTAGTAAGGCACAGTCCAACTCAGGCACTATATTCCATATACCTTTGCCTGCTGCTCTTCTGATGTTAAAAGTTTCTCATTCCCATTTGAAGAGGATTTCTTAGACTCAGAGCTCATTGCTTCAAAGAAGTCACTACCAGATTCAGCTGGGCCAAAGGAATCGTCTCTACTACTGCTGTTGGCATTTTCACATTATTAGTACTGCTAAAATGGAATTAAGTGATAATGTCTACTTTAAGAATCAACAAACTGAAGCAGTACATCCCTGTTCAAAACTCAAAAAAATCTGCCATCAAATTAGCATTAATTATCAAAAAAACAAGAAAGGATGTTCAATCCAAGTAAGTTAACATGCTAGATCGAGTGTCTAGGGGATAGGGAGGAGATGGAAATTTGAGAATGTAAACTACAGCTTGTCCAAAATCCTAGGAAAGATATTCACCAGGTCATTTGCATGAGACTGTTAACTAACAAAACCTTCAGATTATTTCATTGATTTAGATTATTTCATCGAATTTCTCTTTTTACCAATTCTCACATATATTATGTTAAACATTGGCAACTGTCAATCTGTAATGTCCCCAAATTGCCCTAGAGATGTACAAATAAATCAACCCAAAGTAACTCGCTTCTTGGACTGTAGTACTTCAAAAGGCTGATGTGCCATGTACATAGCAACTTGAGAGCAAAACTAACCTCATCAGGCTTGTAGGTTATGTATATGTCTACTATCATGAAAACAGCAAACAAAACAACCTTGACGGGTAAATTACTGTCGCAATCATGCAACTCTAGCCTTATTTCCTTAAGTCACATTACATCTAACGTTCTTGATCAAGTCACTCAAGCTTTTCAACGATATGACTTGCACACAGCTAATTAGGTTACAAAGTCACAAAGTAGGACACTGTAGTGCAGCTCCCCTATATCAGGGTTCATGGAGGGGATCACACTTAAACTTAGCCTAACATTGCCAAAAGGTTTTTTCCAGGATTTAGACTCAAGACCTCAGGTTATAGTCGAGCAACCTTACTGTTGCACCAGCTGACTTCTACTTCTGTCACGATAACTCTCTTGATAACCAGCTTTCCAGGGGCCAAAAAGTATGCCACTTTGTTAAGAGGAGGCCATCTCTGGAATTACATGGTCCAAATCCAACAGGACGGTAATATAATACCCACAATTCAGCGAAGCAATGTCTTTACAAATCAAGAACATTGGACTTAGAAACGTGAACTGCAGCCATTAAGTAATTCTTAAAGAAAGTTTTTTTTTTTTTTTTTTTTAAACCAATTGCACGAAAGCAAACCCCGAAAATTCTTTGTTCCACGACAGTTGGATTCGGATGGCATGTCCATTTGAACACCAAGCCCATATCTTTTTCCTTTCACTGGAAAAAGTGAAAAACAAAAATACAAATGTTCTTCGTTCCACCGTAGTTACTTTCGACATGAAGGGCCAATCGGCAATAAATACAGCACAGGAAAATTCAATGCGATCGAGACCCAGTTATCTCTTTTGACAGGAAAATTCAATTCGCAGGACCCGATTGGATCCGGACCATCCACAACGAAAATAACGGTCGGACGACCGGCAACACGAATCACGACACTCGAGAAAAAAAAATCAAGAAATTCAGCTCCCAACTTCCTCGGGATCTTATTAGACGATAATAACACCGAATAAACCGAGAAATTCCTGCTCAGATCTCCCCAAGATATATCCAACCGAAAATTCAAGAAAAAAAGAAAAGAAAATGGGTACTCCACGGTGTAAAATGACGAGCAAACGATATGGCGATTTCCCCGAAAGTGAGAGTCCAACCTGGAACGAACCAAAAAACGCGAGCCACGAATGTTCCGGAGAGACCGACGCTTCAGGAGACCCGCACGGAGCTGCCCGAGAAACAGAGGGAAACCATGGTCAAACCTCGAGCAAGAGAGGAGGAAACTCTGTAACAAGTACAGGTCGAGGAAGAAAGGAGGAGGTAGGAAGAGGAGCCGTGGAGGGAGTGGGCTTTTTGATTGCTTGCACGACGGAATATTACGCGGATCTCCGCGAGGGAGGATTGAGAGCTACGAAATCGGCTCGTGCGTCTTTCCTTGTCCACATGGAAACGTCAAAAAAGAAAAAAAAAAAAGTCTTGCCCATTTTTTTAGTCACTGAATTATCACAGTTTCAAAGGCCGCGCAAAATGAGCAATCATAATTAAGAAAGCGTATTTGAAATTATTCATTTTTTGTGAATTGAAAAAAAAAAAAACCGTCGGAAGAAATTCTATGTTTCAGGTTGATGTTTTTTTCGAATGGATTTGATGGTTCTTGCTCCTGTTTTGGCCCTAAGCTTTTGGACAAGAAAAAAACAAAGAGTTCTTTACCACTTGGAAAGGGAAAGCTATAGCCCTATTGCTTTTTAACTACCCCTGTCTGAACACCTTTTGTTAGATTAGCGCAAAGGCAGATCTCATTGGGAACATGCCCCACCCCTGCTCACCTAACCCACCGGTCCGCCGGCTTTAATACTTCTCTGAACGCACATTTTTTTTAAATCTTCGGAGGAGGGAAAAGCGGAGCGGAATGGGCAGAAGAACATGCTTGAAGGTCGCGTTGGCATCAAGAAAACCTTTCATAATTTGTTACAAAAAATTTTGCATCGATATATGTACATGCTATAGTTACCTCAAATTGATATGGCCATGTCATATATATCTCAAATTATGATAAATTTTAATTTTTTTTAACATAAATGCGACATTAGTATATTAATTTGGCCTTATGGGCTCGGCCTTCCCTCTTAAATCGAATAATATTTAGTCACTTACAGAGGCAATTATAGGAGATTGGGCCGCACTCATGAAGCAATTATAAAGTCTACATGTAATGATCCATTCTAATCCACACTTGGACATATTTAAATATTATATGAGGAGTGTGTACACTTGTTGGAAGATATGAAGTCAAGATGGCTTGAGTTTGTATTGGAGAACAAGGCTCAATGATTCAACGAGTCTTTTATAATATTTAGATTGTCATAGTGAATTTGAGGAAACTCTAAAATGGATTTAAAGAGCAAATTTGAGGAAATTCTAAAATGAATTTAAAGAGTGGAGTAATTAGGAATTGAACCACTATAAATAGATTAGTGTAAGCTTTTTATATCCATGCTCTCTTTCACTCCAGTGTATATTATTAACTTTGTTTAATTTTAATTCTTACATCATTCTATCACATAAAATTATATTTCTATTAGTTAACTCGATATTTTTTGCCAACGGCCAAGCCTTTGATAGGATAATCCAATGCAAGAGTCTTGCCCATTTTTTTTTTTGTCAATGAATTATCACAGTTTCAAAGGCCGCGCAAAATATTTTTACTTTGCTCATTTATTTTGATAGTAATATGAGTAATCATTATTAAGAAAGCATAGTTTAAATTATTCATTTTCTGTGAATTTAAAAAAAAAACCATAGGAAATTCTATGTTTTAGGTTGATGTTTTTTGGAATGGATTCGATGGTTCTTGCTCCTATTTTGGCCCTAACTCTAAGGGCTTGTTTGGCAACATGCTAATAGTGCTTGATTCTGATTTTTTGTTCACATAATTAGTTTGGGACGAGAATTGCGTTTGGCAAAATTTTTGTTCCCGAAAACAAATTGGGAAGAGAATTGAGAATAAAAAAATAAATGATTCTTCGTCCAAAATAAAAAAAAGAATCAAAACAATGAAATTCTCATTCTTCTCTTCGCCATCCTACGATTGCCGCTTCCGCCACCGCCCACCATCATCCGCCGCCGCCGCCGCCGTTTGCCACTGGTCGCCGGTCCGGCGAGCTCGTTGGAGGCTCGCCAAGCCAGGGCGAGGTTCGGCGAGCTCGTCAAAGGCAAGCCCAACCACCGCGCGAGCCTCGCCTGGCCACCGACGAGGCTCGGCCGACGAAAGCCAACCTCGCCGAGGGCTGGTGACACTCCGATGAACGTCGCGGCCCTCGTCCGGCCGGGTCGGCCGGTCCGGCGATTTGTCACATGAAGAAGAAGAAGAATTAAAAAAAGGGAAAAAAGTAAAAAGTAAAAAAATTTATTTAAAAATTATTTAAAAGTCAAAAGAAATTAATTTGGAATAAAATTAATTAGCACGGTATCAAACGCAATTCTATTCAAGAATAAAAAAATTTTGGACAATTATCAAACGCGTTTTTTTACTCATAATCAATTTCCAGAAACATAATAAAAAATAATCATTTATAGTCAGAATCAGCTTCGAAAATAAAATCGTTACTAAACGCACTATAAGCTTCTAGACATTAAAAAAAAACAAGGAGGTTCTTTCCCACTCGGAAATGGGAAGCTATAGCCCTATTGGTTCTTAATCACCCCTGTCTAGACACCTTTTGTTAGATTAACGCAAGGGCAGATCTCACTGGGAACATGCCCCACCCCTGCTCACCGAACCCCCCAGCCCGCCAGCTTTAATATTTCCCTGAGAACAAACACATTTTTTGTCAACTTTGGAGGAGGGAAAAAGAACGTGTTTGAAGGTCTGCTTTTATAGTCAGTGCATTGACGTCAAGAAAACCTTTCATAATATGTCACAAAAAAATTATAATTGATATATATATATATATGCTATAGTTACCTCAAATTGATATGGCCACGTCATATATATCTCAAGTTATGATATTTTAACCTTTTTAAAATCAATGCGATGTTAGTATATTAATTTGGCTTTATGGGCCCAGCCTTCCCTCCTAAATTGAATAATATTTGGTCACTTAGAGTGGCGATTATAGGAGATTGGGTAGCACTCATGAAGCAACTGAAAAATCTACATGTAATGACCCAATCTAATCTACACTTGGACATATTTTGATATTATATGAGAAGTGTGTACACTTGTTGTCAGACATGAAGTCAAGATGGCTTGAGTTTGTATTGGAGAATAGGGCTCCGTGATTCAATGAGTCTCTTATAATATTTGGATTGTAATAGTGAATTTGAGGAAACTCTAAAATGGATTTAGAGAGTAGAGTAATTAGGAACTAAACTACTATAAATAGATTAGTGTAAGCTTTTTATATCCATGCTCTCTTTTACTCCAGTGCATATTATTAACTTTGTTTAATTTTAATTCTTACATCCTTCTATCACATGAAAATTATATTTCTATTAGTTAGCTCGATATTTTTGGCCAACGGCCAAGCCTTTGATAGGATAATCCAATGCAATAGTTCCTTAACAGGGCGATGAGCAATCACCTCCTTGAATTGGCATAATAGGGTCTATGCAAAAGTAGAGGCATAAATGATAGGCATTAATAATTTGTGCATATATGTCCGATGTGTTCAGATCGATGGTTTCAAAGAACTAAGAACGCGATTGCTGATATGAACGGTAACAATTGTAAAATATTAAATAAGAAGATTCAATATGTGCTGGAAAAGCAAGAAGCACTAGAAGCTCTTCACCATGTTATGGAAGATCTTAAGGATGCCATGCGCCACCTTGAACTAGTAGAGGACCGCTAACGGTATTTGAGCTGAAAATAGACATTTGCTATGCTGGTTCTAGCTCAAAAAAGGGCTTTGTGCTCTAAACGTAAGCGTATTGGTTCGTTCAATATGTGGGAATGCAAAGGATCAAGTCCTTATTGCAAGAAATCAAGAGTTAACTAACACAAGAGAGGAAAACGTCCTCAAGTGAAAAAAATGTCAAGTGTAAGGTGTTACAATTGTGACAAGAAAGGTCACTATGCTTGCAACTGTTGTGAGTCAAAAAAGTCAACACCTCTTGTACATTTGAGAACTTTGCTTATGTGTCAAGTTCTGCATTATAGGCTGAATCCAATCCTTTGTAGAATGTAGATTCAAGAGCGACAGACCATTTAGCAAAGGATAGAGGATCTTTCGTAGAATTTCGGCAAGTACCAACTGGAACTAAGTGGATCTATATTGGAAATAACTCCAGAGCTGAAGTTAAAGGGATTGGCACCTGTCAATTGAACATGCATGGTGGACGCATCTTGATGTTCTATATGCCTGGAGATTCGTCGAAATTTAGTGTCTGTCTTAGTGTTGGTTGCTTGGTTTTGGTATGAACTTCCATAATAAATGTGTAGATTTGTGTTTAGATACAAACTATTATGGTTGTGGTCACTTACTAAATGGTTTTATTATACTAAATGTTGACTGTGATGATGTCAATATGTTATTTCCTTATTTCATGTTTTCTACCTTATATGATAATGATGTGAATATGGTGGCACGCTAGACTTGGTCATATGTGCCAACAACATATGAATAGACTAGCCAAAGAGGGCTTGTTGGGCAATATTGAAAAAGTCGATTTGTCCATAAGTGAGCATTGCTTAGTAGGGAAAATGACAAGGAAACCATCTAAAAAGGTAAAAGAGCTTAATTTCCTCCGCATTTAATCCATTTTGGCGTCTATGGTTCAATGAATGTGAGAGGAAGGCAAGGGGCCTGTTTATTTCATCACTTTTTTATTATACCGAGTCGGATATGCCTATTTGATTTCTCATAAATTTGAAGCATAAGTTGTTTTAAGGTTTATGAACCCGGCAGAAAATTAATTAGACAAGACAAGAAAATAAAGGTATTTAGATCCGATCGAGGTTGAGAATATTTATCTGATAAGTTCAGAAAATTATGTGATGAAAAAGGAATAGAAAGATAGTTGTCTATTCCATATACTCCTCAACAAAATGGTGTTGCAGAGAGAATAAACAGAACTCTACTGGAAATGTTAGGTCCAAGATGGCGCATGCTAACTTACCTATCACTTTTTGGAGTGATGCGTTGTTAACTGTTGCCAATATACTTAACCGGATGCCTTCCAAATCAGTTATTTCCACTTCATGTGAGTTATGGACAGTTAGAAAACCAGACTTAAGTTTTCTTAAGCTATGGAGTTGTGCCGCCTATATTCATGAGTTCTCTCACAAGTTTGGGAAATTGGGTCCTAAAGAAAAGAAGAGTATTTTAATGAGATACTTCGAACACTCAAAATGGTATGTGTTCATAGGTGAGCAGGAAAGTGAGAGTATAACTGAATTTGAATCACGGGATGTTACATTCTTAGCGGATGAATTTCCTAAGAGGGGCGAAATAAGGGAAAATAACTCATTATTTGAAACCCTAGATCAAGATAATGATGTCAGTGGAGTTTGTCCAAGTGGGAGTAATATGAGATGTGATGAATTGAATTCAACTCATTCTCAATTGCAACCACTGATGTGACAACATCATCATTACCTAATCCAAGTGGGAGCATGATGGGGAATGATGTGCTAAGTGTATAATCTCCCATACGGTGAACAAGTCGCCAAAGTATTCCCCGTCGACGTTTTGACATTAAATGGGAAACTTTTATAATTGCTCCACGAGATAAGGATGAGCCAAGAAATATTAATGAGACTCTAAATTGTCCTAATAAGAAAAAATGGATTCATGCAATGAAAGAGGAAATTGAGTCAATGAAATCAAACCAAGTCGAAGGGGAACCGTTTGATCTTCCAAAAGGACACAAAGCTATTGGGAACAAGTGGGTTCTAAAATAAAGCGAAAGGCTGATGGCTCAATAGAAAAGCATAAGGCTCACCTTGTGGCGAAGGGGTATAATCAATAGGAAGGAATTGATGATGAAAATACATTTTCTCCTGTAGTGAGATTTACCTTGATTCGCATTATTCTGGCAATAGTGACTAGTATGGATCTTGAGTTACATCAAATGGATGTAAAGACTGCTTTCCTCAATGGAGAATTAGAGGAATGAACATATATGGAATAATCTGCTGGTTTCATAGTGAAAGGCCAAGAAAAAAAGGTATGTCGACTTTGGGGGTCGATATATGGCCTTAAGCAATCGTCAATACAATGATATATACGTTTTCATAATGCCATAGTGGTATATGACTTTACAATGATAGATGATGATCATTGTGTATATATCAAAAATATCTAATGATCAATTTGTGATCATATCGTTATATGTTGATGATATATTAATTGCCGGAAGCAATATGGAGTTGGTTAATATTGTCAAGAGATGGTTGTCTTCTAACTTTGAGATGAAGGATATGGGTAAGGCTGCATACACTCTTGGAGTTAAGATTTCAAGAGATCGTTTTGAAGAGATCGTTGTCTCTTTCACAAGAAACCTATATAAATAAGGTTCTTGAATGATTTCGTATGCAAGACTGGTGTAAACCCATAGACAATCCTATTGCAAAAGGTGAAGGATTGAGCCATAGAATGTGTCTAGGGACTCCACAAGAGAAGGAACAAATGAAACATGTTCCTTATGCTAGTGCTGTTAGAAGCTTTATGTACGCTATGATGTGTACAAGACCTGACGTATGTTTTGCAGTTGGAATAGTGATTAGTTACCAATCCAATCCAAGTCAAGCACATTGAAAGGCCGTTAAGAGAATACTGAGGTATCTAAAGGGGACTGCTGGTTATACACTCGAGTTATTAAGGAAAGGATTCGCAACTCAAAGGCTATTCTCGATGCCGATTGGAGAGGAGATTTAAATGAAAGGAAATCTACCCTGGTTTGTTTTCTTACCAAATAATAGCACCATATGTTGGAGCAATAAGAAACAAAGTGTATAGCCTTGTCCACGACGTAAGTTGAGTTCGTGGCATTATCGCCAGTAGTAAGAAAGTGTTTGGCTTAAGAGATTTTTTTGGATCATTTAGGTGTTATTGGAAGTGATGTAGATTAATTGTTGGTTAACTGTGATAGCCAAGCAGCAAAAGCGTACACCAAAGATCCAAAATATTATGACAAGACCAAACATATAGATACCAAGAATAATATTGTCAATGATATTGTTGCACGAAAAGATGTGAACTTAGAGTACATACTACGCATAGAATGGTAGCAGATCCTATGATAAAGCCAATACCTAGAGATGTGTTTTGTGGTCATATGAAATCTCTAGGATTGCGTAGAGGCTAATGTACTGAATATTGAATTTCCCTAAGTGTTCACATTTGATGAATTTGTGTTTTCATCATTAATGCCTATGAATCTTTGTTTAATCTTTTATGCATCTTAATGCTTAGTGCATTACTTTAAGTTGAGAAGTATGTTGACAGATATAAGATTAGCCCACTCACACGGGTAATCGCCTCTATTTATTGTGTGATAAATAGAGATGAGACTGTTTTAAAGCTTATTATCTAGGTGATAATCGAGAGCTCAATCTTAAAACACGTATGTCGCCTTAACTAGGTGTTAAGATGAGGATATAATACTTACTATATCCGAAAGTAAAATACCCCACATATTTTACTTTATCCGTCTAAAATGCCGATGTGAGTTCGATGATTTTTATGAATGAAAGTAGATACGTGAACTCAAGTTAGACATTGGGTATGTCTAAACTATCATCTATACGATATTGAAAGGTGTAGACATACGCTCCATGGGAAAGGAGTTAATACCGTAATACGTATTTCATACTACGTATGCATGAGACGACCAATAAGAGTGTCAAAAAGTTTGATCTCAACTTTTATGACGTGTGAGACTCTTGAGGAATAGAGTTCCTCAGTTTTAGTCCCCTCATAACTCTTACTTATTCTCAAGATTTCTATTTAGTGTTTGTTATCTTAGGATGTTGCCAATGGTTATGAGTTTGATTCGATCTAATGGGGCATTTCTAGAAAAACAAGCTGAATCGAAATTGAGAGTTTGAAGGAAAGAGGAAGATCGATTTTGGAGAATCACATTGTAGTTTTTGTATTCACCGGTTACATATTTTTAATCAAGTCTCTCTAGTTTCAAATCCCATTAGTTGGAGTAGTTAAATTGTTCACGTGACCAATATATCTATGTAAGGATTTTCCCCGTATCGAGCTAAAGGAGGTCTAATTAATTAAATTTGGAGTCGGAGGGTCTCGATTGAAAATTCTACAAATTTAAAAGGTTTTGATTGGACGAATTAAAAGTTTTAGGACCAGAAATCGAAAATCTTCTCTCTTTTTCTATTTTTCTGTTGACATTGACCATCTCCAGCTGAACAAGACGCTCCGCCGGCGAACGCGATCGGGCGAATGGAAGGCCGCCGCGGCGAAAATGGCGGATCCGCCGATTCCTCGAAACCCTAAATTTCCGGCCTCCTCGGAATCATGCCGATCTTGTGGCGGTCGGCCCTCCCCTGCTGCTGGCCTCTTCCCTCTTCCTCTTCGACGAGTGGATCTCCACCCCGTCCTGCAGATCCGTCCCCCGCGCCGACCGCGACGGCGAGCGCGACGCGGCGGGGGGCCGCCACGATCTGAAGGTGATGATTGTCTCCGACTTGCTCTTGACGGGGTCCGACGCCGGTTATGTGGACACCTACTTCAGAGACTACTACCTCTCCAAGTTCTTCAAGGTACGTCTCAATCTTTGATTGAGAGTGTGAATGGGAATCGCGGTGAATGCTAGTAAATGGTGTCTTCCCTCGACGTGGGAATGGAATTTTCAGTAGGAAAGTGCAGGAAATGTTAGCTTTTTGGGGCTATGTTGGCAGAAAATGTGAGTTGCTCTAGTTGAAGCAGATTAAGACAAAACCTTTTCGGCGGCTTTGGCATCTGCACGTTGGGTGCTTTGTGGTTTCCACAACGTTTGTTCTTGATTGCATCTTGGGTTGAACCTGACTTCATTGAGCATTAGGCATTCTTGCGTTAATGTTTTCTTGTGCACGGATTTTGCATACTAGTGGAATCACAGGGCACATTTGCGGATAGTTGGCCCGAAATAGGTGACAGGATGCAAAAGTGAAATACCATTTACGTTCTGCTGTAAATAGGTTAATCTCTTTGAAAATGATTAGATTTCTTATTAGACTTGCTAAATCTTTGAGCTTCTAAATTATGATACTTGAATAATGAAGTGCTCAAGGAGAAAGTCAATACAAGTGCTTATGGTCAATCTCAGTGATAGGATAGTGGACCACTGATTTGTTAATAAACTTGTTATTATGCACTTCTTTCTGCTTCCTGCCCTATATCCTTCTTTCGCTTTGTAATATGTAAACAGAAATCATTTCAAACTCTCAAGCCTGATATGCTGGTGGTCTTGGGCGATTTTTCTGCCAGAGGTTCGGAGCTGACGAGACGCAAATGGGTCCCTATACTTCGTCAATTTCATAGATTGATAGGATCTCTTATTGCCCTCCCTTTCCATGTCACTTTGGGTGACAGGGATATTGGAGAATGCACAGGACTAGATTCTCACTTGGTTGACTGGATATCCAGCCATCTCCCTGGATTAGATTCAGCTGGTTGTGGTGCCTTTGAGATGGAGAATATAACCTTTGTTTCTCTTAATAGTGTTGCATTGCTTTGTGGCAACAATGCACTGCGATTTGGCGTGGAAGAAGTGATAGAGAGGGAAAGCTTAGATTTCCGGACAGAAATTGAAGGGCCAATAACAGAAATGACCAATGATTTGGGTTCAGATAAGAAAATGTCTCTGAACTTTGCATGGAGAGAGAATTCTATGGCATCTGGCTCTGGTCCTGTTCTCTTGCTTCACTTGCCATTACACCCAACAGGAAGGAGTAGGAATGATGGGAAACATTGTCATGAGAAAGCTTATAGCAACTTATTGGTGGATGTCAGTGAACTGCAGCAGAGGTACACTTGATTATGCCATAACCACTTTCAATTCTTAGCTGTAAGAAGTCAATGTTCATTGCATTGTAGTTGTTACTTTCCACTTAACATTTCTATAAAGGTGACTCTTCTTCTTCGCACATGTTCAGTCACCTGTCCGATGTAACTAGTAAACCTATGTAGTCAACCCTTGTAAATGTATCCTGTACTGCTGCAGACAAGTTTTCGAACAGAATATCAAGAAGTATTATATTTTGTCACTCTGAAGAAGACTGAAATTATTAACCTTAGTTTTTGAGAGTCAGGCAGCAGATAGCTATTTACCTGTTGCCATAACGTTAAATGTGGAACTTCTCTGTACATTAAACACCCCGAATCCTTTTAAGACATAAAAATTGCCACGCTGCTAAGACATGAAAGCAAACATAGAAAAGCAGGTCTGGGCCAGTATTTTGAGATGTGGTGTGGTAACTTCCCAGAGATTAACCTACGGTGCTGTACAGTAGTTTAGGATAAGCTGCAAATGAAATTTAGGATGATTAGTAGGATCAGTTAAAATAACAGGTATTAACAGGATTTTTCTTTGCTTAAATGTGCTACAGTTTAGAAGAGAAGCGCCCCTTGAAGTGTAAAAGGAATAATAAGCTAATGCAATGCACAATGAACTGAAAATAGTTGTGTTGAAGGGTTCCCGGTTTGGATGCTACTAGCTTGGTTTATGCTCACTACATAGAGAAGATTCTTATGATTCTGATTGACTATTATTTTTACTACTTTTGTTATCTTGTTTGAATTACTGGAAGTTCCATTTCTTAGTCCCTTGTTGGACATTCCTTTTGGTCAGGAGGCTTGCCAGGACTGGGCCCTATGAGTTATCACACACTATCCCTCCAAATGCAACAGAATACATCTTCCAAGCTCTTAGACCAAGGTAGAGGAAATGTTTGTTCTTTTCTCATTTGCTATAATCTTTGCAGTATTGTTAGTTCATCGAGGCTCTAGCCTTTTATGGAGTTTCAGTCGTTTCTACCCTGACTTCCAATTGATTTCACATGAGCTTTATAAGAAGGAATTGAAAATGAACTCAAAGGCAAAGGTTGTGAGAACTTTTAGCAGAAAGTTGTGTGGCCCTCTGGAGCCCTCACTCATTTTTCTTTTTCTTTTTCGGTTTTCCTTTTATGTTAACGCTATTATTGGTCCCATATGGACTCCATGTCGATGGTACACAATTGCAAAACTGAAAAAGTGCTTAACTATAAAGTAGTTTCCAAGTTCATGACAATACAACATCGGGTAACACCAATTCGAAGTTTAATGATGCAATTGAAAGAGTTTAAGGTGACCCCAAGGTATAGTGATATTTAGCAAGATCCACCCTATATCTAGGAGTAGACTTTGGTTACACAAAACTCGACATTTAGAAAGGGATGATGGTTTGTTATGGTTAATTACTTGATGATGAACATGGTTACAGTCAGAGAATATATTTCTTGGAATATGGTCGTTATGAAATAACAGAGGTAAATGCTGGGAGGCATTTTAAAATCCTTGGCTGAGCAGCATCTGTAATGCCGATCTGATTAGTCTAAAGCAGGATTATCTTGTTTTCATAAATTAGCCCCATTTTCTTTTAGTAAGATCTATTAATGTTATCATGTAATTATTGTGGATGCATTCATCTGTATTTGTAGCTCAACTATATGCCTCCATGTCCCTGCAGGATTGTTTTTAGTGGGCACAGTCTTGATTTTTGTGATTACCTACACCCGGATGGAACTCGTGAAGTAACTGTTCCACCTATGTCATGGCATGCTAGGGATGATCCCGGATTTGTCATTGCCACATTTAGACAAGGCAAATCTGTGGGTATCAGTCATTGTTATCTTGGTAGGCAATCGTATGCACTCATCTATATCTTCATATTGGTTCTATCGATGTTAATGACATTTATGGTGAAGTTTTTGAAAACATTCCAGACTATGGTAATGGCTGTAGCTCTTCTGTAACATTTCCTTTTACTTGGACATTATCATGCTTATTCCGTATTGATACTTTTCTCGTTCAAATGGGGTGGAAGTTGCCGTTGGAATCCTTTCTTGCTATTCTCGCCAAATATGCTAATTGAAGTCTAGCAAGCGCAAAAATCCTTAAAATTGCAAGAAGAACGACTGGCCAAAAAATTCACACATCAGGCCATCACAGCGATCGGGTACTCTTGATCTCCCACCTCCAAGAAGCGCTGTCCTTCTTCTATTATCATCGTGCCATTTTCATCAGCTTGACTCAGGTTGTCGCAAGGGTTAAATGCCAATTGGATCTCCACGGTTTCGCCCCCCTTCAGTTCCACGTTCTGGAAGGCCACCAGCTGCTTACTCGGATTCCCTCTGCTCGGCTTTGCATGCCTCACAAAGAGCAACACTGGGTGCTTGCCTACCATGTCGCCACGGTTCCGGACCTCGAGTGTGACTGCAATATCGCCCTTCCTGCAAAACTCTGCTCCCAAATCTGAAACTGGTCTGTACCGAGGGGAGGCATCCGAGGCTTCATCAGATTGAGATTTAGGGGAGTGGTTTAGGTAGAAAAGTTCCTTGGTAACAGATATGAACTTGTAAGAATATTCCGTATAGCTAAGCCCGTATCCATACTCGAAAACCGATGGGCCTTGGTAGAACCGGTATGTACGCCCGGGATAGCCAGTGGATGGTTCAGGCCTCATCCTCATGTCGGTCATTGGCACTCCGGTGAATTCTTGTGGGTACCAAGTCACTGGCAGTCTCCCTCCTGTTTCAGAATTCAAAGACGACCTGATTTTTTCAGAAACTCAGGCACAAGAACCAAGAACTGAAGAGGGATCATAGGATCTTACCAGGATTATATTCACCAAGGATGATTTCTGACGACGCCATCCCGCCGGCCTCACCAGGATAACCGGCCCACAAGATGCTTCCGATGTTCTGATCTTCAATGGCAAATCTAATGTCAACGGGACCCCCACAAAGAATCACCAAAATGACCGGCTTCTTTGCAGCTTGGGCAACGGTCGTGATGAGCTCCTGTTGCCTGCCGGGAAGGACCAAATCCACACGATCGAACTTCTCCCTCTCTTGAGTTTGATCTAACCCCATGATTAGCACCACGTGATCTACTACTTTTGCTACTTCCACGGCCTGGGCAATCTGCAGCACCGAACATGCTACATTGTCGCAACCCGCGTGATACCTTGTGTCGTTCACATAACTTTGCAGAGCCTGCAACAGTGTTACGGACTTGCACGGCGGTCCCGCGTAGTTCCCAAGTAGCATCGAGGCATTGTTGGCATTGGGGCCTATTATGCCAAGCGACATGGACTCTGATCTCTGAAGAGGCAGACGATTTTCTTTATTCTTCAGGAGCACAATGCCGCTTCGAGCAGCCTCAAGAGCCAAATCTTGATGCTTTTGGGAGCAGACCTGATCTGGGCCTATGTTGCCGAAAGGCTGTTTCTTGGGGTCGCCATTGAAGAGTCCTAGCCTCATTCTCACTGAGAAGAGGTTGTTAAGCGCTTTGTCTATCTCGGACACCGACACTTTCTTTTGCTTGACAGCGGATTTAGTATGTTTCTGTAGGTAATCTCCACAGTTGACATCCATGCCTGCAAGTTTCAGTACCATTCGATTATATTAACTTCACAAATTTCACATGTCGCGATTCTTTTGTCCCAAACAGAAAACATACTTGGTGATCTTCTTCGTATTACCGCTAATTGAGAAATTGTGACTGATCATCCGGTGATCACTGGTGTAGTATCTTGCCGTAGGGCAATGAACAACTGTTCCAGTGCTTTTGTTTGCAAATTGTGAATTTGCAAAGTAGTGATCTTGGCTAAATGTTTTGGTCATGAGTGAACGTCAACGTGGTTGAAACGATAGGATTTATAGAAATTCTATCACTTATTGTCACCTGTTTCTTAATTTTTTTTTTCCTCTAATAGCGACGAAGACACATATTTAAAGAAATAAAAATTGCAACTTCAAAAGACAATTTTAAGGGAATTTTATTATTATTATTATTTTATTATTATTATTATTATTATTATTATTTTGGGCCGTTCATTGGCCGAATTTGCTTTACCTGGAAAAAGGCCATCTTGCTTGTGGGGCGCATATAATAATTGAATTTGCTAGGGCCTAGGCCATAACGTGATCAGTCTCCTCCTTTTTTATGTTTCTTCTTCAGGATTTTAGCCCCACTTTTCATTTCTGTCTTAAGCGATATGAACCTTAATGCTTCAGTGTCATCAATTCACGCGTAAAAACATTAACTGAAAAGGTCCAGAGCCATGCATTGAATGCACGCATGAAGTTCCAAGAAAACGCCATGCCAAGGCTCAACTAGCCGCGAATCAAATCTCGGATGCTAAAAAGATCTCATTCGCCAAAAACATAAAGAAAATATGCGAAAAAGATACCGAGAAAAAAAAAAGAATCAAAAGAATTACATGCGACTACTCGGGACAGATTCCCCAAGACACGGGTGAAGAAAAGGCAACATAAAGGGCCAAGGCATTTGACTCTTGAGGATAAGAGTTGATTAACAATTTAATCTCGTTCCTAATGTAATGTTTCCATCGCTATTGCAACCCGAAATCTTGTAAGGCATACAAGTGCCGCATAAAAGGATCACTTTAGACCCTTTGATTTGAAAGGGCTATATAACAAAAGCAATTTTCCTAAGAAAGTGATATCTCTCTTTAAGTGTGTTTCATTAGAGACTTTCTCTTGATAGGATGCATTTGACATAACGTTAGGTTATAGGCCGTGCAAAATTTTACTGATGGATCCGACTCATGCAAATTCGAGGCTAATCATGAGACTTTTCATGAAAATGCTAAGGAATGCATTAACGTACCAGCTTTGAGGACATCGGCAACAGCATCCTCTGGTGTCTTGGCATATCTTTGCTGGTCGTATATGATGGAGACGGCATCGCAATCCGATACTATGTACCTGCCATATCTCAGCTCCAATTAGTCAGCAAAGTCATCCTCATCTTCTCTACAAAACCCATGGAGTGAAAAACAGGACGTGCCACTTTCACTTATTACCCGTCGAAAGACCATTGTTGACGGACGGTGCTGGAGAGGAGATTGTAATCTGCACAGCTGGGGATGCCGTTGACTTGGTTGTAAGCGCACATGAGCCCACTGGCCTTCCCGTCCTGGATGCACCTTTGAAACGGCGGCTGAAAGGTATCTGCCATGTCTTGTGCCGTCACCTGAATTGACCCCCACACAAATATTGCAAGTTAATTAAGACCGAGAGTTGAGGATAACGCGGAAAATACATTTGAGGAATTTCTATATATTTCACAATATATATCAATGAAGAATACCTAGAGGCTTTATTGGATAATTATTTTAATGATAATATCTCAATTTATATATGCACAGTCAAATGGAGATATACGTGTAATCTTAAGAGATACGATGATCAACATAAATATAATAATTATTTCTAACATAGGAAATTATTATAGAAAAATCCCTAATTATCTTTAAAAATCCCTCAAACTCAAGGTGAGTGAGTAAGTTTTAAGTTTGAAATCAAGTGAAAACAGTGCCACCAAAACTTGTATATTCTGAAATCAAACATAGATCAAAAACGGGGTGACGCATGGTGGCGCTGACTCCAAGTTTCTATTGACGATGAGATTTCATTTTCAGTATATTGCTCATCTGACGGTGGGGAATTTGCTGGTTGGCTTTTACTAGAATAAAAGGCAGATGTGCAGCACTTTTTACCACCAACCAGTCAATCCCCAATCAATGGACATGCAGGATTTGCTTCTTCTCTAATCACGTGCTCTAATAGGAAATTGTTTTTCTGGGAGGGGAACCAATCCAAAACCAGATACAAACTTCGAAAATATCCTAAACATCAGTTAGCCCCGCAAGACAAAGACACTTGGAAATTCTACCTAGAGGTAAGCATGGTTTTAAAGTAGAACTAGAGAACTGGATTGGTGAGAACGGATCTAGTTTGAGGTTCCAATGTACCTTGATTTGGTTCTCAATTTCATTTTTTCAGGAGCCGCCAGTTCAATTCCCGGTTTTTAAGGGAATCAAAGCAAAAACTAGACCCATAACCGACTCAGATCGAGACTAGATCTATTTTACATAGATCAACAACAAAGTTGGATGTCACACTAATTTTATGAGACCATTAAATCTATTTTAGTTTTATTTCCCAAAAACAAACATATAACAAGGGTGCCTTGAGTGATTCATGTCATTCAATGTTATTGATAGAATAAGATAAATTACCCTATAGTACATAATTTAGTGAAAATATGTAATGGCAAGTATTGTACTATTACAAAATTCCACATCACATTCAATATATTCAAGGTAGAACTAATGTGCCCATTAAAACAAATCAGATTCCGTGGACCTTGTGCTCCGGAGGATCGTAGATATGGTGATTGGTGAAACTTATGTTGTCACATGTTAACATATATGACAATAATCTGGATTTTAATCCCTCATTTGCTTTATTTATATGAGCCCCTTCTAATATATTATGTTATTTTTGTGTATGTAAGAAATTGACATGTCAAGATGATGGAGGGACTTGAAACGATGACTCTGATCATAGAATTGTAATCGTCTAGCAATGAAGGTTTATGAGTTGAAGTGTGATAAATATATGTGATGAGCTTATTTTATTTAAATTAGTAATAATTATAATTTAAAATTATTATTTAGTGATTATGTATGTTATTTATTTTATTTGAGGTCGTTAAAATTTAGAGCAATTTTTCATGGATGCTTGAAAATAGAAGTTTTATCATTTAGGTGTCGTGTGACATATTTTTAACTTTTTATTGTTTATTTTATTTTTCGTATCAATGTTTCATGGATTATTTTTCTGGAAAATGAAAATTTCTTATTTTTATTAACAATAAAATAAAATAAGGAAATTATTAGATCTTATAATTTGTGATAAAGTGGGTTTCAAATTTCAAAAAAATTAGAGGAGGAACTTGACTTTCAGGATTCAAAACCGCTCATGACTACTGTCTCTGACTCTCTAAGGAAACGATAAAGAGCAGAGAAACAGGCGTGGGAAAGTACTGAGTGGTAACGTGCATTTCAGATTGTCACTGACCCGAGCATCGAAGATGTAACGGTCCACGCCCTTCCAGTTGTCCAGATCGTAGGCGGTGAAGTGCTTGCAGCAAGCCGACGCCTGGAGGCTCCTCCCACGTGGCTCCCCTCCGCCCTGGAAGGCGTCGCCTTGGAAGCCCCGCACGAACGAGACGGCGTAATCACCGGCGACCATCGGGTCCTCGCCTGGCGTCTCCTGCCCTCTCCCCCACCTCGGATCTCTGAATATGTTGATGTTGGGCGCCCAGAACGTCATCCCCGTCGCCTGCCCCGCGTTGTACATTCCCCTCGTCTCAGTCCCTATCGCCTGCAATGCCAACGATTCGGTTCGGGTCGGATCGGATCACGGTTTTTTCTTTCTCTTTCCCTCTTCTTTGGGTGCACCATTTGTTGAAATGGGATCGGTTTACCTGGCCGATGCGGTACCAGAGGTCGCCGTCGAAGGAGGCGGCGGTGAGGATGACCTGGGGAAACTGGTGGCGGACCGGATGGTGCCGTTGAAGCGGATGCCGTGGCGGTCTCTGATGCCGTGGAGGGCCTCGGACCACCACTCGTAGGCGGGGACGCCGAGGCGGGGGATGGCCGGGGCGGAGTTGACCAGCTGCGAGATCTTCTCGTCCAATGTGAGCCTGGAGACGAGGTCCTGGGCGCGCTGGCTGATGGGGAGCGAAGCATTGCAGAAGGGGAAGGACGTGGTGGAGGGCTTGATGGGCCGCACGCGAACGGCGGCGGCTGGGCGGAGGCGGCGGGAAGGGAGAGGAGGGTGGCGACGGAGATGAAGACGATGAGTAGAGGGAGGATCTGTACTCGGTGGTTTCTCATCTTGATGGGTTCTTGGAGATGGTGAGGGCGTGAGAGTGAGTGACAGGCTTTTGCAGGGAACAGTGTGAGTGAGAGCAGCGGGTAAAGATAGCTCCATTCTCTTGACCTTTTCTTCTTCTTTTTTTTTTGGTAAAGTTCTCTTGACCTTTTCTTTTCTCTCCTTTTTTGGCAAATAATCGGGCTAATTCCATAAATTAAAAAAAAAACATGAACTTTTGGTATTATCTCAAATCTAGCCCGAACTTTATTTTATCTATAAAAAAGCACGAATTTTAGGTATTGTCCTAAATCTGATCCAAACTTTATTTTGTCTAAAAAAAGCATAAACGTTCACTTGTGTCTCAAATCTAGCCCTCCATTAACGCTTATTTCACAGTCATCCAACGTGGCATTTCCATGTCAGCAATAATATCCAACACAGCAAAATGATGCTGCATTCGAGTGTTTGGAGAAAGTGTTAAATTTAAGTCTATCCTTCAATAAAGTGAACCTGATTCCATAAAAAAAGCACAAACTTTAGGTGTTATCCCAAATCTAATCCGAATTTTATTTTGTTTAAAAGAAAAACATAAACTTTAGGTGTTGTCCCAAATCTGGCCCGAACTTTATTTATTTATTTTTTTATTTATTTTTTTGGTAACCTAGGGAACCCCGTAAGCCGACAGTCGGCAAGTAAACCCTGAGGGAGCGATTACAGGACCCACCAGCACAGTACCTAGCACAAACTTTCACTTGTGTCCCAAATCTGGTCCTCCATTAACATTCCATAGTCATCCAAAGTGACATTTCCACATCAGCAATAATATCCAACACTGACAAAATGATGCAAAGCATTCGAATGTTTGGAGAAAGTATTAAATTTAAGTCTGTCTTCCAATAAGGTGAGCCAAATTCCATAAATAAATAAAAAAAAGCACGAACTTTAAGTATTGTCCCAAATCTAACCCAAATTTTATTTTATCTAAAAAAAAAAAAAAAAACACGAACTTTAGGTGTTGTACCAAATTTGACCCGAACTCTATTTTATCTTTAAAAAAAAGCACAAACTTTCACTTGTGTCCAAAATCTGGCCCTCCATTAACTCTCATTCCATAGTCATCCGACGTGGCATTTCTACGTCAACAATAATATCCAACATAGCAAAACGATGCTGCATTCGAGTGTTTGGAGGAAGTGTTAAATTTAAGTCTGTCCTCCAATGAGGTAAACTTTACAGATGATTCTCATGGGAAAAATAATTCAGCAGCTTTAGTTCCAAGGGACGACGCACATAACTAGGGCCATTAGATCAATTAACAATTGGTAAGCTGTTTGCAATGTTAGAAGCTGGCTTGGAAGTAGAAGATTACATTGCCTTAAAGCGAGATATTAAAAGCATGTGCATATTATAGTTAAACAAAGATGTGAGGCCTATTTGTAATAAACTTACTTTATTTTGTCTTAAATAAAGTTCGAGCAAGATTTGGGACAGCACCTAAAGTTCGTGCTTTTTTTTTTAGACAAAATAAAGTTCGGGCTTGATTTGGGACAACACCTAAAGTTCATGCTTTTTTTTTTTTTTTTTTTTTTATGGAATTGGCCCCAAATAATCTTGAAAATAAAAGGGAAAATATGCCTAAGGTATTACCATTTAATGTTACCAGCCATTTGCACCCACCCCTATAGTTCCAAACACTCATTTACTTTGCAATGACGACATTACCTTTTGTAGATTTCACCTTTGATATAACCATGTTCCTCTCAAATAAAGATTAAATGTGAGACCCACTCTTAATTTAAGACTAATGTTTGCCTCTTCTTTTTATTTATTCTTTTTCTTTCGCCATTTGGAACAAAAATTGGTGTACTTCTTTTCTTGAAAATTGTTTATTTGGTAAATAGCTAACTAATTATTGTGTTTCTGACAAAAAAAGGTACTTATTTTTATAATGAGTTGTTTAATTCATTGTTTTTGTATGGGGAAACTATTATTAAAAAATAACTTAAGCACAAAAAGAGGATACTCTTTGAGCAAATTGTGTATAATGCATATATCAACCATAATATTCAATCTTTGAGTAAATTCTCGTAAATTTGTACAAAAAATTCAAGTCAAAAAATTCATAGTCATTATGATAATCCAAGGAATTAAAGGGAATAATTGGTAGATAAAACTAGCATTTCTTTAATCTCGATATATGCTTAGTGCTTGCTTAGACTGTAATAATGGAGAATAAGTTTAGAAGAAAACAAACATAAAGGAAACATTGAAATGTAATGAGTGCGAAAGGAGTGGGTGTAAAAAGATGAATGTATAAGAAGTGGTTAGGATGAAAAAACAAAATTGTTTGGAAAGGATGTGAGTAACTTTTTCTTTTAGTAAAATTGAAAAAAAAAAAAAAAAAGAAAAGAGAAATAATCTTAAATCAAGAGTATGACTTGCAAGAGACATTTTGTCGATAGGATATGTCACAAGCCAATAAGAGGATGAAAATAACATGAGCCAAATAGAATTAAGTACATCAATCTTGTAAAAAATTCGTAAATTTTACAAATTGGAGTCATGCAATTTCTAATGTAGCGTATAAGTTTTCAATCGGTACTAGAAAAGCAACAATCTATGTACATAATAGTTTCAGCCGTTACTAAGTCCACATGGCTATTTAGATATGATCATATTACTTTGAAAAGCAAGAATCAACAAAAAAAAAAAAAAATGCTACATGTCCATTCAATGGCTAATTTAGATCTGATCGTGAGTGGAAAAAAGAGGCATGTATCATCAAATATTCAATATGACATTCAAGTAACCGATTCTACCCAATTGAAAGGATTTTCTAATCAATCTAAGATCATTTCGATTCTATTAGTAAAAGGATTCGGAATATCGAATATTGATCAATCAATGAAAACTTCCACAACTAAAGAAAAGATGATCGTTTGGGATCCTTCTTTTCTTCAAATGGAATGAACAGAGTTAAAACCAGACCAATTTTCTAAATGTGTTTCTAGATATTTTAGGTTATTCACAAAACGTGAGAAAGAGATGAAGAATCATCTGCTTCCGAAAGAAATGAAGAATTTATTGGGAATCCTACAAGATCTGTCATTTCCTTTTTCTTGGACGGATGATCAGGACTTCATCTATGTTCGAAGTTATCTCATGCTATCCCTCCAAATGCATTAGTAGGAGAATATATTTCTTGGAATATGGTTGTTATGGAATAACAGAAGTACAGAAGTGAGGGAAATGCTGGGAGGCATATTAAAATCCTAGGTTGGGTGACATATGTGATGCCGATCTGATTAGTCTAAAGCAGGATTATCTTGCTTTCATAAAATTAGCCCCATTTTCTTTTAGTAAGATCTATTAATGTTATTATGTAATTATTGTGGTTGTATTCATCTGTATTTGTAGCTCAACTATATGCCTCCATGTCGCTGCAGGATTGTTTTTGGTGGGCACAGTCTTGATTTTTGTGCTTACCTACACCCGGATGGAACTCGTGAATTAACTGTTCCACCCACGTCGTGGCATGCCAGGGACGATCCCGGATTTGTCATTGCCACATTTAGACAAGGCAAATCGGTCGGTATCAGTCATTGCTTTCTTGGTAGGCAAACGTATGCATTCATCTATATCATTATGTCGGTTTTGTTGATGTAGATGACACTTCCAGTGAAGTTTTTGACAACATTCTGGACTATGGTAATGGCTGTACTCTCTCCTGTAACATTTCTTTTCACGTGATTTACAATTTCACATTCTGATCGTGGCTCTTTGTCGCCTCTAAATTTCAAGTATCCTTTGATCATGTATTTTTGGCCAAGTCGTTTTGGGCATTAGGTCCGGGTGGACCTGAACCCGCTGAGATGTTTTAACAAGTTTAAGTAGAAATTGTCCCCTCAACCCGTCATTCCCCTTTTCCATAGTGATACTCCAATTTGGAGAAATTTTCAATTTTGGTCCCCACAATTCAATTCTCGATCAATTTCTCCCAAACGGACAGTCAGAGAATTTTTTAGTTTATTCTTTTGAAAATTGGGACCACTAAATATCAACTCCAACAACTCTGGCTAGAAATCCTATATAACAATTTTTTATAAATATAAGGTGACTCGCAGAAGAGATGGGTCAGCAAAGAAAAGTCAAAATAACGTCATTTTACCTCGGATTTGAATTTTAATATAATTATTAATTAGTTAAATTTAAAACTAAAATTAAAAACAAAATTTGCAGAGGCGAAGGCCTTAGGCTATGCAAGCCCTCGCCACCGCCTCTACACCGTCGTTACGAAGGGCCAATAACGGTGGGGAGAGGGTCAGCCAAGGTCGCTAGACCTTGGCCAAGGGCCGGCAACCTTGGACGACTGGCAGCGAGGGCTTAGCCCTCACCCAAATTTGGGCGACAATTGTGACCCTCCCCTAAATTTGACTAGGGTTACTGGCCCTCACCTAGCTGAGTCAAGGGCCACCCTCGGCCAAGCAATGGGGAGGCGGCGGCAAAGGCTTGCATGGCCCTCACCTCTGCTTTTTTTTTTTTTTTTTAAAAAAAATCAGTTCAATTTAATTAATATTTATATTAAAATTCAAACCCAAGGCAAAATGACATCTTTTTCAACTTTTTAGCCACGTCAATATGCAAAATGGCGTCATTTTGTATTTGTTTCACCGAAAAAATGCTAAGTCAACATTTTGGCTAGATTTTTTCATCGACGGTATTTAACTAATACATTTTGCTCCCTCACACTCTCCCTGCCCCACAGCTAAAGTGTGAGTTACGGTGCCGAATTCTTGTTCATTCTCCAAAGTTTAATATATATTCTTACCTTTTACCAAAAAAAAAAAAAAATACATTTTGCTCCACTTTCCTAATGTTTGACACTTAAATTTCTCCAGTGCCAAGTTTTGGCACTCCAAGGATCCGAATGTCCTACTAGTTCTCATGGCGATGGAATTAATGGAAAACTACTTGCAAATTCTTTACGATCATTCCTTATTGATCCTTTTCTCGTGCAAGTGGGGAGAAGTTGCCGTTTTAATTTTTTTTCTAGTTACACTTGCCAGTTGAAACGCTAATCTAAGTATGTAGCAAGCAATTTAATCCTTAAAATTGCAAGATGAACAACAGGCTAAATTCGCATTATCAGGCCATCACGTTGATCGGGTACTCTTGATCTCCCACCCCCAAGAAGCGCCGCCCTTCTTCTAATATCATCACGCCATTTTCATCAGCTCGGCTCAGGTGGTCGCAAGGGTTCAATGCCAATCGGACCTCCACAGTTTCGCCCCCCTTCAGTTCCACACTCTGGAAGGCCACCAGCTGCTTCACTGGACTCCTGCTGCTTGGCTTCGCATGCCTCACAAAGAGCAACACCGGGTGCTTGCCTACCATGTCGCCATGGTTCTTGACTTCGACCGTGACTACAAAATTGCTCTTCTTGCAAAACGCTGCTCCCAAATCTGAAACCGGTCTGTATCGAGGGGAGTCGTCCGAGGCTTCATCAAGTTGAGATTTAGGGGATTGGTTTAGGTAGAAAAGTTCCTTGGTAACAGATATAAACTTGTAAGAATGTTCCGTGTAGCTAAGCCCATATCCATACTCGAAAACCGATTGGCCTTGGTAGAACCGGTATGTACGCCCGGGATAGCCAGTTGATGGTTCAGGCCTCAACCTCATGTCAGTCATTGGCACTGTGGTGAATTCTTGCGGGTACCAAGTCACTGGCAATCTCCCTCCTGTTTCAGAAGTAAAAGAATTTAATCACGACCTGATTTTTTCAGAAACTCAGCTACAAGAACCATGAAATGAAGGGGATCATAGGGTCTTACCAGGATTATATTCACCAAAGATGATTTCTGACAACGCCATCCCGCCAGTCTCACCAGGATAACCAGCCCACAAGATGCTTCCAATGTTCTGATCATCTCTGGCGAATCTAATGTCAACAGGACCTCCACAAAGAATCACCAAAATGACCGGCTTCTTTGTAGCTTGGGCGACGGTTGTGATGAACTCTTGTTGCCTACCGGGAAGGACCAAATCCACACGATCGAAGTTCTCCCTCTCTTGAGTTTGATCTAAACCCATGATCAGCACCACGTGATCTGCTGCTTTCGCTACCTCCACGGCCTGGGCAATCTGGGGCGACGAACACTCTACATCGTCACAACCCGGCTGGTACCTCGTGTCCTTCACGTAATTCTGCAGAGCCTGCAGCAGCGTCACGGACTTGCATGGTGGTCCTGCGTAGTTCCCGAGCAGCTTCCAGGCGTTGTTAGCATTGGGGCCTATTACAGCAAGCGACATGGAGTCCGTTCTCTGAAGAGGCAGACGCTTTTCTATGTTCTTCAGAAGCACAATGCCGCTTCGAGCAGCCTCAAGAGCCAAATCTTGATGCTTTTGGGAGCAGACCTGATCCGGACCTATGTTCCCGAAAGGCTGTTTCTTGGGGTCGCCATCAAAAAGTCCTAGCCTCATTCTTACCGAGAAGAGGTTGTGAAGCGCTCTATTTATCTCGGATACTGACACTTTCTTTTGCTCGACAGTGGATTTGGTATGTCTCTTCAGGTAGTCTCCACAGTTGACATCCATCCCTGCAGGTTTCGGCACCATTCAATGATGTTAACTTCACAAATTTCGCATATGACATGACTCTCTTGTTCCAAATTGAAAGCATACTCGGTGACATCATAGAGGGATTGGTGATGTCATAGAGGGATTTTACAATGAATCCATTGATTTGAGATGACTTATTTACACCCTTTTATTTTTTTCGTATTTCTACTAATTGAGAAAATGTGAGGTGATTGGTGATTTGGTGATTACTGGTCTAGTATTCTGCCACTTCTAAGGCAATCAACAGCTGTTCATTTCTGAGTGATTGAACATCTTATTCTCCACTGTCATCAATTCATGCGTAAAAACGAAAACCGAAAAGGTCCAAAGCCGAACATCGTGTGCATGCGCGCAGTTTCAAGAAAGAAAACCCCATGCTAAGACTTGACTGGCAGGGAATCAAAGAGAGATATTCTTTGAAAACAAAAGAATACATGGGACTACTTGGGACAGATTCCCAGAACGTGCATAAAGGGCCAAAGGCAGTTGGCTCTTGAAGATAAGAGATGATGGACCAATCTGAATAATAAGGTAGCCCAAGTCAACTCTCATCGGCTTGTGGTGGTCCCATTCATATCCTCAACTCTTATATTCATCGACCAAGATTAAAGGATTAACCTTCTTTAGTAGTTGATTAACGATATAATCACATTTCGAATGTAATGTTTCCATCGCTATTACTAGCCGAAATATTTTAAGGCATACAAATGCTGCTCAAAAAAGATCATTTCCATGAGTTTGTTTTTTTGTTTTCTGTACACCTTCTCCTGATAGGAGAGATATTAGGTGATTATATTTACAAGCCACCACCTAATTTGATGCATTTGACATAATGTTAGGCTATAGGGCGGCACAAAATTTTACTGATAGACATGACTTGTGTGAATTTTAGGCTAGTCATCAGCTTGTTCATATAAATGCTAAGGAATGCATTAACATACCTGCTTTGAGGACGTCGGCGACGGCATCTTCTGGTGTCTTGGCATATCCTTGATTTTCGTATATGATAGCGACGCCGTCGCAATCCGATGTTATGTACCTGCCATAACTCAGCTACTAGTAGTCAACAAACCATCGTCATCTTCTCTTCAAAAGCCATCCACTTTCACTTATTTACCCGTCGAAAGACCATTGTCCACGGGCAATGTTGGAGAGGAGGTTGTAGTCTGCGCAGTTGGGGACGCCATTGACCCGGTTATAAGCACACATGATTCCACTTGCCTTCCCATCCTGAATGCACCTCTGAAACGGAGGTTGGAATGTATCCGCCATGTCTTGTGCCGTCACCTAAATCGACCCAATTCAAATATTGCAAGTTATCAAGAGTTGAGAATAATACGAAAAATTAAAATTTGAGGAATTTCTATATATTTCACAATATATATATAAATGAAAAGTACATTAACTTATTTATAAGTCTTATAAGACAACTATTTAAAAATAATATCACAATCAAGATATGCACAATTAATGAAGATAAACGTGCAATGTAGCTAGGCCCATGCTAGAAAAAGGCCAAGCCCATAGCTAAAAAACCTACTTTCTTACGATTACGAGGGTTATTCGAATATGAAATCCAATCATGGAAATACAGCATCCCACTTTTTTTTACTATACTACTCAAGGCTTCCATACTTGTAGCATACGTGCAATATTGACAACAAAAATATCATAATTATCTTAAACATAAGAAATTATCCTAGAGATGTCCGACTTATGTTTAACACCACGCAATCCAAATAGCAACCCAAATCATATCACTGCCGCTTCTAATCAGGTCAAAATGGCAACTTAAAAGCAACTTCCACGGGTCTTAGGCAAAATGGAGGTTTACTTTCAGCGATGTTTCTTGTATATACATCACAAGAGAATGATCTTATGTACAACATTGTTCAGCTGGTTAAAACTATTATGGTGTATACACTTTTCCTTTCTTACAGTGAGTAAATTCATCTACCATAAAGATATCGCGTTATTAAGCTATATCAGCTGTTGAAGAAAAATACAAGAAAACCCTCCAGCATATTTTTCTGTGGAAGTGTAAATAGTGGAAATCAGACGTCTTTCAGATCTTGATCCCCTAGTTAAATAAATTAAATTTAGATAATATGACCCACAGTATATCTTATTAAATTCACTCATGTATAGACCGAATTAACATGTTTTTTTCCTGTACCAGCGACTATTTTTTTTCTACTAGAATAAAAGGACAGATGTGCAGCACTTCACTTTTTAAAAGGCGAAAGAAGCCACAAATAAATAAATAAATAAATAAATAATCTCAAATACATCAATAGCTACACATTTACTTGAAATTTTTTGGTAAAGTAAAAAAATCCTAACCTTGTAATTATGTGACTCATTTATTTTTTGTCATAATTCCGTTAAATGATTTTTCAATCAAAATAACTAAGCCACGTGGGCACATATCAATACTATTTGCTTTTTAGTATCCATGTAGGCGATTCTTATTGAGAAAACTTTGACGGATGATAAATGCATCCCATAGTATAAGTTTAAGTTTATGATTTTTTATATTTCATAAAAAAGAAGAAGTTTAAAGTAAATGTGACTTTTGATGCCTTTGACCCTTTTAAAAAGGGAAACGACACAAATGATTTTTTAATTTTGGCTCGATATGTAATGTAATCCGTCATTGAACTTTCATTCAATATGTGATATGGTTCATAAACTTTTACTTTATTCAATATAATTCCATATACTTTTGATAACATGTTAAATATAATTTTAAACTGAATCAATGAAAAGAATCAATGTTGTTTTTGAATATTTTCTTAAGTTCAAAACTAAGTTAAACATTGAATACTAAAAGTTCACGAATCACATTGAATAACGTAAAAGTTTAGAAATCATATTACACATTAAACAAAAGTTCAGGGATTAACTATGATCACATTGTGTATTGGATCAATGTTCAGGAACCCTTTATGTCATTTTTCATTTTAAATAAACAATTAATGGATACAGAAGATCTGCTTCTGCTCTAATTATATGCTTTAATTAGGCATTTTAACTTATGGGGATATAGAAGATTTGAGGAACAGATAGGCCAAAGCAACGACCGCTAGCGGTGATTTTAGTCCTGTCACTGACCCGAGCATCGAAGACGAACCGGTTCACGCCCTTCCAGTTGTCCAGATCGTAGGCGGTGAAGTGCTTGCAGCAAGCGGATGCCTGAAGGCTCCCGCGGGGCTTCCCTCCGCCTTGGAAGGCATCGCCTTGGATGCCTCGCACGTACGAGACGGCGTACTTGCCGTTGACCAGCGGGTCCTCGCCGGGCGTCTCCTGCCCTCTCCCCCACCTCGGGTCTCTGAATATGTTGATGTTCGGGGCCCAGAACGTCATCCCCTTCGCCTGCCCCGAGTTGTACACCGCCCTCGCCTCGGTCCCTATCGCCTGCAATGCCACCGTTTCGGCTCGGTTCAAGTCACTTTTTTGGTGCACTGATTGGTCTTTCGTGGTCGCAAGCTTACCTGGCCGATGCGGTACCAGAGGTCGGCGTCGAAGGAGGCGGCGGTGAGGATGACCTGGGGAAGCTGGTGGCGGACCGGATGGTGCCGTTGAAGCGGATGCCGGGGCCGGATTCGGAGACGCCGTGGAGGGACTCGGACCACCATTCGTAGGCGGGGATGCCGAGCCGGGGGATGGCCGGGGCGGAGCTGAGCAGCTGCGAGATCTTCTCGTCCAATGTGAGCCTGGAGACGAGGTCCTGGGCACGCTGGCTGATGGGGAGAGAGGCATTGCAGAAGGGGAATGACGTGGTGGAGGGGCCTGATGGGTCACACGAGAACGGCGGCGGCTGGGCGGAGGCGGCGGGAGGGGAGAGGAGGGTGGCGACGGAGATGAGGACGATGAGTAGAGGGAGACTCTGAACTCGGTGGTTTCTCATTTTGGCGGGTTCTTGGAGATGGATGAAGGCGACCACGTCGGTGAGGGCAGTGGGTAAAGAGAACTCCATTCTTGATTTTTTCCTTTCTTTTTTCAGCAATAAAATCTTGAAAATTTTTGTTGAAGGAAAGGTAATATATACCTACCATTAAATGTTATGTTACCATATCTTATACTTTCCTAATGTTATGCTACCATATCTATACTTTCCAACTTCTTCTATACACTTGATATATAATCAACCAAAATTAATTATAACTAGGAAGACTTTCAAATAAGAACACAAAGTAAACCAATTTTTTCAAAAATAGTTCAAAATGGATATTCTTTCAAATAAAAACTTGAAATGATCAAATTAGTCTTAAAATTTTAGCATCCTTTAATTTTCTTCTTTTGACCGAGGTTACTTTGCTAAATTGGTGCATCTAATCCTTCATTCGCCAATAACAGGTTATCATCTATCATTCAAGCAACATTTAGAGAATGTGTGAGCATGTTGTGGTATATCAAAGCACGTACTATGCTATACCACACAGATGACAATGACTTCGTTGATTTGTTAGAGTTGTGAATTTTCTATGTTTATCTCCACCAAGTAAAGATTTAGTGGAGCTGTCAAAATAATTGTATTTGATCAATCTGACCGCTCTTTCAGCATCTAACGTGATTTTGTTTTCGGGCATAGAGTTGTGAAAGGCTCCTTTATTATTTCTTGAAGTGGCCGTACAAGGATTATGTGCGTTCATATGCCATAACGCACGGCTTTCCCAGACATGAGCAGGAAAAATGGTTTTAGATGATTGCATTGTAGATGCATCCTTGCATCTCTCGTTTAATCTGGAGTTAGCGATTATGTTTCAATGAGCAATATCGGTAATTCCCTATGGGCTTTCAGATGTCATGTCACATCACAAACGACGTATCTGCTATAAAATGCCTGCCATCGATTTAATTGACATGTTCATTTTTGTTAAATGTAGTGAAAGATGAATGACGTACCCGGATTTTATAATTATTGATTCAAAAATTATTATTTCTTATCTGATGAACCCGGCAATTGATGTGACCTAACATCGATGTCTTTCCACGTTGCAGACTCTCTTCCCTTCCCTCCTTCGCACGTTGACGAGGACGTCTAGAATCGACAGCTAATGGGGCTTCTGAAGAGAAGAGAAAAGCGCCTGCCTCTTCAAGAGATCGAAGTCCACGTGGCTTGTTGTAATAGGCCTCAACTGCCACCAAAGCCTGGAAGCTGGTCGGAAGCTACGCAGGACCGCCGTGCTAGAACGTGACGCTGCTGCAGGCTCTGCAGAGTTATGCGAAGGACACGAGGTATCAGCCGGGTTGTGACCGATGTAAGAACGTTCACCGCCGACGATTGCCCGGGCCATAAGCAGCAGATCACGTGGTGCTGATCATGGGTTTAGGTCAAATTCAAGAGAGGGAGGACTTTGATCGTGTGGATTTGGTCCTTCCCGGCAGGCAACAAAAGTTCATCACGACTGTCGCCCAAGCTGCGAAGAAGGCAGCCACTTTGGTGCTTCTTCGTGGAGGTCGTCGACGTAAGATTCGCCAGAGATGATCAGAACATCGGAAGCATATTCTGGGCCGGTGTCCTGGTGAGGCCTGATCCGGACCTAATCAAAGCATTTCATAGATAGAAGAAACTGCCGGTGACACTGGAAATTGGAACCAAGGATGACAAAAACCCATTCAGTCGCAAAGCAACATGAACAGATTAAAACAGAGAATTTGCAGATACAATGGAAAACTACTTGAAAATTCATTGATGCTCATTGCTTATTTCCTTTTCTTATGCAAATGAAGTTCCTTTTCTTGTTACACTTGCCAATTGAAATGCTAATAGAAGCATGCAGCAAGCCATAAAATCCTTAACAATGCAAGATGGACAACCGCCCAATTTCGCATATCAGGCCATCACGTTGATCGGGTACTCTTGATCTCCCACCTCCAAGAAGCGCCACCCTTCTTCTAATATCATCACACCATTTTCATTGGCTCGGCTCAAGTGGTCGCAGGGGTTCAATGCCAATCGCACCTTCATGGTTTCGCCCCCCTTCAGTTCCACACTCTGGAAGGCCACCAGCTGCTTCATCGGGCTCCCGCTGCTTGGCTTTGCATGCCTCACAAAGAGCAACACCGGGTGCTTGCCCACCATGTCGCCATGGTTCTTGACTTTGACCGTGGCCACAAACTTGCCCTTCTCGCAAAAATCTGCTCCCAAATCTGAAACTGGTCTGTACCGAGGGGAGGCGTCCGAGGCTTCATCAGGTTGAGATTTAGCAGATTGGCTTAGGTAGAAAAGTTCCTTGGTAACAGATATGAACTTATAAGAATATTCTGTGTAGCTAAGCCCGTGTCCATACTCGAAAATCGACTGGCCTTCGTAGAACCGGTATGTACGCCCAGGATAGCCAGTGGATGGTTCAGGCCTCATCCTCATGTCAGTCATTGGCACTCTAGTGAATTCTTGCGGGTACCAAGTCACTGGCAATCTCCCTCCTGTTTCAATAGTAAAAGAAAACGTCCTGATTTTTTCAAGAAACTCAGGTACAGAAGCCAAGAAGTGAAGAGGGATCGTAGGATTTTACCAGGATTATGTTCACCAAAGATGATTTCTGACAATGCCATCCCGCCGGCCTCACCAGGATAACCGGCCCACAAGATGCTTCCAATGTTCTGATCATCTCTGGCGAATCTTATGTCAACAGGACCTCCACAAAGAAGCACCAAATGACTGGCTTCTTTGCAGCCTGGGCGACAGTCGTGATGAACTCCTGTTGCCTGCCAGGAAGGACCAAATCCACACGATCAAAGTCCTCCCTCTCTTGAGTTTGATCTAACCCCATGATCAGGACCACGTGATCTGCCGCTTTTGCTACTTCCACAGCCTGGGCAATCTGCGGTGACGAACACACTACATCGTCACAACCCGGCTGATACCTCGTGTCCTTCACATAACTCTGCAGAGCCTGCAGCAGCGTTACAGACTTGCATGGCGGTCCTGCATAGTTCCCGAGCAGTTCAGGCATTGTTGGCATTGGGGCCTATTACAGCAAGCGATGCAGACTTAGATTTCTGAAGAGGTAGGTGCTTTCCTTTGTTCTTCAGAAGCACAATGCCACTTCGAGCAGCCTCAAGAGCCAAATCTTGATGCTTTTGGGAGCAGACCTGATCAGGGCCTATGTTGCCAAATGGCTGTTTCTTGGGGTCGCCATTGAAGAGTCCTAGCCTCATTCTTACCGAGAAGAGGTTGCGAAGTGCTCTGTCTATCTCGGATACTGACACTTTCCTTTGCTCAACAGCAGATTTGGTATGATTTTGCAGATAGGTTCCACAGTTGACATCCATGCCTACAGGTTGCAGTACCATTAACTTTCGAGTGCATCACCATTCTTTCGTCCGAATCCGAAAGCACACTATGATTTTTTCGTATCTCCACTAATTGAGAAAATGTGAGGTGATTGGTGATCTGGTGACCACTGGTGTAGTGTCCTGCCAATTCTAAGGCAATCAACAACTGATCCAGTGCTTTTGTTTGCAAATTGTGGATTCACGAAATGCGCGATCTTGGCTAAATGTTTTGGTCATGAGTGAAGGTCAATGCTGTTGAAACGATAGGAGTTATAGAATTCTATCACAAATTGTTTTCATGCTTCCAAATTTTTTCCTCCAAAAGTGACAAAAAGACATTTAAAGAAAAACTTGGAAAGACTTCAAAGGGACTCTCTCTCTCTCTCTCTCTCTCTCTCTCTTTTCTGTTTATTGGCCATATTCGCTTTACCTGTGTAAAGAAAAATGGCCATCTTGCTTGCACGGCGCATACAATAATTGAATTTGCTAGGGCCTAAGGCCATAACGTGATAGATCTCCTCCTGTTTTATTGTTTCTTTTCTCTGATTTTTGCCCCTCTGTACATTTCTGTCTTGAGTGACCTGAACCTTCATTCTTCAGTATCACCAATTCACGCGTGAAATCGAAAGCTGAAATGGTCCAAAGCCGAACATTGTTTGCAGGCATTAAGTTCCAAGGACATGCCATGCCAAGGCTCGACTATTCGTGAATCAAAGGGAGATATTCTAGTGCTGGACCATTCGTCGAAAATCAAATCTCAAATCTGAAAAGATCTCATTGGCCAAAAACATAAAGAAAATATGCAAAAAAAGACACCGAGGGGAAAAAAATCAAAAGAATACATAATAGAACGCGTGAAGAAAAGGGAGCATAAAGGGCCAAGGCCTTTGACTTTTGAGGATAAGAGATGATGGACCAATTTGAATAGTACGATAAGATCAGCTCGTGGTGGCCCCGTTCATATCCTCAATCCTCCTTTCAATCGACCAAGATCAAAGGATTCGCCATTTTTTTTTTAAATAGTTGATTGATGATTTAATCTTGTTTTAAATGTAATCTTTCAATCCCCATTACTAACCCAGATATGTGGAGTTTCCACAAAACAAGAAAAAGAAAAAGAGAACACTATGAAGGTAGCTATATTATGTGCAACACCACGTGATTTGTGAAGAAAATCAACCACAGTGGATAAAAGCCACCAAAAATTCTAAATTATACCCACTATGACACATTTATCACCAACTTTTTTTATAATACAAAAATTCTAAATTTGTACTTATGTGATACATTTGCTCTAAACTTATATAATGTTATGCATTTACTCCAATTTTTCTAAACTTGTATCCATGTAATATATTTACCCCAAAAATTTAGTGTCACGGAAAAAAAGTTCGGATTTTTTTAGTATCACAAAAAAAAAAGTTTGAAATAAATATATCACACAAGTATACTTTGGGTTTTTAGTGTTATAAAATAAAGTTTTGGATAAATATGTCACGCGGATAAAAGTTTGAAATTTTTTGTGTCACAAATAATTTATGATAAATATGTGACAACAGGTAAAGTATGGGGTTTTTATGGCTTTTTCCCTTCGCATTATACACCTGAAATCTTGCAAGACATACCAATGCTACATATGAAAGATCAATCAGAATCTTACTCATGATTTGAAAGGGTTATAACAAAAGTACTTTTTCTTATAAAGTGATCTCTCTCTTTAGGTCACTCTCTAATAATCGACATCTCGCGAGTGTGTTTATTAGGTTACCTTCTCCTAATAGGAGAAATATTAGGTGATTATTACCTAACTCGATGCATTTAATATACCGTTAGGCTATAGGGCAATGCAGAATTTTACCGTTAGACAAGAGTTATGGAAATTTGACGCTAGCATGAGGAAGCCTTCATGAAAATGCTAAGGAATGGATAACATACCAGCTTTGAGGGCATCGGCAACGGCATCCTCAGGCGTCTTGGCATATTTCTGATTGTCATACATGATGGATACAGCATCGCAATCCGATGTTATGTACCTACCATATCTCAACTCCTATTAGTTAACACGTCATCCTCATCTTCTCTACAATAGCCATGGAGTTATTAAAATGGACTTGTCACTTTCACTTACTTACCCGTGGAAAGACCACTGACGACGGGCAATGTTGGAGAGAAGATTGAAGTCGGCGCAGCTAGGGACGCCGTTGACCCGGTTATAACCGCACATGATCCCACTAGCCTTCCCGTCCTGAATGCACCTCTGAAATGGTGGCTGGAACGTATCCGCCATGTCTTGTGCCGTCACCTGAATCGACTCGACACAAACATCGTAAGTTAAGTGAGACCAGGTAGTCCAAAAAAGCAAGCCAAATCTTTACCACTACTGTTCCCACAAGATTTGATTCTAACTTTTAAGAAAAGCAACCAGGTCATACGGGCAAACTTATATGCAACTTCCACAGTCCATGTCTTTCCGCAATGTCCTTGTCTCATGCTCTAAAAACGTAATATACGTTATGCATTGTTGTTCAGTGGAACCTATTCTATCAATGTACTACAATCACAGGAACGATCAATGTACAACAATGCTCAGAGTGATGCAAACGATTTATGATGGTATAAGCTTTTCTTTCTTACAATGAGTAAATTCACCTATTCACCTACGATGAAGACAGTGCAATAAGCTATTCTCCTAGCTATTTGAAAAAGAAAAAGAGGACAAGAAAACCTGCGAACTCATCCTTTTAAGGAAGTATAGACAGTAAAAGTCGGACATCTTTCAGAGCTCGACCTAGGTTGGATAAATTAAATTCAGATTACGATCATGGCCCACAACATAATCTAATAAAACTCACACACGTATGGGCCGAATTCACTTTCGGTAATTTGCTAGAATAAAACAGCAGATGTGCAGCACCTTTACTTTTAAAAAAAGCCACCAATCAGTCAAAGGCCTAATTGAATAATCCCTCAATTAATGGACAGCCATGATCTGCTTCTGCTCTAATCACATGCTCTTATAGGCAATTTAACTTGTGAAGGAGGGAAGAGCGAGAAGGAATCTTTGAACCCTGTCCTAAAACCGCTCCAAAGCCAGACACAAACTTCCAAAACGTCCTAAAACATCAGTTAACCCCACAAGACAAGACGCTCGGGAAATCCGCCAATCGTTGTATAAGAAAAAGACGAGGTGCAGGAGAGCACGAGGATCGCGGTCATTTTTTTAGTCCTGTCACTCACCTGAGCATCGAAGTCGTAACGATCCACGCCCTTCCAGCGGTCCAGATCGTAGGCGGTGAAGTGCTTGCAGCAAGCGGACGCCTGGAGGCCCCCGGGACTTCCCTCCGCCCTGGGGGTGGTCGCCCTGAACGCCTCGCACGTACGAGACGGCGTACTTGCCGGTGACCAGCGGGTCCTCGCCGGGCGTCTCCTGCCCTCTCCCCCACCTCGGGTCTCTGAATATGTTGATGTTGGGCGCCCAGAACGTCATCCCCGTCGCCTGCCCCGCGTTGTACACCGCCCTCGCCTCGGTCCCTATCACCTGCAACGCCACCGATTCGGGTCGGTTCCGGTTGGGTCACTTCTGTGTTTGTTGCCCTCTTTCTGGAATAGCGAGTGGTCTTTTGGGGGGCGGGGGGTTCCGGGAGCTTACCTGGCCGATGCGGTACCAGAGGTCGGCGTCGAAGGAGGCGGCGGTGAGGATGACCTGGGGAAGCTGGTGGCGGACTTGATGGTGCCGTCGAAGTGGATGCCGCGGCCGGCGTTGGAGACGCCGTGGAGGGACTCGGACCACCACTCGTAGGCGGGGACGCCGAGCCTGGGGATGGCCGGGGTGGAGCTGACCAGCTGCGAGATCTTCTCGTCCAATGTGAGCCTGGAGACGAGGTCCTGGGCGCGCTTGCTGATGGGGAGCGAGGCCTCGCAGAAGGGGAAGGACTTGGTGGAGGGGCTCGATGGGTCGCACGAGAACGGCGGCGGCTGGGCGGCGGCGGGAGGGGAGAGGAGGTGGCGGCGGAGGCGAAGGTGATGAGCAGAGAAAGGATTTGGACTTGGCGGTTTCTCATCTTGGCTGGGTTTTGGGAGACGGTGAGAGCGTGGGAGAGTGGCTTTTGAAGTGAGGGGAGAGTGTCAGTGAAGAGCAGAGGGTGGGCGAACAGAACGCCATTCTTGACCTTTCCTTTTCTTTTTTTAGCCAAAAACCTCTTTTAATTTTTTTTTATTAATGAAAAAGAATGCCTCAGATATGCCATTGAATGTTACCATCTACACTTTTAAAACTTTTTATCAGACCACATAAAGAATATGTACTTTTGACACTTTTTACCCATGCTGATTCCCTAAGGTTAATCAAATTTTATTCCGAATTATAAAAAAAAGCTTACTTCCACCTTGATTTCAAATCTGTCCGTACGTCAAAAAATCGTCATTGTTTTTTCAACTACATAATTTGACAAATGTTATGCAAAGATATCCCCTTCTTTTTTTGAGGTTAGGTTACAAATAGCTTATAATGGAGTCTCACCTAAAATCCTCTTGGTAAGGTGAGAGACTTCAATAGGGGGAGTTATGCTACATTTCATCAAATAGCTCCAACATCTATACACGCCGATGTAGTTCAAATAAAGGAAACTTCAATAGTATCACCATCAGAAGGTTTCTATTGTTCTCTACAAGATGAGGGGTTGGTGAAAACTTCAATTTTGATAATAAAATTATAAAGATTATGATATCGTTAATTTTTAGTAAATTAGCTGCTATTTTTAAATGTGTAAGAAGATTTAAGATAAAAATAAAAGTTTAGTAATTTTTATGAGATAAATGAAAAGTTCATGCCATAATTGAAACCAAACCTAAATTTTAAAGTTTTTATTAGGAAATTAGGCCATTTTTTCATGCACTTAGAGATAATTTCTTAGGGATAATACCCTAAAAAATCCCAAAGTACACTTGTGACAAATTTTACCCCAAACTATTATTTTTGACCACCAAAACCCCAAGCACGATATACTTTTGACAAATTTATCCAAAAGCGGTACACTTGTGACAAATTTACCCTATGTTAATTTTCGTTAAATTTTATTCTCAAAGTATTAAGTTAAATGACACGTGACAGTTAGCAGGTATATCGATTTAGGATTTTACATTAGTTTGTCACGGTTACAATTTTATGATTTTTGTGGTATTAATCCAATTTAGCATAGGGTATATTTGTTACAAATTTGGGTTTAGGGTTTACAGTCGAATAAATTAGTTTGGGGTAAATTTGTCGTAAATGTCCAGGTTTAGGGTTTTTATAATCAATCGGGGTAAATTTATCGCAAGTTTATCGGTTTGAGTTTTTAAATGGTCGAAAAATAGTTTTGAGTAAATTTGTCAGAAATGTAATTAGGTTTGGGATTTTTAAGGTATTAACCCAATTTCTTATGACCCATATATAATTAAGCATAGAAAATTTTGTAAAATTTCGTAAACTATGTTTCTTAGAATTCCTCGGCATCACTAGAAAAGCAAGAAATCATTCGCTATAGTTGTTTTGGCCGCGTGATATCCACATGACTATTTGGATCTGATCGAGAGTTCTATATGACAAGTTGTTGTTCTGTCCTTGTTGGATAATTGATCAGTCTGGGCACATGCAGGGTGGGGCCCCTTTTCTACGGAGAAAAGTGAAAGCTCTTCGACTTACGATTCGTACTCGGAAAAAAAAATTTTAAAAAAAAGGAAAAAAGGCCGACAAGGCTCGATCACAAACTAGAATTTTTGTGCCGAAAACATTTAACGAATCAGATTCGACCGTCGCCCCGACAATAATTGTCCATATAGAATTTTCAAAGAAGCGTGTGGTTTGGAAAGTTGATCATTTTGCTTCATCGCGCTCTAGTAAAATGGAACCTGTTCGACGTCTTGGACAATGTTCCCGGAACTGCGTTAGAGCTGCATTTGAATTATATTTGCTAAGATCTCTGCGTCGGCGGTTGATGTAACCTAACAACGATGCAATCGCGCTGGACGCTGTGGACTCCCTTCCCTCCTTCACAAGTTTCCTTTTCGAGAGAGAAAAAAAGGGCTCAAAACTCTTCAAACCTATGAGCTCAAAGTTTGAGTGAGATGGTGAAAAGGCTGAAAGATAATGGAATGGGACCAAGCTTTTTCCTCTTCTTATTTGGCTCAAACACTTCCTTTACAGTGTACTGATTATATTACTTCTCGCCTTTTTCTCCTTTAAATGTTGTATCCCACATAGCCGAACGTGGGGGTCCTTTTCAAAATTTGTTTCTTTTTCTTTCATTTTCCTTCTTCTTGTTCTCACTTGTGTCGAAGCATATTCTTGACACTTCTTCATCTTCATCGTCCGACACCTCCATGCACATCAATAATTGGGCGGTCCCACAGAGCCTCACGACTTCCTCTTTAACTTACTATTGCCCTTCACAATTCCTTGGCATGTCTGGCGGAACCACCTTTGTACTCGCACAATCTTCCTCAAAATATAATTTTCTGTAGCGATTTTTTGATTCTCACAATGATTTATGAGAATCGAATCAAAATAGACTGATCGAGGTGCTCGAGTTCACAAGCAACTGGAGCAAAGACCTAAATATGAAAAAGATAACTCTAATGCATCTACAACGTTAGATCTATGAGTCCCTAATCAACAAAACTACCAAGATGAAAAAGGAAATCATACATGTCGGTAAGAATGGGACCAAGCTTTTTCCTCTTCTTATTTGGCTCAAACACTTCCTTTACAGTGTACTGATTAGAGGTGATCGGTCCAGGGGTGGGTAAGGTCACAGACCAGATCATCCGTCTTGTTATAACTTAGGTTCCTTTTTTCCAGATCCTATACCCGACCTTATTTGTATTTGACCCTATACCTAACCCATCATGTTTTTCTAATCCGATTCCAAGGTCAACCATGTTTCCACTAAAACTTATTTTGCAATCTCCCGATATTCTATACGATTTCGAATTTTATATTAATACGCGAGAAAATAACGTAATCCTCATAATTTGTATTGAAATATTAAGCACTTGTAATAAATAAATACATGAACTTTTTGACTAAATGAAAAATTAAGGATCTACAAGGCTAATTATAATAAATAAAATCATAAGGCAAAGAATTAGCAAAAAACATGGGTCTAATATTAGTCTTATTCCTATAACTACTACATGAAACTACTCATTTATGCAAGCATAACTCCTCCTACGAAAGAGAAATTAGGCGAGCCAATCCATGTGATACATAAAAATTTGGCGGCGACGAACACCATCCGTCCATCGAATGGTGCGAGAGGGAGTCGGTGAGGGAGGGAAGCAAGTGAGGAAGAGGAATGACAAGGAGGAGTGACGTGTGTGTTTGAAAGAACCAAAAGGAAAAACGTTGTGTGATTGCGAGAGTAAAAATAGAAATGGAGGAAAAAAGATTTTGGACCCTTTATTTAAAAAACCGGTCCAGAACTAATTCCAAAATCGGTCCAGGAACCGGTTTCCAATTGGGTAATCACTCGGAATCGGTTCCGAATTTTGCGAACCAGTTCCCGGACCAATTTCAACGGGAACTAGTTCCCGACCCTATTTTCCAGGTGAGCCGGTCTAGGAACCAAGTATACCCGATCCAATTGCACACCCCTAGTACTGATTATATTACTTCTCACCTTTTCCTCCTTTAAATGGTGTACCCCACATAGCCAAATGTGAGGTCCTTTTCAAAATGTGTTTCTTTTTCTTCCATTTTCCTTCTACTTGTTCTCACTTGTGTTGAAGCATATTGTTGACACTTCTTCATCTTCCTCCTCCGACACCTCCATGCACATCAATAATTGAGCAGTCCCACAGAGCCTCACGACTTCCTCTTTAACTTACTATTTCCCTTCACAATTCCTTGGCATGTTTGACAGAACCAACTCTGTACTAGCACAATCTTCCTCAAAATATAATTTTCTACGGCGATCCTCTTATAATGATTTATGAGAATTCAATCGAAATAAATTGATCAAGGTGCTCGAGTTCACAAGCAACTTGAGCAAAGACCTAAATATGAAAAAGATAACTCTAATGCATCTATAACGTTAGATCCATGAGTCCCTAATCAACAAAACTACCAAGGTGAAAAAAGGAAAATGGAAGAAAAAGAAGAAGAAGAAACAAATAATAAAAAAAAAAGAATCCCAAATAGTTCCCACTTTTGACACTTTGCGAGTACAACATGGAAAAAAAACAAGGTGTAATGTAGTCAGTATGATGTAAAAGAGAGTTCAAATTCAAATAAAGAGTGGAAATAACACGGCCCTAATGGAAAACGGAGAGGTGTGCAACCAGGATTGGGTATACCCGGGAATTAGACCAATCCACCCAAAAAATAAGGTTGGGAACTGGTTCCCGTTGAAACCAATCTAAGAATCGGTTCCCAAAATTTAGAACCAGTTTGAATCGGTCTGGGAACTGAGTCAAAGTGATTACCCACTTGGAGCCTGTTCTTGGACCGGTTTTGGAACTGGTTTAGGAATCGGTTTTGTAAGTAGAGGTCCAAAACCTTATTTTTTCCTCAATTTCTATTCTTATTCCTGCAATCGCACGGCATTTTTCCTCTTGGCTCTCTAAGACATGCACAATGCTCCTCCTTCGTCGTTCCTCTTCCTCGCTCACTTCCCTCCCTCATTGGCACCCTCTCGCATTGTCCGACAGATATACGGTGTTTGTCGCCGCCAAATTCCTGTGTGCCACGTAAATTGGCTCACCTAATTTCTCTTTTGGAGAAGGAGTTATACTTGTAGCAAAGATTTGTTAACTGTTTTAAATAAATGAACAGCTTCATATAGTAGTTGTAGGAATGAAAATAATATTAAACCTATGTTTGTTGCTAATGTTTATACAATGTTATGATTTTTATTTTACCTTAGGATTTTATTTATGTTAATTAGCCTTGTAGATCCTTAATTTTTTGTTTAGTCAAAAAGTTCATGATTCATTAACATTGTTTAATGTTTCAATACAAATTATGAGGATTATGTTATTTTCTCGCGTATTAATGTAAAATTCGAAGCCGTATAGAATATCGAGTAGTTGCAAAATAGTTCTAATAGAAACAAAGTTGACCTTGGAACTAGATTGGAAAAATATGGTGGGTCGGGTATACATTGAGAATACGCAAACTTGAAAACATCTGACTGCAATTCTTAGCGTGATGGGATATTTATTGATCTAGTTCTATTCGATCGCCTTAGTGATCTCTCGGCAAGATGTCCGAGAGGGGAAGAGTACACCCGGATTGCAAAAATTCATCAAATCCTTATCACCAATGTGTTGAAGAGTGTTATCGGAAGGTTGGCAAAGGCAAGCCTCACAAGAGTAAAAATCAATCGGGTGACTTGTTTTCTTTATTTTTCTTAGTTTCATTGGTTTTTCTAGGTAGAGCATGTAAACTTCAAAATTTGTATGTTTCATCCTTTTTTTCTCATTGGGCTAATTGTCTCGAGTTATCCTTGTGCATGGTAGGTCGGGAAAGTGATGCTAGATAAACGTGTGATTGTTATATGTGAAATGTCGAAGGGAAACCTCTTCATGGTTATTTAAAACCCCGTGGGAATTTATATTTAGCGGATACTTGTAAGGTTATTCATTCTTGGCCACAATGATAGAGAACCTTGGCTCGTTGCCTGATGATTCCTTAAGTGAACATACTCCATTTCATGATTAAGCAACAAATAACAATGGAGACAAAACTGTGACTCTGTCACGTGATAAAGTTGGAAAATCAGTCATATTGTGTCCATAAGAGAATTGTCTACTCGGTGAGAGTCGAGGAACTTTAGATAGAAGTAATTTTGCATATTTGGCCAAAAGATTGCAATCCAGTCTTTTTCTTTCTTCTTTGCTGCATATGAGGATGGAAAATGTCTAGAAAGTTAATCCGACACCTTTCAATATAGTTCTCTGGAAAGAGATCATGTTTAGCTGATTCGTCTGTACTAACTCGCGGTATACGAGTGATACTCGTGTTAACTATTTTGAACTTTGAACGGTGTTAGCGTTGTCTTGAAAAGATATACCACTTTGATGGGACTTTGACCAGTGCATTCCGTGATATGCATCATTTTCCAAATAGGCAGGCACTCCCGCTTGTTAGCACTTTTTGGGGCATACTTGTTTGGAGAGTACTGCAGATCATCGAGGAGAACCTATGTGCTGCTTGTCGCATCTTGTTCATGTTTGTTGCGGCGGTTGCGCTTCTCACGCGGGTTCAAGTAGAAGCTCATACCGGATGCAATTGGATTCTAGAGACCGGGTGAAAGAATCATCATTTTCAACTCGAGAAATGGAAGGCGATTCGAGACTTTCGGGATCTAGACATCAAGAAATTTCCCTAGCTGTCCTTTGGCGTGACGAAACTCGACACTGGGAATTGAATGCATTTGGTTGATTTCCTACCACCTTTGTTTTTCGTTGTGAATACTTATGGGTTTGGGTTTGTATGTAATTATATAGGTTCATCGAATTTTTCTAGCATATGAATGACATCCGAATGATCACATTTGGAAGCTTGGCAATGGCATTTTGGACTTAAAGATAGGCCTAATGTGTTATCCATGCTTCTGACCTATATGTGTGTTGAAATGTTCAAGCCGGCCAGGCCTCTTTGATGTTGAGGCATTACCACAATTGGCCCGTTGATCGACTTCTCTTTGCATTATGGACATGAAATGGCTACTCTCTGTGCATTTTCTCTCTCATGGGAGTCATCATTCAAACAAAACCAGAAGGTTCACCGATCCACAAGCCTATGCAACATGAACTTTTTATTTTTTATTTTGTAGGAAAAGTAGAAACAAGGAGGGGAATTCGTATCGAAAATGGAATTTATTGGTACGATTAAAAGAAACAATTTGACTTGGCTCGATGTTATGATATTTTATCCAAGTAAATTTACAAATGCTTTGTCCAGGTCCTCGCAAGACCCTCCCGTTTCTTGCAAGTAATTGATGCAGAATTGGTTAAGCCGTTCTCTTTGGGATATTGGAACACACCATTTCTATGTACGCCGTTTCCATATCATCTCATCTTCTAATGAGGGTTGCGACTTATGCTGAAAATGAACTTAAAAATAAGCGATTCTTGGTCAAATCGAAATGCCGTAACCAAAAAAAAAAAAAAAACCAAATCGATCTGAATTTATAACGCACGGTGAAGGAGCGTTAATTGGAACGCATACGATAGTCCCGACAAAAGAATTTGTTTCCATTTTTTTTATCTCCCCCTCCCTCCTTCTCTCTCTGTCTCTCTGTGGCGAGGCCATCTTCCGATTACGAAGCGCAAGTTTAAATGTTATAAAAATCAAAAATAAAAAAAGCAAAAAAATTTGATTCTAATTTACATTTTAAATTATCTACCAAGTATGAAAAAATTTGTCTTCACTCTAACCAAACGCATTTTTTGTTCAAAAACTGGGAACAAACTTTTTTTTGTTTCCTGGAATAAGTAAACGTTAAAACAATGTTTTCTTTGACAATCACCAATGATCTTAATTTTCTTGCTAAAAAGCCAAATAAAATCGGAACTTCCCATCTATGTCTTTTCCATTGATACAAGCAATCATTCCAACGAACTTTTTGCTTTGCAACCTTTTCCTATTACGCAAAACCAAGCAGTGGGAATGAAATTGAAAATGGAATGACCATAATCTAATTCCCCCCTTGGGAACTAGATTGCTAATATCGTCGACATTAACCAACCTTCATGGGCCCGGAATCTGCTTCCCAGTTCGTCTTCTTGGGCCTTCAACAAACACTCTATTTTTGGGTCGTACGTCAACAAACACTTTCGAATGGATGGAAAGCAAGAAAATTGATGGGCCAAATGTTTGGCCCATAATGGGTAGGTTAGCTTTAGCATATTTGAGCCCAAGGCCCATCTGTCTTGGGCTTGGTGTCAGCGTCGCCCTACAAGCATCGTTCCTTTGTCCTCGCTCTCGGGAGGCAGATGATCTCTGTCTATTGACTATAGTTATGAGGCAATCTTATGTCTCGTCTTTTTGTGAAAAAAAAAAACACACACACACACACACACACATTTTTTTCTCTCTTGTCAATCTCGGACTTTCTAAATTCCCCTAGCTTTATTTATCACATACTCACCTATTTCATGCATAATTATTCATTTTTTTCCTTTACCCCTATATAAAACAAGGTAAATTTAAATATGGAGTCCATTTGGTTATTAGTTTCGATGCTCAATCAATTTTTCAAGTCATGACTACCCATACGAATGGTGATACATGTGAATCCTATGATAGCACATAAAAACTTCATAAGATATAACTGTCATATTAAAATATCCACCTATCATGATAAGATGTTGCAAGAAGTAATCTAGTACTTGAGGAATACATTTCTCATCGTAGGAACTCCACATTTCTCTAGAGTTTTCTCTCAATTGATAAAAAAAAAAAGCTACGGGAGAGAAAATTTTGGCTACAACAAAGGAATATGATAAGATGTTCGTTTATTATACCCCATTATAGGGAGTCAATATCAGGTTATGAAAAGTGATGCTTGCCTTTTTTATTTTTTTTGTTCAAATATCTATTTTGGATTATAGCACAAGACAAAGGAAATATTATCCACTCATTCGTTTCATTTTGCACATATCTATCGTGCGCAATTATAAAAATTTCGAGAAAGATAAAGATGTTGAAAAGTTACAGATTACGATTGTAAACACAAGCGATTAATATGTTTATCTATAATTATTATATGATATTATTCACTAAGTAGGTCCAAGTTGGAATCTCACTAATGTTCCCCAGAGATACCCAAATGCGATTCCTACAAGGAGCATCGTCGAAGTCAACTAATTAAATAAAGATAGCGTACCTTATCAAGTCTCAGAGAAATTTCCTCGAAAGTTCCTTTCGCTTTAGGATAATGTCATGTTAAGTGCTTGTTTATCTTCATACTTCAAGTCGAAGAAAGGAAAAATAGTAAAAGGCTTATCACAAGCAATTGATGACGTGTCAAAGTTAAATTTGGCATGTCTCTTCCGTATAATCTAAAGCTTTAGTCAGGATCACGCATTGCCTTGTTGAAGAAAAGACCACGCGCCTCTTCCCATCAAAGCAAAACTCTCGACTTAAATTGACGTTTTACGTGGTGTCTTTCATCATGTGACTGTCAATGCTAGCGGTGGTAATAGTTCGACAGTTTCTGTCGGTTATGCTCAACTTCATAGTTCAAGACAAATTGTGAGCATCATAGCAAATTAAAATGCCAACTTAATTTCCATAGAAGAGCTAATGAAGGGCAACTATAGTGGGATTACAATGCACCGGCTGTCACGCCAAAGTCGGTGAAAAGGAGTGCCGGGGTTCAGATGATTTATGACCAGGTTAGAGTCGAGCATGGCAAGATTTAGGTCTTGCCCAAAAGGGAATGAGAATCCAGATCGCCATTTAGCAAGGATTTCTCTTTGAACTTTCGTATAGATTGTTAGAGTTCACTGTAAGTGTTGAGCATATGCATAATATAGAAAAGCCACACCATGTGCCACCGTTGACGTTACCTTTCGTTGTTGCCTACTGCCATCGTGCCTTGCCGATGTGTCCTCAAGTTATCGTTGTTGGTCCTGCTCTTATCAAGCTTGATTTTCTATTTGTTTTGTGTCTTCTCGATTACGCTAATTAGGACTTCGCCGCCGTTACAAATGGTGTCATCGATCTTGGGTGACCTTAGATTTTGGTTGCCCAAAATTAGCAACATCAAATCCAATAGCCAGAGCTTAGACCCGATGAGCGTACACATGTGTATGACCAAATTTAGGTCGATTGCAACCAATGACTGTTGTTGACATCTAAAATGCTGGTTTGCGATGGTGCAAGCACTAGGACTTTGAGTTAATAACAACAATAATATTGTAGACGCAAAGATAGTCAAAATATCATAGGTTTTTTTTTTTTGGGTGATTCGGGGGCACCGTACGGTCCAACAGGCGACGACGTAAGCGGGCGGTCTTTAAGCGTAAAACCATGATGACATCGCATTTAAGACCACTAGCGACCACATTTGAGATTCGAACTCCTCCCTTTTCGTGAGAGGGAGGGAGCTCGAGCCAACGCGGCCACCACGTGGGGTGGTGTCAAAACATCATAGTTGCGGGCTATTAGCGCCAACAATCTTTGAAAAGAGGGTAACTATTTATATTAAGCAAACATAAGAGCATCTAAGCATTGATCTAGTAAAAATTTAACCTACCTAACTCTTTTATGTTAGTATTTTAACCTAATACACAATGCAGTTTGCCCAAATGCATTTTTATATTGGTAATTCAAAGAATAAGTCATATCTATTTTAGATTCCGTTCATTTCACGGAAAATGATTTATAGGAAAACGTTTTTCGGATTTTTCAGTGTTCATTTTACAAAAAACGAATTAGTTAAGGAAAATGTTTTTCATCATTGGAAAAAATAATCTTTAAAAATGAGGAAAATGTCTTCAACTTTTCAAAAGTGGAAAATATTTTTCATAACTTCTTCCACTTTATTTCTTTTCACCAACACATTTTCGTTTTATTTTATTTTTATTTTTTAAATCAAGTTTTTTTCCTTTTTATTATTTTTTTCTTTCCTTCCTTTTCATCTTCTTCCTTGGCCTTGGCCGGTCGCCGGCCACGGTGGCGGCTGGCAACCAGCGATCGACTGCGAGCTAGCTTGAGCCTCGCCCTAGGCTAGTGAGGCTTCGCCTAGCTCGATCTGGGGAAGCGAGCTCGAGCCTTGCTAGATCGGGTGAGGCGGAGCATTGTTGGGTTGGGACGGAGCTTGGGCCTTGCCAAATCCGACGAGCTAGGTGAAGCTCGGGCCTTGCCGAGCTCGCTAGAGGTTCACTTGGCTTTGGCAAGTTGCGAGTTCACGGATCTTGCGGCGGAGCTCGGAGCTCTTGATCAGGCGAGATCGGTCGAGCCTCAAGTTGGTCGGATCCAGTGACGCATCTTGGTCGGCCGTCGGGCGGGCGGCCATCGTCGGACCTACAACGACGGAGGAAGGAGGAGGAAGAAGTAGGAGGAAGGAGGAAGGAAAAAAAAGATAAATAATAAATAATAAAAATATCATTTTTAAAAATACAAATAATTAAAATTTCATTTTAAAAATAAAAATAAAAATAAAAATAAAAATAAAAATAAAAATAAAAATAAAAATAATTTTTGGTCAATTAAAAATATTAAAATTCAAGTTTTTGATAATTTTTCCAAACAATTAAATTAGCTATTGAATGGTAGAAAATATTTTCTACTTAAAGTTCATATTTCAACCGAAAATAGAGAAAAATATAATTATTTTCAAGAAAATAATTTCATAAAAAATATTTTTGAAAACGTGATATTTTCGCGAAACGAATGGATTTTAGAGTTATGTATATAGAGATTATACGTATATTAAGAGATTAATAACTTTTTTGTCCTTTTTCAATAGCATATCTTTTTTTTTCCTGATTAAAAGTAATTTAGTAAACACATCCAAACCTTATGATCTACGTGAGTAAATACACAATTATGTCAATATTCATGGATATTCCATTGTAAGTGAAGCTTCATCTTTCTTTCTTTTGAGCCTGAAAGAAACAGTCATGTTCGTCAAACATCATCACTTTTCTTCGATATTTTTCTTTCGCCATTAAATTCCCGAAGAGACATTCGCTTTATAAACGAAAGGGACAACATTAGAAAAAAAAGGGGAAAAAGAAGGGTTGCTCTCAAAAAGCGTGATTGAAGACAAGACAAGCATTTTCCCGATGCCCGGGCGTCGAAGCACGAATCTTCAAAGGGAGATATTTTGTCCTTGCTAATACATTGCATTGTTAAAGTCAAGAATTCTTGGAACAGTAAGTAGTAGTACTTCGTGCCACATGCACCGACTCCCCAAAGTCGTGACAGCATGTGGGTTTCGTACATCCAAGTTGCTTTCCTTACTTCAAGAAGAAAAAGAATATAAAAAATATCGTCCCCCACCTTTCACCCTCTTCCTTACCACTTGCCATCCTCTATTTCCCAAAATGCTACCCGACATCGTGAGTCCTTACCTTCAATGCCAAATTGCATCTTGCCTCCATGTTTTTAAATTGGAAACTAACCCTCGGCTCGACAGTTTAGGGTTGATCAGAACCCGAATTGTACCGATTCAAGCAATCGGACCTCTAATTACTACTTGCCATCCCCAAAATACTACCACTTGCATGATGAGTTTTTAATCTTCGATACCGGATTTCATCCGTGATGTTTATAAATCAGAAATTAATCCTCGATCCGTGCTGATTATTAGCTCAGATTCAGATGGGCCAAAACCCGAATTAAAACCGATCTAAGCAGCGGTTTAACCGCTATACCGGCAAAGCCGGACAGCTGTCGGAATCGCATTAGTCCTGGCTGAGACGCTTGTGAATGTAACTTGCGGATTGACTTCAATTTCGGACCGTCGATTGGGCTCCGATGCGGAAAACGTAGATTCTGACCACCTCTTCTTGGGGGCAAATCTGAGATTGGCATGTGAACATGCTTTGCGGGTGTCGGCGTTCTTGCCGAGGAGGCTTTAGCGGTTTTTCTAAGGGAGAGGGTAATTTAGCCTTTTCATCTATGAGCTTCTGATCTTGAGATCCGAAAAGGCGTTGTGGAAAATAGAGTAAGGAAGGTGCCGGGAAGGTGAGGTTGATCTCTAGGGTTCCTCGAAATTATCGAAAAGAAACGGATCAATAATTATTCCAGGTGAACATGGCTCCCGAGGAACATTTATATATATATACACCATTTTTTTTTTGGTCGAATATATATACTATTTATTTACATTAACGTAAAATCGAATTATACCGTGCCGCACTCACTCCAATGTGCTAGCGCGAGACACGCGCCGGACACGTTCCGGCTCTTTACGGCTCCTCCAAAAGGTGACGGCTAGCCGAAGCTCTCTTCCCTCGGCGGTCAAAGCGCGAACAGCGGAGCGTAGTCCCGTTCGAGCCGCCAGCTTGCGCCGCAAATCGCCATCCAAGCCGCTTCACCCCAGTCGCTTTTGGCTTTTAATGGACAAGACTAAAACCAACCACGGTCAAAACTAACTCGACCAAGATTAACTCCGCGCAGGCGTCACCCGTCCTACTCAGCTGCAAAAGGCGAAAGGAACACGTTTCGACAGCTGGATGGCCCGTCTGCGTGGCCGGACGAGCACCGTGCGTACGCAGCACGCGTGAGCTCGTTCGATTACGACCGTCGGATTACGGATCACGTCCGGAGCCCAACCCATTCGACAGGTCAAGATAGAGCGGGCTCACGTACTTCGAAAGGACGCGATAATTTCCTCCCCGCCCTCCACGATCGCGATTCCGCGTTACGCCCGCGATAAGGTAATCGCGAAAGGCCGCGATTACCCTTTTTCTTTTTAAATCGACGTGACCTCGGGTTCAATTAAGACGACCCACCTTTTATTTATTTATTTATTATTTATTATCTTTTGGTCTTTTTTATGGCCCCATGTATTTTAAGGTTCCGGATTAGGTGGGGGTGGCGATTAGCCGATTAAAAACGAATGGATGACATGACTTTGTGCACTAGCCACAATGGCCCCCTTTACGCAAACTCTCTAGACACTTCCTTTCTAATAGGGTGGTCCCCTTTCGGCTCCTTTCCAAAAACCCGAATTCGAATTTTTCCTATTGGGGAATCCAAATTCGAATTTGATGTGCCGAAATTTGTCCTTTTTTAATGAGTATAATTAGAGGACAATTCAATTTGGGCTCTTATCTAGAATCGATCGTGGCCCATTAAGCTAAAAAAGCTGGATAGAATAGTTAAATTTAGGGGAGGGATAGGAGGTAATCATGATTAGACCCAATGATTATTATTAATCTCCGGCTCGACAAGAAGACAATCGATCACGGCACGAAAAATATAAGAAATTAAAAAGAAAAAAAAAAAAAAAAAACGTTGCTTCATGCTCACGCGTACTTGACTCGATTCTTAGCTAGTGGTGGAGTGCGGGTGGACCCCCCTTGGCTGGCACGTTGATTGCGACGTGCAACGCTCCCCGGTCAAAGCTTAGCTGGGGGCAATTAATTTCCTGTTGCCCCATTCACTTCCTCTCGAAACTTCGTTTCACCCCCATATATCATTTGGCATTTTGCATGTAGGAACAAATTTCCACCCCAACCAAACCAAAAAAAAAAAAAAAAAAACGCGGGGACCTTTTTTTTTTTCCTCAAGGAGTAATTTTGAAGAGAATTGAGACCAACTCAATTTCTTATGGTTCGATTTTATTTCCTAATTATGATTCAAATTGAATAATTTGCAAAATAAGCTTAGTAATAATTCAATTGTATAATACTTTTAAATTCGTTCAATATGATATCAAAATTGCACGCCGCCCACGTCATTTAGATTTGATTTTAGTAAAGAAGAAAAAGACGAGTTGGAAAATTTTCTCCATTTCACATGGCGAGGCGAGGCGAGGCGTGCCAATTTGTCAAAAGAGACGGAAATTGGAAAGAAAATTAAAAAAAAAAAATCAGGACGTGATCTTGATGGCAAAAGCATAACCACTCCACAATCTGAACGCGTCTTCCCGCAACGAAACTCTGGAAAGCGAATTCCCACCTCACCTCGATACTTCCCCCCCGGGGGGGAAGGGTTGTTTTCGTCCTTTTACCGACTCCTCCCGGTTATTGACGGACACGTGTCGATTCCCCGGGGCCCTGCCGGGGCACGCGTCGCCCCGCGATTGGATCATGGGCCCAGCCAGTACAAAAAGGCGGGGCGACATCATTACTGGTAGCTGGCCGGACGGTTCGGGCAAGAGGCCCGAAGGGAGTGACCGGGGGCGGGGGGGGGGGGGTGGGGGCATAACGGTCAATTCGGGGGCGGGCGAGCATCGAGATTGCAGAGAAGAAAAAATCGTAAACAATGGTCGAAGGGGTTCTATATAATGGGAGGGGCGACGACATCCACGGGGCGATATCAAACGAAGTGAGGTCTGAGAGATCACCAGAACTAGAAAAACATAGCAGAAAAAGAGCGCTCGCATTTGTTTCTTCTTCAACGCTCCTTCCCCCCTCTGTAATTTCCCGCTTCTCCGAGTCCCTTTCTGTTAATCATCTGTCTTTCTAAACGAAGTTGGCGATTTCTTTTCTTTCTCTAAGGTTTGGCCTCAGGATTTTTCAGAAGCACAAACTTAGGAGAGAAAAAAAAAGTGGGTAATTTTTTTGACGAAAGCCAGGTGTTTTCAGAATCGAGATCCAGGAGTCCTGTTTTTGTTTCTCCATCTTCTCGTTGTTGGGTTTTGTTTTTGTTTTTGTTTTTGTTTTTTTGTTTCTCGATTAGAATCGGCCAAGAGGGCGATTTTTGGTCCCTCCCAGGTTGAATCTCTAGGTGTTTTCTTGGAAGTGACGGAGGTTGGTTATTTGTTAACCTCTTGAACCCTTTGGAAATAGTTCTTTTGGTTCTTGGTTTTTTTGTTACTTCTTGTAAAGCTTGCAGATTTCCTGGTGTTATTATGGCAACTACCATGGAGTTCTACAGCAGTAGATCGGCTCTCCCATCGTACCGAATTTCCAACGGTGGTGACGAGCTCATGGAAGCTCTGTGCCCGTTCATAGGCGGCTACGGTGCTTCCACATCTACCCCTTCTCTTTCCTCCCCCTCCTCTTCTTCGTCTTCTCTCTTCTCTTTCGAGCCCGTGTCGTTCTCGGATGGCTGCTCGAGAAGCCCCGACCCTCTGGGCCTCGAGCTACCCGGTCCGATCGGGCTCAACCACCTCACCCCATCTCAGATCAACCAGATCCAAGCCCAGATCCAGTTCCAAAACACGAACTTGCCCTCCTACCATGGCCACGGCTACCACCCGAGCATGTTTCTGGGACCGAAGCCCGTGTCCATGAAGATTTCCGGGTCGGCGGGCAAACCGGCGACGAAGCTGTACCGGGGTGTGAGGCAGAGGCATTGGGGCAAGTGGGTCGCTGAGATCCGGCTGCCCAAGAACAGGACCCGCCTCTGGCTCGGCACCTTCGACACGGCTGAGGAAGCCGCCCTAGCCTACGACCGGGCCGCCTACAAGCTGAGGGGCGACTTCGCCCGGCTCAACTTCCCCCACCTCAAACACTGCGCCGCGTCCGACGTCGGCGGCGACGGCAGAGTCTCGCCGCTGCACTCGTCTGTCGATGCGAAGCTGGAGGCCATCTGCCAGACTATCGCCGAGAAGAAGGCTGACGGTGCCAAGAAGCCCCCGGCCTCAGGCCGATCCCGAGCCGGAGCCGCAGCCGCATCCAGCAGCAGCAGCAGCAGCTGCAGCCGCGCGGGAGGTTTCTTCTCCGGCAGAGGCCTCGGTGGTGACGGAGGTGACGGAGGTGAAGGGATCCGAACCGGAGAGCGAAGGGTCGGCGGGATCGTCGCCGCTTTCGGATCTGACGTTCGACGACTTCGCGGAGGCCTCGTGGGAGTGCGTTTCGTTACCGGAGGCGTCGACCTTGACGAAGTATCCGTCGGAGATCGACTGGGACGCGATCTGATGTCAAAAAAATCGTTTCTTTTGCTTTTCCTGTTTTCATTCGTGTAGTCAAATTGTTAGCCCGTGTCTTTTTTAGAGCAAAAAGTTTAGGAAGGCGGGAGCGGTCGCTGCGATTGAGTTTTTGTGAATTGCAGTAGACTGCTCTTAGCTGTTTTAGGGGTTTTTTCATTTCATTGTGATTAGCTGTAGCTAGCTAGCAGGGCTGTGAAACTAAAAAGTCTGCCTCGTCCAGTTGAAACTTTTAATCTGCTGGGCTATGGATGTTCTTATGTAATTCGTTCGTCTTATGTAAAATTATGGTCTTTCAGTTCTGTACATATGATGCTCTGCTTCTCCCTTATTTTCATTTCCGTTTCTGCTGCGCGATGATAACCGAAGATTATGGTGGAAACTCGAGGGTAGTAATCAGATCTGCGTGCGCGATGAGTATGAGGAGGAAGGGATATTTTTCGGGGTCTCCCCCGTCATCAACCGGAGAAGAAATCTGTCGTCTGAGACCGAACCCATTTTACATGTGACGTATGGGCCCCACCGCATTGTATGGCGTACATCCGTGTTGCACGTCAGACGACGGCTCTTGGCTGGCCGGATGGCTGCTGCTCGAGTATGTGATTTGTCAAACGTCGTCATTTCCGTCCGTGAACGTTACTTGTGGCGTGGAGGTCGCTCTGCCACGTCTCTGCTTTCTAGCCCACGTATTTTCGTGCGGGCTTCCTTTCGGAAAATCTTGCAGGTTCCGCGATCATCCATCGCCTAAAAAATCAATGGGGGGTCAGTACCCGGAATCTCGTCGATTGCTAACGTTTACCAAGTTATCTTAAGCACAAAGCATCTCGAGCATATAATGGATCGGGTTGTATCCTTCAATGGAGAGGAAAATTGAAGAGTCGGATTCACAGAGTCAAATAGTTTGATGGAGTTACAAACTTATACGACTGGTAGTCCCATGAGCATTCAACGACACGGAAAGAGTGCTTTCCTGCGAAAAGGTGGAACTTTCTCTGTATCAATTTCGAATTCTTTGTGTATTAATTTCTACTTTTCAACGACAAAAAAATTGTTGTCTTCTGAAACTATTTTTGGGAATGAGACGCCGCACAATATCTATTCAATTACGCGCTGATTCAATTGCTCGATTCATCTATTAACTTATGGACTGTCATTTTTGATATGTTGCAAGCTACTAGATCTTGAATCTAGCCATAGACTTAAACTTCATAGGGTTTCAAATATTTTTACATATCGGTATACATTATACTATACGCTTCTTTGGTTTTTTTTTTCCCAGAAATCGCGTGAAGGAATATCCACGGAATCTTCAACTGGGTACCTAACTGTACCCATCAAACTATTGCAATTATAATTATTAATAGTTGTTGGTAAGAAGATGAAAGTATTCTTAATGAAACCCCCACATGCTTCGGTCAAAAATCCAATCACGCTCGGAAACCACCACGCAATGCGCGGCGAAGGTCAAGTTCAATGAACTCACATCCAGATAAAAGGATAGGAGGGGCTCGTTTCGTCGAATCTGCTCACGGACACTTTTTAAAGTTATACAGTGAGTCTCCCCGGCATTCGCGCATGTTTGTCTGAGCACATGATGAGTGCCGAATTTACTAATGGGGAGACTGATTCGGCCTTTCGATCGAGTGAGAGGGAGAGAGAGAAGCGTGCGGCTCGTCTTTTCGGGAGCTCACGGGGCGTGCCATATCTCTCTGATGATCGTGGCTTTGATTGGAGCGCGACCGACTCCTGCCTGCCGACGAATGGCCGGGGCCCTTCTACCAAATCATGTGCTTTCGTTCATGTAAGTTTGAACTTTAGATCTTATGACAGAGACTTCGGAGCAATGTAAATTTGGAAAGGCTGATTTGACTCGAAGACTATACGCGCGTCTTTGGGAGGCAAGTTGTGTTAGGGTTTGTACTAGCGTTAGGGCTTTGTAGGTGCAACTGAGGACACTGGAGCGGCGCTTGCGGAGCTTTGGCAAATGTTAGGAGAGCTTCTCTCGATTATGTTAAAACACTGCTAATTTCACATTTGTTTAGAAGTCCTCCAAAAATTACGGCACTGCGTTTAATTCCACTAACTATCAAGATTGGCAATTTGTGCTCATGGGCTAAATTCGAATGAGTCATTGCATCTAATGTTCAAACTTGTGTCTTTATTAAACATCCCGAACAATTATATATTTTAAATTTTTATGAGTTCACTTCACCTTCAAATTATCTAAAATGTATTTTTATAATATAAGAAATAGAAATGATTAGGTAATAATGTTTAATTATTATGAAAATAATAGTCTTTTTTGGACCACAAAAAACCTAGTAATAAATAATTATAAATTGTTGTGGATCCTACTTTTTCAATAATTTGTGACTCACAATAAGTTGTTAATCTTATAGTAACCCAAAAAGTGTTAAGCTAAAAAGCTTCATAAGAAATTATCAACTTTACTTACAAAGCAATGCACCTCATTTACTATCCATTTGGGAATGACAAGCGGGCCTGATGCTTTGCAATAAACTTCCTGAGCAATCTTCGAGGACTTCAAAACTTGCTGCTAGTTGTCTCCATGCGGAAGTAAGGCATCATTCATCAATAGGAGGTTAGCTTGTGACCATGGGGCAAAGCCTTCTAATTTGGACCCCAGTAAAAGCTCCTACAATAGCTTGCCATATTAGATGATACATCTGCCGCTAAAATGAACAAAACTGGAGACAAGAGTGTCCCCTAGCTCAATACCCCCCTTTTTTTTTTGACCCATAAAGTGGTAATTTTCATTACTAAGCCACTAAAGGGTCCGTAGAAGGATCATAGTCCAAACATAAAATTAAACATAGAAAGTAAGGGAGATTAGTGATCCAATTCAAAGGGAGAAAGTTAGCTCGGTGGGCCTTGGCAACCCAATCCGCAGCCTAATTTGCTTCTCTTGGTTCATAATCCACCCAAATTCCTCCAATATGGGCGAGGAGTTCTTTGCCATCATTGAAGATGGAGTGGGCTACCCATGGACTAGTCTCTTGGCCCAATAAGCTATTGATAAGTGATAAATTATCTAAAGTGCACGTGCAGGTCAAAAGTACCTTTTTTCTTCCATCTCCAATTCAGTTCGTGGGAGTTGAGGGCTTCTTTTTTCCTTTAGCCAAAGCAATGCCTCATGTGCAGCTAGGGATTCAATCACAAAGACTGAAGGCGCCCAAATCTGCTTGGTGAAACTGTCAAGGAGAGTCCCTTCATTGTTTTTGCACAATCCTGCTACCGATCCAACCATGGATGAGCAACACCATGAGCAAGCTACATTTATCTTGATCTTGTTTTTGGAGGTGGGTTCCATTTGTCCCTTTTCTTCGCTGCTGCTACTAAGTTCGTTTGTTGGTTGTTGGTTTGTAGGTTCCATTTTTAAACAAGAGGGTCAATGTAGTGGCTTCTTCTCGCGTGGCCCTCAAATTTGGTGGTTCACCTTGAAAGACCTGGACATTTTGAGCTTTCCTCACTTGCTAGAGTACTTCGGCAAAGAGGGCCTTCCAATGTGGATCAGATCTAGAGGTAAGGGTTTCATGTATCCATTTATAAATGCGTGTGATATTTGTGGGAGACGTTTTCACTTGCAAAACAAGGTTTGACCAAATATGCTTTGTCTTGTCGCAAAGAATGAACAAATGCTCCGTTGTTTTTGGTGCTTTTCCACTTAGCTAACATGTCGAGTCAGGTAATAAGTTTCTTTTATGAAGGTTTTCCTTGGTAAGTAATGTGTTGTTGCATATACTCCATAGTTGAAACTTAATTTTGGGGAATGCTTGAAGCTTCCATATCTCATTCCACAATGATCTTGGGTTTGGTAGGATGTTGATGCATAGTTTACTGCTGAGGGGTTACCCATATAGTGAATTCTATTGTATCCACTTTTAACCTGATAAGTTTTTGAGCTGTTTGCTGTCCACGGTAGCCTATTTGGGCTAGGGTTTAGGCTTAAAGGAGTAGCTAATATTTCTTTGAATACACTTTTCTCAAACAAATCATTTAGTCACCGAATGTCCCATTCCTTGGAATTTTGATCAATTAATTCAGCAACAAGGATAAGATTGGTTTGATTTGCAAGGCCTGAAATCTTACCCGAAGGTAGCCATTTATTCTCTCTTATTTTAATCGACCCAAAACCCCTAGAGTGCCAAAAGTTGGCACCAATGGACACTTAAGTGTCGAAAGTTACGAAAGTGACATTTAAGTGCCAAAATCGGAGTAAAATGAATCACTTAAGTGCTAATTTGGTCGAAATCCGGCCAAAACATTGACGTTTTTGTATTGTTTGGCCACGTCGGCGTGCAAAATAACGCCGTTTTGCACTTACTTCACCGGAAATTGTGCACGTCAGCATTTTGGCCGAATTGGCACTTAAGTTATCCATTTCTCTCCGATTTTGGCACTTAAGTGTCATTTTCGTAACTTTTAGCACTTAAGTATCCCTTTCGTGACAACTTTTGGCACTTGAAGCATACTTTTGCCTATTTTAATCATTCTCCTATCGCCAACCTCCCATTTGGTTTTTGGTTCAATTGCATCTCTTCCTATCAGCAAGCTTTTCCAACCCCAAGAGGATCGGGGATTGTTATAGACATTCTAAAATTCACTTCTAGGGAAATATATACTTTTGAAGACTCTACTCCATAATGCTTCCAGTGTTTGAACAAGTCTCCAAGCTTGTCTCCCTAATAGTGCTTTGTTAAAAGCCACTAAGTCTTTAAAGCCCAGGCCTCCACAATTCTTTTTCGTTTTTAGATCTTCTCACTTTTTCTAGTGAATACCTTGTCTTGCTGCATTTTGTTTCCACCAGAATGAAGCGATTCTCTTTTCTATGGTGTGACAAATAGATAGTAAGATTTTAAAAATGAACATAGCATATTGAGGTAGAGCTTGGATAACTGTCTTTATGAGCATTTGCTTTCCGCCTTTGAAATCAACTTCTCCTTCCATCCTTCAAGTTTTCTTTCAACTTTAACTAGAAGCCAAGCAAACTTTTGCTTTTTTGTTTGACCCCAATCAAATGGTATTCCAGATATTTCCCTATTTTCTCTATTAATGGAATCCTTAATTCAGTAGCTAGATTCAATTTAAGGTTGTGGGGGTCTCCCTACGAGAAAACCAAATTTATTGAGATTTATGGCTTGTCCCGAGGCGTAGCAATACCGATTGAGTATATTCGCTAGATTCTAGGCCTCACTTATCATATCGTCTAGGAAAATGATTACATCATTAGCGAATATGAGGTGTGAGAGTGTTGGACATGTAGGATTTAACCGAATACCCTTAATGCTTCCATCCTCTAATGCTTTAAACATGAGAGAAGATATGACATTTGCCATGATGATAAATAGATAGGGGGAGAGAGGATCACCTTGTCTAATTCCTCTTGTTGGCCGAAATACTACTGAAGGCTCGCCATTGACTTGAACTTTGAAGGAAACTAAAGAAATGCATTGCTTAATCCAACTAACCCATTTCTCATTAAATCCCAATTTCAGCATATAGTCACAAAGAAAGTCCCATTCAACTCTATAGTAGGTTTTTTGCATATCTAGCTTGAGAATAGCTCGAAATTTACGCTTTCTCCTCCATACCCTTAGCTAATGTATCACCCCCGGACTATGAAGATATTGTCTTGAATTTGCGACACTTACAAAAACACTTTGCTCCATAGGGATAATCTTTGGAAGCCATTGTTTCAGCCTATTTGCCATTACCTTGCAATAATTTTTTAGTTGAAATTGCACAAGCTAAAAGTCTGAATTGGGTGATATCCTCAAGGTTTGATACTTTAGGAATTAGCGTAATGTGCGTCATATTAATCTCTAGATCAAGTGTACCTTGGCTTGAAGGAGTTGATCATGTTGTATATATCTTCTGTATAATAGGCCAATGACTTTGATAGAATAGTCCATTAAGCCCATCCAGTCGGCACTTTAGTAGCTCCTAATTGAAAAACACATTTTTACTTCTTTTTGGAAATTGGTTTGATTAAGGCTTCATTTATTTCCTCATTAACCACATGTGAGCATTGATCTAGCATGGGTTGGTAATTCCTTTCCCCTATCGAAGTAAATAGAGCGATAGAAGCTTACGATATGTCGTTTAAGAGTTGATTGGTCCTTACTCCAAGTCTGGTCGTTAAGTCGTAACATGGAAATTTTGTTTCGTTGTCTTCTTTGAACTGTTATGGCATGAAATTACTTCATATTTTGATCTCTCCATTTTATCCATTGAACTCTAGATCGCATATGCCAATACATCTCTTTTTGTCATCAAAATTCTTCTATTTTTGCAACAATATTTCTGTATTCCTCCCTATTTTCCTCCCCTACAGTGCTGTTGGTTAACTCCGTGAGCCTTAACTTGTGTTGTTGATCTGTTTAAGGGCATTTTGAAACTTTCCCTTACTCCATTTGCTCAGTTCAACTGTTACATTTCTTATTTTTCCTACAAGGTTTGTTCGATAGTTACTATTCATAGACCAAGCTCTTTTGACTACCTCTTCGCACTTAGGATTCTCGAGCCAATATGCTTCAAATAAAAAAAAAAAAACTTCTTGCCTCTCTTCTCATTTGGTTCTAGGGAAAGTATAATAGGGCTATGGTTTGATCCTATCGTTAGTAGTGCAAAGGCCTCCGCATTTGGAAAAAGTACTCGTCATTCTAGATATCAAATAGCCCTATCCAATCTCTTCTTAACTAATTCATTTCCTTCCCTATTATTTGACCATGTATAAGCACACCATTTACTTTCAATGTCCATCAATGAACAAGCATCCCGAAAATTCTCGGAAAGCTGTAATTCGATACCGATCCACCTCTCGGTGCTCAATTTTCTTCTAATGATAGAGTACTTCATTAAAGTCTCCTAAGCATAACCAAGGGAGAGTGTTAGGTAAATTGCTGGATTTTAATGCTTGCCAGAGTCTCAATCTTTCCTAAAAACTGGTAGAAGCATGTAAGAAGGATATGTACATTGCATGACCACACTTTAAATCTTTACAATGAATGTCAATTAGCTCCCCTGAACTAAACTCCACTTCCACTTTGACCTCCTCGCCCCACATGAGCGCTAAGCCTCCTGCTATTCCATCAGGTCAATAATAAAGGAGTACTCAAGCTAAAGGGACTTCCTCATCCTCTCAACCACATTAGTTTTATTCTTGGTTTCCATGAGAAAAACCAAAATGGGTCTTTCTTGAGCCACTAAGGTTCTAAGATGTTAGATTATCAAGGGTGTGACCAACCCTTGATAGTTCCAGTTCAAGATCTTCATATGTTATTTTGTGGCTTATTAGGGCTAGTCACCAAAGCCCTTGCTTGGATTCTTCCCAAGATTGAATTGGGGTGTCAAGAAGCTATTCTTCATCCACTAAAAGGATCGAAAAGGATTTTTTCTCATATGGATTGATGTGTTTTTGTTTTTTGGCCATTGGAGTTTTATATATTGCCTTTTCCTTCTTAGTTTTCCCTAAAATAATGTTGTTTCCTGTTGAATAAGGAATTATTGTTGAGGAGTTTTGTGGGCTTTTATTGCTACTTATGGGCCTATAGTTTGCTCTTGCCGAGTCTTCCATAATCTTGTTTTCAATGGGATTAGCAATAACTATTGTCTTTGCATTTTGATCAACCTCTTCTGTTTGTAGGGGTTCTTCAGTAAATAGTATGGGAATTTCTAGCACCATATCTTCTTCAGCATTAGAGGTTCGATTTGTCCCATAGAAAGCCTTCTAGTAACGGCTAAATTTTTACTTCAGCCTTCAACCATGATCCAAAACGCCTTGGTTTGTCTTCGGTTAAACTCGTTTCCTCGTAAGGTATTTCTGAGCGATGATTGGCATAGTGCCCTATGCGACCACACAAATAGTAGAAGCGTGAAAGTCTTTCATATTTAAAATCTAACCATCATTTCTTCCCTCCCATGTTAATGATCGTTCCTGTTTTTAATTGGATAAGATAGGTTCAACTGCACTTTCGCATTTCCATTTTTCCTCATACTATTGTTCATTGCCTTAAATTTGACCTCCTCAACATCCCCCAATTTAGAATCAATAAGGCACATTGAATCTTCAGTAATTCTAGCTTGGGGAAGGCCCAAGATGGAAGGCCAATGTGTGAACTCATGTTTGGATCTCGCCTTCTTATAAAACAAGTAGCTTACTTGCAAAAGAGCATGGTTCGAATCTAAAACTCTTCTTTTGTCTTCAATTGATTTGAATATAAAAAGAAAAAAAACCAAGTTCTATCACCTCACATTTTATTGCATCTATCTTCCATGCTTTTTGCATTGTGCTAAAAAATGCTTGAAAATTGATATTTGACTTGGAATATAGCTTTCCGTAAAGAGTGAGCTCATGTTCCTTTTTTCCTTCATCAGGGATTTTGTCACCTAGGTCCGTGACATCTTCTTTAGACCAAAGATCACCCATACTCCTACATAAAGCTGCCAATCTGAGTTGATTTTCATCCACCCCTTCCATCTCTGGAACAATCAGGTAGGATTGGCTAAAATTGGGTAAGAATTTGGTTAAAGGAGTGAAGGGAGCTCTTAGCTGGATAGGTGCTTTTGTACATCTTTGGCTAATTTTTGTGTTTATCGGGTTTAGGATGGTTTTCTTGGGATGTGGGTTTTAGGTAGATGTGGCTAATCGAATGAAAAAAACCAAGGGTTGTAGCTTTAGTTACCTTCCTTTATCCATTAGATGCAAAAACATATTTACTCCTCAAATAGAACACCACCAAAGCCACATATCTCAGACAGCTTTCTACCAGGCATTTAATCAAACACATGGTGGGCACTTACATTAATGTGACTTGTAGGAGTTGTAGAAACCTCGCCTCAAAACCCTTGTATTACTCATCCACTAAGCTCATCTAGCAATCCCATAACATCTTCAAAGGAAACACCGCACCCCACTTCAGAGAGGAAGACGGGAACTAACCTCACCAATCGAGGTACGGACAGGGAACCACTCAAGCAATGGCACACCAAGCCCAACATTCAGTGGCATTGCAAGAACACCAACAATTCGTTGTTGAGGGAGCGACAAGTCCAAAGTAAAGGGATTGACTTCGACAAAGGGAGAGGAAGACTCCCACAAAAGGGAGATGGTAGCTTTCACAAAGGAGAGAGAACGCAGGTCACTTCGCCATTGGCTACTTTAGCTCAATACCCCCTTGAGGGCTTAATATTCCCCTCAATTTCACCATTTGAAGAGACATTACAGTTCCCAATAGAAATACATTGCATAATATAGTTTGTCCAAGCATTACAATAGCCCATTTTCCTCAAAAGTCACTCGAGAAAATCCCATTCTATTCTATCTTATGCTTTACTTAATGTCTATCTTAAGAAAAGATTCCTCCCTTTTCCCTCTTTTTATATGTTTAAGATGATGAAACGGTTCATGAGATACTGTGATGTTATCTTGAAAAAATCAACTTGTCAACCGCAAAAGAACTTTGGTGAGAGGAGAGATCAAATTGGGCAGAAGGACCTTTAAAGGGTTTTTGAAATGATCTTGTAGATAAAATTACACATGCTAATAGAATGAAATTGGGGAACATATTTAGGAAAAGAAACCCATGAAATCAAGACATTGTTAGTAGATTTTAAGGACATAGGGAGCTGACCGGACTTGAAGAAATGTTTATGATTGCATTTGTCATTAGAGGGCCGACTGCATCGCAATGCTTTTGATCGAAAATGCTAGCGAACCCATCAGGTCCAAGGGCCTTTTGAGCCCCCGGTTGAAAAGTTGCTGCTCTTGCCTCCTTATCATGAACAGGATAAGTTAGGACAGATTCATAATTGTTGTGATTGTTGGTTTGACCTCTTTGAAAACATCCTCCTACTCCCTTACCCGTTTAGCGGTGAATGTCTTCTGAAAATAGCATACCAAAATCCTCTTGATTTGCCTTTGACCCTCTATCTACTGCCCACTATTATCTTTACCTCTAGATGCCTTATTTCTCTCTCTTCTTTGTATAGCTGTGTGATGAGAAAAGGTAGTGTTCTTATCGCCAAATTTAATTTGGCCAACTCTAGCTCTCTAGTGTCAGTAAATTTCCTTGACGAGCTTCATTTATTAGTCTTTTAAGCTCTCTTTCTTGAGCAAGGACAAAATCATCTACCTCCACTCCTAGCAGTTTAACAAGATTCCTCATCAGATTATGCATTACTATCTTACAATTAGGATACTTTTTCTTACTCCAACTAATAAGGGCTTCTTTACACTCATTAGTTTTTTTTTTCCCAACATATCAAGTCTACTACCTGTTCAGTATTGTCTTAAGCTCCATAATGACTTTCTTAGAATCCTTCTTAGTAGTCCGCATAATCTCGAATCGAAAAGTCATATTTCCTTTATATTTTCCCATTGTGTGTTTATCACAAGTGGGCAATGATCTACTCAGTGGTTGGGCCATGGATGATATAAGTTTTAGGGCATTCCTCCCTCCATCTGCTATGATCAACCCTCTATCATGCCTTTCCTTGAATCATCCTACCTCTTTATTATTACACCACGTACACATTTGCCCAATGAATCCTAGGTCCTACAATTTAGTATCAAACAATACATTTTAAAAGGCTGCAATGTTCCTCCTTTTTGTCCGCCTCCAAATTTGTCATTATTCCTTCCTACATCTTCAAAGTCTCTCCACTACCATCCATGGCATCTGATTGTTTCTTGCAATGGATCTCAGGTGCTGCCAATTCACCATCCTCTCATTATAGTTACTATTTCCATAAATACAACACACCAAGTATTATTATAGCACAACCAATTTCACCAACCATGTTCACCATTGTGCAAGAACTTCGTTGAGACCACTTGGTTGAACATGACACTTATTAAGGAATCTTCGGCCTCCTTCTAACACATTCCAGCATATCTCTTTTTAGTTTATTGTTTCCATAACAAAGAAAAGACAAGGACAAAACTCTTTTTTGAGGTCCATAAAGGCACGAACTATCAAGGGCAACCATGCCACTCGACAATTCCAATTTATGGTGATCACAATCCCTCATAAGTCTGTCATCTAAGGTGAATGTTGAGTAAATTCAGACTTATGTTTAATCTCGGCTAGGATCGAAGTGTTGGGGCTAAAGGTATGAGTGTGTTGGTTAGACACATGAGCCATTAGAGTGTTTAGTTGAACAAAGGGAAGATGTCAATTAGTACAACAGTTTAGGTTGATGGTATAACTAGGCTAGGGTTTAAGTATTTTGGATGAGAGTAACTTGGCTTGCAGGATTAGTGTGGGGTTAACATGCAAGTCAATCCTTCAAGTTTTTTTCCAATAGCTCGCCTTCCTTGCCCCAATATCGCTCGACTTTTGATTTGCTTCATTTTTTTGAGGGCAAAGGATGCAAGCCAACTATCAACTATGGACCTTGTGCATGATCTAATTCACACCCCTTTTGGAGCTAAATTCAAATAGGAAGAGGCCATATTAGCCCAAGCTTTTCTTTAGACCATTAGTAACGACAAATATGTTTACAATTTCATCAACAACAGTTCTCCCCATGGCCTTTAGACCCTTTTGATTTAAGTTTTTATTTTCCAAAACCATATGAGATTTGCTAACTCGGGAACTCGTTTGACAAGACTAACAAAAGAATCACATTTGGTGATTCAATTAGCCCGATCTGTAAAACAGTCATGCTGATGTGTTTGATTAAATGGGTCATGTTACCTAACCTACGTTGGCAATTTAACTGAAATTAGTTAGATTCTACAAATAAATATCCAAAGTAGCAGCATAATATCAATTACAATAAATCAAAAACTAGTTCATGGAAATATACAATCTCCAAATTATATCTCCAGTATTTCCTCTCAAACTCAAGGTGACTTGAAAGAGGTTAGCTTGTGTTTGGAGAAAACATCAAAGAAATGTCCAAATGATGTGTCATGCTAAAAATATCAATAGTTTATGTAGTAAAGACAAGTCAAATAATGTCACAAAGAACATGATATTAGAAAAAATGACATTCTATCTTAATGTACTTGGTGTATTCATGGAACACATCATTATGTGTTAATTGGATAGTACTTTGGTTTTTACAAAGAATGCCTATTCCGCTATTAAGATGCACTCCTCTATCTTCCAATAGCCATTGCAATTGTAGTAATTTTGAAATCGTATCAATAGGAACTTGATATTTTCTTTTCACTAGAGTGAGCAATAGTAGGTTGTTTCTTGCTATGCCATGAAATAAGTGAGTCGCTACAAAAGAAGCAACAACTTGTAGGAGAGCGAAAATCTTGAGGGTCACTAGTCTAGTTAGCATTAGAATAAGTGGTCAACTCGAGGTAGAATGAGTAGAAAAAGCGAAGGCCATGAAATAACCTACCCTTGGCATAGCAAAAAACTCAAAGGTTTGAAGCAAAATGAGTTGTACCGGATGCAATCATATACTAACTAACAGTGTGACCAGAATAAGCAATGTCAAGTTGAGTAATAGTGTGATATATAAGATGGTCGATGAGCTGTCTATTGAGTGTAGGATTCAAGAAAGAGAAATCACATCTTTGGCATCAAATTTAACATTAGTTTCAATAGGAGTTGTAGTGATCTTGTTTTCAAAGAGTCCAACTCAAGAAAGAAAATTAGTGGCATATTTTGCTTATTCAAAATAATAACCAAGGAATCTTAATTAATTTCCAAGTCAAAAGGTAGCAAAGTTGCCCAAGATTTTTCATTACAAATTGTTGACTATGGCATTGCTTGATTTTGAAATGTCTAGCATCATCAATAATAACTAACATCATCCACAAATAAGAGTAGTATAATATACCCATGAAATAAGCGCTAAACAAAAAGAGCATGGTCATAAGAACTAAATTTGAAGCTGAGAGATCCCATGATTGAGCTAAACTTAAAATATCATGCACGGGAGCTTGTTTCAAGCCACATAATGCTTGATGTAGCCAGCACACTTTATTTGAAGAATGAGTGTATTTAGAAGGAGGTACCATAAAAATTCCCTCAATGAGATCTCCATTAAAGAATGTATCGTTAACCTCTGACTCAAATAGAGACTAGTGCTTAACCATGACAAGAATAAGAAGATTGTGGACAAACATAAGGCATGCAACATGAGCAAAAGTCTTTTTATAGTCAATTATGTAGTCTTGACTAAAACCTTTCACCACTAGCTAACCTTTGTAATAATCCACGATACTATATGCCTTTATTTTAATCTTATATTCTCATTTACAATTTCTAGAGGACTTACTAGTAGACGTTCAACCAAATCCCATGTATGAGATTTGTCTAAGGCTTGCAACTCATCTGCCAGGCTTGTTGTAAGAGAGGATTTGTACTGGCTTCTCTATATATATGAGGTTCAAAATGAGAAGCAATGGTATAGTAGCAATGATAATTATGAAATCGAATAGAAGGTTGACTTATTCTTGTGGAATGACGGATAGGGGATGATGGAATGTTGGTTTTGAAAAATCTGCGAATGGGGTAGACATGTTCTAATGTGGTATAGCTAGAAGGGTCCGCTCTAATACCAAGTTAAGAAATGTGATGAAAAGAAGAGATAAATATAATATTCTATAGATTATCATATGAAGAGTACATGATTCTATTTATAAGTTATACGAGATGACTATATAAAGTGTTAGAGTATCAATTACAATCAATCATGACCAATCAAGAGAAATATACAAAATCTACCAAATGAATCTCACATGTTCGAGTTGAGTTTTTTTCTTCTCGCATAATTATGAATGAAGTCAATCTATTTAACCGTAATCTATCACTTGACATTAGGGGTGATCGGCCTTAGGGTAATATAGTTCTTATCCTAGAACCTAGAACCGGACTAAGTAGGGTTAGTTCCTAGTTTATGAAACGAGAACCGGCCCACCCAATCTTGGAATAGGGTTAGATCGAACCTACCGATTCCAAAATAGGCCTTGAAATTGGTGATTTCTTCATTTTCTTTTTGGTTTTTCTATTTCCTAAAAGTGGGAGTTTCCCAACAGTAAAAAGAAAATTAATTTTCTCATTAGGTTTTGCTTTAGAACAAAAGAAAAATCAAGAAATCTTGACCGGTCAATTGAACCGGTTTGGTTTCTTATGTGGAATTGAGAATTGGACTGGTTATTCCCAGTTCCAAAATTTTGGAACCTATTAGTTCAGTCCGTTTCGATCTGATGTCTATGTTGGATCTAGATTGATGCGCACCCTTATTTGACACAGTACCCCACGCGTTCCATAAATTTGAAATGAACCCTATGCTTCATTTCGTGGTTGAACTTGTTCCTTAAATGTTAAGAGTCTTGACTTAAATGGTCGGGATTGAACGCCCGCCAGAACGAGAAGGAAATGTCAAGCTGACAACTATTGATGTATGGCAAAGCGGAAATTCCCAAAGAATATTAAGCAAACCGACACTAACTCCTTCATTTGACATCCTTACAAAAGCATCGATTCCTTCTTCACTGTCACGCAAAAAAGCTTAAACCATTAATCACATGCTTGAAATATATAAATTTCTAATTCTCTGTCTTTCGTTTTCAAAGTCCATTTTTTCTTCATGAAGGATCTTAGTCCAAAGCTCCTTTGAGGCTCCTCCAGAGTGTGCTTCGCTCCATAAAGGGCAAAAACAGGGGGGCTGGGTATGCCATGAGGCTCCCCAGGTCAGAGAATTAAGAAGGAAGGGTCTCACTTCACGTTTTTAAAAGTTTATAATGCTGGAAAGTTTTGTCAAAAGAATGGGGAGAGTTAGGCAACTCACAGGGGAGGCTGAAAAGCAGGTGCCATAGTTTATTCGTGGGCCTTAAATAAAGAGAATATATCGACTTTCGGAGGAAAGAAATTAGATAGAATCTTGTTTCTCCCTAACTTCGAAATTTCATACCTGTGCATTCTTTCTCGACCATCTTTAAATAATCCAACGATTGTCCAATACGTCGGACGGTTGCTATCATTCGAGTAATAGTCCAGTGCTCCAGTATAGAAAAGCAAAAAATATCTAGCAGAAGATTGCATTACGAACACACCTAACACTAAAGTAAGGGTTCTTTAGGCATCGATTCTTTTTTTTTTTTTTTTTTTTTCATGTGTTTGAATTTCAAAAATAAAATATTGATTGGAGTTTCAACTAAAACCCTTTATAGAAAGGACCGCTGGTATTTTGTGCAGAATAATACACGTAAACCAAACTTTACAAAAAAAAAAGAGTATAAATCGGGGCGTTGGTTCCTAACATATTAAATGTCGGGCCTACTAGGAAATGTACGATGCCTTCAACTTTCCTTTAAAATGAACTACAATGTACGGAGATTTTAATTTGTTGGGTTGCCGGTTGAATATTATTTAAATCGACGTAGACCTTTAAATGTTCTTCACTGATGAATCACGTTGCAATAAACATCGTCAATAAATGGTCGGCTAGGGGCAAAATCTTCAGCGAAATAATTTATTCACTTCACATTGTAGATTGTCAAGTTAGTCATTTTCAAGATGATTCAAATATTCACATACTTATATTTACAAAATAATTTATTTGATGAATAATTACATTCTACACCATTGTTTTTTTTTTTCTTCCGCGTGAAACTACTATATATATATATTTTGCCTTAAACATGGAACTTCAAGTTATTATTTAGTGAAAGTTGTCGGTCTCACTTTTTGGGCTAAGATTTCCCAGCAATGTCAAAATATGTGGAGCCAACACTTAAATCAACATCATAAAGTGTTTTTATTTATTTATTTTGATTCTGACAATATTTCTGGTTGCTATGGAACAACTCAGTGCACAAACATGGAAAAGTGACTCCAATGAGAAGTCCCCCGATACTTCTATCTTCCCTCTTTACATCAAATCATCTTAAGTTAGAGGAAACAAATTGGGTCGATTTATTTTCGAGATGTATCAACAACAAGATATGCACTCACTTTTAATTGAATTGCACTTAGTGCCATTCTATAATTAATGAGTACAAAGCAGAATCCTTTTGTTCGTTGCTAAAAATTACGGATATTTTTCCATGTTAGTAAATTTCACTAAAAGTTGATAAGCGTAAGAAAACTGTTAGTTAAAAAAAACTACTGATGGCCTTTTTCCCCATATAACCCGTTGTTAATAATTGACACTCTTTTGAAGTTGCTGATCTTTTTAGTTTGCAAACTAGCAATTTTTGCATTGATTCGCCAAGTTTATTTGCGTAACTTATCAATACTTTGAATATGCTATCTCGTGTATGAAATTACCAAATTTCGAGTGATTTGCTAATTTTTGTTAGATTTAAATGCTTACCTAGAAAAGTTAATCCACAGATCATGAGAATCCCAATCCTTCATCCCTAGCTAGCTGTCTCTCAATTTTCCTTGGTAACAAACTATATATATATACACACACACACGGCACTTCCTCGTGTGTTGAAATCTTTACGAAAAGACAAATTAATTCGATTTACCTTCTAAGACAATGACACATCACTTGAAAAGATTCAAGCATTGTATGGAAGAGAGTCTCTTTGAATAGTCTTTGCACTTCGAGAAAAAAATTTCAACATGTCAAATCTTTGAATTGTTCCTAATTAGGGATAACCAATTTCAAGAAAAATAGGTTTCAAATTTGAAACTTAAAACATACTTTGTTGAACCGATTCTCAATTTTTGGAATCCGTAATCTATCTTGTTTGCCTTGGAAACAGTTTTGGAACGTACCTTGTATTTTGATTTGATTCCTAGGGTTACCCAAGAACCTATTATTGTTTCATTCTATTTTCTGGTTTCATTTTTTGTAGCAAAATATTGAGCAATAAAATGATTCTAAGTAAAAGACAAACAATAGAAATCCATATCTGCCAAAAAAACAATCAATAAGATGAACACATATAGTCGCCTGTAATTATTAAAAAAAAAAATCAAACACATGCCATAAAACATAGATTATGAAACTCCATCCACCATTCATCCATAAAAATATTGCTCCAAATTCTAACTAACTGAAAAGAAAACAAACAACACATAAATTTGCAATAAATTAATATGAAATCTCACCCTAAAGGTTAGAAACAAGGGAGAATTATCATAAAAGTCCTAAACCTTTTAATTTTTTTTTTGTCAATTAAGTGCTAAAATTTTTGTAATTATACTAATTTAATCTATTCGACCAAATTTGGCCGGCTAGTGTCGACATGGCATGGCTATTGCTAACATGGCATGACTAACACTAATGTGGATAATTTTACTAAAAAATTTAATATTTTACCAAAATTTTAATTCTTTTTTAATTTTTAATTTTTTTTCTTTCTCTTTATTTTTTTCCTCTTCCTTCTTCCTTTGGTTAGTTGCCAGCCAACAATGAGGTTGCCTCATTTCGGCAACCGGCTAGAGGAAGAAGGAAGATAAAAAAAAAAAAAAAATAATAAAGAGAAAGAAAAGAAAAAAAAAAAGGAAAGAGGAACAAATAATTAATTTTTTAAACAATATTAAAATATTATAAAAATCGTCCACATCCACGTTGACTGTGCCATGCTAGCGTCAATGCGCTAGATTTGGTAAGATGAATTGAATTTGCACAATTGCACAGGGTTTAATACTTAGTTGGCCAAAAAAAAAAGTTTAGAATTAAATTGGCATAATTGCAATAGATTTAAGACTTTTTGATAAATGCCCCTTAGAAATAGAGAAACTCGGGTTTTTCCTTTTTTTAGCTTTATGTAACTGGTTCCCAAAATGCTTCGGTCAATTTGGTTCTTGGGTGGGCCTTTACTTGGGATGGGGAACCGGACTTGTTTTCAGGGGATCCAATCCAACTCTCGTATAAAATCAATCTGGTTGCACACTCCTACTCAAAATGACATCCATTATGATCAGTCTTTTTTTCAAAAGTAAGTTATAATATTTAAATATTAAATTGCATATTTATTTGATAATTTTTACCTTCTCAATTACATATTTTCATATCTTAGACTTAGATCAAAGTCCAGCCACTGCGTTTTCTATAACCAAAAATATTTGTACTGCTTTGTTTTCTCAATGGTGGGCAAAATTAGGTCAATTTATTTAACTAATGTGAGAAAACATCGAGCCGCCTCCATCTCGGGCAGTCTCAAAAGTTCGTGATTGCTCCCGACAGCTTACAATCACGCGACACAATGTCCAAGTAATGGGCGCACTTGTTACTGGTTTTGGGCACACCGATACACAGGTTAGGTCGGGCAACCAAGATTCAATTAGCCTTTCCAAGGGGCGGTGGCAGACGTGATTTTATAACCGTCCGAATATATGCCCATTTTTTCAAACTTCGGTCGTCAAAATTGAAAATTGCAGGCGTACGCACGCTCAGAATTTTTGAAAAAGCCATCAAACATAAATTGGGGTCTTTCTTAGGGTCTTTCTCTGACCATCTGGAAGGGCGTATCTTAGGACTTTCCAGCTTTTCTCGATGCATCGCCCTTGAAAGGTCAACCGAATTCTTAATGATTGATACTTAGACTATCCCTCGTTCACATGTGTAGGTTGTTTAGGACGTAGCTATGTCTCTGCTCCAATGTTGCTTTCTGAATTTCCCTAGTTATCCCACTAATTTTTCACCAACTTTTGGTGGGAGACTCCCACATTATGCATCTCATTATTGCAAGATGGCATCAGCATAGGCGTTTTAACACTACACTATCGACATAAAGCTTCAAATGCTTTTTACATTGAAAAATATAGAAATATTGTCCTACATTACCGGATAGCAAATCTGATATACTCTTGTGGTCTCCCATCATCTTATAGTTTAAGTTTTTAAGCTGGACCTTTTAAAAAGAAAATATGAAGGAATAACAATACAAGAACTTGCATAAATAAGTCCATGCGATTTACAGCATTATTTGATTTATGAAAACTGTAAACTAAAGCTATGATCATCATGCAAAAGCAAAGTGAAGATTATGGGGGAAGTCCGAAATGCAAAATTTAGGGTACAAAGTTAGTACACTAAGTAGATATTATGACAAGGTTTGGAGAAAAAGATTAGTAGGGCGACAATTTATGACTGAGTAGACATGTGCATTGGGTGGGCTAGGGGGCTCTTGGTGATGAGCCTGCTCTAGACCAGACCTCCCGAGGTCCTGCTCAGGCTCGGACCTTCAGCCGCCGGTTGGAAGTATTCAAATACGTCGCCCAAATTCGAAAGGAATTTAAAAAAAAAAAAAAAAAAAAAAAGGAGGTACGTGAAAAGGGAACAGAAAAAGAGTGGTCCCTCGAGTCAAATTTGAGTATTCGTCTTAGAAAAAGAAGTGCATGAAGCCAGAAGCAAAGAGTCCGACGAAGAAGGTTCCTAGCATAGTTGCTCCTCTATAAATCCGACTTCACAATCCCAACTCCCATACCGTAGTTGCCTCTTGAACTGCAAGCTAGAGCTCAAGCGCGCTTCTGATTCTCACACTTTCGCAATCTCACCCGTCATTTCCGTCATTTCTTTTCATTCAACCTATTCCATTCTTGCCCTCTCTTCTCCATTCAATTTCAGGTACATATTCATTTCCATGCAGGTTTTGTATGACATAAGTAGATCAGCTTGAGTTTCGTTATTTCTTAAAATGGCGAATGGGTTGTTTGGCTTTAGGAAGGATTTGACTCAGAGAGAGAGAGAGAGAGAGAGAGAGAGAGAGAGAACTGATGAGGACGGGCATTTGCTCGAACGTTGCCGTGTTCACGAGCCCGTCGTCACGGTTCCGAAACAAGAAGTTTCAGAGGATCGAGCCCGGTGGAGGAGAAGGTGATTTCGTGGTAAAAAACCACGCGTGGGTCGATTCAATGAGAGATTCTTCTCCAACTCGCGTCAGTCTTCCGGGAACCGGAGAGCATAATTCCTGGATTGTAAGTCGCATTTTCTTATGCGAGTTCTCTCGATCCTTTTCATAACTTTTGACAAAAAAAGGTGTAGGAACACTCTAAAGGATACTCCTCTTCACGTGACAGTCATCGAGCTTGAACGGGAGTTTCCCGATTAAAAAATGAAAAGTAATGAGAAATTTTAAGTAAAGCCCCTCCCTTGATGTAAGAGTACCGTAACGTGAAACACCTGAGATAGCTTTGATATATCTCGAGATGTCTCTAGAATCTTGGTGTTGGCGAGAGCGAGTTGAGATAACTTCATATGAATTCAATACTCAACAGGTTCATCATCCTTCGGCGTTGAAGACGTTTGAGCTGGTGACGAATGCCGCAAAGGGGAAGGAGATAGTGATTTTTCTTGACTATGATGGGACCCTCTCGCCAATCGTTGAGGACCCTGATCGAGCTTTCATGTCTAGTCAGGTTTTTCCTTATTTCATCATTTAAAATTATTTGGCACAAATGCATAAGCCCATTTGCCTAAACTCATGAAATACCTAGTAAACTCACGAGCCGATTAAGTTCAAGCCTTTTGCCTATTTAGGCGACCATGATCTAGCACAGTATGCATGTATCTTTCTCCATGTTATTTTCCCCTAATTTCTGTCAGAAGCTTTCTCGAACCAACTACATAGTGAAAAATTCTCATCCATGTTATTTTCCTCTAATTTATGTGATAATTTTCTCCTTTTGCACACGAATCATCAGATGAGAGAGGCTGTCAAGGAAGCAGCTAGACATTTTCCCACAGCAATAATAAGCGGGAGAAGCAGAGACAAGGTGCATTGCTATTTTTGTGAAAATTAAATGCACGTTTAAATTGTTGCTATGTTGTTTTTCTTTTCTTCTTTTCCTATTATTTATGAATTTTCATTTTTCCCATGAGTTAGTGTAAGCCTTTGGGCTCTATATATTGATTTTTATCTTATTTTTTTGCTTATTCAGGTATACGACTTTGTGAAGTTACCGGAGCTGTACTATGCAGGAAGCCATGGGATGGATATAACAGGACCTTCCAAAAGTCAACGCAAATGCAAGAACGTGAGCACTTTATGTTCTTCTTCTTCTTCTTTTTTTTTCTCTTTTTTTGGTGACCTGGGAACCGCCGTATAGCCGGTGGCGTAAACCTGGGGCGATCCGAGGGGACCACCTCCCCCGGACCGCGAGTGAGTCGCACAAGCGACCGCAAAGATTTGAACTCGCTCCCTTCCAGTAAAGGGATTGAGTGCAAACCACGCGATCACTAATGGGGTGGGTTTCTTCTTAAGCTCTTTTGTTTTTATAAATTTCTAAAAGATCGGCTCATCTCTATTTTCGACCATGTTTCGTCTATTTTTCCCCACTTAATAATAATTTTGAAAGGCATTAATGTGATTACTAGGGTGATGAGGGAGTCCCTTTCCAACCTGCAAGTGAATTCTTGCCCATGATCAATGAGGTAATTTCCTGTGCATTATTTTCTTTTTTTGCAAAGTCCCGCTTGAGACCGGTATCAAGGTGGTCACCGTACTTACAATTTAAGTTGCATCCATGCAGGTGTATAGAGCTCTGTTAAATAGAACAAAATCAATTCCTGGTGCTAAAGTAGAGAACAACAAATTTTGTTTGTCTGTTCACTACCGCAACGTGGATGAAAAGGTAATACAGCGAATCCCAAAATGACATTCCAGTCGAAATGTTTGAATAACCCGTAATTTCCAAAATCGATAGAAGAACTAATCTAATGACACTCCCTATGGTTAGATTAGTGGCTTAAGGAATGAATTTGTGTATGGCATGATTATGATCACTCACACTATCAAAACCAAATATTACTCATCAGCTCCCATTTTATCCGAACTTTAAGATTAGTGGCTATTCCACTGGCCACTCCTTATATTGACTCAAGCCCTAAAATAAAAGCAGAAAAATTAACTTTTTTTTCACTCTACGTACATTCATCACCTTTGCAGAGGTGGGCTGCATTAACTGAGCAAGTTAGATCAGTTCTCAGCGAGTACCCAAAGCTCAAGCTTACTCAGGGCAGAAAGGTATATGATTATCTTATAACATAATTCTTTTTGTGTGGTTCTAGTGAAATTTGATTATGTTTTATGTTACTGACGATCCAACGCTCATTATGAACAGGTGCTTGAAATTCGCCCAATCATCAACTGGGACAAGGGGAAGGCTCTTGAATACCTGCTAGAGTCGCTTGGTGAGTTTTTTGGTCCATATTGGTAAATTCCTTTTTCCCACAGAAGCCCTACGTTTATCGGTTATAGCCATGAAATTTGTCCATGATACTTGTGATTGTTAGGACTTGACAAAAAGTTGAAAGACATATACCTCAACTGGTTTCCCTATCTCATTTTATGCATGAATAGAAGTATTTGACTCTTGTGCTTCCGCATTTTGATTTTTTGGGCGGCAGAACGAGAGAGTTACAATACTCCATCATGCACTGACTGCACCTGTATCCTGTGGCATATAATTTACGTAGGATATGCTAATGATAGCAACGTTCTACCCATCTATATCGGAGATGATCGGACAGATGAAGATGCATTTAAGGTACAATAATTTCTAGGGCACAAACATTATGCTCATTCCCTTAAATGCTTTTTGGGTCCTGGTATTGTTGGAGTGATTCTCACGAGTTAGACGATTTTAGGTTTTGCGTGACAGAGGACGAGGAATAGGAATCCTCGTGACCAAAGTAGCAAAAGAAACATGTGCCTCTTATTCTTTGCAAGACCCACCTGAGGTATGAAATAGAGAGAGAATTCCTTGCAATTATTGTGCTTTGCTTTTGAATTATGGTTGATTCTATAATAGATGCTTGCGACTTCTGGTGATGTAACAGGTGATGAGCTTTTTGATGCGTATGGTGGAGTGGAAACGGCACACAAGCCGAGCACGCCATCTGCTGTAAAACAGTAGAAGAAATTGGTTTTGAACGCTTTCGAAATTTAGGAGGATAATTCGTAAGTGGAAGACACTTCTGTCCCTTTTGTTCTTCATGATTTGTTCTCTCTTTTAGGGGGCTGAGCCATGAGCTGAAGCTTGATACCTTATTTGCAGTAGTTTACATATGAAAGATCAGAGTTGCGTGTTTTAAGAACCCCATCTCTCTCTCTCTCTCTCTCTCTCTCTCTCTCTCTACACTTCACAAAGCACTTCGCTTCTCGTGGGAATCAAGAGAAGCTTCGCAAAAGTCGATTATGCAATTAGTGCTTTGTCAAACTTCTGGATGTTGATGTGCTGGGAACTATCAATAGAACATTGTCGTCTGTTAGCGATTTTAAGATCTACATCGAAAATAACAGACCCTTAATTAGATACATGATTCGAAGATCGATCTCAGAATTGGTGGATAAAAAAGAAAAGGCTAACTTGTACTAGAGATCAGATGGCTGCAACCTAAAAAGGAACATAAACTAGGCTTAGGAATAACTCAACAGCGTAAGTTCAAAGCAAACTTACAAGAAATTGAATAAACTTAGTAAATTCTGCAATCTCATTGAATGTGTATCATTCTTTTTCCCTAAGATATCATCTTATAGTCATAAGTCTTTAGGATCTCACTTTTCGTGTTGTAGACGTGTCTTCAAAAGTTAAAGTTTTGAATGAATCCCATATTTGTAATTTGAGCTCAGTGGGCTGGTATATAAATGGTATAAGGTTTGGTATCATGCCAACTATTTATTTATTTTTTAATGTATGCCAATCTACTTCTGCCACATGTCTGGCCATGATCTCCATCATATCATAGTTAAGCAATGCTGTTCTTTGACCGAAAAATAATTGTTCCTGCATCCCAACTGCATTTCTCTCGTGCATGCCAGCTGCCTATGCCGCCTGTTTGACCATGACCCCCATGTCCCGAGATTCTAGGGTCGTGATCTAATTGTCTCTACTTCTCTTTTTCCATGTTGTCATTGTTACAAATGGCTAATGCCAATCTCAGACATGCCAAATCTCCTTCTGGCCAAATTTATGGCAATAACAATCTAGTTGTCATAATTTCCATAACCCCTAATACGTGTAAAGCCGCCGACATCTTGCTATTGTCAATGCTTCAAGAAACCAATGCGGCTTTCAAAATTATTAATATATGCATCAATACCCCCTCAAATCAATACCTTGATTGACATATTCGACGTTCCTTTCATTTACACGTTAATACATCATATTAGGTAACATGTTAATACATTAATATTAGGAATATCTAATATATGACAATGAAGTTTTATTAGCTTCTTTGTCAGTGAAACATTATGAACTTAGCTCCATGGGATTGGGTTGGTGATTATTAAAAGAATAAACAGGTTCCAACTAAATGCACCGATATGATTTCAAAGCAGATATGCTGATATAATTAGCTTAATCGAACACCCCAAGTGTGTCGCGTATCCTTTTCAAGCAGTACTCCAAGCAGGAGGCAACACTTCTCAAGGGTTTACTCATGCTGCTGTTGTCTAAAGGCATGACAACTCTATTAAATATAAGGCGTCAACCGTTTCCGTAAGCAATATCTCCCACTATTGTCGTTATAGTACTATTAGTTGGCTACCCCTTCCCAACGTATTACAACAATCTGAATGTTGCAGCTAAAACTCTTAAAGCAACGTGTCTTTCTCTTAGTGCAACACAGCCCAAAAAAATTGCCTAAATAGTGAAAATAAGAATAATGAAGGTGCCAGATAGGAGCAGCTGAACTAGCTGGTTAGCCATTCATTCTGATTACCTGGGGGTGGGTGTTGAAGATGCTAGGTTTGCAAACCCTCTCCTTCTCCCTCTGTTTTCTCTTTTCTCTTTCCATATTTCTTCTTCTGAGCTATTTTGTTGATGTGGCGCTCACTTAGCGCCACGTCAGCATTCACTCGGCACCACATTAGTGTCAAGTGTGACTGAAGCTACTATGAAAAAGCCATGTTAGGCTTAAACTGGGCAGAGTTAACAAAAGTATTTTATTATCCTTTTTGAGTAAGGTTTTAAGATTTGATTGCACTATTTCTTAGTTGTAGGATTTAATCATGCAAATTAAAATAAAATCGCACTTTCCCTAGGACTTTAAGTGCAATTATTCGACAAAAAGAAAGTCTTCCTGAATTAACATGTAGAAGTTTTCATGAATTAGATGGTCAAAAGAAAATTAGGGTCTTCGAGCTATCCATTAGAGTGAATTAAAGAAATTGATGCTTCAAGAAACTTCCTTGGAACCTTAAGTTTTCTTGGAGTATTTTTTAACTTGGCTGTTTACTTTTTGCAAATCTTGTGACGCATGCATTTTGATTTCTTTTCCATCTTAAGCACCTATACTGTAATATAAATCGGGTTAATAGCTTATAATATGGTGAGAAAGTAATTATTTTTTACTTTTGATGGGTCCAAACGAGTAACCCCAAGGAAGAAACGAGGAACATGATACCAAAAACACCCATCTAGCTAGTATCAATAAGAGAGGTGCAAAAACATGTGGAATATACATATACACGATGGGGAGAGCCTGTATACAGCCAAATGAAAAGAATAATGACAGAGAAACTCTACAAATTTCAGGGTGTAAAAGATGAAGAAGTGGTATGAAAGGACTCAAAACAAATTCCTCCTTAGGGTTTGACCCAAGCAAACATTGCAATCGAAGAAGGAAAGTCAGCAAAAAATTAAATTGCTATATCACCCACATTTTTCACCACTAGCTTCGAATAAAAGAAGTAAAGAATATGTCCACATAAATGACGATTCGATCTTTCCAATTCTAAGATTTCGTCACATTTTCACCACGTCAAGTACATGCTTGGAACCCATGCCATTTTAAATAGGCTGATAATTTTTTGTCAAGAGTCCTTGCGCTCCGTTTGGCATTTCTGGGAAAGAACACGAGCATCTTTTCCCAGTTTGTTGACCGTGAATTGGCACGAAGCAACAAACCTTGAGCTCGAACCCTTTAGTATCCCAATCTTCCTTCTAGCCGGAGCGTCCACATGCAATGCAAACGTCAAGTGATTCTTGGTCCTTTTGCTCCTCAAGCTTTCTCGCATCTCCTTAGGTAATGCAGTATTTGATCCTTTGAGGACGATGTCAACGGCCTTCGATGTCTTCCGGTCCTGGTCGAATGCCACGAACTTTCCCGTCGCGATCGCCTTTTGTTTGAAGGCGAGCGAGACAGCCCCACCTTGCTTGTAGGTAAAGCTCGAATACGTGTTCGGGTTCTCGACCTTCAACTTGACGTCGTACACGAGTTTAGTATTTTTGTCATGCGACTTCGTCAGGTCCTTCACGACGAAATGGTCGACATGGAAATTAGGGTTTTTCAGCTTGAGGAAAACGGAGGAAACAATGGCGAGGATGCCGACGACGAGGACAATCACGATGATGGCCAAGAAGAGCCAACAGCAACAAGAAGAACAACACCACGACCGCTTTTTCGGCTCCGTGGGCTTCCGGTGGTGCTTGACAATCAAGGCGTTCTCCGGGGGCGGCACACGGTAGATCTGGTCTTTGGGGATCTGGACGACGTAGGTGTCGGAGGCGAACGCGTGCTCGGGGCTGTCGGGATTGGGGACAGGAGCCAGCTCGAGGCTGGCCTCTCGATGATCGCTGCCGCCACCGCCGCCGCCACTGTCGTGCTGGCGGCCGTTCGTGTGGGGAGGAGGTGGGAACCGCTCCTCCATGGGGAGATGGGGAGCGGTGGAAAGGAGTGGGAGGGATGAATTGTAATATCAGGTGAGAGGCTGGCTTGGCTTGCATGGGGGAAGGGTTTGGTGGTTGCACGAATTGGCTGGATATCGGGGGAGAGAGACGGTTTCACAAGGGGGAAAAGGTTATAATTAGAGATTGCTTTACTGGGTCAATCGGTTTCCTTAACGGTTCCTAATATACATTAAGTCTTTTTTGTTGCTGAAGGCCTCGCGACTATCCATTAGCATCGATTCGCTGGTGGGACGTGTAAAAGATTAGCTCGTTGCGAGGAGGAAGAACGCCATTCAGACGTAACGAACGAGCTCAGGCAAAAACTTGGTCAATTCTCATCATTTCGTAGATAGAAATTCGGAACTTAGGCAAAAACTTTGGTAATATTTTTCACAATTTTTCGACCACGCAACGTTCAACAATTATATGACAATTTTCGCGTGCTTCAACTGAGGTCAGATTCGGTTCTTCGCCAAAAGGACTCGACAATCAAAAACATATTAGCTGTGCTCGAATCATGGGATCCACTTAGATGATGTGGAGCTTACATGGACACAGTTGATGATCCAACAGTTCATGCAAGCTAGATCACATTATCTAGGTGTGGGCAATACCTTCTCTTGACAATCTACCAAGAGGAGGTGGAAATCATACACGTAGCATTATGTTAGCATATCGCCGAGGGATGTAAGGTGAGAGTCCTAAACTTGATCATGTTAATTTAAATGAAGCCCATTAAATTTGTAATGGACAAATTGGGCCAAAAATAATGAAAATATGTTAGATGATATCGTATATTGTCAAGAAACCTTGATAAGTTTTGTAAAGTTTAGTGAATTTCAATTTCATATAGCAAATGTCTTGGACTATCGTTTAGTAGTCATATGTTTCCAAAAATTCTAATGTGGTGGTCAAACAGAGCCATAATAACCCTAAATGTCTCTGAGAGAAAAAAATGATGTGATCAGCATCACCAAGGATGGGGTCACATGACTCCAAGATTAGGTGAGGTCGATCTACTGCACCTAAGGATGTGGGAGTCAAGCAACCCTCATAAAACATAAACACACACACTCTCTTTGATATGATCAATTTTACTATTTTTTTTTTAAAACAAGTTATTCAATTTTGACATTAATTTAATAATATTCAAAAGCATGACAAGAACTGACAGTGATTTTATAAGTCTATGTTTTTTCATTATATCCATCATTTTTTTGAACACGTGACAAGACATAACTAAATAAAAGAATGTCTCATTGTACCCTATGATATTCCACCCGATTTGAATTGAGAGAACCAAAAGCAATCTAAAAGTTTAAGTTCAGATGGAAAGTTCAATGTGAACTGAGAAATTGAAGGCACAACTTCCCCATTGGATTTCTCCTGTCTAAACCACTGATTTTATAAATGAAAGCAGTGAAACCTGTTATTCAATATTTGTAGCCTTGCTTTCTGCTTTAGAAAGGCTTAATCCCAAAAGGCCCGGCCTGAGGCCCACCGGTACGAATCCAACATACCCATCGAGGGAGAGGGGAGGCAGTGGCCCTTTCTTGATCTCCCTCAGCCCCTTATTCTCCTATCCTCTGAAAATGTGATTAACAAGAACTTGGAAGCACACCAATCTTTATCAGACATTAAATCTAAACTTGGCCATACTATAATAGGAAACCGTCCCTAGCATTCTTTAGAGATTGTCGGGAAACTGCATGACGCCAAGGATCGACACACCATGTAGTCCTAATCGGGATCTCGACACTTAAACTCAAGTCATGGCCAACTCGCCTAGCTCACTTGCTCACTTGCGCTCCACACATCTAGCTTGTATGCTCAATCTATCCGCACGCACATGCAATGCACAGTCATGGGCAGCAGAGAAATTCAAATAAGTGAATCACATCAAACACTCAATGAAAAGCTGCCACGACATACCCTGGCTAAAATATCTAGCATTTATTCTCAATAACAAAGATGACCACGAATCTAGTTTGAGTCATCACAAAAAAGACTTTACTAGCAAAATAATAGAAACACAATGGGAAAATAACACGAATGGTCCATCAACTTTTGTCCAATGTATGATGTGGTCCCTGAAATTTTGTTCAATGTGTAATGTAGTCCCTAAGTTTTTAATTTGTTTAATGTAATCCTGAACTTTTAATAGATATTTAATTTAATATCATGGATAATATTGAACATTGTTGTATATTTTAGAGACTAAATTGAACATATATAAATAGTTCAGGGATTACATTGAACAAATTGAAATTTCATGGACCACATTGAACATTAACTAAATTTTAAAGACCATATCGAACAAGTTAAATTTGAGTTCACATTGCAGATTGGATCAAAATTTAAGAATAATTTGTATCATTGTTTCCAAACATAAAAATAAGAAAAAGAATGAGGGCGGCGTCTACCAAATCATGGAGGGAGGAAGAACGGAATCTATCTTGGGCCCGGAAGGAAGCCAAGTCCCTCACTCCTCTTCCCCACAGATGAATCGAGTACATGCATCCCGGATCGAGCGGAGCACATGCGCCTTTCCTCTACGAGCACATTAAACAATGTCACTCTCATTCGATTTGCTGGCTTTTGGCGCAGCTTTTCTCTGCCCCGTTTTGCTTTTGCACTCGACTCTTTTCTTTCAAGCAACCAAAAAACTTGAGGTTCACAAGCTCATCGACTTTACTCTGCATGGACCCAAGTCTATGGAGAAAGCAAGGTCACATCGTCGCATCATGCAACACTAATTGAGGCTAATCGGCCTTGGCGACGAGTGCTCCGACTTATCCTGGATCTAGCTCGGCGAGCATTTTGGAACATCTTTAGACAGCAATCAACCCGGGTTGCTTCTACCCTAATTCACGGCACTAAGTGAACCCGGCACACGTAGAGCATCGTGCATCTCGCTAGATTAGTTAGTTAATCTTGCAACTTTGGTATTATGAAAAAGGTGGATTTATGGTGGTAGAATAGCCGAAGAAAGGTCCCAAACCAAAAGGCGAGAGAGGGCCTAAATCGATCCTCATCCTAACACGCAAGGTGGGTAATGGGTTGAGGGGCCAAACCCCTTGCACGCTCTCGATTGCTAGCCGCATCCATAATTGCATCCTCATTCCTCACTCAAAAACCCTTCTCAAACTTTTGGGTGGCCCCCGAAATTCTCTTTTTTCTTGGCCTTTCATAAAGATACTCATGAGGAAGAATTAAGAACGAATACTTCGAGCTTGAATCTTATCAAATCCTAAAAAAGTTCTATAAATTGACTTATCATGTCATGGAGGTGTCCCCATTCGATAAAGAAAAGAAGCAAAAGCCAAATGATTTCGTTTAGCTTACATAATAGGTTCTCTGACAAAGCAGATCAAACCAATCGCCTCGATCTTTGTTTATCATTCTTCATGTCTCTGCAATGTCCAGGTCCATACATCAAGGAAGTAATTCGCTCCGCAAATCTTTGACTTTACTCTTTTACACGGAAGTACACTTTGTGTTGACATAACATAGATATGTTTGGATAGAAACCTGTTCAGACTTTCTTGGTAGCCCCTTGTTTCTAGTCATTCGTTCTATACACAACTCGGCCAAATACAGTTCTAGTTTTAGTGCGTTCACAATCTCCTAGGCCCAAAATACTTAGTTTAATAAATAATTTCTTCAAGCCTAATCATGATTACCCCTACATTTAGGGAAAAATTATCTAATCAATCCTAAACTTTTCATTTTTGCTAATTGAGTTCTAAACATTAATGTGAAATTTCAATGTAATCTCTCTCGCCAATATCTGCAAAAGTTGCCAACCTAACAAAATGCCACAAAAGACAGTCGGTGAAAATTGGATTATTGCTTGAGTGATTTCAAAAGATAATTGATCAAAAGGATTACACTGAAATTTTATACAAATACTTATAATTCAATTGGTCAAATTAAAAAGTATAGGATTGAATTTGTATAGATACAATATGTTTAGGATGGTTCAGTTAATTTTCTCCTACATAGTTTCAGGCATTAACGGCTGCCAGTTTTTGCTACGTGGATGGAGCGTAAATAAATATTTTCTCGCATCGTTAAGCTAGAGGGTTGTCCAAGGAGTGAAGTCCAAACGTGTTTGCAAATGAACTGCGACAAAAAGTGTCCTCTGACAACGAGCCAATCTGAATGACCACAAGTTGAAAGCGGGAAAGGTAAAGCTAAAAAGGAGAGGGCAATTGAGTGGTGGCTGATGCTCCAGTGGCCAATGGGAATGGACAGTGAATATGATCTGGCCGAAGGCATAGAAGATGAGGGGCAGGACAGTTCTGTGGGCAGTGTGTTGGGCTTTTTTTAACTTTGATCTGTCTTACAATTTACATTAAACAACGCTAAAGTATACTAACACTGGTTTACAAGATTAGTATACTACCCGGTGTAGTAGATTCTCGTTAGGAGTTTAGCATAACCCCCTTGTTTAAAGACGAGCTTATGGTATGCCACATCGGTTTGCAATTCGTATACAAATGTAGTTGTCCGAGCTCAATGTACCGGGCATCATATGCAAATATTTAATGGGCCTGGCAATCTTTTGATTGGAAAAAGTAAAGGCCAAGAAAGAACCTCTTCTTGAACCGTGACCCCATTTCAATTGGGAAGCAAAAAGCAGTGTCAAACACACCCCCACCCCAATGAACTAGCAAATTGTAAAAGAAAGAAACCAAAAGAAAGAGCAGAAGAAAAGGCAAACAAAAGCGGTCCCTCCTCCCCCTTTCCTGCCCTCCCAACTTTCTTTAAAACGCACCAGCAAATCACACCTCAAAAGCCCATAGGCACACACGGTGCAGAACCAACTCACAAAGATCATCGAAGTCACAAACTGACCAGCAAAGACAGAAGTCCTAGGGAGAAGAAACGAGAAAAGAGAGGAGACACCATGAGAAGAAGAGATGCAATCAAATTAGGAGCTCCTTCAGCGGATTTCCTAGTGTGCTTCCCTCCTAGGACCCACTTAAAGCTGTTGCCAAAGCCGGTTAGTAGTCCGGCGAGACACTCGGAACCCAACAAACTCCACCCCCACTCCCACCCCCACCAGCAGCCACCACGGCACCGCCATCACCGGTCCAAATCTTTCACCAAAGGTGCCCAAGCAAGCCCTGTCTTATGGATCAAAACCAAGCAAATTGGCCCGGTGACGTCTGAGCCGACCTCCCCAAAAGTCACGTGTGCCGGGCAGATCAAGGTCAAGACCAAGACTGGAGCTTGCAAGAGCTGGCAATCAGTGATGGCAGAGATCGAAAGGATTCACAACAATGACAAGCGTAAGAAGAGGCCGACTTGGGGGGAGGCGCTTGGCTTCAACAAGGACATAATGCAGTTCTTGACATGTTTGAAGAACATAAAGTTTAATTTTCGATGTTTTGGCTCTTTTCCCGATGCACAGATCACTAGTGATGAAGAAGATGAGGAAGACAACGAATGTCGTGACCATGACAACAACCGCGTGGCAATAGACAGAAATGATAACAATGAGACTTCAAGGCCCGTATTCTCTAAATGGTTTATGGTGTTACAGGAGGGAAATACCAAGATCAAGGACTTATCCAAACACGACAGGAAAGAGAAAGGAAGGTCTTGGGATGATGGGTCATTGGATGCACCTGTTGCTCCTCCGCCAAATGCCCTGTTGCTTATGCGGTGTCGGTCTGCTCCGGCAAAGGCCTGGCTGGTCGAAGGAGAAGAACAAGAACAAGGTGAGAATCGTGGAGATAATGAGATCGAGCAAGAAGTGAATAGAGAATTAGAGACCAAGAAGAACTTGCAATTTTTAATGGACGAGGCAAAGAGGGAAGAAGAAGCGGAGAGGAAGCAGAAAGAGTCCTTCATGATGAGATACGATGCAGATTACTATAATATTTCAACCGATATCGCAAAGGAAACTTGGGTATCCGGCGGACTGAAAGATGCGCTGTTGAGAAGTCGAAGTTCCAAGAGTTGATGTTGGCAGCTATATGGTTTTTTTATATTTTGTTTTCTTCTTCCTTTTTTGCTTTCTTGTGGTTTGTTTCTCCAGATACTGTCTTCCCAGGGGACAGAGGACTGCTAATACCAATCTCTGGAAGTATTATCGTTTTCGACCACGGTTTAACATTGATTGCAACTGTACAGCTTCCTGGAATCCTATCAGCATCAGTGTAAATCTCGGATTGTACTCATCGATCTATATAAAGATTGCGTTGCTTCGATTGTTTAATCTCCAACTTCTTCTGCATGTTCTGTATCGTTATGACAATGGGGTCCTTTACTTAGTAAAGCCTGAGTCTTATGCACTTAGAAAGAGAATTAGGAATATGCCATAGTTGAGACAAAACGGGTGGAATACGAACAGAGGATTGTAATTTGTACCTTCACAAGGATAATTTGAGCATCGAAGAGTTCGTTATTTTGCATTTTCTGAGGAATGTGTCCCTGATATCCTCGACCGATGTTTGTGCGGTACTGGTCAGTGGTCACCACTTTTTCGTCTCGCATATTAGGAACATCAAGATACATCAATTTGTTCTTTCCATTCGGACATTCTGCGAGAGAAACTGACAGGGAAACACAGCATAGTTGGAGGGGGGCAAAACTCGGCTTTTTCAGTGACTATGTGGAGGGGAAAAAGTAAGAGTTGGCAGAGACATATTAATGCAATTACTCGCAATTTTATCATCTCCTAGGATGGGCCAACATCAAGAGACCTAAGTTCGACAATTAACATATCCAGCTGCACTTGATTTCATTCAAAAGTTTATGCCCATGATCAAGCTTGATAGATAAACCGTTCCATACCATAGCTCTTATCCAATTGGAGACTCTACTATACCAATATCTTCCCAAGACATACTAATAAGTCAAGGGCGTCAATACTGTATGGAGCAACCTAACGATTTTCCTAACAGTGTCCTGCCAAACTCAAACCTATAAATCCTTATTTTGCTATGCGCCGGTAGATTCCTACTGACCAGGGTCTATTATTTCAGCGGCAAAGTAGCAGCTCCAGAACTAGAACATTTACACGGAACTTGAACTAGCATGTAAGGATGGAAGCAGTAAGGGAAGCTGAGACTTGGTAAACATTATCAAACGGAGTTCATGCTTGTAAGAAAGGGAATTGACAGTGGCCGGCATGGGCCTCTCAGGAAATTTGCCGTCAGTTGCTTCTTTACCTGAAACAGCAAACAGGAAAAACTCAACTATTTTGCAGTTAGGCTTTGACCATAGCAACGCGACGCAACAGCACTTGAGCCTGCCCTCGAAACAATTCATCTCACATGATTAAGGTTAAATAGCCTGCAATGCCTCTATTAAGAGCACTTTGAACATACAGCAATCCTTGTTTACTGAATGTTACCTAGCTATTTAAGTCTTTCATCCATCGTTACAGTATCTGTCACCAAGATCCGGCATCAATTCAGTTGCTGCCACCAAATTTCCATTCCACATAAGAGCAATTTTAGCATTCATAAAAAGTATGCACATTGCAAATGATGAAACTGTCAGTGTGAACTTGCAAACTATCAAAGTTCAGAGAATGAGCAACCACCTAAAAGACTAAATGAAAGTGGGATGTTGCAGTTGGTCCTTTGAGAGCATCTCTAAAAGCTATTTATTTCTTTCTATTTCATATTTGTCGGGAACTATGTAGACCCACCAGTGCTTCGGCATCGTGTTGGGTTTCACATGTGTGATAACCTCCAAAATAACGACGTGTTCCCCCAATTAATCCTTGATTGGGGGCTACTCTGATAGAATTATAGAGAAGAATAAAATCTTTAGCAAATTAAAGTTTGTTAACAAATTTATCATCCTATATGTCAATTGAATATTTGTAAGATTCTAAGCAAGGACAATGAGCATGTTCATGATTTTTAGATGGCAATTTGGAAGAAATAAAATTTTAAATGGCGGTTCAAAATGTCTAAGAAGCTGTTGAAATGAGAATTCGAGCCAAGAAAAATAGACTAAAAGTGGAAATTTTAAATTCTAAAGAAACTATATGAGTCAAAATACAAGATAAAAGAAAAATAACAGGCCTTATATTAATTCCAAGAGGACAGTCTATTATAGATTGTCAATGAACAGGTTATTTAAATTACATGCCTGTAAACCGCACCAACGCAGGGTTACGGCATACAACAATAGAACCAACAAGACAACAATCAAATGCACTTATTCTGATGCAAAACGCTGGTAAAAATTGGAGCTGAAGAGACGATTGACTGTTCAGCTGGGTTTTGTAGCAGATATCATCACGAAACGCCGATTCCTGGTACATTTGAAATCTTCCAGTCCACATGTTTTGCAGAGATCTTCTAGTTCATGTTCTGATAGGAAGATTTGGCCTCCTGATATCCGGAACATATTCTACATCGCCAAACAGAATCCAACATCAGGTTTCGATCTTAGCTTAATGTTACAAATTTCAGTCACATCACTGAAGAAGAAAATCATCTTGATCAGAACAAGAATTGGAGATAGACAACCATCTTTTCCACATAGAGTGCCTCGTAACAGGGTGTTTTGGAATAAGAGACATACAAAGTACTCGTCCAAACGATGTACCTTTTGCATAAGCTTCGAGAAAGGGTTGAGAGCATAAGGACCGTCGTAGATGAAGGTTGTGGCAATGAATATTCCACCAGGCCGCAGAACTCGACTTATTTCAGCGACCTACAACACCAAAGGGGCATTATAGGACATCATATGCTAGTGAAAATCAAAGAATTAGTACAACATATTGTCTGCACTCTGTTGGTGAAAGGGTCTTGAGTGTACGAACTTGTATGACAGAGAAAAAGCAGGGTTAGAAAAACTCAAAAATCCTTACAGCTAATGAAGGAGAAGACCAACAATGAACAGCAGCACCGGCATGCACAGCATCCACAGAACTCGAAACAAAAGGGAGTCTTGAAATATCAGCTCTAACAAGAATCAAGTCCCTAAAGCAAATTGAAAGATTTAGCCAAATACAATACTGGAGAGCTTGATGAGGACAAAATCCCTTCTAGATTTCTTTTTATTGCGCCCAAATTAGATGAAGTTGCAACCACCAATTATATGAGATAAGGGTCAAAGCCTCACTCCTTAGGGAAGTTCTCCTCCTTCTTAATGAATTCATAGCATTCCCGGAGCATGTTTTCTGAGTAATCAAGTGCGACGACAAGGGAAAACAGCCCACTCTTGGCGAAGAGCCTGGTAAATGGACCACTGCCACAACTAGCATCAATGATATTCCCACCTAGGACGGGCTCAAGATACCCTTTAATCAACTCAAACTGCAATCAAAGTCTTTAAGTTGATAAGCAAGTACAGATAAAGAGATTCCAACTAAATGAAACAATTCTCTCGTATTCTTCAAGAAGTATTCGAATAATATGAGCTATATAATCAGCAGCAGCAAGACAGTTCACACTCCGTTTTCCGTATCCGACAGAGCGACATTTGCATTGAGCTAGGCAATTGAAATCAGAAGGCAAGTTATTGGTCATCCTCAACTCATTATGAAGAACATTTTACTGGACCAGAGATGAGATATAGATTAAATTCTACCAGAAAACTCATTGCTTTTCATGTTCTTTTGGAAATACAGTGATGACTGAATCATGAAATAGGAGATTGTTAATAACCTCCTTTTGAGGACCAGGCCATCCTCCCACTGCAGAAAATCCTTGACGCCAGCCCCTCTCATAGATATATGAGATCAGCGGTAACCTGCAAAGATCAATATGATATACAACCAGTGCTCTTAGGCGTATAAACATATCATTACATTCATCCTCAACCAAGAAGAAAATCACCAAGAGCAGAACAGAACTTGCAAGACATGAGATCAATGCACTTTTGAAGGTTATCCTACCCAAGTACAAGGGTCAGTGGACTCGACTGTTATACCGGCTGAAAAGGAACAAATACCACAAACCTGAAAAATTCCGTGGCTGGGGCCATGGCTTCAGTATATTCCTTGGCTCCACTCGAGGCCACAAGCTCGAGATGAGTTTTGTTGCCCAAATAAGTCTTCTTACAGGTGCTACATAGCAAAGTAGACTCGGACAAAGTATCCCTGCACAAATAATGAAGTCATATGATGATGGAGCTGAGTCGAACAAAACCAAACTGAGAGCTTAAGATCTCCTGTGACTAATGTAAATGTTAGTCATCCCTTTAGCTTTCATCCTACTGAGGAATCGACGGACTTACATGGATAGTGCAGGACCCACATGCGTTAGAGGGTGGTAACATATCGGACAAGCCAAAATGCCCTTCTTGGAGGCAACCTTCTCATCAACTACAATAGGATCCTGCAACACGAACAAATTGCTGAAGCAAACTGGGAACCAATTTTCTAGCTGCAAAGCATTGGAATCTGTTGATCCTTGCAGATTCGTTGCGATCAGAGCTGACCATTTTAAGTCGACTAAACGAATTTTTGTTTATCAATGCCTTGGATGATCCTTTATACATCCCCGAATCTCCGACATACACAGGATATCAAAGGATGAGTTCTTGCGCTCGACTTTTCAAGACTCCTCACTACTAAGGCAGAATGCCAGAAAATGCATAAAGGGGAGCACTATATACTTCAATTTTCGTTATTCTTAAGCCAAAAAAGGATCAAGTTGCATATTTTCGACGGTACCACGATTCGAATCATCTCGGCTTCTAAGACATGATATAAATGATCAAACTGAGGGCCACAAAATCCGACGGAAACTCGATCGGCACCTCAGAAGCATCGCTCTCTGCTTTCGCCGTTTCGTTTTACTTCCTTATCGAATTGCTCCTGTGTTGCTCGTGATCTAACATATCCTTTCACCGAAACGCGATGTGAAAAAAAAAAAGAAGAGATTCAGAGCAGAGAAAAGAGAGATGGAGCATCTCACCGGCGTCGCTGTTTGAACAGCGGCTCTCACTCTCGCGGCATGAACTCGCCTGCTGAAGAGCGAGGAGCCGGGCACCGAGGTGAAAGCAACACGCCTCCGGGGACCGAGTTGACTTGGCCGAGCCACGGCGAGGAAGTTGCTGCCGGCGAGCGTCGCCATGACTCTCTCTCTCTCTCTCTCTCTCCCTCTCTCTCTCTGCCAACTGAGATAACGAGGTACAGAGGAAGTCGCGCAGAAAATGTAGTATATGTCTCGTTTCGTTTAATCGACGAGGGCGGGGGTGGTCCGACAGTTTTTAAAGTAGGAGACGCCCAATGTCTGCTCAGCCAAAACTAACGTTAGCGTCATCACGAAAATAAATTATTCTATCATTTCTCTTCTATTTTACTAAAATTATTTCGTTTTTTTTTTTTTTTTTTTTTGGCGTGCTTGTTGTAAAGATTAAGATTGAGAGAAAGGCCTGCAGTTATGTCTGCCATGGGTTGGGTTGAGCCTGAAGCCCCTTTAAAATTATTCTATCATTTCTCTTTCTTCTTCTTCTTCTTTTTCTTTCTTTTTATTTATTTATTTTAACGGTTCTAACTCTAGTGGTAATTTTGTCTCGAATTGCCTTTGGAGTAGAGGTGTGCAAAGGAATCGAGAGTTGCTTGGATCGTTTGGAACCGAACTGGACCCGCCTAGAATGTGTGATTCTTAAGAGAACCTAGGTTCGGTTCTTAGTTCCAATTTATGAAAACCAGTAGATACCGGTCCCCGATTTCCAATTCCATGGGCAGATCTGCCCGCCGCCTAATTATATTAATATATTAAATTTTAATATTAAAAAAATTCAAAATTAGTAAATGTAAAATATTTGATTGAGCTTGAGTATAACAGCTTCTCCTATTTAGATTCTGACCAACACCCATCATGCCATTGATTCTCTAAGTTAGACATAAACATTTTTTTCCACAGAACTCGATGTGGATTTTTTTCAAACTCACTCTCGATTCAACCCATCAATGCAAGCTATGCTCAAGGTGGTGATGGAAAAATTCGAAAGCTTGTGCCGAATCCAATAATTTTCACGAGGGAAACGTGAGATTTCAAGGGGTTGTTATACCTAGAGGAGAAAAGCAATCTAAAAGGAGTGACATATGGGTACCAGAATGTTTTTTCCTCCTTATCATTGTTTGAGTTAGACTTAACGTTGGTTGCTAGCTTTTGGTTACGTAAGTCTAGATCAACAATATTTCATTGATTTTCGTGAGACTGTTCCATGGATCCAGGAACTAGACCTGAGGATCGAGGTCCGATCCGATTCTCGAGTGGATCATGCTAACATGACATTTTTCAATTCCAAATTTTCAAAACTAGTCTTTAGTGGGCGGTTCCCGGTTCTAGGGTGGAAACCGCTCACTCAGACCGTGCACACTCCTGCTTTTGAGATAGGTGTTGACGTGATGTTTTTAAAATAAAATGTGTTTTCATGTTATTGTCATATTAGGTATTCATAGGGACCGCCATCATGGCACTTGTTGAGTATACTTCATTATTATTATTTTAATTTTCAAGATATCAAATGTATATAATACAAGATCCATTGGCGAAATAAAAATCATAACGTTACCTTGATCGGTTGCTCGACAAGTTGCCTTCGAGGGCCCTCTTTACCAAAAATCCAAGGATTTTTTATGCATTGGGCTCATCTAGTAGCTTCATACAAAGCACAGTATGTTTAAGGACTACCTTTTTATATATATGTGTACATACTAGCAAATATGCCGAATATTGAACAGATTAACCATCTTGTGTATCATCTACTCATGATCGCATAGGTCAATTAGTGCTTGTTTTATTCATATTTTAATACCTATTGTTAAAGAGTAATGTCACGCTTACGGTGCTTTTATCAAGTAATACGACAGATTGGGAAGTCTATTGTGAAATTAGCAGGACCATATTCAGTACTAATCGGCATTCACGACGTCAATTCGTAAAACGAATATTTTAATACGAACTTTTGTACACCTAGCAACTAGCATTATTCTTCCCCCAAAGTTTCTGCTCACGGTGCGTTGACCTCGATTGCTCCTGTCTGTATGCCTTGCAAAATAATTAGCTAACTGTGAAGCCGGCCTAGGGTGGACCCATCCACAATTGGGCTTGGGCCTATGTGGCCCAATATTGGGCCCGGCCCACCTTAACCAGCTTCGAACAGTGGGCCAGTCAAGAGCCATACAAAGCCTGGGCCGCAGAAAATTAGGTCCATTGTTCTACTACATCAAAGCACCATGCACCACTCCAGGTTAGCGAGATCGAACCCTTTTTTTTTTCCCCAAACGGGATCATTATATTCTTTTTCGTGAGAAAAAGAAAAAAGTGGGAAAAAGAAATAGATGTAGAGTTTATTCCTCAATTTATGATAACGGAGAATACCAAGTGTTTGGCTATCCAATGTCCAATGAGCATAAAGTGTCCAATTCATGGGTGGAAGAGTTACAACGATAAAAATCATATGGATAATTGTACTAATAATTCCAAATTCTATTGACACAACATCGAAATTTATTGTCATAATATCGATGGACTAAAATAGGTTTTATGACCACAAGTCCACTGTGCTGAGTTGGCGAGCAAGTTTCTCACGATTCCAACTTCTTAGTTTGATTGCTTAAAATGACAATCATTTAATACAACATAGTGTCAAATTAGTTGATATCGAAAAAACCTTTCAAAATTCAAACCGAGAGTTTACACGTCCATATGTTTAAACATGTAAGAGGCAGAATTCGAAAAGTGAATTAAAGGCAAACGCATTTTACGCGACTCTTAAAAGTGCTTGACAAGTCCCTTATAATTGCAATGCCTCCAAAGTCATCGACCACAAATTAGGGGCTACTTCGTTTAGCTTCAAGTGTTGTGACTTCGGCACGTATATAACCGGACATTACAAAACTACACACCGTAGTAGTCTACGACACTGGTTATTGTAGCTCGATCAAGAGCAAGATTAGGATCTAAAATACCTGCCAATCGGAAGTATAATAATTTTCGGTGAGATTTGGTGGGCTTTTGGCACATGCCGGGGCGCATCAATCTGCGGTCACGGAGGAGGGCGGTTCCAAATTTCAAATTCGTATCTTTTCTTGATTTGTTGTTTCTTGGATAAGCCCACCCTTTCTCCTCCCGAGTTTGAAAAAGATGGGAGAAAACAGAGAATACCCCAGATCGATCATCACCAAAAAATTTATCCGTTAATACAATAATTCCACCCATCTCTCTCTCTCTCTCTCTCTCTCTCTCTGTCTCTCTCTTCCTTCAAGCATTCAATTCAAATCCCTTTTCTTTGCTTATAAAAAAGGAGCAGCAGCATCAGCAAGAGAGAGACACAGAGATAGAGAGAGAGAGAGAGGAGAAGAGTAGCTGCTACTCCAATATACATTTTGTTCCACTTCCCCTATCTTCTCTATATATTCAAAGCTCCTGCTCGAGCTCTAAGGCAAAGCAAGAACCTGCCCCTACCCACGAATCTTCGAGATCTCGAGGTCAACCCCGTCATTTCACCCCTACCCCCCCTCTTCCTCTGCTTTTTCTATTTCTTCCCTCTCTTCTTCTCCTCTGTGTTCAGAAGAGAACTCCGGGTTCTTGCATTGCGAGGGGAGAGGTTTGTTTGGCGTGACTTCTTTCGTGGGTACTTTTTGTTTCTCGCTTGTTTGCTGTCGGGGAAGAAAGAAAAGAAAATGGAGAGGAGCACGCCGGTGAGGAAGCCTCACACTTCGACTTCAGATCTGCTCACGTGGTCCGAGACTCCTCCTCCCCACGATTCGGTCGCGCCCGGCTCGGCTTCTTCTCGCTCCAATGCTCGGTCTCACCAGGTACGCCCTTGCTCGATTCGTTCTTGATCTTTCTTTTCAGTTTCTTATTTGATGCGATAAGTGTGCTTCTGCCTCTTTTATTTTTTTGGGTCTTTGGATTTCCTTTGATGGGTTGTTCTGGGGAATGATGGGTAGCCTTCGGATGGGATCAGCAAGGTGGTGTTTGGAGGTCAAGTGACTGATGAGGAAGCTGAGGATTTGAACAAAAGGTTAGATCTGCTCTTCTTGTCTTTTTTTTTTTTCCCTCTCCCTGTTTGTTGATGATGTTTTGTGTTTCATTTGGCGGAATGGGTCGTTGTGGCAATTTGGTTTTTCTCCGCCGTTTCAGCTAATTGTCCGCATTCTTCATGTTCTGCACTGCTTTGGATTTTCTATCTTCAGAAATTATGGTCGGATTGTATGGTATAGGTACAGTGTGGATGTATAGTGATCGATCTGCGGGAAATGAGGGCAGAAACTTCATTTCCAGCATAATAATCTTTATCACCTCCATTTTAAATTACAAAAAAAGGGTAATTTTTTGGGTTGGCTGTTGATGGAGTAATCTTGGTCAATTGGGTGGATCTTAGAACCTCAGATGCCTCTGTAGGTCGAGGTTGATCATTTTCCTTGGCCTTAGGAGTCTGGTTGGTTTCTTGAACTTGATTCTGTTGCAAGCTCTCGTGTCTAATTGAGCTAGTTCAGTCATTCCCTTCCATAATTTGTAGTAATTAGATGGAAAGAGTAAGTTCGTTAAATGTCAAGATTCAGGAAGTAAATATCTCTTTGGCGACTGTCATGGGGCTCCTTCAATGTTTATTGAGCTTCTGTGATCATGAAAATGCCGATCTGATCATCCCATTGACAATCTACCCATCTCCAATCTAGATACAATTGTAATAGGTGCTTAACTAATGTTAACTTCTTTTTGATGTCTTTTCAATTTGCGCTTTGTGAAATATTTTATTGACATGTAAAAGCTCTAGTCCATCTAAAACTAGGTTGTTCTTAGTCAATGCATGGAAAGGAGATGGCATTTTGCTCAGGATTGGTAAGTCACACATGATGCATTGTCGACACCCTTCCGAAGTGCTGCAATAGAAACAACTATTTGTTTTTAAATTAGGAAAAGCTTAAATCCATGTATAACATGTGCATACAGAAAAGTCATTATATATACAATATCAAATGCATGCACCCACAAACATGTCCGTCTAAAAAGCCAGTTACTTGGCTATCTATCTATCTATTTTTGTAGACAAACTGAATGGGGATGGATATTTGACACAAATGCGCATGCACCCACGCAAACACACACGAGCTTGCGTATTTGCTCGTGGGCACACACTCATACACATATGACCTTTTAGATCCTCCTTATCAAGAGAGTTTCATAACCTTTCATAGTGCCTTTGCGCTTTGGTATTGCTTATTGTGGCTTTTTCCTCATCTTCTTCTCCATAGAATAGTGCTTTTGTAATCTTCCAGGAAACCTTGTTCTGGCTACAAGATGAAAGAAATTACTGGTAGTGGGATTTTTGCTGCCAATGGGGAGGATGATTCACTACAACCTGGAAGTGCTAACCCTGCTTCAAATAACAAAACAGGAATAAGGATGTACCAGGTATGTTTTACTATGCTGATTGCTTTTGACCTATTAAATTGGTGTTGAGTCCATCATGATGTAAGCTCTTTTGGTGGTTGATATTACTAGCAAGCCCTTGCTGGCATCAGTCACATCTCGTTTGCTGAAGAAGAAAGCATTTCTCCCAAAAAGCCTACCACTCTTCCTGAGGTTGCAAAGCAGCGAGAACTGAGTGGAACGTTGGAATGCGAGTCCGACATGAAGTTGAATAAGCAAATATCTGATGCCAAGTGCAAGGAATTGAGTGGACATGATATTTTTGCTCCTCCTCCAGAAATTTTGCCAAGGCCACTGGCTGCACGGGCATTGGACAGCAATCAAGACATGGGAGAACCTGCACCGCGTCATGTCCGGACTTCTGTTAAAGTCTCTAATGTGAGTGAAATATATATTTACGGTAACATGCTCTTCTGTTAAAGTTTCTTCAGGTCTTCTGTTTATTTTAGCAATGGAGTTCAATAGCCTCACTGATAGATTCTCTGATTTCATCAGCCTGCTGGAGGTCAGAGCAGTATTACCTCCAATGAGGATCCCGTGATGAAAACTGCCAAGAAAATCTATGACAAGAAATTCTCCGAGCTCTCTGGAAACAACGTCTTCAAGGGTGATGCGCCTCCTACGTCTGCGGAGAAATCACTGAGTTCAGCTAAAATGAGAGAGATTAGTGGCAACGACATCTTTGCCGATGGAAAGGCAGAGTCTAGAGACTACTTCGGTGGCGTTCGCAAGCCTCCAGGTGGCGAGAGCAGCATTGCGTTGGTTTAACCAAGCTTAGGCCTAACAGTTTATGTTTCAAATTGTGTTATTCCTAGTGGGATTTGGTCTCATTTGACACTTTCGGAGTGTGGGGTTTGGGAATTGTGTTTCAACTCTGAACTTATTGACTAGATGTACGAACTGTTTGCGGACCGGTGTGTTTATAGCATTGGTTTCTTCAGATTCAGAGGAGATTTCAAACTGATTTGTGCTTCAAATTGAATTCTCTGGTTCTTTTCCAGTGGAAGTGTCAAATAGATCAATGGTTTTCTAAAAGAACTTTCTATCCCATCCATGCTCAAGATGTAGCTTCAAGCTCTGTTTATGCTCATCATATTAAGGATATGTCACCACCGTATACCTTTCCAATCGCATCAAATTGACCTGTAATGGATTGCAACTTACAAGGGTTTTGGCAATAAGTTTTGGATATGTTACTTATACTAAATAAGAAAACCATGCCGATCCAAACTCCATGCGAAGAAAAGTCCCTTGCCGCTGGGAGTGTCTTGCTGACGGTGTTGCTGACAGGTTCTAGGGAAGGCGCATGCTCTGCTGACAAGCCTGACTTGGTTTGGAGATTGGAGGACAATCATGCCTCACTTCATGTACCAGCATCTCTCTTGCTCTTGACAGGTGGGGAAACTTTTGCTTTTCCATCCATCAAGTTGGTGCTCTTTCGGCCGTCAATTTGCTTCCCTACTTTTTTCCTTTTTCTTTTTTGGGCCTACTCCAAGTTTTGAACTTAGAAATCACCCCTGGAAACCCATCTCCAACAGGCCGCATCCCCTACAGGCCGTGTGCTTGTTGGCACTTCCCTCTTGGGATTTTAAACTGATCTAAACCCGCAATGGATTAATTGATAAGGCTTCCTATGGTGTGCTGTGAAATGTTCCATCGCCATCACATCATGGTTATACTTATTGAGATTTGCCTCGGATCAATTTGGAATTAGCAGCTGAATTTCTTGTGGGAAGTGGGGATGCGGTTGGCGAGCAACTGAGGAGGTTACCAAGATACTGCAAAAGCAACCTCCAAGGCTCCTAGTGGGTGATTTAATGTTAATACAGATGGTTCGGATAGCATTCATACCTAAATGAGGTGTTATAGGAGCTGAGAAAGCAGTGCAACCTTTAGTTTCCACATGAAGCTGAAATGACCCCAAGCATCGAGCTTCATGGTTGAGATTCTGCCGCCCCGATGGATATCCTCTGGCAAAACAACATAAAGCGGTAGTATCCCAAGCTACTCAATGAAATAAAGACTTTTAACCTCTGATCCTTATAATATTTGTTCCTCATCAACTAAAAGGCCATAGAATCAGCAGTTTCTGCGGCATTGTTCATTGAATTGCCAGCACTGCTATAACATGATTGCAAGGAAACCAAGTTGACGGTCACTCACTAGCAGTCTCGATTAAAGATCAAAATCAAAGACTTCTCAGAAGTACATAAACCAATGTCATGATAAGAAATGTATTTGCTCCGCATAGCTATAACTGACGACTTTCTGGGGAGGCATATTGGTAACTGTACGTTACTGGAAAGCAAGGAAAACAGAAACTCCTCAAACCACGCCAAAATAGACATATTGCCTCCACCAGACATAGCTTCATGAGTACTTGTAAATCAAGCCTCGACGTGGCCAATCAATGCCAAAAGCATTTTTTCGTGGTCTCCAGTAGTGTCCTTGGCAATGGCATGATCGAGGGGGACTCTGTTCCTCCTTTGGTACTCACTTATAATCTTCATGTCAACCTCGGCCCTGGTAGCAAACACTGGTCAGAGCCCCTTAATCTGTTCCTTGATGGCTTGACGAAGAAGCTTCTCAAAATACTTCTCAGGGCGAGTCAGTCACTATACTGTAGCTCTCAGTATAGCAAGGAACTTGTCTTTTGAATCAGTTTTCAAATCCTGCAAACATGAAGGATCGAGAATTAGACAATTCTTAAACTGAAACAGAGAAAAGTCAATATGTTCTGATGCATAGTAGAAAGGTTATAGTCTGGAAGTGAATGAACAACTCGGAAACGGGTGATATTATTACATCTCAATGTTTTAGAAACAAGACATCTTGAAGTTGCCTCTTAACAACATGGATGCTAACCAAAAAGAATATATACCTACATGCACTCTTCATCCTTGAGGAACTATAAACTTGAGACATGCAAGTAAAAGCAACATGAAAGGGCCGGTTCATAGAAATTCCAACTCACCTTGTTGATATCATTTCCAAACTCATTTTTGAATTGATTCAGTGTAGCATTGACCTGCGCTTTGTTCCTAGTAGCCAAAATCCTTATGAGATCCTTGTGGCTGGAAGCCATCTCTGAGATCTTCTAGTGGAGTATCTTAGCCTCTGCTTTTGCCAAATTCATGTCCACCTCGTCTCCATCATAACGGTATGAGATCATGAGAGGTAACAGCAACTAGAAGACAAAGAAACTGTATCAAAATACAGTTTTTTTTCCAACAAGCAAGGAGACTAGATTCAACACCTAATGAAAAATAAAATGATTCAGGATAGATAATAATTATTTGACAGGTTGTCATAGGGCTAATCTTTTGATGATGGACCTGGTTCTTCATTTGAGATCTGAGAAAGGGTTCCAATGAACTAGGTCTCTAGCGTTTCATGAAACCATCTTCAATGAAATGGCAAGCCATAATATCAGGAACTGCTCTCAACCACACTGCCATCCCAACAAGTATTCTCTGCAAAACTTCAAAAATGTCTTAAAGATTGAACACCCTGTGACTTATATTCTCAGGCTCCTGGTAATATGCCGAGTCAGACACATTTGATTTTACTTGCCTTCATCAATCACAAACAATATTTCCCAGGACAGCAATTTGAAATTATTCTGAGTATCACACAGCTACCTAGACTTCATTGTACAGAGTACTTATTGTGAAACGTATGAACATAAGTTGCTGAGAAGAACAATCATTGGCATTGGGAAGCTTCATGGAACAACTTCAGGCAAGCCTAAAAGCAGTACCTAACGAAAATCTCCAGTTGGTGGTGAGCGGCTTCTCGTATCAAGCATGATATGCTTGTCTTGCCATAAGCAACTGGTGAGGAGACCTTGTGCATGCTATTTCCACAAGAACCTGATTGCTTTAAGTCCATCTTTTCGTCGCTTCATCGGGCAAGTACGCATCACTTTCAGCCGGATCAAGTGTCCAAAGGACCACTAGCCTCTGATGATATGCAGATTACAGGGATGCAAAGAGTTTAAAAAATCATGTCATGTTACATCCACGGCTTTATGAACAGAACATACAATCATGTTCGATAATCAACGAGAATATAGCTATGAATATGGATTAACCCGAGAGAAAGAGGGCATCTCTCCGGGGGATGAATTCAAATAATTAAAGAAAGATCAGACCTCGAAATCATTCGTAAGGTTTCTGTCCAATGCCTTGAGCAGGTCCTCGCCATAAGTCTCGGCATAGGTTTGCCTAATCAGCTTCCTTCCCCATCCTTCAAGATCGTTCAAGATAATCACCAAACGAATAAAGATTAAATTAGACGATAAAGTTCGACATTTTTTGGAATTCAAAAGGAAATAGTAAAGCCAGAAATAGCTCCATCTTAACAGCCGATCACCCAAAAAGGGAAAAAAGAAAAAAGCACATGAACTCTCGAACGGGTCACCACCGAAAGATCACTCCGACCAGACCACGATCTGTAAGCAGATCATAGATGCAAACACTAACAACGGAACACGATCGTCGACGACCAAACGACTCGCGATAAGAATCGGAGGAGGCAGCACGAAGAAGAGAGAGAGAAAGGTGGTGAGGAGATAGCGAACCTGCGAAGGCTTTCTGGAGCTGCTCGCAGTCATCAGCCACGAGGGCACCGGCTCCGGGACGGTGAGACTCGACATTGCTGAGGGAATGGAAGATCGTGGGGAGGTGTTCGCGACGAAGCGAGAACGAGATAGAGGAAGAAGGAGGAGACAAAAGAGAGAGAGAGAGAGAGAGAGCGCGCGCGCCACGTAACGTGGAAAGCAATAAGCCCGGAGGCGCTGTACGAGCGCCACGTGTCGTTGCGATCGCTGCGTCCACCTTCTCGAAGTGGAAACCCGAGGAACGCGTTGGGCCGGATTTGGACAAAGTTTGCAGGTCCGGTTAATGGGCCGACCGGGTCAGGACTAGGGTTTCGAAATCTGGCCCGCCCACACATACGTTCATTTTGAAAAGATGATGCCCCCAAGTTCTTCGGCAAAGTTCGTTCCAGGGCAGCAGCCTTCCCCACAACCCAATCCCTTGGTTTAGCACCTTCTTCTTTTTTAAATAAAAAACCTTTGGCTTTAGTGATATTTTTCTTTTTTTTTTTTTATCATTTTTCCTTAATTCTTATAATTTTGTAATTTTTTTTTTTTTTTACCTGGCGCTTAGTTGGTGCCACATTGGCGCCAAGCACATTAAAAGATCACAAACAATGATGCATCAACATTTCACCTTAGACAAAATGGACGGAACTAATGAAGGACACAGCTTGACGAGTTCTATGACTTAATCAATATTTTAGAACTCAATTATATTTTCTTGATAAGTTTTAGGTCTGAGACACTAATCTATGAAAAATAATCCTTACTAAAATTCACTCTCTTTCCAAAGGATGTAAAGTTACTCACATAATTTGATGTAAGCAAATCATTGGACTTCATTTTTTCTTAAATTATGATGTCGGCATATATTCAACTAAAATATTTGGACCAACTTCACAAAAATGGATACCAGCCTACACCAATTGTGTTTGTTTGTGCTTGTCATACTTTCTTTTCTATCGTCAGTGTTTACTGTTCTTGATGACAAGCCAAATTGTAACAAGTAAATGTAATTACTACAAGAAATATCCTGTTCTTGTTATCTTTAAAGCCATTCTTGATGATTAGACATCGCAGCTGTGGGCCATCTCTTTCGTGTTGGAATTGCAAATGAGTAATTCCCAAGTGCTTTCAAGTAACTAGTGAACCATTACAAAAATGGATAATGGAATCAACTATTATAAACAAAGTACAGGAGACGGTTTGCTACACAGGCCGTGGCAAAATGACTAAAATATCATGTAGAATCAACTAGTTCTTCCAACTTGATGTCCTCTAATGCACTTAACACGATCATGCTATGCGCCAATATTGCCCGAGAAAATTTTTGCATGGTTGGACGATGCTTTGGTTTGGGATTTAAGCATGATAATACCATCTATGTCACCAAAGTCACTTCCCCTAGCACATTACTTTCTGGTATGAAATTCTTTGGTCTAAAACTTCTTTTAGTGGCCAAGAAGCTGTTGAATTGCTCAATGATGATGAAGATGAGGAGGCAAGAGAAGCAATGAGATTGGCCCGATGGCTACCCATGATTACTTCCAATGTCTCCACTCCAAAATTATAAATATCGCATTTCTTGTTGACTTCCATTGTGCACACGAGTTCTACATAGAGAAAAGAGCAAATTTTTTTTCTAGCTTTTATACAATATCTATGCTTTGTAAATGTAAATTGATTTTGAGTGAATAATATCTAGAGAATCAAGTATAAATCAATAAATTCTTTAGATTCCAATGGAATTTAAAATTTTCCATTTCACTTTTTTAAATTGGTGACCTCCATTTCAATTAATCTTTAATCGAACCTTCAAATATCATGAATAGCTTTGAACTTTGTGTTAAGTATTTAGAAGTTTAAAGGAAGGTAGTTAAGGATAAGGATCTTGTATGATCATTTTCCTATCTATAAAAATGAAGTGGGGTGAAATTTTGAAGAAACCAACTTTACCTAGAGTTGCATACCCAAAGGTGTTTGCAAAGGAAGTCCAATTGGATGATAAGATTCTAGAACCTTAGTCGTGCCAAAATCATAGATGTGAACTTGGTATTATTCATCTAGTAAAATGCTTTTACTTGATTTGTCTCAATGAATATAAGAAGAGAGCATTCCTAATGCATGTAGGACAAAGCATAAGTCATACCTTTGGACCCATTTTAACTAGGCCACTACATCTTCATAACTCATATACAACCCATTAGTGAAAAATATGAGTCCAAAAATGGGCCCATGACCCATTTTGTCACCTTTAGATGTCGTTGAGGAAATTCTGTGTTCTTTAGGTTTTGAAAATGAGTCGAAAATGGATTAGAACGTGTGACCCATTTTCGACCTTATATGAATTGAACTTAAAACACTTTGGACCCATTTTAACTTGGCCATTACATCTTCATAATCCATGAACAACCCATTAGTGAAAAATATGAGTCCAAACGCATCTTAAGATTAAGTCCATTTCTCCGATTTTAGTTGAAGAATATTAGATGAAAATTTTAAAATTTTCAAACATTAGAAAAATTACATATATCCTTCGAAATATATGTGCTCGTTAAATTCAACTTGACAACCAATGATTCGCATTGAAATTTTAGGGAAAAATTGTCCACAAAAGCATAAAACCTATTACACGACGACTAATTTGATCCTAAACATTTCCATTTTGGCGAATTCAGCCCTAAAACTTTTGACGATTATTTGATGTAGTCTTTCACTTAATTTTGGCCAGAAATCGTTGACGTAGAAGCTGGTCATCTTACGTGGCATAGTCGACATGACATGAACGATCTTTGTATTTAAAAAAAAAAAAATTCTGAATTTTTCCTTTTCTTTCCCTTTCCTTTTTTTTTTTTTTTTTTTGTCATAGGCAAAAAGGCAAAGAATGAGAAAGAAAAGATGGAAAATAAAGAAGAGAAAGAAAAGAAAAGAAAAAGAAAGGGAAAAGAGAAAAAAACTGAAATTTTTTAATAATAAATTGCAAAAATCGTCTATGACGAGCCTTGTCACGTAGATGGCAAGCTTCTACGTTAGCGATTTTCAATCAAAATTAACCAGAAGACTACATCAAATAATCCTAAAAAGATTTATGATTAAATTGATCAAATTAAATAGTTTATTGCTGAGTTGACCGTCATAAAATATGTTTATAATTTTTCGATAATTATTTTAAAATTTTAACATTCATATAACAATTGATAAAAAAAATAATGCACATAAATAAGTCAACTTAATGAAGAGAACGTATAATCATGTGTCGATAATCAACTGAAATAAATGAACGACTAGGAATTGGATTACTCGAAAAGAAGAGGGACGCGTCTCCATGAAATGAATTTGAACAATTAAAGAAAATCAGACCTCAAACCCCCCCTCCCCCGTAGCTTTATTCTACAACACTTCTCAATTATAAGGTTCATATCGACATCGACTTTGCTGCCTTCGTAGAAAGCACTCTGGCTATAGCCCTTTCATTTCTTATTTGTGCATTGTTGACCTCATGAAGAACCTTCCCAAAATACTTCTCAGGGCAAGTCAGGCACTCGACTGTAGTTCTCGGCATATGAAGGAACTGATCATTGGAATCAGCTTCCAAATCCTGCAAACATGAAGGATCAAGAACTAGATAATTCTTAGTCTAGAACAGAGAGAAGCTCGATATGTTTTGATACACAATACCAGGTTATAGTCGAGAAGTGACCCATGCTAGAGTATAGCATAATGGAAGGTACTGAATATCTTGAAAATGGGTAATATTATTAGGTCTCAATATTTTAGAATGAAGATTTTAGAAATTTATATTTTTAAAAATGACCCATTATATTGCATACAACAATAAATGAAAGAAAAACATTTTAACTATTAATGAAAATGTTTAAACGTAAATTATTATCGATGTTGAAAATATTTTCATTGATTAATTATTTCAAATGTAAATTTCAAATCATTCAACAATAAATGATATAAAAAAATTTTCATCAATTATTATTATTAATGAAATTTTTCATTAACTAATTATTTCAAATGTACAATCTGAATTATTCATTTTCAACAAAATAAACACATCTTAAGATTAAGTCCATTTCTCTGATTTTAGTTGAAGAATATTAGATGAAAATTTTAAAATTTTCAAACATTAGAAAAATTACATATATCCTTCGAAATATTTGTGCTCGTTAAATTCAACCTGACAACCAATGATTCGCATTGAAATTTAGGGAAAAATTGTCCACAAAAGCATAAAACCTATTACACGACGACTAATTTGATCCTAAACTTTTCCATTTTTGGCGAATTCAGCCCTAAAACTTTTGACGATTATTTGATGTAGTCTTTCACTTAATTTTGGCTAGAAATTGTTGACATAGAAGCTGGTCGTCTTACGTGGCATAGTCGACACTAACATGAACGATCTTTGTATTTAAAATAAAAAAATTCTGAATTTTTCATTTTCTTTCCCTTTCCTTTTTTTTTTTTTTTTTTTTTGTCATAGGCAAAAGGCAAAGAATGAGAAAGAAAAGATGGAAAATAAAGAAGAGGAAGAAAAGAAAAGAAAAAGAAAGGGAAAAGAGAAAAAAAACTGAAAAATTTTTAATAATAAATTGCAAAAATCGTCTATGAGGAGCCTTGTCACATAGATGGCAAGCTTCTACGTTAGCGATTTTCAATCAAAATTAACCAAAAGACTACGTCAAATAATCCTAAAAAGATTTATGATTAAATTGATCAAATTAAATAGTTTATTGCTGAGTTGACCATCATACAATATGTTTATAATTTTTTCGATAATTATTTTAAAATTTTAACATTCATATAACAATTGATAAAAAAAAATAATGCACATAAATAAGTCAACTTAATGAAGAGAACGTATAATCATGTGTCGATAATCAACTGAAATAAATGAACGACTAGGAATTGCTCCAAGGATTACTCGAAAAGAAGAGGGACGCGTCTCCATGAAATGAATTTGAACAATTAAAGAAAATCAGACCTCAAACCCCCTCCCCCGTAGCTTTATTCTACAACACTTCTCAATTATAAGGTTCATATCGACATCGACCTTGCTGCTTTCGTAGAAAGCACTCTGGCCATAGCCCTTTCATTTCTTATTTGTGCATTGTTGGCCTCATGAAAACCTTCCCAAAATACTTCTCGGGGCAAGTCGGGCACTTGACGTAGTTCTCGGCATATGAAGGAACCGATCATTGGAATCAGCTTCCAAATCCCTGCAAACATGAAGGATCAAGAACTAGATAATTCTTAGTCTAGAACAGAGAGAAGCTCGATATGTTTTGATACACAATACCAGGTTATAGTCGAGAAGTGACCCATGCTAGAGTATAGCATAATGGAGGGTACTGAATATCTTGAAAATGGGTAATATTATTAGGTCTCAATATTTTAGAATGAAGATTTTAGAAATTTATATTTTTAAAAATGACCCATTATATTGCATACAACAATAAATGAAAGAAAAACATTTTAACTATTAATGAAAATGTTTAAACGTAAATTATTATCGATGTTGAAAATATTTTCATTGATTAATTATTTCAAATGTAAATTTCAAATCATTCAACAATAAATGATATAAAAACATTTTCATCAATTATTATTATTAATGAAATTTTTTTCATTAACTAATTATTTCAAATGTACAATCTGAATTATTCATTTTCAACAAAATAAAACACATCTTAAGATTAAGTCCATTTCTCTGATTTTAGTTGAAGAATATTAGATGAAAATTTTAAAATTTTCAAACATTAGAAAAATTACATATATCCTTCGAAATATTTGTGCTCGTTAAATTCAACCTCGACAACCAATGATTCGCATTGAAATTTTAGGGAAAAATTGTCCACAAAAGCATAAAACCTATTACGCGACGACTAATTTGATCCTAAACATTTCCATTTTGGCGAATTCAGCCCTAAAACTTTTGACGATTATTTGATGTAGTCTTTCACTTAATTTTGGCCAGAAATCGTTGACGTAGAAGCTGGTCGTCTTACATGGCATAGTCGACACGACATGAACGATCTTTGTATTTAAAAAAAAAAAAATTCTGAATTTTTCATTTTCTTTCCCTTTCTTTTTTTTTTTTTTTTTTTTTTTGTCATAGGCAAAAAGGCAAAGAATGAGAAAGAAAAGATGGAAAATAAAGAAGAGAAAGAAAAGAAAAGAAAAAGAAAGGGAAAAGAAAAAAAACTGAAATTTTTTTAATAATAAATTGCAAAAATGTCTATGAGGAGCCTTGTCACGTAGATGGCAAGCTTCTACATTAGCGATTTTCAATCAAAATTAACCAGAAGACTACATCAAATAATCCTAAAAAGATTTATGATTAAATTGATCAAATTAAATAGTTTATTGCTGAGTTGACCGTCATACGGTATGTTTATAATTTTTTCGATAATTATTTTAAAATTTTAACATTCATATAACAATTGATAAAAAAAAAAATAATGCACATAAATAAGTCAACTTAATGAAGAGAACGTATAATCATGTGTCGATAATCAACTGAAATAAATGAACGATTAGGAATTGCTCCAATGATTACTCGAAAAGAAGAGGGATGCGTCTCCATGAAATGAATTTGAACAATTAAAGAAAATCAGACCTAAAACCCCCCCCCGGTAGCTTTATTCTACAACACTTCTCAATTATAAGGTTCATATCGACATCGACCTTGCTGCCTTCGTAGAAAGCACTCTTGCCATAGCCCTTTCATTTCTTATTTGTGCATTGTTGGCCTCATGAAGAACCTTCCCAAAATACTTCTCAGGGCAAGTCAGGCACTCGACTGTAGTTCTCGGCATATGAAGGAACTGATCATTGGAATCAGCTTCCAAATCCTGCAAACATGAAGGATCAAGAACTAGATAATTCTTAGTCTAGAACAGAGAGAGAAGCTCGATATGTTTTGATACACAATACCAGGTTATAGTCGAGAAGTGACCCATGCTAGAGTATAGCATAATGGAGGGTACTGAATATCTTGAAAATGGGTAATATTATTAGGTCTCAATATTTTAGAATGAAGATTTTAGAAATTTATATTTTTAAAAATGACCCATTATATTGCATACAACAATAAATGAAAGAAAAACATTTTAACTATTAATGAAAATGTTTAAACGTAAATTATTATCGATGTTGAAAATATTTTCATTGATTAATTATTTCAAATGTAAATTTCAAATCATTCAACAATAAATGATATAAAAACATTTTCATCAATTATTATTATTAATGAAATTTTTTTCATTAACTAATTATTTCAAATGTACAATCTGAATTATTCATTTTCAACAAAATAAACACATCTTAAGATTAAGTCCATTTCTCTGATTTTAGTTGAAGAATATTAGATGAAAATTTTAAAATTTTCAAACATTAGAAAAATTACATATATCCTTCGAAATATTTGTGCTCGTTAAATTCAACTGACAACCAATGATTCGCATTGAAATTTTAGGGAAAAATTGTCCACAAAAGCATAAAACCTATTACGCGACGACTAATTTGATCCTAAACATTTCCATTTTGGCGAATTCAGCCCTAAAACTTTTGACGATTATTTGATGTAGTCTTTCACTTAATTTTGGCCAGAAATCGTTGACGTAGAAGCTGGTCGTCTTACATGGCATAGTCGACACTGACATGAACGATCTTTGTATTTAAAAAAAAAATTCTGAATTTTTCATTTTCTTTCCCTTTCCTTTTTTTTTTTTTGTCATAGGCAAAAAGGCAAAGAATGAGAAAGAAAAGATGGAAAATAAAGAAGAGAAAGAAAAGAAAAGAAAAGAAAGGGAAAAGAAAAAAAAAACTGAAATTTTTTAATAATAAATTGCAAAAATCGTCTATGAGGAGCCTTGTCACGTAGATGGCAAGCTTCTACATTAGCGATTTTCAATCAAAATTAAGCAAAAGACTACATCAAATAATCCTAAAAAGATTTATGATTAAATTGATCAAATTAAATAGTTTATTGCTGAGTTGACCGTCATACAGTATGTTTATAATTTTTTCGATAATTATTTTAAAATTTTAACATTCATATAACAATTGATAAATAAAAAAATAATGCACATAAATAAGTCAACTTAATGAAGAGAACGTATAATCATGTGTCGATAATCAACTGAAATAAATGAACGATTAGGAATTGCTCCAATGATTACTCGAAAAGAAGAGGGATGCGTCTCCATGAAATGAATTTGAACAATTAAAGAAAATCAGACCTAAACCCCCCGCGGTAGCTTTATTCTACAACACTTCTCAATTATAAGGTTCATATCGACATCGACCTTGCTGCCTTCGTAGAAAGCACTTTGGCCATAGCCCTTTCATTTCTTATTTGTGCATTGTTGGCCTCATGAAGAACCTTCCCAAAATACTTCTCAGGGCAAGTCGGGCACTCGACATTTGTAGTTCTCGGCATATGAAGGAACCGATCATTGGAATCAGCTTCCAAATCCTGCAAACATGAAGGATCAAGAATTAGATAATTCTTAGTCTAGAACAGAGAAGCTCGATATGTTTTGATACACAATACCAGGTTATAGTCGAGAAGTGACCCATGCTAGAGTATAGCACAATGGAGGGTACATAATATCTTGAAAATGGGTAATATTATTAGGTCTCAATATTTTAGAATGAAGATTTTAAAAATTTATATTTTTAAAAATGATCAATTATATTGTATACAACAATAAATGAAAGAAAAACATTTTAACTATTAATGAAAATGTTTAAACGTAAATTATTATTGATGTTGAAAATATTTTCATTGATTAATTATTTCAAATGTAAATTTCAAATCATTCAACAATAAATGATATAAAAACATTTTCATCAATTATTATTATTAATGAATTTTTTTCATTAACTAATATTTTAAATGTACATTCCAAATCATTCATTTTCTGCAAAATAATGCATCTTAAGATTAAGTCTATTTCTTTAATTTTTGTTGAATTATATTAGATGAAAATTTCAAACTTTCAAACGTTAGATAAATTACATATATCCTTCTAAATATGTGTGCTCGTTAAATTCAACCTAACGACCAATGATTCACATTGAAATTTTAGGTAAAAAATTGTCCGAAAAAGTATAAAACCTATTGCATGACGACCAATTTGATCCTAAACCTTTTAATTTTGGCCAATTCATTCCTTAAAATTTTGACGATTATTTGATGTAGTCTTTCAGTCATTTTTGGCTAGAAATTACTGATGTAGAAGTTTGCCGTTTTACGTGGTATAGTCAATACTGACATGAATGATCTTTGCAATTTTTTAAAAAATTTTCTGAATTTTTCCTTTTTTTCCTTTATCTTTTTTTTTTTTTTTTTTTGTCACGGGCAAAAAGGAAAAGAACGAGAAAGAAAAGATGGAAAATAAAGAAGAGAAAGAAAAGAAAAGAAAAAGAAAGGAAAAAAAGAAAAAAATCGACTTTTTTTTTAATAATAAATTGCAAAAATCATCTATGTCAAGATGAGTCTTGTCACGTAAATGGCAAGCTTCTACGTTAGCGATTTTTAACCAAATTGATCAAAAGACTACATCAAATAATCATCAAAAGACTTATGATTAAATTGATCAAATTAAAAGTTTATTGCTGATAATATGTTTATAATTATAGTTTTAGCATTCATATGACAATTAATAAAAAAAAAAAAATGCACATAAATAAGTCAGCCTAATTTGATTTTCGGGTAGTACTAACATATGGATACAAGTTCATGATTTATCGGTATCTAGATAAAATCACAAATATCTTTTTTAATGATTAATCAAATGCTTTGACATAAAAGTAAAAAGAGAAATAATGTAAATTAATATGGGTATTGCCTATGTAACTTTAACTAAAACGTAAATGTCTAGCTGTTTTTTAAAAAAATTAAAACGAAAGATAAATAGACAAAACAAAAGCAATGCAAAATATGACATGGCCATTTGGCGTAATCTTTGCTTACAGTAGAATGTCTTTTCTTTGTTTAGGATAATCAAGAAAAAAAGTAAAGAAAAACAAAAGAAAATGTTAACAATTGAAAAAAAAAATTAAAGAAATAATCAAGAAAAGATCAAGGGGCGCAAAGTTAATTTGAACCTAGCAACCATTGAAAAACGAAATTGACATAAATGATTAATGAACAGTGACCTAAATTTGTTCAATGTTATCCCTGACCTTTAGTTCAATGTGTAACGTCATTTCTAAACTTTTAATTTGTTTAATATTATCTATGAACTTTTGATATATTTTCAATTTAGTTCTTGAATTATATGAAAATGTTGAATGTTGTCATTCCTTTTCCTCTTCCCATTTTGACTTATGTAGGTTTCCCGGTAATAGAGAGATTTGCAAGAACTCTTATCCATATCTTACCATTTGTTCAAGAACCCTGGGTAGCTCCCTAGGTTCTCTCACCATACACTTTTGATCATACACTTTTGATTTAGTTCCTGGATTATATGAAAATGTTGAATGTTATCGCTTTATTAATTAAAATTAATGAAATTTACTAAATTGCTTACAATCTGGTACGCTTGTACGATGGATAGAAAAAAGGTTACATGTGGATTCTCCACATAAAATATTCAACTTAAATTAGGAAATGATAGTCCTTTTTAATATATTTAATTTGGAAAATTGATTATTCAAGTTATCTGATAGCGTGATTTATTATATTCTTATTTGAGTTGAATACGTGAATAATCCATGTGCAACATTATTATTTGTCCACCATTTAAACTTACCAGATTGGAAGTCAACTAAGCAATTTTAGTAGAATGAACATTTATAAAAAAATTCATGGACGTCATTACACTTTGACTAAAGTTCAAATATCATATTGAACAAATTAAAAGTTGAGGGAACAACGTTGCACATTAAGTCAACGTTCAAGGATCATTTACCCTAATGGTCATCTTCAATCAACGAGGGTAATTTTATTAATTATATTAAGTTCGTTAATGAATTTCTAAGCATATCCTTTATTTTATAACTGGCATTACCACCAAGTGATGCCTGTGGCCAATATGCCTAATAGTTAAAATCAAGTCATTGGTCAACTCAATGATAAGTCATTCAGATTGGGAACGGCTAGTATTACTGTAGTTACTTCAGATAAAAGGTTGGTGATGGGACAAAGTACAGCTCAAGTGCTAAAATTTAGCACGAATAGACATTTAAGTGCCAAAAGTTAGGAAAGTGACATTAAGTGCCACCTTCGGCGAGCCCCACCAGAAATCCTACATGGTAATTTTTTATTATTTTTTTCGTCTACCTGGCTCGCCGGAATGCTGACTCAACAAAAAAAAGACAAAAACGATGTTGTTTTTGAGTGAATTTGAATGTTAATATAAAAATTAATTTAATTAAATTATAAAAAATAATTTTAATTAATTTTTTATTTATTAAAAAAGGTGGAGGAGAAGAGGCAACGGTTGAGGATCGAGCCCTTGCCATTGTCGGGAAGGGGCGGCGATGGAGGGGGAGCATCAACCGGGGTCATCAGCCTTGGCTAGGGCTCGTGACCTTGGTCGACCCTCCCCCTCTGTCGCTACCCCTTCCCGGCGACCGTAGGGAGGCGGCAAGGGCTGCGAGCCCGACCGACCCTCCCCCTATGTCGCCACCCCTTCTTGGCAACGGCAGGGAGGCGGCAAGGCCTGCGAGCCCGGCCGACCCTCCCCCTCCTTTGCCGCCCCTTCCTGGCAGTGGCGGGGAGATGGTGGTGGCGAGGGCTCGGCTCTCAGCCATCTCCCTCCCCCTCTCCTTTTTATTTATTTATTTTATTTTATAAATATTTGTATTTGTATTTCTAAATGTTTTAAATAAATGTAGTTTTAAATTTAATTTAATTGATTTTTATATTAATTTTGTATCACGTCAGAGATAAAACAATGTCGTTTTTGCATTTTCTAGTCACATCAGCGTGTAAAACAATGTTGTTTTGTACTTATCTCGCCAGAAAATCGTTACGTCAGCATTTTGGTCGGATTGCCACTTAAGTGATCCATTTTGCTTCGATTTTGACAATTAAGTGTCCCTCCGTGCCAAGTTTTGACACTTCAGGTGTCCGTACCTCGTTGGTGATGTCTACAACTCCATGAGAGCATTGTCCAATGTTGGCTAAAGCTATGAGATATCCAATTTGTACTGAGAATTTATATGTAGAGGACAAAACTTGGGGTCACTTGCTACCTCGTAACCTGACTAATGACACTATAACCAAAGATAAGACACAGACCGAATCTCGGTATCTTGAGCCACCGCTTCTTTCAAACACGAGAATCAATAAGTTACAAGCTACCTCAAAACGACAATAAGTGAGAGGAAACCAAACGAATAGATTATGCTCTCTTATAAGCCAGAGTCAGAGATGAATTTTCAGATGATTGTTTGCACCTTGGTGTTTCACATGGGAGAGAAGGCACGCCAAAAACACAATCGAGAATGGTCAAGTACTCTGAACAGAAAACTTCCCTCTCCTGTGCATAGCAGTGCATTACAATGTTCGTCGATATGCTAAAAATGACCACATCGACTCTCGTGAGATGCTTTGACTTGGGCAAATATTCGACATCAGCCATGCACGTAAAGAAGCTCTCGGTAGCCTGTGCAAGGCAGTATAGATCTTGATGCGCCTTTTTTTTTTTTTTTTTTTTTTTTTTTCGAATAGCCAAGGCCAGACTAGTAGGGAACTGATATGCAATGTTAAAGGGCAGATATGCAACTTGAGTAGTACAAAAAAAATATCAAAAAAGTCATAAACCTATGACATTGATACCAATTTAGTCAAAACTTTTCAATTTAATTAGTTTTATCCTAAACTTTTTTACATTGGTACCAATTCAGTCCATCCCATCAAATTTAGTTGGCTGAAACCGACATAGACACCGGTCGGCTAACGAATGCTAACATGGTAATTTTTAAATTTATTTATTTTTTGAATTTTCCTTTTGCTTTTTTCTTTTCTTTTTCCTCTTCTTCCTCTTGGCCTTCTTCTCCAGCAATGGCCAGTTAGGGTGCGTTTGTTAGCGTTTCTGTTTAAAAATTGTTCCGGGGAACAGAAATAGAAAAAAATGTTTCTGTTTCGGGGAACAATTTTTGAACAAAAAAACACGTTTGGTAAACTTGTTCCGGGAATAAAAAATAAACAGAAACACGTTTGGTAAATTTGTATAATTTTTTTATTTCTTTTATTTTTTCTTATTTTTCCTTTTTTTTTTTTTTTCTTCTTTTGGCCGGTCGCCGGCCGACGAGGGCCGGCCTCGCCTTGGCTGGGCGAGCTCGAGCTCGCCCAGATCCGGCGAGGCCGAGCTCGCCCCGGCCGGCGAGGCGCGGCCGCCGGGCCACCGCCGGGCGACGCCGACTTGCCCAGATCCGGCGAGGCCGAGCCTTGCCGCCCGCTAGGCGAGCTCGGCCTCGCCGAATCTAGGCGAGATCGAGCTCGCCCGGCCGGCGTGAGGTCGGCCTCACCCGGCTACGGCGAGCCTCGGCCTCGCCGTGGCTGGGTGAGGCCGCCGCCCCTCGTCGGCCGGTCGCCGGCCCTCGTCGGCCGGTCGCCGGCCATGGTCGAGGCCGGCGACCGGCGAAAGAAAAAGAAGAAGAAAAAGAAGAAGAAAATAGAAAAGTGTTTCTCGTATTTGTTTTGAAATAAGAAACACAAATTTGTTGTTTCTTATTTCGTGTTTCTTTTTTTGTTTCTAGGAATAAAAGAACAAAAAAACAAAAAAATTTGTTCTTGGGAACAGAAATAGGTGCCAGCCAAACGCACCCTTAGCTTCTAGCGGTTCAGGGCGCGCATGAGAAAATTTCTACTTATTTATTTTTCTGTTTCTTTGTTTCTCGCAACATGTTTGGAATAAAAATCCGTTTGGTAAGGCAATTTGATTTTTCTATTTATGGAATAGATTTTTATTCCAGAAATAGATTTGAAGAAGAAATCGAAACTAAACTTTTAACTTCTCAATTTCTGGCTAGAAATCAATTTTTATTCTAGAAATTTTGTCATGCACACTTTTACTAGCCACTAGGCAATGACCATAAAGCCCTTGCCAACGAGGGTCAAGGCCCTCGCCTAGTAGTTGGTGAGAGCTTGGCGTGCCTCACCAGCCATTGCTAGGAATCCAAGGAGGAAGAAGAGAAAAAAGAAAAAGAAAAAGAAAAAGAAAAAGAAAAATTAATAAAAAATTCAAAAAATAAAAAAATTCAAAATTGCCATGTCAATGTTAGCTAGATGACTGGCATTCGTGTCAATACCGGCCGGCCAAAATTGGCCAGATGAATTGAATTAGTATTAATATGAAAAATTTAGAACCGAATTGGTCAAATTAAAATATTTAGGACTAAATTGACACAAATGCCATAATTTTAGGACTTTTTTGGTACTTTTCCCTAGTAGCACATATAACAGAGTCATGAAAGTGCGTTACCATGCCAATGGCCACCATTGCAATGTTACATTTCTTTAAAACCCTGAAAAGAATGCGTTCTCCAAAGAGTTTCAAGAAACTAATTGATTTTTTCACTAACTTCATCCTCAAATTACAGATCAAAGCATTGAAGATTTAGCTATATCAGCAAACGTCCGTCTTCCGAAAGCTTTACATGTATATGTGATAGGGACAATAATACATCTACGCACATTTTGATCAAGCACTGCACTCATTTTACAGATCAGAGTCCAGTATCAGCAAATCCAATGTCCAGCGTGCACATTAAAGTTGTATTAGGGCAGGACTTTTGATTAACCAACTAGAGAGTTTGTACAATTGACAATTGACTATGCATGAGAATCTTCAGGTCCAGACGAGAAGACAAGCATTCCCCATTTGAAGATACCTATCCACAAATTCCGCTTTTCACCTCGCTCCTGCCGGCAATTAAATCTTTCGTCCAAAAATAAGTTTACTGGAAACAGTCATCATCCTGCCACTCCTTTTCTTTTTTGGGACAAAATACTGCCAATCTTGTTAAATATGTCTTATCTTGAAACCAAGCCAAGCTTTTAACAACCATTTTACTTCCACAATGACCATGCCAATCTGAGTTAAACTATTTGTCAAAATGAACGGTAAAATGGATTGGCGGTAGGTTGCCCATTCATCGTGACAACAATATTCTCCTGGCTAAAGAATATGTGTTTTAATCATGTAAACGTTGTTTTAGTCCCTATGGTATCATAGAGTTACAGACTACTCTTGAGAAACACCCTTGAATCTCTATTACCCTCCATCTAATAATTTCATTTCGCAAATATCTCCATGAACACAGCTTATCCCGTATTTGGTCATAAGCAAACTCATCAATTAATACCTTACTTTCTCATACACTAATCACAGAAGATTTAATAATTATGAAATGAAATATATACTTCTTTCTTGTTGATTATTAGACCATCATCTAACTTGGTATGACATCTTGATTTTCGAGTCTGATTTCGATGAGACGAGTTGGACTTTTCATCGACGTGTCTATAGCCTTTTTCTCTGAGTTGGCCACTCACGAGTTAACTAGCCTATCGGGTGAAGTTGTTAAGGAACCTAAATGCAATAACCTTGAGAATTCGATCGAGAATCGATTGCTCGACCGTGCTAATCTACAAGAGTCATTACGGCATCGTCCAAATCGATCAGAGACATGAGATATGTCAATTCGATAGAGATATGTTATTAGTGCGTGGGTGATTCTACTTAATTGCAAAATTTATGTTGAACGACATTAGACCGATTTTTCTGTCATTTTCGTACCCTGTGTCCGTATTTGAAATTCCGAGATTTTCACGATAATCGAGAGTCGCCAATGTGTCAAAGACGTACAATGTGGCTCGAAAATAATTGACCACGGGTTAATTGCATTAAAAATTCTTAAAAGTTACCCGGTAGATTGAGATGTGTTAAAATCATATCAGATTGAAATTAACTGCAAAATTGAACTCGATTTCAGAAATTGAAAGTTTTGTCGTGTCGCAATTCCTTTTAGGAACGTCGACTCACTTTCCAAAATTTTTTCGGAGATTCCAAGGTTTTTACGGAAAATCAATTCGTAAAATGAACGGAAATTCGGATGGGCTTGTTTGAAGGAAATTTGGACTTCCAAGCCAGGCTATGTGTTGATGGGAATTTATAGAAATTTTGTGGACTTTTTCTTCAACGAAATTAGACTTCGAATCGGAGAAATCAGAGAAGAAATTGAAGCAGAAGTTGAGTGCCAAAAATGTGAAATTCGGATTTAAGCTTGGGGCTGCATTTTTTTGACATTTAAATTGGATTATTTATGGAATTTTAGGCTAGAAAGAATTAAGAGACAAGGAGATATGCATGCAAGACCAAAGGGGGACCCAGCATTCAATGAATTGGATTAGGCTTATTGACTTTGCATTTTTTTTCTCCCAAGCTGTCGAGCACGCTTGCTGATTTCCCTTCTTCGCACAGACTCAATCTTCACCGAAATCAGCTACTCTTGTGTTCCTTTCATTTTTCTCTCCTGCCGAAGCACGGCCTCACCGCTCCATCTCGCCCTTGCAGCTGCTCCACCACCCTTGATTGTTTCCCATCATTTCCTTTAGTTTGTCGCAGCATCATCCCCATCATCCCCATCATCCCCATCTCCACCAAAGAATTCCCCAGCGTCAAACCCCCAACGAAGCAGCTCATTTCCAACGTCTCACCCCATCTTCATCTCTCCATCATCCCTTCCATCCACCCCATCCATCATCTCGCCTCTCCTTCCACCGAATCCAGCGAGCCCCACTCCACGCCTTCAATCCCTCGCGTCCAGCAAGCCGAGTCAAATTTCTCCCCAGCCGATCGCACCTGTTGACCGCCGGCCTGCTTCCGTTTCCTTTGTGCGGCCCATCTCCGCAAGCCCAGCCTCGGCGTTGATCCCATCCTCGTCCAGCAACAAATCGCAGACAGCCCATCTTCAGCAATTTCGTGGCCCAATTCCACCGAGTGTAGAAGCCCAACATCAGCCCATTTTCCAGTCCACATTTCATCTTCAGCAGCCCATTAATTCAGTAGCTCAGCCCATTTTGGGCCTGCGAAGCAAGCTCAACCCAGCTGCAGCCCAAGCCCAAGATCAAGCCCAGCACTTGCTGTGGGCTTGCAAGGCTTCTCGGCCCGGCCCGAGCTTCCGTCGACGCTTCCGAAAATTCGAATTTCGGCCGCCGTCGCACTGTCGTCGCAGTGAACCGGTTCTTGCAATAAACCAGTGAGTTGCATTCTAATCCCTAATTAGTAGGCTAATGACACCTAGAGGTGTGCTAGTTAGCTAATGGGTGGATTAATTAGGTTAATTAGGCTTAGGATGGCTTAGTTAGATTAAGTATTTAGTTAGTATTTAGTTAGTTTAATTAGTATAGTTAGGTGGATTAGTTAGGAATTAGTTAGTTTATTTAAATTAGTGTACTTAGATTAAATTAAATAGAATGGTTAGATTTAATTGTTAGTTAGATTATTTAGCCTAGTTAGTTTAGGTTAATTTTTTTTGACGTATAGTTTAGGTTAATTTAATTAAATGCTATAAATTTATTTATTTTGTAATATAATTATTAATTATTTTTCGAAAATTAGACTGGGGTAGCCAGTGACCGGAATTTCGTGCTGATTGCAATGGTGTATTCAATTTATGCAATTAAGTGTTAATTTATGCAAATTGAGTACTGATTTGGAATTTTGAGTATTTAATTCCATTTTTTTTTAAATTCGTTATTTATTCAGAAAATCTCAGGTGTTGGGTTTTAACACAAAAAATGGTTTTATATACCATATAAAGCAGTGTGATTTTAAATGGGAGGATATCAATTTTTCTAGCGTGAATTAACTGTGTACCCACACACGACTATTTTACAATATATTTCTAATACGAAAAAAAATAGGCTAGGTTCACCATTTTAATTAAGGCATTTGAGTGCAATGCATAGTGTCATGGGCAGAGAATGATTGGTAGTGTTGGTTAAGAGAAACAGTCTCGGGTTGTTAAGCCGGACGTTACCCATTCATTGGGACTTAGGTCGTAGTAGATTCTGGACCTATGTCCCTTCGGGGAAGCCGTCTAATTGAGAGACGTCACCATGCTCAAAGGAGGTGAGACGATGCCTGACAATGCCAGAAGACCGCCAAATTTAGAGTTGGCCATACCCTTAAGGGGTGTAATTAACAATTGGAACACATGATTGTTGAGTTTGATGCACCTAATTATGAGACAAAACTATGTGACATGGAATAGGACGTGTCATAACGGTTTGGCCTTATAATCATGACCCTTGTGATTAATTAAATTGATGATGTGTTCCAATTGTTATGTGCATTGATTATATACATTGCGATATGAACTAAATTGACGTGCACAGTAAGGAAACTAAGGCAAGGTAAGTCCTTTGTGCCAATTGAGTGGTTGTGTGGTTAGGATACTTCTTGGTGTATTTCTCTCCTAATCGGGGCTTAGAGTGTGAAGTCGCTAAGATTTATATCTCATCTCGTCGTAAGCTTAAAATTTTCAGGGCCGTAAAGGGAGGATCTGGAGCTAAGCTGAGGTGACCTGAAGAGTAGGTCAGATAGGGCAACCTCTTTTTGAGAACTAGTTTTTTGGTTATAGACTTGTATAAATGACTCAGTATGTTTATAAAAGTGTGGTTTGTTTGTGAATGTGATGTCTTGCTTTTCTATCCCAAGATGATTACTATGATTTATTTTTGTTTCCGCATGTGTAATAAAATGAAAGGGTTGGCGACTTATCCTGGGAAGTCGCATAATTTTTATCGACTAGAGAGGGATGGGCACGCACTCGAGGATCGGGGCGTGACACTTGGAGCACAACAGAAATTAAGGTCAAGATACCTCCAATCACAGTGTTGGAACAGCCAGAACAGAAGCATCAATTGGCAAATCAACATCCTAAGATGGATTCATTAAACTTGACAAGCAATAAACAATCAGCTTTCTTACAGAGTAGGAAATTTTTTCAGAATTACAGTAATGACAATATTATGAAACCATTCAAAATCATTATCCTCCGCAGACTAACCCAACTACAACTAGATAGCAGATACGCCACGAATTCTATTATCAGTAGCTATTCACCAATTAAAAGTAGTTAAGTTTCTTGCTTGATCAAGTAAGTAGACCTGAAGTGTAAAAAAGTACCACCCAAAAGAAAAGGACAAGATTTTTAAGGTTTTGTAATTAATTGAAGCTACCACATGTTCAAAACACATTCACCCAAAAAATTTACAAAGCATTCTCGGTCCATGATTGTTCAGAAGCCAAAATTTATGACCAACCTTTTCAACCAAACAAGCAAAATGCTATGGCCAACTCTCTCACTGGAAATAATTAGATGATCAAGACTTTTCATGATCGCGCAACTACCACTAATATGATGTGGAACAATGCTGACTAGATATTGGCCACTAAGGAAAGTCATCTCAGAGTTCCTTGGTCATCACCATATAGATGAGGACAGGTTTAACCAACATGAAAAGAAGATCAACTAACTATTGCGGGCAAAAAAATAATCGACGGATGATGGTCTACATTAGTATCATTCTAAGTGGCTCTATGTGGGATTCCAGCAACGTAATAGTGGTTCTACATTGAATCTGCTGTTTGACATCTTTTCAATGTTCTCACTGAGATAAGTCAGCTCATGCTAATAGATTTATAATAAACATGTCACATATCTATTGGAAAACCATGAGTGGATACAATATCACATATCTGCCATGATTCAAGTTCAGAAGTATATATTGCATTGCACCAAAAATCCGCCTGAGGAAAAAGCTTCAAAATTTGAAGCATTTCAACATCATCCCAATCTGTAAGTAATGTAAACCATCCATGGGAAATGGTACACTCCATTTTCATCTTACAGAATCTCTGTGCTTCCAAGTAGCAGGCCTGCAGATTTCCCGGAATCTCTTGCTTTTAATTCTGCACCATGAAGCCAATACAGCCAGACGTATCAGTTTGTAGATGGCCAAGCTTGTCGCTGCCTGTTCAGTCCTGTGAGCAGCATCAATGGCCCAGCTATTGCCCCCGCCAAGAAAGCCCTCAAATTTGTGGTCCTAATTACCATAATAGAAACTCACTGACAAGTAGGATAACAATAACCATACGAACCTAAATTCAGAAAAGTTTGAATTTAGGAGTTCAGAATTCAAAAAGGGAACGTGCCTGCGGTGCCCTCCCGTAGCAGCTATAATTTCATCCACAGAAACAAACGTGCCACGGTGCCAGCGAAGGTTCCTAGAAAAAGTCATTCTCCTTCAAGGGCATTACAAATTTACAGTGGCTTCTCTATTCGAAAAAAGCTCAGCTTTCCTATCAAACTCAGCGGAACGAACTATAAATAAGTTCAAATGCAGATCCTATCAACCTCAGGGTCGAACAGAGCAAGTCAAATCCATGCAAATATATCACCTCATGGAACGCCGACAATCTCCTCCATCTCAATCTGACGAGAACCAAGAAGAGCGCCAATCCACCCTTAAGGTCATCTCCGATCGAGAACCCCTTCGCCGGAGCAGTGATAATCCTCCCAACCTTCTCAGAGTCCGTCAACGGGACCGAATCGAATCCCAACAAATCACCGTAAGACAAGCTAGGAGGAGGAGGACAGGCATCCGCGCAACGCGAGCGGTTCGGCTTGTCGTCGGATCCGCCGTGACGGTCCGGGCCGCTGTCCTTATCAGCGGCGGCGCAGCGACTGCCGTCGGGGATGGCAACGTCGCCGAGAGGCGGCGTCGGGGGCTCCGGCGGATCAGAGGCTCCGCGTCTTCTCCGCACGGGATTTCGTTGTGTCACTGCTGCAGAGGGAAAGAACATAGACGAGGAAAGCTGAGCTTATGCAGAAACAGCGAAGAAGAAGAAGATGACGACTGTAACGAGAACAGCAATTTATCGCGCCACACGTGTGTGGAGGGCGGTTGGCGCCAGTTTCTGTTGCTATATTTGTTTTTTTTTTTTTTTTTTTTTTGAATCTCGAGCGCAATGAATGTATTTCCAGGATTTTATTTTGAGGTCGAAAGTATGGCAGAGTGGGAGACAGTTTCGCATGTATTGACTAGAAGGAGGAAAGGACTATGCGATCTCCAAACCGGAAGATCCAGTGTCCATGTCTGGTTGACTATATGTACGTACGTTTTACGTGTCCCCTACCAGATATTATAACCCGAAGGTACTTTACAAATTGGGTTATCCTACAGTCTTTGAGAGGCACCATGCCTCCTGGACTTTTCAATTTTCATTGTTGAACTGAAAAGTAAATGGATAATGATATAAATAGTTTTTGAATTTTAATTTAATGTATGTTTTGATTTATGAATATTTAATTTGTTCAATGTAATTTCTAAACTTTATCTAAATATGAAATATGGTTCTCGAACTTTTAATTTATTTAATATAATTTTTGAACATTTCATAAATTATATAAAAATGTTCGATTGAAGGGTGGAGTCGATAGCCAAATCGACGAAATGGTTCTTGATAGGGAGGAGAGTGGTCATGTTGGAATCGGAGTTCCACAATCAAGGAGTGGGGCAGATGCTGTAGAGGAGACGACGACAGGGGCTTTGTGGAAGGAGACGGTGGATTTGGAGAGCTTGGCGAGGTGGGATCGAGGGGGTCCGTATGGAAACAGAAAGGGTTTACACATATAATTCATCGAACATTAACAATTCGTTGTCGGGAAAGGAAAAAAAATGATCCAACCATGAGCAGTAGCCGTCGATGAAGCCAAAGCGATTCGGACAACTAAAAATCGAAGGGCTAAAATAGAGAGAGGTGCAGGTGAGGAGCAGGAGACCTGAGCTCTCAATGGGTAAGAGCTATCTCCAAGTACTACTTGTTTTGACCGAAAAGTAGACCCGTTAAACGGGTGGGTCGGGTCGGGTTTGGGTCGGGTCATAAATGGTCCGACCCAAATCGACCCATTTAATCGTTTATGACCCATTTATTGTAGTGCAATTTTTTTTTTACCCATACCCGACCCAACCTATACTTAATCCATACCCGACCCATTTAACGAAACATAAAAAGCTTATATATATTTTTTAAAATGGTATTGCTAACATGATTTTATACAATACAAATTTTAAAAATAATTATTTAAAAATCGAATTTTAATTATTTTTTATTTTTGAAAATTAAAATTTTTATTATTTTTATTATTTTAAATTAAAATTTTAATTATTTTTAATTTTCTTTTTCTCTTTTCTTTTTTCTTTTTTCTTCTTCCTCTTCTTTGGCTGGCCACAACGACGGTCGGCGACCGGCCATAAGCAAGCTGGCTCGCCCGGCTTGCCAATGCCGGCGAGCGCGAGCTCGCCCCTCACCGGATCTGGCGAGGTTGGAGCCTCGCCCGACGCCGGCGAGTTTGAGTCTCGCCCGATCGGCGAGGCTCGGGCCTCAGCGGATGTCGGCGAGGCCTTCGCCTCGCTAGATCTGGCGAGCTCGAGGCTTGCCGGGCGTCGGCGAGGCCTCCGCCTCGCGAGATCCGGCGAGCTCGAGCTCACCCGATGCCTGTGAGCTCGAGGCTTGCCCGAAAGGAAAGAAAAAGAAAAAGAATTATAATTTCAGTTTTTATAAAAAAAAATTATAAAGTTAAAGAGAAGAAAGAGAGATAATGAGGTTTTGAATGAAAAATGGGTTAATAAATGGGTCATAAACGAGTCAAAGAGCTGACCCATTTAAAACCAATATATCTTAGTGTTTACCCATTAAAACTTATTATGGGTGCTTTATAAGATAAAGCTTGACCCATTAATGACCCATTTAACTATAAATGGGTTCATAAATGGGTTGCACAACCCATTTAACACCTCTACCGAAAAGGGACATCGGTTGGCCTTCGCTTCTCCACATTTCGACCATCCCAACCTCCTAATTGACTAGAATTGATTGATTAATGATTAACAGCAACTGTTCACTGTTCGCTTGCACAAAACGATCATCAATATCGATTAATCTCTAAATTCGGTTCAAGTAATCCCAATTGGTCACTCATCGAGCATGCATCGTACCTATTTATTCAGCTAGCAGACACATGCATAAGTATCAAATTAAAAAGGCACTTAAGTCATTTGACATTGATTCACAATCAATCACACAAGGGGAAGTGAACCAATAAAGGTCACTTGTTCAGTTAAGTCTCCAATTCGAACTGATTATGTTTCAATTCAGTTAACCTATCAAATGAAGTCCAAAGGAAATGATTCAGGTGTCATTAGAAAGCTTAGGATATGCACTTTAAATGTTATGAAGACCACTCAACCCATTTCTGTACCCAAAATCCTGAATTTGAGCAAGAAGACTCAACGGTCCATATTTGACCCGGTTTTAGCCCAAGAAATGAAAAATTCGGGAAATATAGATCGAAAATTCAAAATCCCGCCGAATGTAACAAAAAGGTAATTCAGCCTGTTGCAAACAACTTTCATGTTTTACACTTTTGTAAAAAATCCTTTCAACTATGCGAAAATTGTAAGTTTTCGCAAAAACTCAGTTGAAAACGATTTTGTAGGCGGGGGCTGACCTTGTCCGATTTATAACCAAATTGGCCCCTTAAAATTTGCTATTAAGTCCTCAAACTTTATAGTATACTAAATATGACACCAGTGAACAACTATTTTGTTTTCATTTTTTGCAAAAAAGGACACTATCATGAAAATTGTAAAACACGTTTAATTATTCAGGGGAATAATTTCCAGTTCTGAGTGCTGAAATTATTTGGCATATTGATCAGATCTTTGAACGACCGAACGAGTTTCAATTTTAATGAAATTGGTATAGTTGCGAAGCTCAGAATGTTGGAAACAACTTTCGTGGAGAATATTTCTCGAAATTTTAAATTCAGAAAATCAGAAAATCAAAGAACAGACCGAGGTCATGCCAGAAAATGTAATTGCATAATTGAGGTCAAAATTTCCAGATTCCACTCCTAGATTTCGTGGCTTTCTTCACAGAGCAAATGCACTTCAATTTTAACATGCAACCTATTGATTAAAAGCTTAGGAAGTCAGGTTATTTCTCTAGCTGATCACTTTCCTTAATTTCGACGTTTAATTGGCTAAATCAGTCAATTAAGCACACCAACTAATTAACCTCCGAATTTCTAGGACAGATCAACATGTGACAATCAATCACCAATTAATTCCTACTCATGGATTGCTAAACATGCCTTGTTCTAAACATTCATTCGTGTCACATATCATCATTATTGGCCATCATCTAAACTATATATGCAATATGGTCATATCATTCATCCAGATGTACGCTTAGTGTACTAACCTTGTTTGGGACACGTTGACGCTTGATCGAGTGATCTGGCCTCCGTGAACACCTCAACACCTCCATAATTTAGACAAGGATGCTCGCAACTGACTAAGTCCATGAATTACAAATTGATATGAGAATCAACTTGTTTGACTCGAATGAACAATCAACAAAAATCAATGAAATATAAATTGTTTGGTGATGATTTGAAGGAATTCCGGCTATGTGGACTTCGTGGACTAGCTGAGGAGTGCCATTGCAAGGGTTGGATCGCCAAAGGAGCTTGCCGATATAGCCATTGGAATCGTTGGATCGCACACCATCGTGAGGATTGGTGATTGAAATCGATTGAAGAATCGACCAAATCAGCAACTTCCAGCAGGATTTCGAAGCGAAGTCAACCATGATCACTTAAGGACTCGTTGACGAGGGATGTTACAAGTCTCTGGCAACCAAGGGAACGCTACCAAACTGCTGGAATTGTTGCTGGAAGTGGCTTGTGTTGGGGGCTAACAATATAACCTAGAGAAGGAGTGAATGGGTTGTTTTAGAAATCTCAATAATTTGTTGCAAAAAAATAGCTGATGTTAAGTAAAGATTTGGTCAAGGTGATGTTTCAAAGCTCATGAGTGTATTGCATGCTTGTGGAAGAAAAATAAGAGAAAAGTACTAACACACAATGATGAATAGTGGTTCGACTTTATCCCTAGCTTACGTTCACTCCTCAAACTAACAACCACAAGTTGAGTTGGATTGTACTATTAATCAACTTGGAAAGTTACAATTGGTAAGCACTAATTCTTTACACAATAAATCAAAATGTAACGACACATATAAAAATTATAATTAAACAAAATGCATACTAAAAATAGTAGATGATTGTTTTTTCTCTTACTTGTGATAAGGTTATTTTTCAAATAATAGTTGCCTAGTACAAAAGAGAATATACAACTCATTAACATAATAATTAGTCGTCTATCTACTAAATAAACTATTTTTTGAAAAAGAGGCACACCAATTTTGTTCCTCAAAATAGAGCACTTACTATCAAAAGTGGGTATGGATACAGGAAATCCGATCATTATTTCTGAAAATTAGTTGATTTAATGATAAATTTGTAAACATGATCGCTAATTTCATCGCTAATCTAAAAATCACTCCTCAAAACCATGATTGTTGGCCGATCATCGACGCGTTGGGAGGGGTCAAATGAAAAATCCCTCTTGCAAATTGTTAGAAAGATATGAGAATGATTCCATAAATACTGGAAGAATATATCTCTAGGTGGCACTTATAAGATATAGAAACTAGTCATCACGAAATCTCGTCAAGTTGGTTTCATATCCGGTGAACTAAGATAGTGAGGATATGAAGACGTGATAAGCTAATCACAGAGCTATGCAAAATAGTTGATTTAACGATAAATTTGTAAACATTGTAACTAGTTCGCACCAGGAGTCACTTTGAGGATGGGGAAAGAGAGATCTTGATAAAAAAAAAAAAAAAAAATAATAATAATAAAAGAGATAGAGGAGAAGTAAACTATTATAACAATGAAAAGGTCATAAGAAATTATAAACATTTCAATTGCTTAAGTTGTGTTTTTAAATTAGGGATGAAATTAGTGAGAGACTTTTTAGTATATATTATATAGGTATTTCCATATATAATCTATCCATAAATAGTTATTTTAAGAATTAGAGATTTGTTAGGATTACATATTTGCTAAAGTCACGATTAAGAGCATCATTACACAAATATGCAGAAAAATTGATTAGAGAATTATTACTTGAAATGCATAAAAATTAGAGATTTGTTAGGATTGGAGGTTTTTTGAAGTCAAAATCAGAAGACAAGTTATAGGGTAAAGCTCACACATGAATGTGTCAAGCGGTACCATGCCATATGATAGATATATGACACAATGTAATTGTAAAATGAGAAATCCTTAGCCTGATAGAGATTTCACCGTAAATAATTTGCATTACTGCTTTATTTTTTGGATGTGGAATTCTTTGGACTTGTCCTTGCTCAAATAGATCACTGGTTTTCTATGAGAACTTTCTATCCCTTCCCTGTTCAAGATGTAGCTTTGAACTTTGTATATGCTCCTCATATTAAGAATATGTCACCACCATGTACCTTTCCAATTGCATCAAACTGACCTGCAACGGATTGCAAGTCACAAGGGCTTTGACAATATGCTTGGACTAAGTTACTAATACTAAATAAGAAAACCGTGCCAACCAAAACTCTATGCGAAGAAAAGTCCCCGAGCGCTGGGAGTCTAACTTGGCGACGGTATTGCTCAAGGGCTTGGTCAAACCATCATGTGAAGGTCATGAGAATTCCAAGTGCAGGGGGCTTGACAGGTTCTCGGGAAGAATCTTTCTTTTCCTCTTGGTACAACAATTCGCTACAACATGATCCTCTCCACTTTGAGAAGGCGCATGCTCTGCTGACAAGCCTAATTTGGTTTGGAGATTGGAGGACAATCATAATAAGAACATTGTTTGGCCTGGAATGAAAATATTTTGAATATTCTATCTGTGGTCATGCCTCACTTCATGTCCTGGGATTGCTCTTGCTCTTGCCCTTGACGGGTAGGGAAACTTCTGCTTGTCCATCCATCAAGTTGGTGCTCTTTGGGCCATCAGTTTGCGTCCCTGCTTTTTTTTTTTTTTTTTTTGGGGCCCACTCCAACTTTTGAACATGGAAATCAACCCTGGAAACCCACCCCAATGGGCCGCGTGCCTGTTGGCACTTTCCTGTTGGGATTTTAATCTGATCTGAACCCGTAACGGATTAATTGGTAAGGCTTCCTTAGGTGAGCTGCAAAATGTTCCATCACCATTGCATCATGGTTATGCTTATTGAGATCAGCCTCGCATCAATTTGCAATTAGCAGCTGAATTTCTTGTGGGAAGTGGTGGTGTGGCGGTAAGCAACTTTAAGAGATTGCCATGATACTGCTAAAGCATCTCCAAGGCTCCTGTGGGTGGTTTAATGTTAGATGGTTCGGATAGCATTCGTGCCTGATGGAGGTGTCATTAGAGGTGAAAAAGTCAATGCAATCTGTAGTTTCCACATGAAGCTGAAATGACCCTAAGCAATAAGCATTATGGTTGAGATTCTCCCACCCCGATGGACATCCTCTGGCAAAACAACACAAACATTTGATGGATATCCTCAAGCTACTTCAATAGGACTTTAACCTCAGATCGTTATAATATTTGTTCCTCATCAACTAAAAGGCCATAGCACCAGCAGTTTCTGCAGCATTGTCCATTGAATTCGCTAGCACTGGTATAACATGATTGCAAGGAAACCAAGTTCACGATCACTTACTAGCAGTCTCGATTAAAGATCAAAATCAAAGACTTCCATAAGTAGATAAACCAACACCATGATAAGAAGTGTATTTGCTTCGCATAGCAACAACTGACAACTGGGGAGGCAAGTTGGTAACTACACGTTGTTGGAAAGCAAGGAAAATAGAAACGCCCCAAACCACACCAAAAAAGAGATATTGCCTCCACCAGAATAGCTTCACGAGTACTTGTAAATCAAGCCTCAACGTGGCCAATCAATGCCAAAAGCATCTTTTCATAGTCTCCAGTAGTGTCCTTGACAATAGCACGATCAAGAGGGATGCTATTCCTCCTCTGGTACTCCTCACTTATAAACTTCATGTCAACCTCGGCCCTGGTAGCAACTACTCTGGTTAGAGCCCCTTCATCTGTTCCTCGCTTATTGATGGCTAGACGAAGAACCTTCTCAAAATACTTCTCAGGGCGAGTCAGGCACTTTACTGTAGCTCTCAGTATAGTAAGGAACTCGTCTTTTGGATCAGTTTTTAAATCCTGCGAACATGAAGGATCAAGAATTAGACAATCCTTAATCTAGAACAAAGAAAAGTCAATATGTTCTGATGCCTGATGCATAGTACAGACGTTATAGTCTGGAAGTGAATGAACAACTCAGAAATGGGTGATATTATCACATCTCAATGTTTTTGAAACAAGACATCTTGAAGTTGCCTCTTAACAACATGACTATTAACCAAAAAGAATACTACCCTGGCACCCTTCATCCTTGAGGAGCTATAACTTTAGACATATAGGTAAAAGAACTTGAAAGGTCCAGTTCATAGAAATTCCAACTCACCTTGTTGATATCATTTCCAAACTCATTTTTGTAGTGATTCAGCGAAGCATTGACCTGTGCTTTGCTCCTAGTAGCCAAAATCCTTATGAGATCCTCATGGCCATAAGCCTTCTCTGAGATCTTCTCATGGAGTATCTTAGCCTCTGCTTTTGCCAAAGTCATATTCACCTCATCTCCATCATAACGGTAGGAGCTCACAAGAGGTACCAGCAACTAGGAGACAAAGAAACCATATCAAATTAAAGTTCTTTCCCTACAGGCGAGGAAATTACTTACATCAACACCTCATGAAAATTGAAATGATTTAGGATAGATGAGAATTATTTCACAGGTTGTCATAGGACTAATCTTTTGATGATGGATTTGGTTATTCATTTGACACAATAGAAAGAGGTCCAATGAAGTGGCGTATATGGTCTCTAGAGTTTCACGAAACCATCTTCAATAAATTGACAGATCAAAATATGAGGAACTGCTGCAAAGCACACCACCATTGCAACAAGTATTCTCTGCAAAACTCCAAAACTGTCTTAAAAATTGAACACCCTACAACTTATATTCTCAAACTTTCTGTAATATGCTGAATCAGACACATTTGATTTTACTTGCCTTCATCAATCACAAAGAAAATTTCCCAGACAGCAATAAGAAACTATGCTGAGTATCACAAGGCTACATAGACTTGATTGTACAGAGTACTTCTTGCAAAATGTACGAACCTAAGTTGCTCGGAAGAACAATCATCAGCATTGGGAAATGTCATGGAACAACATGAGGCAAGCGTAAAAGCAGTACCTTACGAAAATCTCCAGTTGTGTGGTGACCGACGTCCTCTTCCAGCGACTTCTTGTATCGGGCATGATATGCTTGTCTTGCCATAAGCAACTGCTGTGGAGACCTCGTGCAGGCTATTTCCATGAGAACCTGGTTGCTTGAAGTCCATCTTTTCGTCGCTTCATTCGCCAAGTACGCATCACGTTCAGCCGGATCAAGTGACCAAAGGACCACCAGCCTCTGACGATATGGAATGAATATGGATTAATCTGAGAGAAAGAGGGACACGTCTCCATGGGATAATTCCAAATAATTAAAGGAAGATCAGACCTCGAAATCATTGGTAAGTTCTCTGTCCAATGCCTTGAGGAGGTCCTCGCCGTAAGTCTCGGCATAGGTTTGCCGAATCAGCTTCCTCTGCGCCGCATTCCTATGACCCAATATGGATATGATCAACTTCTCATTTGTTCCCCATCCTTCCAGATCGTACATGATAATCATCCAACGAAGAGAAAAGATTGAATTAGACAATAAGCTTTGATTTTTTTTTTTTTTCCGAATTCAAGAGAAATAATAAACCCAGAAATAGCTCGATCTTAACAACCGATCCACCGAAAGATCACTCCGATCAGACCACGATCTCCAAGCAGATCGCAGATCCGAACACTAAGAACGGAGCACGACCATCGGCGACCGAACAACACGCGATAAGAGAATCGGAGGAGGCAGCGCGAAGAAGATAGAGCGAACCTGCGAAGGCTTTCCGGAGCTGCTCGCAGTCATCGGCTACAGGGGGCAGTGGCTGCGGGACCGTGAGAGTCGACATTGTTGAGGGAATGGAAGATCGTGTGGGTGCGTTCGCGACCGAGCGAGAACAGGAGAGAGAAAGGAGGAGGAGACAAAACGGAGAGAGAGAAAGTCAGCCCCTGCTTTCAAGGAAAGAGAGAGAGAGAGAGAGCGCAACGTAACATGGAAAGCAGTAAGCGGGGAGGCGTTGCACGAGCGCCACGTGTCGTTGCGATCACTACGTCCACTTCCTCGAAGTGGAAACCAGAGGGACGCGGGGGAAGATGAGAGAGAGACGTCGGCACGCGGCAGTGTCCAGGCCTGTTGGGCCGGATTTGGACAAAATTTTGAGGTCCGTTCAATGGGCCGAACGGGTCAGCCCGGGGGTTTTGAAATTGGCCAAGTTCAGGCAAGGGCTGCTGCCCTTGGCCCCACAACCCAATCTCTTGATTTTGGATAAGGGTGAGCATTGGTCTAGGGTTAACCTGGCCCAATCTTGCCGCTCCTAATCTGGTTCCCCGAGAGACTGGACCATTATGACTAACACCGTTGTGCGGGTTGGTGCTGGTGGCTTGGTAGTTCGAGTTAATTTAACCCAGACCTATCCTAATTATATATTATAATTTTTTTTATATAGATAAAATCTTCAAATAAACGACGTCAACAACATTAAATAGCTCTTTAGTGATGAGTTTAAGTAATTTTACATTGTTCTTTAATAACTTAGATTTTTAATATCTTTTATGACTTCAATAGTAATAATTTATGAAGGAGGAACATGTTTTTATGAGAAGTCTTCACAATGTTCAAAAGGGCATAAATAGCTTCTCATGGCATCCTCCTCTAGTACCCGTTCTCTTTCTGTCTTATTTATCCTCTTAGTTTTCAATTTGGCAAAATCGAAAGAAATAACTTATCCACTCACCACTTGACACTCGCCTCACTCACTTTGGGTCACTCATGCTGCTCGCCACTCAATACTCGCTTGGCTTGTTGCTCCCTGCTCGACGCTCAATGCTCACTCCATTTGACACTCACTCCACTCAATCCTTGCCGCTTGCTTTTCTTAGCTAACCTCGCTCATCATCGAACCCATTAGATCGGTCAGGTCCTCGGTTGCCTTTTAAAGGAATACAAAAAATGAAATAAAAAAATTATTGGTTGGTTTCGGGTTGATCGTGTAATCGTACTAAACCCATTGGGCTAGTTCGATTCTCAATCGCTTTTTCAAGAAGTACAAAAAATGAAATAAAAAATTATCAATTAGTCTTGGATTGATCTTGAAAGGACCGAACCCACTAGGTCGGTCCAATCCTCGGTCCCAAGCTCAGTAGGGTCGGTTTTCGATCCTAAAAATTGAGGATTAGCACTGTGCGGGTTGGTCATAGGGTTAGATGGTGGATCGGTCCAATCCAGACCATGCTCATCCCTAATTTTTTTTTTTTTTTTTTTTTTGATGATCTAGGGAAACTCGTACAGTTGGCGCCGGCGGGCAAACCCCCGGGGCCACACAAGGGAACTACCACCCCGTGCAAGCGGTTAAGGCAAGCGCTCTGCTGGGTTTCGAACCCCCACCTTGAGAGCAATGATCAACGGAGCCTTATCTAGCGGAACCACCACGGCGGTGGTGCTCATCCCTAATTTTGGACCTTCTTCTTTTATTAAAGAAAAAAAGTTTTGGCTTATTTTTTTTATTCATTAATATTCTTTCTTTTACCTATTTATCCTTTTTCCTTAATACTTTCATTTTTTTTTTTTACAACTAGTTGGTGCGAAACTTGTACCGTGCACTTTAAAGAATACAGGAAAATATGATACATTAGCTGGATCTTAACAATCGATCCAGTGAAAGACCACTTCGATCAGACCACGATCTCCAAGCAGATCGTAGATTCGAACACTAAAAATGGAGCACAACCATTGGTGACTGAACAACACGCGATAAGGGAATCGGAGGAGGCAGCGTGAAGTAGATAAAGCAAACTTGCAAAGGCTTTCTGGAGCTGCTCGCAATCATCGGCCATGGGGGCACTGGCTGCGGGACGGTGAGAGTTGACATTGTTGAGGGAATGGAAGATCGGGTGGGGGGTTGGGGGGTTGTGTGGACGCGTCGAAGCAAAAACAAGAGAGGAGGAAGAAGGAGGAGACAAAACGAAGATAAAGAGGCTGCGTTTGACAGTCGGGATGAAATTCGGGATAGGATATGATTTATCCTATCCTACGTTTGGTGCTTCGCTCAAGATAGGATGAAGTCGGATATAAGGAGATATAGGTATGATAAAATTATCTCATGGGGAAGGTGGGATAAATATGGATAGGATTTCTAATGTCTATAATAGGAATGTTATCTTTCTCGAATAACAAACTTATTAAGTTAACAAAATTGAAATTATATTTCAATATAAATAATGTTTGAATTCTAATTTAATAAATTAAAAATTAAGAAATAGAAATTTATTTTTAATTAATCTTATTTTAATTTATATAGTCAACTTTAACTCTATCTTATAATAAACATTGAATCTATAAATTAAATATTTATATTTATTATATATTTTAGGTATGTTAGTACACTTTACTATTTGATAAATTTTTATTAAAGAATGATGAAAGGGCAAAAAGAAATAATAAAGAAAATAATATAAAAAAGAGGAAAAATAAAATAAAAATAAATAAAGGTATAGAGTTACGAGATACTTTCACAATCTCTCGTTTATGAACATTTATGTTCATTTATAATGGCATGCCATTTATATTAAAAATATGTATATAATATGACGTGAATATATTTGATTTTAATATTGCGATTCATTAAACAATGGACATGATATAAAAAATTCAAGGATTTTATATTTTATCCTATCCAGTCATATCTCGATTAGGAATCCGGACAACCAAACGTAGCCAGAGAGTCAACCTTTGCTTTCAAGTGGGGTAGAGAGAGAGAGAGAGAGGACGCATGCCACATAACATGGAAAGCAATAAGCGAGGAGGTGTTACATGAGCGCCATGTGTGCACCACGTCTAATTTCTTGAAGTGGAAACCAGAGGGACATGAAGGAAGACGACATAGAGAGAGGCATTGGCATGCAGCAGCATCCCGGCCCGTTGGGCTAGATTTGGACAAGATTTTCGGGTCTGGTCAATGGACTGGTTGGGTTAGGACGAGGGTTTTGAAATCGGCAAAGTTCAAACAAGGGCAGTAGCCCTTGGCCCCACAACCCAATCCCTTGGTTTTGCGCCTTTTTTTTTTTTAATAGAATAAAAGTTTGGCTTTTTTATTAACATTTTTATTTTACTTATTTACCTTTTTCCTTAATACTTTCAATTTTGCAAGTTTTTTTACAACTTGTTGGTGCCACACTTGTGCCACGCACTTTAAAGAATTGAAAAAAAAAAAAAAAAGAATGATGCGTTAGCATTTCTCATTGGGAAAAGTGGGCAGAACTTATGAAGGAAGTATATTACACCGATTTAATAAGTTTTTGACTCGACCGTACTTTTTAAATATTTTAAAATTCAATTTATTTTTATGACGAGTTTTAGAAATTCTGACATACTAATTTCTAAAAATAATCCTCATTAAAATTGATTCTCCCTTTTTCAAAGGATGTAAAGTTACTCATATAATTTAATCTAAGCAAATCCTACTATGATTTGCATTTCATCTTTCTTAACTTTTGATGTTGGTGTGCATTCAACCAATATAGTTGGACCAAACTTCACAAAACTAGATGCCAACATACACCAATTGTGCTTGTTTTTGAATTTATCACATTTTGCACCGTTAGTGTTTAGGATTCTACATGACAAGCCAAATTGTAACAAACAAATGTATTGTTTATAAGAAATATCATGATCTTATTATCTTTAAAGCTATTCTTAAGGATTGGACGTCCCAACTGTAGGCCATCAATTCCGAGATGGAATTGCAAATGACAGTAATTCACAAGTGCTTTCAAGTAACCAACGAACCATTACAGAAATTGATAATGGAATTAACCAAGATAATAAAGTATAAGAGATGGCTTGCTACACAATAGAAAGACTAAAGTATCTCAATAATGGAAGCATTTAGGATCAATTAATTCTTCCAATTTGATGTCCTCTCGATAGGCTTAACATGATCGAGCTTGCAATGATATTGCCTCGAGAAGCTTGTTGCATGGTAGGACGATGCTATGGTTTGGGATTTAAGCACAAAAATGCCATGTTTGTCACCAAAGCCACTTCCCTAACGCATTACCTTTCGAGAATGGAACTCTTTGATCTAAAATTTCCTTCATTGGCCAAGAAATTATTGAATTGCTTGATGGTGATGAAGACGCGGACACAAGAGAAAAAATGAGATCGCCTAGATGGCGTCCATAATTACTTCCAATGTCACCACTCCGAAGCTATAAATATCGCATTGATCGTTCACTTCCATTGTGTATGTGAGTTTTGCAGAGAAAGAACAAATTTTTTTGTAGCTTTTATACAATATTTGTGCTTTGTAAATCTAAACTGATTTTGAGTAAATAAAATCTAGAGAATTAAATATAAATCAATACATTCTTTATATTCCAACGAGATTTAAAATTTTCCGTTTCTTTAGGAAAAATGTTTCCCTTTTAAATTGGTGGTCTTCATCTCAATTAATCTTTAATCGAACCTTCAAATCGCATGCTAGCCTTGGACTTGCTGTTAGGAATTTGCAAGTGTAAAAGGAATGTAGCTAAAAAACGAGGATCTCATGTATGATCATTTTCCTATCAACAAAAATGAAGTGGGGTAAAATTTTGAAGAGACCAACTTACCTCGGAGCTGCATATCCAAAGGTGCCCGCAAAGGAAGTCCAATTGGATGAATAAGGTTGTAGAACTTTAGTTGTGCCAAAATCAGAGAAGTGAGCTTCATATTCTTTATCCAATAAAACGTTCTTGCTTGATACGTCTCGATGAATAATTGGGGTGAGCATTCATGGTGCATGTAGCACAAAGCATGGGCCACACCTTTAACAACATTCACTCTTTTTTCCAGTCAAATGTTGTGATCCTCTCTTTATTGTTTAGTACATCCTTCAAGCTGCCTGATTCCAAGAACTCGTACACCAAAAATGAATGTGGAGAACTCGAGCAAAAGCCATAGAGCTTGATGATATTCGATATCGAGTTTCGGTCGAGCATGAATCTCCCTTTCAAATGCTTTTCGACCGACCATTTCTATGTCAACTGCTTCCTTAAGTTTCTTTACAAAAGTAGTTTTACCTATTTGCAACTAGGCCTTGTAAACCCTCCCATATCCTCCCTCACCAATACAATATTTGGCATCAAACTCCTCCATGGCTTCAATAATGCTCTCATAAATCATTCTAGCATTTGTTTTCCTTATTCTTCGGCATCCAATACTTAAAGCTCTCATAACAAGAAGCAAAGAAAGTAGGCAACCCAAAGTAGGAATCAAAACTAGCAGCAACTTTTTGTTTTTGTTTTTGCCTTTTATCATTATTGCTATATAGGGGTTGAGACCAGTAATAACTCCACAGAAGCCTTTGTTTCCTCTCACGACTCCAATTGTAGTGTTATGAAAGGCTGGAATGTTTGGTAAAGGACCCTTTAACTCATTATACGATATGTCGATGGATGTCAAGCTTGTCATATCATGAAAGATCGACATAATTGAACTGGATAACCAATTGTGTGAGAGATTGAGTATATTTCTAATTTATGCAATAGCTCGAGTTGTTCGAGTATTTCTCCCGTGAGCAAATTTCGACTCAGATCGAGATGTTGAAGAGATTGAAGATTCCCAATCCCAATGGGAATACTCTTTTCAAGATTATTCATGCTTAAATTTAAGAACAAAAGGTTGGAGTACTCCCCAAGTTGGGTAGGAATTGAGCCACTCAAGTTGTTTTTTGCAATGTTGAATATCCGCAAACCTGGATAATGCTCCAAGTTCTTGAGGGATGTGTCCTACAAGAAGGTTGTAGTCCAACAAAAACTCTAGTAGCAACTTTAATTTTCCAAGGTCTTTGGGAATTTCCCCGATGATATAATTTGAAGAGGTTAAGTCTTTGCAATTGAGTCATGTCTCTAAGCTGAGATGGTATGGCACCAGAGATTTTATTGTTGGAGATCACAAAGCTCGTCAAATTTCTACATTGACCTAATGTTGGTGGTAGCTCACCGTAAAGTTTTTTTTTTTTTTTTTTTGTAAAGGGTAAATATATATTAGATCAAGAACCAATGAGCTACACACCTATAAAGCAACAGACACAGCACAAAGGCTTGCACTCAAAAGACAATCAGCCAAGCGAGTGGAAGGGTGCCGGGGGAAGGGGGAGGGGGGGGAAGGAGCTGCATAGAGAGGAACGAAAGAAACAACAGCTAGACGAAGGCTAAACAACAGCCAAAAAGGAAGAGAAGGGGAAGGACGAAGGCACCCGCAGGGGGAAGGAATACAACCAGGAAATTGAAAGATAGCGAAGAAGGGACACCATGGATGCATCCAAAGCAAGAGACCGGATGCCTCATTACTCAAAATGAAACGCCTCGAGTCAAATATCGAAGGATGAATTCCCCAACCGAGTTGTAGTCTTCCGTTTCGAGTCGTATCCGGAGCTTCGAAAAGGTAAAGTCTCTATCCTTGATAGCCATGCGAAGATGTTTCTTTAAGCCAGGAGGTATAAGGTTTGGTTGCGGAAGATGATGTTATTCCTCTCCTTCCAAATAATGTAGCATAAGGCGGCAAAGCCAAAGCGAGCCACCGATTGATAGAAGCTAGAGTCGGGAGATGCTTGATAACCCAATCTAAGTTATCCTTCCACATAGAATTTCGCCATGGGAGGTTACACTTATTCGCCGAGAAAGCACCCAGCCTAGCTGTAACTGGGCATCTGAAGAACAAGTGATCAACATAGTCAGGTCTAGAGGAACAGAACACACATGAGGAAACTGGAATTCTCACCGTAAAGTTCGTTGTTGCTCAATTCAAGGTAATTTAAGGAGGGAAATTCAAAGGACCATTTTTTATCATGAAATTGGGATGCAAGTAGGTTCTATTGGTGAGGAAGAATGCCAATTTGATCAATGATATGTCGATGGGATTTATAGAAGCCAAGATGAGTTTATTCGAGGAGGAATTGAATGGAAATTGAATCAATTCCAACCAAAATTCGTATGCCCCCTTTGGACCCAACTTTTAGACCAACTCAAGACTTATAGAGGAAGCCAAAGGGCTGGGAAATTGGCTGTGGATAACAACAAACTTGGTAGGACACACTAAGGGGATAAAGGGGATGAGAAGAAGGCTTTAGTGGCCCTCTCCAAAACAAGTTGGTTCCCTTTCCCCCTCCTTCTCCCTCCCACCGTCGACCAGCCCCCATTTTAGTTGCTGAAGCCTTCAAAAATTCCAGAAAACTGAGCTTAGCCTCCCCAAGCCGTTGCCATCCCTGCTTTGGAGTTTGTGGCCTGTCTTCGCATCCCCGTCGTTATGGTCCGAGCAGATTGTTAATCAAGTGAATTTAACTCACTAATCCCTACTTAGTAAGTTAATGACGCTTAAGGGTTGATACATCTGTATGTACTGGAGGTTGCTTTTGGGAAAGGTACAGCAGATCCCCCTAGAGGTTCGGTGGTAGAACTGGAAGACCCAGACCTTGAAGAATCCGAGTCCCCGGTGTACTCAAATGAAGGCTCCAATGAGGACGAGGATGTGGAGCATGAGGAAGATTAGTAGTTGTTTACAAACTCCCTATTTTGTAGACCTTACATGTATATATATATATCGACTTAGTGTGTGTATGACTTGTTATGATATGTATATGTAACTGTTGTTGGTTTTCAAAATTATGGCCCTACTTTCCTATCCCATCTTGTTGTCGTCTGGGAATTATTTATTCACTTTCGCATGTGCATAAAAATAAATGAGTTGGTGATGTATCATAAGATATTGCTATTTAATTGACCACAAAGGGATTGGCACGCACTCAGAGAATTGGGGCGTGACATCCCCATTTAAGTGGTATCAAAGCATGGTTTAGTGATTGGAGTGATAAGGTGCGATGGGTTTATGGGATAGTCAGTAAGATTGGCTTTTATTTCATGCTAGTGTATGTCTGTGATAGCTGATTGGTAAAATTGTTTGTTTGTATAGATCACTTAGCTTCTAATTATATATGGAATTGGAAGCAGACTTCTTTAAAGAATCTTTAGAATGAGTGATCAGGAGCAGAGGACTCCTAGGAAGCATACTATAGGGCCAGTGACTCAGGGTAGGATGCCGATAAGGGTCAATACCCGAGGAGGCTGAGGTAGAGCGCCAGCACAGGCCAGTGCTAGTGGCATAACACCACCTCCCGTTAGTGCTAGGGTAGCAGCCCCTGGTGATCTAGGAACTATCGAGATCACGCAAGCATTGGATGCGATGAGGGACATGCTGGGGCAGCAGGCTTAGAATCAAGCCACCGCCTTTATCGCCGCAATTGCAGCCGCCGCTCAAGTTATCACTATCGCTATTGCCGCGCCGTTGCTAAGGTCGCAGTCGCAGCCGCTGCTGCACTTGTCGCCACACTTGCCGAAGTTCCAGCTAGGAACATAGTTGTAGATAGGGAGAGATCGATCCACAAGTTGGTGGAGCAATTCCTGAAATTAACCCGCCGAGGTACTTGGGTATTGGAGATTCAGAGATTGCATCTATTTAGATTCAGGATCTTGATAAGGCGTTTGCACTTCGAGGTGCAATGAGAAGGAGAAAGTAATCCTGGTAATCTATCAACCGCAAGGTAACGCCAATACTTGGTGGAGAGCCACCAGAGACACAGTGTTCTTAGGAGGAGTAGTCCCACTGTGGGACGCTTTCCTTAGAGCGTTCAATGATAAGTACTTTTTGGGAAGCGCCTGAAAGCAGAAAATGGAAGAATTTTAGCATCTCTACCAAGGGAGGATGACTGTTGACCAGTACGAGGTCAAGTTTGTGGAGCTCTCTCAGTATACTCTAAGGTTGATCGAGGGTCCCGAAGACAAGACTCGAAGGTTCAAGAATGGCCTTCGACTAGAGCTGAAACAACCACCGGTGCCATTTGATCCGAAAGGCTATCGAGAAGTGTACAATCGAGCTTGGATGCTAGAGAGAAGTTTGAACGAGCGAGCTGCCTCATGTGGATCAAGGTTCAGTTTACACAGAGAAGGAATCCAACATGGGAAGAGGCCCATGATTGGAGGAAGATTTCAAGTCTCACCCAATAGGAAGGGTGAAATAGGCAAGGCAGCGCCAAGTCAAAATGGCATGTGTCGCTTGTGTGGAATGCGACACGGATTAGCCCCATGCCAATCTAGGCCGAGTACTTGTTTTAGGTGTGGTTAACCGGGTCACATAGCTAGGAATTGTCCGAAGATGGGGAGACCACAACGGTTTGCCGCCGCTGCCACCGATGGGTCGATTAGAGGTTACATGCCGCAAAACGCACCACAGGGTGGATAGATCATACCCTCAGCTCAAGGAACAGTTTATGCCATTACCAAAGGTCAGGTTGAAGATGCGCCGATGTGATCAAAGGTATGGTTTCACTGAATGACCATGCCGCTTATGCTTTATTTGACCCTAGTGTAACTCATTCTTTTATTAGCAAGCAATATGTTAAGCGATAGAATTAAGTTCTGAGTTGTTAGAGTCAATAGTTAGCATATCTACACCATTAAAGGATAAGGTGTTGTCTGCATTGGGTTGTTTTGGTTGCAAGTTAGTGATTGGTGAGCGAGAGAGGAAAATAGACTTATTAATTTTAGCCATATATGACTTTGATTTGATAATTGGTATGGACTAGCTTACCAAGCAACGAGCTAAGATGGATTGCTATCGTAAAGCGATTCAATTTGACATGTTAGAGGGTGAGAGTTTCGAGTTTGTTGGAAGTCGAAGAGGACCCTCGATTACACTGATCTCGTTGCTTGAGGCAACCCGTTTGTTAGATGGGGGTTGTCAAGGTTATCTATCAATTGTCGTAGATACGACAGTTAAGGCACTGAAGATTGAAGATATCTCAATGGTGCAAGAATTTCCAAATGTATTCCCAAAAGAATTGCTAGGTTTACCACTAGGGAGAGAAATCGAGTTTGTGATTAAATTAGTACCCGAGACAAAGCCAATCTCTAAGGCTCCATACCGGATGGTATTATCGGAGTTGAAGGAACTGAAGGTGCAAATGTAAGAATTGTTGGATAAGGGATTCCTACGTCCTAGTGCATCACCTTAGGAAGCACCAGTTCTGTTCGTGAAAAAAAAAAGATATGGTTTATTGCGTTTGTGCATCAACTATCGTCAACTCAATCAAGTGACGATCAAGAACAAATATCCACTCTTGAGGATCGATGACTTGTTTGATCGCCTGCAAGGAGCGTTGATATTCTCCAAAATCGACTTGAGAATAGGATATCATCAGTTGAGGATCGGGAAAGAGGATATACTGAAGTCAGCATTTCATATTCGGTACGGTCATTATGAGTTTACTGTAATACCATTCGGGTTGACGAATGCTCTAACTGCTTTCATGGATCTGATGAACTGAGTGTTCAAGGAATACCTAGATCAATTTGTGATCGTGTTCATAGATGATATTTTTGTGTATTTGAGGAGTGATGAAGAGGATGAGAGTCATCTAAGAGTAGTACTGCAGACTCTGAGGGTTCATTAGCTATACGCCAAATTTAGCAAGTGTGAGTTTTGGTTAACTTGTGTTGCTTTCTTAGATCACGTGATTTCGGCGAAGGAATCTCCATGGACTCGTCCAAGATTGAAGCAGTGATCAACTAGCCAAGACTGACTACCGTGACAGAGATCATAAGTTTTTTAGGTTTGGCAAGTTACTACAGAAGGTTCGTAGAGGGGTTCTCAGCATTAGCGTCACCGTTGACTAGACTACTAAAGAAAGAAGAGAAGTTGTTGTAGACAGACAAGTGCGAGTGTAGTTTCCAAGAGCTTAAGCAAAAGTTGACTACCGCACATGTGCTGACCATTCCATCCGGGTCTTGGAGGATACGAGATTTATAGTGATGCGTTGTTTAGAGAATTGGGTTGCGTACTAATGTAACATGGTAGGGCTATTACTTATGCCTTCCGTCGCTTGAGACCTCATGAGCAAAACTACCTGATGCATGACTTAGAACTCGGGGCAATTATTTTCGCTCTGAAGATTTTGAGACATTATTTGTGCGGAGAAAGATTCTAGATCTTTATTTACCATCAAAGTCTCAAGTATTTATTCTCTCGGAAGAAGTTGAATATGAGGCAGCATCGATGGATGGAACTATTAAAGGACTACAATTGTGATATCCCGTATCACCCTGGGAAGGCGAATAAGGTCGCCGACACTTTGAGTCAGTCGGAAGTTTTCAGTCGCACATATGTTGGTTAAAAAGTGGAATCTAATCGAGAGAGCTTGAGATTCGGTTTTCAAATTTGAGGTGGGTCACCTTTTGAATCTTATGGCTACCCTTAGAATTGAGCCAGATATGCAGATCATGAGTAAATTACTTCAACTAATAGACCCAGATGTTTAGAAAATTCTACAATAGGATATTGATAAGAGAAAGGCTGACTTTTAGATTTTCGAGGACAAAATACCGAGATTTCGAGGACGTTTGATTGTACCTAACAATGTAGAGCTTATAGAGGATATCTTATCGTAAGCTCATTGTAACAGTTATGGCATCTATCCTAGCAGTACAAAGATGTATCAGAATCTGCGTCAACACTATTGGTGGTCTGGTATGAAGGTGGACATTGCCAAGCATGTCACCAAGTGTCTAACATGTCAGCAAGTGAAGGCTCAGTATTATAAGCTGGGAGGACTTCTGCAACCTCTCGAGATCCCAGAGTGGAAGTGGGAGCACATCACGATGGATTTTGTGACCAGATTACCGAGAAGTCAGAGAGGAAACAATTACATTTGGGTGGTGGTCGATAGATTGACAAAGTTGGCTCACTTTATTATAGTATGAAAGGACCTCAATTTAGACAGGCACGCAGAATTGTACGTGCGTCAAATAGTTCGTCTGCATGGAGTACCGGTGACTATCACTTCAGACCGAGACCTGAGATTCATAACTGCATTTTGGAAGAGTTTATAGAGTGCTTTAAGTACGAAGCTGCAATATAGTACGGCATATCATCCTTAGATGGATGGTCAGTCTGAGAGGACAATTCAAACCCTCGAAGACATGTTGCAAGCTTGCGTGCCAGACTTCAAGGGAAGTTGGGAAAAACAACTTCAACTGATCGAATTCACCTACAACAACAATTGTCAGCAAAGCATTGAGATGGCTCCATTCGAAGCGTTGTATGGCAGAGCATGCAGAATGCTAATGTGTTGGGATGAAGTCGGGAAAGAAAGATCATAGATCCGAGTTGGTTCAGCAGTCAGTGGATACAGTTGTAGTTATTAGAGGTAGACTAAAGATCGCTCAGAGCCGACAGAAGAGCTATGCAAATAAGCATCGAAGATTATTGGAATTTCAAGTTGGTGATTACGTTTTTCTGAAAGTGTTGCCAAAGCGCGAAATGAGGCGAATTTCGCGCTTTGGCAAGAAAGGAAAGTTGAGTTCGAGGTACGTAAGTCCATTTGAGATTCTAGAGAGAATAGGGATCCTAGCGTATTGTCTTGCATTGCCGTCGAGCGGCGCAAGTGCACGACGTCTTTCGTGTGTCAATGTTGAGGAAGTACGAGCTTGATCCAATTCATGTACTTAATTTTGAGGAATTGGATGTGGATGACAGAGTGTCATGAAAGCCTGGCTTAGATAGTGGATCGAAAGGAACAAATTCTGCGTACAAAGATCATTTTGTTGGTCAAAGTGATCCGACAACACCACGGCACGGAAGGAGTAACCTAGGAGAGTAAAGAGTCGATGAGAATTGTACCCTCACCTTTCGCTTAAAGTTTTGTAACGATTTAAATTTCAAGGATGAAATTTTTATAAGAGGAGAAGAGTTGTGACATCTTGAAATTTTCACTTTTTCTTTCAATTAAATTAATCAGGCATTTCATTGACATGCCTATAGTGCTATTCTCAGAGCTGAGTACTTTTGGGATAATTAGACTATCTAGAGAAATAAATAAGGGATTTTAATGTAATAAACTTGAGGATTTGATCGGGGAATCGACTATTCGGCCGTGCTCATTTGCAGAGATCATTTCGGCACAAAGAAAGATCGATTAGAAATCAGAAATAGGTCGATTTGACAGAGATATGTGGTTAGGCGTGGGTGATTCCACTAAATTGTAAAATTCTCATCGATTGGCACTACACTCGATTTTTCTATTGTTTTGGTACCATGTGTCCGTATTTGAAACCTCGAGATTTTCATAACCATCGAGAGTCACCAATGTGTCGAAAAGGTTCATTGTGGCTTGAAGAAAATTGACCATTGGTCGTTTGCACTAAAAATTTTAAAAGCTATTCGATAGACTAGATCACGCTAAAATCGCGTTGGATTGAAATTAATCGCGAATTTAAATTCGATTTTAGAAATTGAAAGTTCTGTCATATCACTGGTCATTTTAGGAATGTCGATTCAGTCTCCAAAATTTTTCTCGCAAACCGAGGTTTTTAGCGAAATGTCGACATAAGGCCATTTTTGATCGGGAAATTCGGAGGACCGTTTTTTATCACGAAATTAGGACACAAGTAGGTTCTATTGGTGAGAAAGATGCCAATTTGATCTATGATACGTTGGTGGGATTTATAGAAGCCAAGATGAGTTGATTCAAGGAGGAATTGAATGGAAATTGAACCAATTCCAACCAAAATTCGTATGCTCCCATTGAACCCAACTTTTAGACCAACTCAAGACTTCTAGAGGAAGCCAAAAGGCTGGGAAATTGGCTGTGGATAACAGCAAGCTTGGTGGGACACACCAAGGGGACAAAAGGGATGAGAAGAAGGCCTTGGTGGCCCCCTCCAAAGCAAGTTGGTTCCCTCTCCCCCTCCTTCTCCCTCCCACCATCGACCAACCCTATTCCAGCTGCTGAAGCCTCCAAAATTCAAGAAAATTGAGCTCAGCCTCCCAAGTTGTCGCCATCCCGTTTTGGAGTTTGTGGCCCGTCTCTAGGTCCCCGTCATTGTGGTTCGAGCGGATCGTTAATCAAGTGAGTTTAATTCACTAATCCCTACTTAGTAAGTTAATGACGCTTAAGGGTTGATTAGTTTAGACTAAGTATGGATTATGTGGATAGTTAGAATAGATTAGCAATTTAATCGTTCGATATTGCATGTTAGGTGATTAGATTAGTGTAATTAGAGCCTAGATAAGCTCTAGTATTTACTTAGAGTGGTTTGGAAATTTTACGAACCCGTCTCGTTTTTAATTAGGCTTTACGGGCCTAAGTCCTATTTATTTGCATTTAATAATTAATTTATGTAATTATTTAATTATTTATTTATTTTATAGAAATTAGACCAAGATAGCTGGTGATCGGAATTTCATGCGATTGCGAGGTGAGGACACTGGAGTGCCATAACTTGGCATGCGGACACTTAAGTGCCATAACTTTAAAATGGTACACTTAAGTGCCATTATCGAGTAAAATGGGACACTTAAGTGCCACTCCCAAAATCCGGCCAAATGGCGACGTGGCGACTTTCCTGAGCTCGGTCCAAAACGGCGTCGCTTTTGCATGCCGACGTGGCGGAGAAAATGCAAAAACGACGCCGTTTCACGTCTACGTGTAAATAATAGTATATAAATTAATTAAATTAGATTTAAAATATTCAAAAATTTAAAAATAAGAAAAATTTAAAAAATTTAAAAAAAATTAAGAAAAATTTTAAAAATTAAGAAAATTTAAAAAATTTAAAAATTAAGAAAAATTTAAAAATTTTAAAAAATTAGAAAATTTAAAAAATTTAAAAATTAAGAAAATTTAAAAAATTTAAAAAAAAAGAAAATTTTAAAAATTTTAAAAATTAAGAAAATTTTAAAAATTTAAGAAATATATAAAAAAATTTAAAAAAATTAAGAAAATTTTAAATTTTTTTTTAAATTAAGAAAATTTTAAATTTTTTAAAAATTAAGAAAAATTATAAAAAAATTAAAATTATAAAAAAGTTATAAAAAGGGGGTGGGAGGCCGAACGGGCGGCTCCCTTGCCGCCGCCGCCGGCTCCCTCACCGCCGCCACCTCCACCGCCGCCGCCTCCCCCTTTTTTAAATTTTTAAATTTTTTAAAATTTTTTAAATTTTTTTAAATTTTTTAAATTTTTTTAAATTTTTAAAATTTTTAAAATTAAAATTTTTAAAATTTTCTTATTTTTTAATTTTTTTAATTTTTTAAAATTAAAGTTTTTAAAATTAAAATTTTTAAAATTTTCCTATTTTTTATTTTTTTAAATTTTTTAAAATTAAAATTTTTAAAATTTTCTTATTTTTATAAATTTTTTTTTTTTAATTTTTTAAAATTAAAATTTTTAAAATTTTCTTTTTAAAATTTTTTTTAAATTTTCTTATTTTTAATTTTTTTTAAATTTTTTAAAATTAAAATTTTTAAAATTTTCTTTTTTTTTTAATTTTTAAAATTTTTTAAAATTAAAATTTTTAAAATTTTCTTATTTTTTTAAATTTTTTTAATTTTTTTAAATTGAAATTTTTAAAATTAAATCTTTTAAATTTTTTTAATTTTTTTTTAATTTTTATGCTCGATTTGGAGCTCAGGCGAGCCACGTAGGCAAAAAATAATAATAAAATATTGCATGTAGGATTTCCAAGAAGGGTCGCCGGAGGTGGCACTTAAGTGTCCCACTCGAGAAAAAGTGGCACTGGTGTCACCGTTTTGAAGTTTATGCACCAAGTGTGGCGTGCAAGTTACGGACTTGCGGTGCACTTCATTGCTGCGATTGCATTGGTGTGATTTATTTTTTATTTGACTGCTTGTGCCGATTGAGTGTGGTTTGCAATTTTGGGGTATTTATCCCAAAATTTATTAATTTTGATAATTAATTAGAAAATTATCGTACGTCGGTTTACAATGCCAAAAATGTGTTTGTGGATTACTGAAAATAGTGAGATTTTATAAAATAAAGATATTATATTTTTGGCTCTAAACAACCGTGTACCTATACACGATTTTTTTTATAGGGTATTTTTAACATAAGGAAAATAGGCCAAAGTATTATGTTAATTGAAAATTTTAATTGTGAAGTACAATATTGTTGGCCATGGGTGAATAACCATATGATGTTATGAGTTAGATTAAGAAAACCGCAAAAGTATGGCTGTCCCTATTGGATCATAATTTACCGAACTTGGAACAAAGCTATACCCATTAGGCCGTAATTCACCGATGAACATTTAGTAGGCCGTGCTTGTTGAGCCGTAATTAATAGTTAGAGTGAATAATTGAGATGACCAAGAGATGGACCTGATGACATGGAATTGACTATGTTGATTAATCGATGATTTGATCCGATTGATTTGAATTGATTTGTTGATGTAATTCCATGAATTTGTGAATTGTATTGAATTGCAGGAAGAGAATGGGGTTAAGGTAAGTCCTCTGACTTGTGTCTGTGCTTAGGCAGCCCTCAGGGTGTAATTTTAGGTCTTAGAGGGTTGAACTTGCTAAGATGTCGTCTTACCTCATTGTGGGATAACAATTTCAGGTCCATAGATGGCAACTCCTTCCGAGCGTTTTGGTCAACCGAAGAAGATTACAAGTAAATGTATAGTCTACATTCTCGATTCATGGGCACCCTAGGGGTTTAGTCTATGAGCTTGTGAAGTCTGTGGTTTTGGTCGATGAGGCTCTCCCCCATAAAGTGCTCCAACAATATAGATCATGGTACCACTAGGCTCAGGATGGCCAGAGAGAAGGTTCCATACTAGAATCCGAGATACCTCTGTATGTACTTTAAGTTGCTTTTGGGAAAGGTACAACAGATCCCCCTGGAGGTTCGATGGTAGACCCGGTAGACCAGGATCTTGAAGAACCCGAGTCTTCAGTGTATTTAGCTAAAGGCTCTAATGAGGACGAGGATGTGGAGTAGGAGGAAGATTAGTAGTTGTTTGCAAACCCCCTTATTTTGTAGACCTGACATATATATATCGACTAATTGTGTGTATGATTTATTATGATATGTATATATAAGTATGTTGTTAGTTTTCAAAATTATGACCCTACTTTCCTATCCTATCTTGTTATTGTTTGGGGATTATTTATTCGCTTCCGCATGTGCATAAAAAGAATAGGTCGACGATATATCTTGGGACGTCGCTATTTAACCGATCGCAGAGGATGGGTGTGGTATCCTAAATTTTCAACCTTGTTTTCAATTGAATAAATCGGGCCTTTCATCGACGTGCCTATAGTGCTATTCTCTGAGCTAATCACTCATAAGATAATTAGACTATCTAGGGAAGTCATTAAGGGATTTTAAGCACAATAGACTTAAGAATTTGACTAGGAATCGACTGCTCGATCTTGCTAGTCCGTAATGGTCATTACGGTATAATTAAAAGTCGATCCGAGATCGAGATAGGTTGGTTCGATTGAGATGTGTGGCTAAACATAACCGATTCCACCAAATTGTAAAATTCCTGTCAATCGGTACTAAACTGATTTTTCAGTCGTTTTGATGCCTTATATCCGTATTTGAAACCTTGAGATTTTCACGGCAACCGAGAGTCGTCAATGTGTCGAAGAGATACACGTGACTAGAAGAAAATCGACCACGAGTTAATTGCACAAAAATTTATGAAATCTATCCGGTAAGATAGGTCATGCTAAAATCGCATCAGATTGAAATTAATCACGAATTTTAACCCGATTTTAGAAATTGAAAATTCGGTCATGTCACGATTTATTTTCGGGATGTCTACTCATCCTTCGAAGAACTTTCGGCAATTTCAGGATTTTTATGGAAAATCGATTCAGACATTTCGGAAAAGAATGGAAATTCAGATTGGTCGAATGAAGGGATTTTTGACTTGCAAACCGAGCTACTTGGTGAAAGGGAATTGTAGAAATTGTGTGGACTTTTCTTCATCAAAATTGAACATCAAATTGGGGAATTTGTCAAAGAAATGGAAGCCCAAAATGAGGAAATTTGGAGCTAGGAAGGGGGCAGCATTTTTGGCTTCAAAATCATTATTTGGTGGTTTTACCTTGCAAGAAAGAATTGGGGACAAGTGAAATAAGATTGAAGACTTTTGGACCAAGAGATAATGATTTTTAGATTTTGTTTTATTGATTTTCTTCCCCTCCCCCACCCGTCTCTCTCTCTCTCTCTCTCTCTCTCTCTCTCTCTCGCTTGCTTGTCTCTCACTCGTGCATGTCGCTTTCTCCTTTCCCCTCTCAGCTGATAGCCCCCTCTTCTCCCTTATCCTTTCCCTTTTCCTTTGGTCTCTCTCCTTCTCTTCTCAAATCTTCATGCCAGCCGCCTCGAATTCATCTGCTTCTTATTTGTTCAGCCAAAGCCACAAGCTCTCCTCCATCACCGCCCGCAGCCACGCACTAGCACATTTCCTTTCATTTCTCCTCTACCAGCCGTTGTCTACTCTATCACCTTTCTCGCTCATTCACCAAGCTTTGTCTTCTTAGTCAACAGTAGCAACCCAACACAACTCCCTTCCCCTTCGTTGACCTTAAGCAATGACCGAAGCTGCTTCTTGCAAGCTGCCGTGAGACCATCCTACTGAAGCAGCCCATCTCATGCCGTCTACATCTACATATCTGCGTCGAAGCCAGCCCACACGTCCCTCGTCCACGAGCCCAAACAGTAGCGCTAGCTGCCCCTTCTATCACGCCTTGATCCTCGGGCACGCACCCATCCCTCACCTGGTCGATTAATAATGATATTCCAGATGCATCACCGACCTTTTTATTTTTAATACACATGCGGAAGCACATAAAAATCTCCAGATAATAAAACAATGGGATAGGAAAGTAGGACTAAGTTCAAACTTTAAAAAAACCACACTTATATACATTGTCGATCAAAGTGCAAATATATGTAAGGCGGACTACTACGCTAGATTCAACTTAAATAAATTCAAAACCAAGGTCTACAAATGGGGGTTGTGTGATATCCCAGATTTTCAACTCGTTTTCTACTAAATAAATCAGGCATTTCATTGACGCGCATATAGGGCTATTCTCAAAGCTGATCGCTCTTGAGATAACTAGGTTAGTTGGGGAAACCAATAAGTATTTTAAGGCAAATAGACTGAGAATTCGACTAGGAATCGGCTTCTCGACTATGTCTATCTTTAGAGGCCATTGCGGCACAGTATAAAATCGATTTGAAATCAAAGATAGGTTGAGTCGACAGAAATGTGTGACCAATCGTGGGTGACACCACTAAATTAGAAAATCCTCGTCGACCGGCACTAAACTGATTTTCTTATTGTTTTGGTACCCCCGTGTCCATATTTGGATACTTGAAATTTTCATGACAATCGAGAGTCGCCAATGAGTCGAGTAGGTTCATCGTGGCTTGAAGAAAATCGACCATGGGTCATTTGCACTAAAAAACCTGAAAGTTAACTAGTAGCCTAGGTCACGCTAAAAACGCGTTGAATGGAAATTAACCGTGAATTCGAGTCCAATTTCAGAGATTGAAGATTCTGTTATGTCACAATAAATTCTAGGCACGTCGACTCAATCTTAGAAGATTTTTTGGAGATTCCAAGATTTTTTACGAAAAATTGGTTCAGACGTTGTGGGAAATTAACAGAAATTCATACATGCCGAATTTAAGCAAGTTTTGACTTCCCTATCGAGCCTATGAGTGTCGGGGACTGGCAGAAAATTGTGCAGGATTTTTCTTCAGTGAATTTGGACGTCGGTTTGGAAAATTGAGTGAGGAAATTGGAACTAATTTGGTGAAATTCGGAATAAGGCAAGGGGTAGCATTTTCGGCACCAAGATTTGATTATTTAGTGGAAATTAAACAAGAAAGTAATAGGGGGAGACATTGGGATATTTATGCAAGCCAAAGGGGGGACCAAGCCATTAATGGAAGAGATGAGGATGGTGGACTTTTGACCCCTCCATCCAACGCTTCTTCCGCACGACTCCTCCTACGCATGTCTCGACCTTGCTTTTCATTTCCTTGGAACTCCTTCGAAGCAACCTAGCGAAGACCCCATCTTCATCCACCGAGACAGCCCATCTCCACCGAGCTTCTCTCCACCAAAGAACCCCACCGAAGTGAACTCCTCTCCCACGAAGCCGTAGTTAACCGAAGCTGCGCCCTCTTCTCCATGCGTCCACCTCCTCCTCACCTCGATCAGCCAACAAAGCACCCCTAACCGATTTGTTGACTCTTCCATCCACCGAAGACGCCAGCAAAGCTCGTGTTTCCACAGCTTCGGCCACATCCGCAAGCCCCGCTTCCTTCCATCGCCAAAGACACCGGCCAACCTCGATTCTTCTCGGGCGGTTTGTTGACCAAAGCAGAGCCCACTTGAGCCAGCCATCCACATACGTGGCTTCTAGCGGGTCACCGAAGACTAGCAAAACTACCGCAGTTGCTTCGCCGTCCACGCATCCCCACCGAAGACTAGCAAAACTACGTAGGCCGCTTCGCCGTCCACGCATCCTCACCGGGGTCAACCAAAGCCGCTCCCTCTACCGGTTTGTTGACTCAACCCCTTCGTCCCTTCCAAAGATTGATTTCGAGTTCACCCCAGCAACAACAATCAAGCTGCTTCTTTGTGTATCCCACTAGATTGGCCAACCCTAGCAACCCGGCCGAATTGGGTCGGTTCGTCGACCAAGTAGTCTTTAGTCCCTCGGGCCTTGCTACTTCTCTCGCCAGGTCCAGCTCAGTCAGCCACACACGTTCAGCCCATTTGGGCCGTAAGTCGAGCCCAAAGAAAGTTGCAGCCCGTGAAGCCCAGCTCCTTCAGTCCGTGCAAGCCGTCTAGTCGAATTTTCTTCAAGCAATAGCCCAGCAAGTGTTTTTCGTAGCCCAATCCCTCAAAGCCCAAAAGTTCGCAGTAGCCCAACAAAGATTAGACCCTCATGATCCACCAAAGTACAGCTGCAAGCCCATTTGAAGACATCAACTCCTTGGGCCACCGAATTCACAAGCTCAGCCCAATCTTGAAGTCGATTCAGCTCAGCCCAAGAATTTTAGTAGGTCTAAGCCCAGAATTTTCTGTGGGCTTGCAAGGTTTCTTGGCCAGGACCAAGTTCGTCGAAAGCCCGATTTCGGCCGTCGACACGTCGTCAACGCGGTGTTCGGTCTTCACTTTTAATCAAGTGAGTTTTACTCACTAATACTTTCTTAGTTTGCTACTTATGCTTAAGGGTTTGTTAGATTTAATTAAGTGCAATTAGGTGGTTAGATTAGTTTAGAACAATTAAATTAGTGACTTAATGATGCATGTTAGGTGGTTAAGCTTAGTCATTAGCAAGTAGAGATGTACTATTATTTATTGAATGCATCTTAGAATTTTTCCCAACTTGTTTCGGGCTCCAATCAGGCAATACGGGCCTAAATTAGATTTTAATATTTATTTATTTCATTTTCGAAATTAATTATTCAATTAATTATTTTTTCGGAAATTCAATTGGGATGGCCGGTGACCGGAATGTCGTGCTGATTGTCGTTGTTCAGCCCGTTTATTCATTTGAGCTCTACGTTGTATGGAATTGAATTAATTGTGAAATTTGAAGATTTGTCTTAAATTGTTTGTTATTGAATATTTTATTGGTAGATGGCCGAGTATGGGTATATAGCACCAGTTACGTTGATGGGCTATATAGTAGAGGGAATGGTGAGAGCTAATTGAGAATATTATCGGTTGAGACCAATCAGGTACGGTGTTATTGGACATATGTGGTTCGGTGATTGGAAGTATCACCGACGAAAATGACACCTTAAAGAACGCACGTGAATGACTTATAGACAAAACGTGGTTCAGTGATTAAGGAAATGTTACTAGTGAAAACGATGCCTTAAAGACCCACAATGTTGTCTATTGCCGATGTCACCTTGGCGAAAACGGCGCCTTAGAAAGGACACATGGTTCGGTGATCGAGATATCACGGTGAAAACGGCGCCTTAAAGAACGCACGATGTCGGTGATCGATATGTCATTGGCGAAAACGACACTAGAGAAATAATACATGATTCGGTGATTGGGATATCACTCACGAAAATGGCGCCTTAAAGAATGCACGTGATCAGTGATGGTATGGCAATTGGCGAAAAAGACGCCCAAGAGAGTACATGTGATTGATGTTTGGGAATGATCTAGAGTTAGTCCGACTAGCATGAAATCGACTAGGTCGATTTAATCATTGTGTTGATATGATGTTGTGAATTGATTGATTGAACGAAAATGACCGTGAGTGGTCTTGTTGGCATGTAATCGACTAAGTCGATTTGATTAATGCTTCGATCAGTGATGTGATTACTTGGATGCCTATTTAATCTATGCTAACATGCAGGTGGAATCTGAGGCCAAGGTAAGTCCTCTAACTCGTGCTGTGCATAGGCAGCCCTAAAGTATATTGGTTTACTAATCGAGTCTTAGGGGTTAGAACTTGCTGAGACGTGATCTCAATGGTTATTGAATAACCATTTCAAAACCCTGATAAGGAACCAGATGAGGAGGAAGATTTTAGAGAAGAAGATGACCACGAGGAGGATCCTGAGTATGACCCTTGATGAGGACTGAGATCCCATCATGTTTTATCCGACCTTGATTATATATAGATAAGTGTTAGATCGGATCATTGTGAATAGTATTGCATTATATACTATGATGTGCTTGTATAAAATTGTGGTTGTGAATTTCAGTATGAAAATTATGGCCCTACTTTTTTATCCCAATGTTTTATTATCTGGAGATGTTTAATTACTTCCACATGTGCATATGAAAATGAAAGGATCGGCGATACGTCTTGGGATATTGCAAATTTTTAATCGATCAAGGTGAAGAATGGGCGCGTGCCCGAGGATCGGGGCATGACAGGTGGGGTTCCATAAACTACGGATCCTCGTCCTCCTCTTCATCATCTCCACACTCCAACTGGAGCCTTCAGTGGACAGCACCACATTTTCGAGATCTTTAAAATCCAGGTCTACTGCATCTAGGGACCTAAAATGTTATCCTATAACCGAGATGAGATTATGTCTCAGCAAGTTTTATCCTCTAAGACCCGATTAGGAAGCCAATACACCTTAGGATTGCTTAAGCACAACACGAGTTAGATGACTTACTTCGACCTCAATTATTTCTTGCAAGTTAGTATATATATCAGGTATACACGAACACATTGTATCACACCACCCAATCAATTGCGATCGAACTATCGATCAATCGACCTAGTCAATTACATGTCATCACGACCATTTCTTGGTCAGCCCATTCCATACTATTTATAAGTCTGATCAACATCCAAGACTACTCACCCTAGGTGATATACAGATAGTATATTATCCTATCTCCAGATGATATGTAGAGTCATCAAGCTATCTCTAGATGACAATAGATAGTATATTCCCTTTCCACAAATCCCCCCATTTTTTGTAGTCCACCAAAACATTTGTGGCACTATCAATCGATACCCGATTATTTTCTAATTAATTATTCAAATTAATTAATTTAGGAAAATAATCATAAAATCATTAATAAATCAATTTAGCACAATCTAGCATTCAATAAATTAAACAGATTGCATCACAATAATCAGCATAAAATTCGGTTGTCCGACCATCCCAGTCTAATTTCTGAAAAATAAATAAATAAATAATTTCAAAAATTATTAAATAAATACAATAAATCCAATTTAGGCTCGTAATGCCTAATTGGAAGTCAAGACAAGTCCGGAAAATTACCGAGACTCATTCAATAAATAATAGGACTTGTCTACTTGCTAAATACATTAACCATTTACCCAACATGCATAGGTAAATCCCTAATTTAATTATTCTAATATAATCTAACCACATAATTGCATTTAATTAAATCTAATCAACTCCTAAGCATCATTAGCATACTAATAAGGGATTAGTAAGTAAAACTCACTTGAATGCGATTCGCTCGGACCAAACAACGACAACGACGCGACAGCAGCCGAAACCCGAACTTTTAGCGGTGTCCACGGACTCTTAGACCGTGAACCTTGCAAAGTCCACAACAAGTATTGTGCTTGATCCTGGGCTTGGGCTGCAGCTGGGCTTTCTTCGTGGGCCTCAAGTGGGCTGGACCAAAGCTGAAGATGGGCTGAAAATTGCGTGGGCCAACTTCTTGGGCTATTGGGCTCACTTGATGGGCTGAGACATGGGCTGGAAATGGCTGCTGGAAACACTGAACTGGGTCGGGCTTCAAGTGGGCTTGCGGGCTTCAAATGGTCGCTAGACTTGGGCTGAACGCTGGGCTGCAATTGGGCTCGTGGACTGAGCCGCTGGGCCTCGTGCGTTGGTGGAGCAGCAGGCGTGAGGGGCTTGCGATGTCAACGTGAAGGAGGAGCTCGCTGGTTTGCTGACCGCGTGCTGGCGTCGACGGAAGCAGACGGAGAAGCAGCTTCGGTGAATGGAGAAGCATGAGGACGGGGCCACGGATTTACTGCTGGACGTGCGGAGCGGTGGAGATGGGATCGAAGGAGCTGCAACGTGGGGCACGGGGAAGCTTCAAGGGTCAACGATGGGGAAGCTCGCTGGATTTGTTGACCCGGCAGGACAAACGAAAGTGGAGCAGCTGGAGGCGGCAGAGGATGGAGGTGGGATGAGCGAAGGAAAAGAGAAAGAAAATAAGCAGTTGCTGGCGTGAGGTGATCCTCGCAAGAGAGAGAAGAAGTTGCGGTCGTCCATGGAAATGAAAGAAAAGCAAATGGATAAGGGCGGTGGAAATTGGCGTGCAGAGGAAGATTGGTGAGGGGAAGAAAGGTCAAGATTTTATCTTTTTAATTGAATGCTTGGTCACCATCCCGTCTCTGTCCAATGTGGTGGAAATCGAACGAAGACGCAGAACAGATCTGGGAAAAGCTGTAGAAGACGGTGGCACCCGAAACATCCGTGGGTCGGATCTGGACAATGAAGAATGCCGCAGTTTTAACGCTAGCTTCGACAGAGAGGTTCGTGAGCGCTCCACGAGCTCAGATCTGGACAATGAAGAAGATGGCTGCGCTTCAGACTCCCAGCAAATATTTCCCCCTCGTCTGCAGCTGTGGCTTGTATCTGCAGGGACGCCCTTGGGAAGATCATTGATGGGTTTTCTAAATCCATAGAGGCGAAATCAGCTGAAATAGCAGAGGGCTCAAGCGTTTGTTGAAACCCTAGACTTTATTTCCTCAAAGATTGTCCCGAATAGACCAGAAAGAGAGATAATTATAAACTCTGACTGTAGTACGCTGGTGAATGCGGTTCTCTCTGAAGATACCCTAAGTTGGGAGGTTCAACCTTTAGTGGATAGGGCTAAGAGGAAATTGGAGGCCTCTTCGGGTATTACTTAAGCCCATTGCAATCGAGATACGAACAAAGTGGCTGATTGGCTAGCCAAAGCCCAACGAATGGGTTGCCTTTTTAGAAATTGGGTTAATAGTCCTCCGTCTATTCTTTTGGACTTATTTTGTGATGATGCTAGAGACGTGTACCAAAAAAATTTCTTACTAATGCATGTTAGCATGTTTGTTCAAAAAAAAAAAAAATTGAATGCTTGGTCTCCAATCTTATCCCCCTTGGTCCCCCTTAATACTTTCTTCACACAAATCCACAATTAAATCCAAATTGAAGCCAAAATATGCAGCCCTCCCATAGCTCCGAATTTTACCAATTTAAACTTCAATTTCATCCTCAATTTCTCAAATTCGAAGTCCAATTTCGTCGAAGAAAAATCCCACACATCTCCACAAATTCCCATCATCTAGTAGCTTGGCTTAGAAGTCAAAATTCCCTTCAAATGAGCTCAACCGAATTTCCGCTAATTTTTCGCGACGTCTCGAAGTGATTTTCCATAAAAATCCCGAACTCAATGGAATTTCTCGAAAGACGAGACAACGTCCTATAAATGAATCGTGACATGCTTGAACGTTCGATTTCCGAAACCGAATTCAATTTTGTGGTTAAAATCGACCGAACGTGATTTTAGTCCAATCCAACCAATTAGATAGCTTTTAAGGATTTTATCACGGTTATATCCCTTAACGGCTTTACCCAATAGATTGGTTAACTTGTAAGTGATCAGCAAAGAGAAAAAAAAGACCATAGGCGCGTTGATAAAATGCACATTTCGTTTTATCGGGATGGGTCGAAAATTCAAGATGTCACATCTTCATCCACGAGCTACAGCCTCGAAGCCGAGCCCAAAGCAAACCCAAATTCTGCCGCTTTGCAGGCCATTTTTCGGGCCTAATCCGTGCCCCGTTGGCATCGCTGTTTTGGAATTTGTCGATCCTCGTCGCATCCTCGTTGTTTTGGTTGAGTGGATCGCAAATTAAGTGAGTTATCTCACTAAATCTCGCTTAGGATGTTAATTATGCTTAGGGAGTGATTAATTAGGTTAATTAATGATTATGTGGTTAGTTATATTAGATTAGTGATTTAATTATCCAATTTTGCATGTTAGGTTATTGGACGGTCGATCCCTGATAGAATTCTCTGGTCTTTCGGGTTTTAACCTTTTATGGCATCACCCAATAAATTAGTTAACTCGTGAGTGATTAATTCATAGTAAAATAATCACAAGCGTCATTTCATATCTTTTGAAATATGGCTAAATTTTTGATATAACACGAACTCCCAGCCTCGTTGAACTTGAACCAAACTGAGGGCGAGTCGGCTTTCAGTTTACTGATGAACAACCAAAGTTGATCTGGTGGAGTCGTCAAAAACACTGGTCGCGCTCGTGCATTGTATTCCAGTTATGAGATTGGGATCCACACACTTCCTAGAAACTGGAAATCACGAACTATTTCGCACAAATACTAATGTCGGATGGAGGAGATACACGAGTTTGAAATTTCACGGACGGAATTAGCCAATGGCTCATAGTTTGCAGTATTTGCAAGACTGGAGATGGCGATTCCAATGGCGGACATGAAAGCAAGGATTAAATATGACTGCAATTTAATGAGAGGATGAAATCGACACAATATGATGTGAATTAACTTCGAAATTAACAAGAATTGATGCGTTTTCACTAACTTTTAATGACAAGTACTTTGTAATCACATTAGGAATAATATTAGGACGATATAAAATGACATGGATAACTGATTCATGTACACTGACAAGACAAGAATCGCTCAATAAGGGAAGCCTCTAATATTAGCTCATTCTTCCAATTTTATGCTCTCTAGCGTATTGAACAGGAATGAACGATGTGCAGATAGCCCTTGAGAAACCTGTTGCATGCTCGGACGGTGCTCCAGTTTGGGACTCAAGCATGACAATGCGATCTTCATCATGAGAGCCACTTTTCCTAGCAAATCGCCCTCAGGGTACGGAATCCTCTGATCTAAAACTTCTTTCAGTGAGCAATGTGGGATTGTCGAATCACTTGATGCGGACAAGAAAGATGATATGAGATCGCCCGGATGTCTTCCCATTATCACTTCCATTGCTACGACTCCGAAACTATAGATATCGCATTTTTCGTTCACTTCACTTGTATAGGCAAGTTCTGCAAATAGAACAGTTTTTTTCTCACTTGATCTTATCAACGCTTTGTAAATTGATCTTTTAGTCTTTTAGATCAAATTTAAGTAAGTAAAACCAGTTTTAAAAAACCTTGTATTTGGACGGAGCCTTGAATTCAAACGGAAAAAACATGTACTAATCCTTATCCAATCATATACTCATATCGTATCCTTATTGAGAAGGGACTTTAGTACTCTTAACCATTTCAATCTCCTCTTTGTTCTTGAATGTTACTGTCTTGAAAAAATGATATGTGAGAAGGACGTAAAACCTTTTGAATCTCAAAATTTTAGGGAATATAATTTCATGAAAGTAGCAACTCTCACCAACTCTTTATCATAGCTTACTATTTTCTACTGCAAATCACGTTATACTTTCTTTAGATTTCAATGTGATTTGAATAATTCCCATTCTCTAACAACAATAGTTTGTCTTATCCTTTAACGTGACTTATATTTCAGTGACTCTGCTCAAAGGAAAACATTTGAAGAACGTTGAATTTCATGTTAGGCATCTGTTAAACAAATGGAGCCAAATTATTCATATATCTTTTTAGTAGGATTTGTTGAATGTGGGAAACATCACATAGGAATGAAAAGAAGTAAAATCTCATGAAAAGAATTTTACCTGGAGCTGCATATCCAAATGTGCCTGCAAACGAAGTCCAGTTGGATGAATCGGGTTTTAGAACCTTAGCTGTGCCAAAGTCTGAGACGTGAGCTTCGTATTCTTCATCGAGTAGAATATTCTTGCTCGATATGTCTCGATGAATTATCGGAGGATAGCATTCATGGTGCATATAGGACAAAGCATTAGCCACACCTTTCACAACATTCTCTCTTATTCCAGTCAAATGTTGTTATCCTTTGTTTGCTCTTCAAAATATCCTCCAAGCTGCCCGATTCAAGAAACTCATAAACCAAAAATGAATGGCTCGAGCTCGAACAAAAGCTGTATAGCTTGACGATATTTCGGTGTCAGGTTTCTGTCAAAGCATGAATCTCCCTTTTAAACGCTTTTCGACTAGCCATTCCAACATTTGGAGCTTCGTTGAGTTTCTTAACAGCGACAATCTCACCCGTCTGCAACTTGGCCTTATAAACTCTCCCCTGTCCTCCCATGCCAATGCAATATTTGACATCGAATTCCTCAGTGGCTTCAATAATGTTCTTATACGCCGTTCTTCCATCGTAGTTCCATATTTCAATCATACTTTCGCTGCTCGCTTCTATCAAGTCAGTCTTTCCTCGCCTTGTTCTTCGGGATACAATGCATGAAACACACAGCAAGAAACAAAGCAAGAAGGCAACCAGAAGTAGGGAGTAAAATGAGCGGCAATTTTTTGTCTCTGTCTTTCCCTTTCGTCGCCGTCCTTAGACAATGCATGAGACCCATAATATTTCCGCACAAACCTTTGTTCTCTCTTACAGAAGCAATTGTAGCATTACGAAAGGCTGGAATGTTTGGTAAAGGACCCTCTAGCTCATTATATGATAAATCAACAGATATCAGGCTTACCATATCATCGAAAGTCGGTGAAATTGAACCTGACAGTTGATTGTGTGAGAGATTGAGTGTCTCCAAACTGTGCAATGTTCCAAGTTGTCGTGGTATATCTCCAGTAAGCAAATTTCGACTTAGATCGAGACTTTGAAGATAGTGCAGATTGCCAATCTCACTTGGAACGGTCTGCTCAAGATTATTTCTGCTTAAATTTAGATTCCGAAGTTTCAAACACTCTTCAAGCTCTCTGGGGATTGAGCCACTTAGCTTGTTTCCGCGACATTAATTATTTCAAGGTTAGACAATGCTCCAATTTCGCGAGGAATATGGCCTGTGAGATGGTTGCTATCAAGCCAAAGCTGTAGCAGAAACTGCAATTTTCCAAGTTCTTTTGGAATTTCCCGACAAGATTATTCGAAGATACATATAATTCACGTAATTGAGTCATCTTTCCAAGATCAGGCGGTATCATGCCTGATAATTTATTGTTGGAGATTTTCAGGCTCGTCAAATTGCTCAATACGCCCAATCTTGGTGGAAGCTCTCCGTAAAATTCGTTATTGCTCAACTCAAGGTAATTCAAGTTGGGGTATTTGCCAAGAACATCAGAAATGTTGTCCTTTAGCTGGTTATTTTGGAGCCTAACTCTATACAAACTCGTACAATTTTTCAGGCTTCTTGGTAGCGGTCCCGTGAAGTGATTGTTTTTAGCAGCGAACCTTACAAGAGCTTGACCGTTGCATATATCCGATGGCAATTGGCCGATGAGCTGGTTGTCAGATAGTTGTAGGATTGAGAGGGATGAGTTTCCGATACTAGAAGGTATTGGGCCGGACAAATTGTTTTCAAAGAGGAGCAAGTCGGTCAAGCTGTCCAACCTCCCAATCGTGTCCGGGATGGATCCTGTGAGATTATTATAGTAGAGAGCGAGTTGAGAGAGAGATCTAAGGTTTCCGATTTCCAGAGGAATAGGACCGGAAAGCTTATTGTCGAAAAGATAAAGAATGTCTAAGCTACTTAAGTTCCCTATTGACGGAGGGATTGAACCTGTTAGATCATTTTTTAAAAGCTCAAAATGTATGAGGGATCTCATTCCTCCAACTTCTTCAGGTATGTGGCCAGAGAGTTGGTTTTCATAGAAGTAAAGGAAGCCCAAATTGCTCAAGTTTCCTAGAGTTCTCGGGATGGATCCATTTAGGTAATTGCTTGATAAATCAAGCTCACTAAGGGACCTCAGCATTCCTATTTCTACTGGAATGGACCCACTAAGATCATTTTTGAAAAGCCATAACTTCATCAAGCTGCTCATATTTCCAATGGAAGAAGGGATTCGACCGGTGATGTGGTTGTTTTGTAGAAACAGATGCTTGAGAGATTTGAGCATTCCTACTTCTCGCGGGATGAACCCAGAGATCTTATTTTCCTCGAGGTATAAGCCAATCAAGTTATTCAAACTTCCTATAGAGCCGGGGACTGGACCAGTGATGTTGTTAAAGGACAATTCCAGAACTTCTAGAGACCGCATCAATCCGAGTTGGGTTGGAACGTGTCCAGAAAGGTGGTTTTCAGAAAAGTCAAGGAAAGCAAGCTTGGAAAGATTGCCAAGGCTTGAGGGGATGTTCCCAAAGAGTGAATTGTTGGCAAGCTTAAGGGTGATCAAGTTGGGCAATGAGGAGAAATCGAGATCGTGAAGCGAACCATGGATGGCGGAGCTCGAGAGGTTCAAACTGATGATGCTCCCGAGAGGATTGCAACTGAGTCCACGCCAAGAACAAGGGTCACTTCCATTCCACGAAGACAAGATAGAGCGACTCTTGCTGTTGAGCTTAGATTTCCATTTGAGGAGTGCCTCCGCTTCCTCAACTCTTTTTTGGCTGCCTGAAAGAGCAAAGGCCAATAGAGGAGAGCTTTTGATGAAGTAGGACGAGACACTTCTCGCATGATAAGCATGAGAAGGACATGAACCAGGAAGAGCGTTGAGAGCTGTTTTTGAGATGATGCTGCCATTGGACAGGATGTTTTAAGCTATGAGAAGGGGGCTTTTCTTGTTTCAATGGGAAAGGGAACGGCCCGGGTATTTGTAGTAGAATGAAGCGGTATCTTTAAGCCATCAAAGACCAAGTCAATATCAACTCACACTCCAAGCTCACCAAGGTCGGTCTAACTCAACTGTGAAAGTGGGAGTGTTGCCTAAACTCAATTCAATAGACCTGTCCGGTCGCATAGCAGAAATCTGTCACAACTTCGTATCTACGATGAGTCCCAGTTGAGAAATAAGTTTTTCATTTGCGTGCAAAGTGATAAAGACAGCGGCAGGAGAGCTTTCATTCTCTGTCCTAAATTATAATCTCATAATATTTAGTTCCATTGCTGGGATAGGAAATTCCCGCATATCTTTTCCCTTTTAGCGTGGACGGAGAAAACTTCATTTTCCTTTTATTCTTTTTTTGTTGAGCACCGCGGGGAGGATTCATAATTGATCACCTTTTGTTAAAGTCCAAAAGCAATGCGTAGCTTCGTCGAAGTTTCTGTATTACATTCCGGAAAATAGACAAAGACTTACTCATCATTTTGGAGCGACGATTGGGATGTAATAATGGTCAAAAAGCGGGAAAATTAAACTAATTTATCTATGCCTAAAAAGCAAAAAGCACTATTGCTTGATCTAGAAGAAAAGATTGTCGATCATAATCTCTTCAAGATGGATTATCGCAATCCCATCCTTGAATAAATCAATTAGGAGACAGGATATTCTTTCTATTTAAGGGACTCAACTTACAGTTTTTTAAAGTAACCACTTGTCATAAGACAAAATTATTAGAAAATTAAATGAAAACGATAAGGGAAAATCCTTAATATAGACCCAAAGTGTATTCTTTTTTTCTCAAAAGATGATCGGTAGTGGAGTTTGTCTCAGATAAAAACCCAAAGTGATTATTTAGTCTCAAAGAAGGACCTCACTCGCTAGCCGGTGAACAGATGCATCTCCGATGCATAATTTGGTGGCCTAATCAGGAGTATTTTTATCCATTTTTTTTTTCGGTTGTTTTGTTCTTTATTACTATTATTTTTTGCCTTGCTTGGCTTCTGCCCCAGGCGAAAATTTCTGGAGTCACTAAAAAAGAAGGTCTGAGCTTCATTGCTTGGCTTCTGCCCCAGCGAAAATTTCTGGAGTCACAGAAAAAGAAGGTCCGAGATGAAGCTCAGAAGAGAGAGAGAGAGAGAGAGAGAGAGAGAGAGAGAGTCAAATTAAATTTACCTGAGGTTTGACCTCCACAACTTGCTGTCCCCTCTTAACAACTGTAGGTTCATTTACAAGCACACTCTCTAGATGAGCCAACAATTCAACAATTCCTTGGCTTGGCATGATCCAAAATCAGGGTCTGCATCCTGATGGTGCCACACCAAAGCGCTCTCCTTTTACTCTATGCTTGAGCCATCAATTGCCTCTGTGAATGATTTCATGATAGGTTCCACGATACTCTTCCAATCAAGATCAGCAGACAATGAACTAGTTTCCCACTCAGCTGCACTGTTCCACCTGCAGGAGAAAAGGAGCCAAAACCCTAATGATGGGGAAACTATATTTATAACAAGAAATACATGAGATTCTGTTTTCCGCATACCTTATAAAATACCCATGCTCAGCGACTATTCCAAACATCTTGCACGAAGAAAGCCACTCACTTAATGATTTTCTCCCCTCCCACTAATAATAAATACAGTGTTCATTGGAAAAAAAATGGACAAAAACCCTAATTAGGCCACAGGAATATATATTGAAGATGCATTTATTCATCGGCCGGCAAGTGAGTCATTCTTTGAGACTAAATGACCAATTTGGGTTATTCTTTGAGACAAACTTCACTTCATGTCCTCTTTTGAAAAAATAATGACACTTTGAGTCTTTATTTGAGATTTTCCCAAATGATAATAAACCTAAAGTTTTTTATGATTTGGTTGGAGTATTGATCCCTACTCCATGGGGAGAGCTAGTCTTCAAGAAATTCATTATAAATTAGGTGAATACAGAGTTTATAATCGTTTAAGTCTTTCCAAACTTTAAATTATACCCAAACTTAAACTCAGAAGTGTTACCTCACGATATCGCATTCTCAACTGCACTAGGAAATTCTCATACAATTTTTCCCTCTTGTTAAACTCTCGACATCTAATTATTCGACTTCTCTTCCTATTTTTTCCTTTTGCCTTTGTGACTTTTACGTGGTATCTACTTCTCTTAAAGTCAAAAAGCAATGCTTAGCCTCGTCCAAGTTTCTGCACGATTAGCATAAGCCAGTGCATTTGGACAATTGAACTTTAATGTGGGAATTGGAAGGTAAAGTGTGAAACTATGGAAGAGGAAACTGCACTTTTGTCATGGTCGCCGGAATTCTAATAGTTTTCTTTAATTACTCAAAAGTTCAGTATGTTATTGCATCAAAATAATCTACTCTACGTTAAATAATTCGGTCTTCCTCCCCACTTGTTCTGATTATACTAATTGCACTTATCAATTGACAATCATCAACTATGAAAATATACTTATCGGTCCACATAACTCATGCAGTGAAATACCGTCGAAATTCACGAATTTTGCAATTCAAATCTAACATGAAAAGAAAGAGATTTATGTGGTATCATATGAGTGTCAATACTACTCAACAGAAAAGTCAGCCTTTAAGAAATCTAATATGAATTCGGAAAATATAGAATTTACAATCGCTCGAGTATGTCTCTGTCCTAAATTATAATCTCATAATATTTAGTTCCATTGCATTTGGGATAGGAAATTCCCGCATATCTTTTTCCCTTTTAGCGTGGACGGAGAAAACTTCTTTTTCCCTTTATTCTTTTTGTTGAGCACCGCGGGGGAGGATTCATAATTGATCACCTTTTGTTAAAGTCCAAAAGCAACGTGTAGCTTCGTCGAAGTTTCTGTATTACTTTCCGGAAAATAGACAAAGACTTACTCGTCATTTTGGAGCGACGATTGGGATGTAATAATGGTCAAAAAGCGGGGAAAATTAAACTAATTTATCTACGCCTAAAAAGCAAAAAGCACTATTGCTTGATCTAGAAGGAAAGATTGTCAATCATAATCTCTTCAAGATGGATTATCGCAATCCAATCCTTGGATAAATCAATTAAGAGACAGAATATTCTTTCTATATAAGGGACTCAACTTACAATTTAACCAAAGTAACCACTTGCCATAAGACAAAATTATTAAAGAATTGAATGAAAAACGATAAGGGAAAATCTCAAATAAGGACCCAAAGTGCATCATTTTTCTCAAAAGAGAATTTGAAGTGGAGTTTGTCTAAGATAAGGACTCAAAGTGATCATTTAGTTTTAAAGAAGGACCTCACTTGCCAGCTGGTGAACAGATGCATCTCCGATGCATATTTTGGTGGCCTAATTAGGGATATTTTTATTCAATTTACCTGAGGTTTGACCCCCACAATTTGCTGTCCCCTCTTAACAGCTGTAGGTTCATTTACGAGCACACTCTCTAGATAAGCCGACAATTCAACAATTCCTTAGCTTGGCATGATCCAAAATCGGGGTCTGCATCCTAATGGTGCCACACCAAAGCGCTCTCCTTGTACTCTATGCTTGAGCCATCAATTGCCTCGTATGATTTCATGATAGGTTCCACAATACTCTTCCAATCAAGATCAGCAGACAATGAACTAGTTTCCCACACAGCTGCACTGTTCCACCTGCAGGAGAAAAGGAGCCAAAACCCTAATGATGGGGAAACTATATTTACAACAAGAAATACATGAGATTCTGTTTTCCGCATACCTTATAAAATACCCATGCTCAGCGACTATTCCAAACATCTTGCACGAAGAAAGCCACTCACTTAATGATTTTCTCCCCCTCCCACTGACAATAAATATAGTGTTCATTGGAAAAAATAATTGGACAAAAATACCCCAATCAGGCCACCGGAATATATATTGAAGATGTATTTATTCATCGGCTGGCAAGTGAGGTCATTCTTTGAGACTAAATGACCACTTTGGATCATTCTTTGAGACAAACTTTACTTCAGGTCATTTTTTGAGAAAATAATGACATTTTGGGTTTTTATTTGAGATTTTCCTAAACGATAATAAACACTAAAGTTTTTTATGATTTGGTTGGAGTAGGGATCAATACCTACTCCATGGGGAGAGCTAGTCTTCAAGAAATTCATTATAAATTAGGTGAATACAGAGTTTATAATCGTTTAAGTCTTTCCAAACTTTAAATTATACCCAAACTTAAACTCAGAAGTGTTACCTCACGATATCGCATTCTCAACTGCACTAGGAAATGCTCATACAATTTTTCTCTCTTGTTAAACTCTGGACATCTAATTATTCGACTTCTCTTCCTATTTTTTCCTTTTGCCTTTGTGACTTTTACGTGGTATCTGCTTCTCTTAAAGTCAAAAGCAATGCTTAGCCTCGTCCAAGTTTCTGCACGCTTAGCATAAGTCAGTGCATTTGGACAATTGGACTTTAATGTGAGAATTGGAAGGTAAAGTGTGAAACTATGGAAGAGGAAACTGCACTTTTGTCATGGTCGCCGGAATTCTAATAGTTTTCTTTAATTACTCAAAAGTTCAGTATGTTATTGCATCAAAATAATCTACTCTATGTTAAATAATTCAGTCTTCCTCCCCACTTGTTCTGATTATACTTTTTGGGCTTATCAATTGACAATCATCAACTATGAAAATATACTTATCGGTCCACATAACTCATGCAGTGAAATATCGTCGAAATTCACAAATTTTGCAGTTCAAATCTAGCACGAAAAGAAAGATATTTATGTGGTATCATATGAGTGTCAATACTACTTAACGGAAAAGTCAGCTTTTAAGAAATCTAATATGAATTCGGAAAATATAGAATTTACAATCGCTCGAGTATTTCTCTGTCCTAAATTATAATCTCATAATATTTAGTTCCATTGCATTTGGGATAGGAAATTCCCGCATATCTTTTCCCTTTTAGCGTGGACGGAGAAAACTTCTTTTTCCCTTTATCCTTTTTGTTGAGCACCGCGGGGGAGGATTCATAATTGATCACCTTTTGTTAAAGTGCAAAAGCAATGCGTAGCTTCGTCGAAGTTTCTGTATTACTTTCTGGAAAATAGACAAAGACTTACTCGTCATTTTGGAGCGACGATTGGGATGTAATAATGGTCAAAAAGCGGGGAAAATTAAACTAATTTATCTACGCCTAAAAAGCAAAAAGCACTATTGCTTGATGAAATTCCAGAAATGCAACTAAAAGTCCTACTCAACTCAAGAAGGGTTGCCCCAGTGAACTTTCCTACATTAACAGTGTTACGAAAAATGATTATGAGATTGATCTTTTAATATTTTATTTTTCCTAACAAGATTATTATTTATTTGTCAAGTACGAGCCCAGTATGAGATTGATCTTCTTATTCTTAAAGGACACTACTATATTCACACTAATAATAGCTGGAAATACATGCATACCAGCACTTTATATTTAAACTCCTCAGGTCCCCCAACATCACTTTCCTCGAAACAGCCACTATCATTTACCTGCATCTGAAGCAGCCCCATGGACCGTAAAAGTAGCCCATATCACCAATGGATTTCCTTTCCTTGATCGAGAGAACCTGGTTGCTTGAAGTCCATCTTTTCATCGCTTCATTCGCTAAATACGCATCACGTTCAGCCGGATCAAGCGTCCAAAGGACCACCAGCCTCTGACGATACGGAATGAATATGGATTAATCCGAGAGAAAGAGGGACCCGTCTCCATGGGATGAATACAAATAATTAAAGAAGATCAGACCTCAAAATCATTGGTAAGTTCTCTGTCCAATGCCTTGAGGAGGTCCTCACCGTAAGTCTCGGCATAGGTTTGCCGAATCAGCTTCCTCTGCGCCGCATTCCTATGACCCAATATGGATATGATCAAATTCTCATTTGTTCCCCATCCTTCCAGATCATTCATGATAATCATCCAACGAAAAAGAAGAAGAAGAAGATTGAATTAGACAATAAAGTTTGACATTTCTTTTTCGAGTTCAAAAGGAAATAATAAACCCAGAAATAGCTCGATCTTAACAACCGATCCACTGGAAGATCACTCCGATCAGACCACGATCTCCAAGCGGATCGTAGATCCGAACACTAAAAACGGAGCACAACCATCAGCGGCCGAACAACCCGCGATAAGAGAATCGGAGGAGGCAGCGCGAAGCAGATAGAGCGAACCTGCGAAGGTTTTCCGGAGCTGCTCGCAGTCATCGGCTACAGGGGGCACTGGCTGCGGGACGGTGAGAGTCGACATTGTTGAGGGAATGGAAGATCGTGTGGGTCCGTTCACGACGAAGCGAAAACGAGAGAGAGGAGGAAGGGGACAAAACGGAGAGAGAGAAAGTCAGCCTGTGCTTTCAAGGGGGGAGAGAGAGAGAGAGAGAGAGAGAGAGAGGAGGCGCGCCACGTAACATGGAAAGCAATAAGGGAGAAGGCGCTGCACAAGAGCCACGTGTGCACCACGTCCAATTTCTCGAAGTGGAAACCGGAGGGACACGGAGGAAGACGACAGAGAGAAAGGCGTCGGCACGCGGCAGCGTCCAGGCCCGTTGGGCCGGATTTGGACAAGATTTTGGGGTCTGGTCAATGATCGAGTCAGGACGAGGGTTTTGAAATGGGCAAAGTTCAGGCAAGGGCAGCAGCCCTTGGCCCCACAACCCGATCCCTTGGTTTTGCGCCTTTTTTTTTTTTTTTAATAGAATAAAAAACTTTGGCTTTTTTATTAACATTTTTGTTTTACTTATTTATCTTTTTTCCTTAATACTTTCAATTTGGCAAGTTTTTTATAACTAGTTGGTGCCACACTTGTGCCATGCACTTTAAAGAATAAAAAAAAAAATGATACGTTAGCGTTTCTCATCGGGAAAAGTGGGCGGAACTTATGAAGGAAGTATATTATACCAATTTGATAAGTTTTATGACTCGAATGTACTTTTTAAATATTTTAAAACTCAATTTCATTTTTATGATGAGTTTTAGAAATTCCGAGATACTAATTTCTAAAAATGATCCTCATTAAAATTGATTCTCCCTTTTTTGAAGGATGTAAAGTTACTCATATAATTTAATCTAAGCAAATCATACTCTGATCCGCGCTTCATCTTTTCTTAACTTTTGATGTTGGTGTGCATTCAACTAAAATAGTTGGACCAAACTTCACAAAACTAAATGCCAACATACATTAATTGTGCTTGTTTTTGAATTTATCACATAGTCGTGTTTAGTATTTTACATGACAAGCCAAATTGTAACAAACAAATGTAATATTTATAAGAAATATCATGATCTTATTATCTTTAAAGCTATTCTTAAGGATTGGACGTCCCAATCGTAGGCCATCAATTCTGAGATGGAATTGCAAATGACAGCAATTCCCAAGTTCTTTCAAGTAACAAACGAACCATTACAGAAATTGATAATGGAATTAACCAAAAGATAATAAAGTATAGGAGATGGCTTGCTACACAATAGAAAGACTGAAGTATCTCAATAAGTGAAGCATTTAGGATCAATTAGTTCTTCCAATTTGATGTCCTTTGATAGGCTTAACATGATCAAGCTTTGCGATGATATTGCTCGAGAAACTTGTTGCATGGTCGGACGATGCTTTGGTTTGGGATTTAAGCACAAAATGCCATCTTTGTCATCAAAGCCACTTCCCCTAACACATTACCTTTCGGGAATGGAACTTTTTGATCTAAAACTTCCTTCATTGGCCAAGAAATTATTGAATTGCTTGATGGTGATGAAGATGCGGACACAAGAGAAAAAATGAGATCATCTGGATGGCGTCCCATAATTACTTCCAATGTTACCACTCCGAAACTATAATTATCGCATTGCTCGTTCACTTCCATTGTGTATGTGAGTTCTATAGAGAGAAAATAGCAAAAATTTTCTAGCTTTTATACAATATTTGTGCTTTGTAAATCTAAATTGATTTTGAGTAAATAAAATCTAGAGAATTAAGTGTAAATCAAAACATTCTTTATATTCCGATGAGATTTAAATAAGTTTCACTTTTTAAATTGGTGGCCTTCATCTCAATTAATCTTTAATCGAACCTTCAAATCACATGATAGCCTTTGACTTGTTGTTAGAAATTTACGAGTGTAAAAGGAAGGGAGCTAAAAAATGAGGATCTCATGTATGATCATTTTCCTATCTATAAAAATGAAGTGGGGTAAAATTTTGAAGAGACCAACTTACCTAGAGCTACATATCCAAAGGTGCCTACAAAGGAAGTCCAATTAAATGAATAAGGTTGTAGAACTTTAGCTGTGCCAAAATTAGAGACGTGAGCTTCATATTCTTTATCCAATAAAATGTTCTTGCTTGATATTTCTCGATGAATTATTGGGGGTGAGCATTCATGGTGCATGTAGGACAACGCATAGGCCACACCTTTAACAACATTCACTCTTTTATTCCAGTCAAATGTTGCAATTCTCTCTTCATTGTTCAAGTACATCCTTCAAGCCGCCCGATTCCAAGAACTCGTACACCAAAATGAATGTCGAGAACTTGAGCAAAAGCCATAGAGCTTGATGATATTCCGATGCCGAGTTTCGGTCAAAGCATGAATCTCCTTTCAAATGCTTTTCGACCAGCCATTTCTACGTCAATCTGCTTCCTTAAGTTTCTTTACAACAATAGTTTCACCTGTTTGTAATTGGACCTTGTAAACCCTCCCATATCCTCCCTCACCAATACAATATTTGGCATCAAACTCCTCTAAGGCTTCAATAATGCTCTCATAAATCATTCTTCCATCAAAGCTCCATATTGCCCATGGGTTTTCATTGCTTTCATTAGCTGAACTAGCATTTGTTTTCCTTATTCTTCGACATCCAATACTTAAAGCTCCCACAACAAGAAGCAAAGAAAGTAGGCAACCCAAAGTAGGAATCAAAACTAGCAGCAACTTTTTGTTTTTGTTTTTGTTTTTGTCTTTTGATGTTGTTGCTGTACAGGGGTTGAAACCAGTAATAACTCCATAGAAGCCTTTGTTTCCTCTCACGACTCCAATTGTAGTGTTACGAAAGGCTGGAATTTGCCACGTATCGATCAGTGTATGGTTTATGTATCTTCCTACATGTCATATTTAACACACCCAATATTTTTTCCACAAAGGGACACAAAGGGAGATGAGAGAGAGACGTCAGCACTAGGCAGCATGTAGGCCTATTGGGCCAGATTAGGACAAAATTTTCATGTCTGGTTAATGGACCGGCCGAGTCAAGACAAGGTTTTTGAAATCTAGCTCGCTCATACATATGTTCGTTTGAAAAAGTGATAAATGTATTGAAAGTCCTAAAACTTGTCATGAAAGTACAATTGAGTCCTAAAACATTTAAAAGTGCAATTAAGTCCTCAAACTTATTACAAAATTGTAATAAAGTTTCAGAACTTTTAAAAGTGCAATCAAGTCCCGAAACTTGTCAAATCAAGTCTTTTCATTGATAACTTGTCAAATTTGAAAGTTTTGGGATTCAATTGCACTTTTGTGATAAGTTTTATGACTTGATTGTACTTTTATGACAATTTTTAGGAATTGCACTTTTTGAAAGTTTTAGAATTTCTAGTGCGCTTATTCCTTTACAAAACATAATGCCCCAAACTTCTTCGGCAAAGTTCATGCAAGGGCAGCAGCCCTTGTGCCCCACAGCCCAATACCTTGGTTTTACACTTTTTTAAAAAAAAAAAAATAGGAATAAACTTTGGTGTTTTATTAATATTTTTCTTTTACTAATTTATCCTTCTTCCTTAATTCTTTTAATTTTGTGATTCATTTTTTTTCTTAAGGACATGCCTCATAGGTGGTGTCACACTAGCGCCACGCGCATTAAAAAAATTACAAAAATCAAACATTACCATTTCGCATTAGGGAAAGTGGAAGGAACTTACGAAGGAAGTTGATTGCCCAATTTTATTACTCAATTGTATTTTTGTGATGAGTTTTAGGAATTCTAAGACACTAATCTTTGAAAATAATTCTTGCTAAGATTGATTTTCTCTTTTTTGAAGGATGTAAAGTTACTCACATATTTTGATCAAAGCAAATCATACTCCAATCAAGACCTCATGTTTTCTTTAATTTATGATGTTGGTACACATTCAACTAAAATAATTGGACCAAAATTCACAAAACTAGATGCCAACATACATCAATTGTGGTAATTTGAATTTATCATATTTTCGATGCAAAAAGCTAAATTGTAACAAGCAAATGTAATATTTATAAGAAATACTAATGATCTTGTTATCGTTAAAACTATTCTTAAGGATTGGATGTTGCAACCATTCCGGGATGGAATTGCAAATGACAAAAATTCCCAAAAGCTTTCAAGTAACTAATGAACCATTACAGAAATGGATAATGGAATTAGCTAAGATAAATAAAGTGCAAAAGACTATTTGCTACACAAGCTACAACTAAAAGACTGAAATATCTCAAAAAGTGAAGCATGTAGGATCAACTAGTTCTTCCAATTTGATGTCCTCTAATGCACTTCGCATGATGGAGTTACATGTTGATATCGCCCTAGAAACTTGTTGCATGGTTGGACGATGCTTTGGTTTGGGATTTAAGCATGAAAATGCCGTCTTTGTCACTAAAGCCACTTCCCTAGCACATTACCTTTCGGGTATGGAATTCTTTGATCTAAAACTTCCTTCAGTGGCCAAGAAGTTGTTGAATTGTTTGATGGTGATGAAGATGAGGACGCGAGTGAAGAAATGAGGTCGCCTGGATGGCTTCCCATGATTACTTCCAATGCCACCACTCCAAAGCTATAAACATCGCATTTCTCGTTCACTTCCATTGTGTATGCGAGTTCGCACAGAGAAAAGAGCAAATTTTTCTAGCTTTTATACAATATCTATGCTTTATAAATTTAAATTTAATTGCAGTAAATCAAGTGTAGAGGATTAAGAATAAATTAATACATTCTTTAGATTCCAATGGGCTTTAAAAATTTCCAATGCTTTAGGAAAATGCTTCACTTTTAAATTAGTGGCCTACATATCAATTAATATTTAATTGAACTTTCAAATCACGTAGATAGTGTTGGACTTGGTATTAGGAATTTGGAAATAAACAGGGAGGTTAGAGATGAGGATCCCAAGTATGATCATTTTCCTATCCATAAAAATTAAGCAAGGTGAAATTTTGAAGAAACCAACTTACACGGAGCTGCATATCCAAAGGTGCTCGCAAAGGAAGTCCAATTGGATGAATAAGGTTTTAAAACCTTAGCCATGCCAAAATCGAGACGTGAGCTTCATATTCTTCATCCAATAAAATGTTCTTGCTCGAGACATCTCGATGAATTATAGGAGGAGAGCATTCATGGTGCATGTAGGACAATGCATAAGCCACCCCTTTGACAACATTCACTCTCCTATTCCAGTCAAATGTTGTCATCCTCTCTTCATTGTTCAATACATCCTTCAAGCTGCCCGATTCCAAGAACTCATATACCAAAAATGAATGTTGAGAACTCGAGGAAAAGCCGTAGAGCTTGATGATATTCCGATGCCGAGCTTCGGTTAGAGCATGAATTTCCCTTTCAAATGCTTTTCGATTGCCCATTTCTATGTCCACTACTTCCTTAAATTTCTTTACAGCAACAGTTTCACCTGTTTGCAATTGGGCCTTGTAAACACTCCCCTGTCCTCCCACACCGATGCAATATTTGGCATCAAACTCCTTCGTGGCTTCAATGATGCTCTCATAAACCATTCTTCCATCAAAGCTCCATATTACCCATGGGTTTTCATTGCTTCCATTAGCTGAAGTTGCCTCTGTTTTTCTTATTCTTCGGCATCCAATACTTGAAGCTCCCACAACAAGAAGCAATGAAAGTAAGCAACCCAAAGCGGGAATCAAAACTAGCAGCAACTTTTTGTTTTTGTTTCTTCCTTTCAACGTTGGTCTTTGTACGGGGGCTAAGACCAGCAATGTCTCCGCACAAGCCTTTGTTCCCTCTCACAACTCCAATTGTAGCGTTACGAAAGGATGGAATGTTTGGTAAAGGACCCTCTAACTCATTAAACGATATGTCGATGGATGTCAAGCTTATCATATCCTGAAATGTCGACATAATTGAACCTGATAACTGATTGTGTGAGAGATTGAGTGTTTCTAATCTGTGCAATAGCCCAAGTTGTCTAGGTATTTCCCTCATGAGCAAATTTTGACTCAGATCGAGATGCTGAAGGGATTGAAGATTCCCAAGCTCGATGGGAATACTCTTTTCTAGATTATTCCTGCTTAAATTTAAGAATTGAAGTTTGGAGCCCCCCCCAAGTTGCGTAGGAATTGAGCCACTCAAGTTATTTCCTGCAATGTTGAGTATTTCCAGATTGGACAATGCTCCAAGTTCTTGAGGGATGTGTCCTACAAGAAGGTTGTAGTCCAACGAAAACTCTAGTAGCAACTTTAATTTTCCTAGGTCTTTGGGAATTTCCCCGATGATATCATTCGAAGAGAGGTCAAGTCTTTGCAATTGAGTCATGTTTCCAAGCTGAGATGGTATGGCACCAAAGATTTTATTGTTGGAGATACTAAAGCTTGTCAAATTTCTACATTGACCTAATGTTGGTGGTAGCTCACCATAAAGTTCGTTGTTGCTCAACTCAAAGTAATTTAAGGAGGGGTACACACCAAGAGCATCGGTTATATCTCCCTTGAGTGAGTTGTTTTGGAGCCTAACTCTATACAAACTCGTGCAGTTTTTGAAACCTCGCGGAATTGGACCAGTGAAGTGATTGTTGGATGCAGTGAAATATTTAAGAACTTGACCACCACAAATATCCTGTGGTAATTGGCCAACAAAGTTGTTATAATCTAGTACTAGCATGTTGAGGAATGTGAGGTTATTCATCTCGATGGGAAGAAAGCCGACATTTCATTTTGGAAAAGGGAAAGATTTTTCAAATTAATTAACTTACCTATGGAGGATGGGATAGGACCCGATAACATATTTTCGAAAAGGCGAAGGTCAGATAGATTGGTCAAGTTGCCTATGGATGATGGGATAGGACCTTTTAAATTATTGCCTAAAAGTTGCAATCTGGTTAGGGATCTCATTCCTCCAATTTCTAAAGGTATGGGCCCAGAAAGTTGGTTACCATAGAGCAAAAGATCTTGTAACGTACTCAGATTTCCTAGAGTTGTAGGGATGGATCCGTTGAGATGATTGTCTGATAAAAAAAGGATATTGAGAGACCCCAACATTCCTATTTCCTCTGGAATGGACCCAACAAATTGATTATGTGAAAGATCCAATTTCCACAAGCTGCTCATGTTTCCAATGAAAGAAGGAATTGGACCGGTGAACTTATTTTCATTAAACACGAGAGTTTGTAAAGAGCGCAATGACCCAAGTTGAGTTGGAATGTTTCCCGAAAAGCTATTTTGACGACAGTTAATATAAGTAAGCTTGGAAAGATCGCCAATGCTCGGAGGGATGTTTCCGAAGAGTGAGTTGTTGGCAAGCTCAAGGACGACCAAATTGGGTAAATGGGAGAAATTGAGATGTTGAAGCGTACCGTCTATGGCAGAATGCGAAAGGTTCAAGCTGGCAACACTCCCGAAAGAATCACAAATGATTCCGCGCCATAAGCAAGGGCTGCTTCCGTTCCACGAAGACAAAGTAGAGTGGCTCTTGTTGTCTAGCTTGGACTTCCATTTTAGGAGTGCCTCCACTTCCATTTTGGAAGAGCTTCGTGTTGAAGCAAGACAAGACATTTCTTGCACGAGCATGAGAAGGGCATAAGCGAGGAACAACATCGAGAGTTGTTGTTTCTCGGAGGCCATGACACGTTTGGGGTATTTTTGGGTGGGCCTTCTTCTTTTCTCGGCGCATATGTGTTGTAATGGACAGCCAACGTTTTTATAGAAGAAATGGGGACCATAAGTCAACAACCAAGTCAATTATCTTTGGAACTTTTATTTTGCTATGGTCATTATCCCTCCGTTATATTTTCCGAGGCAATTCTCTGGTGCAACACTATGTATGCGACATATCAAAGTTAGCGAGGCACTTGTGTTACAAAAGTTTGCAAATAAACATCCGTTGTCAGTGACATTGAATGACTGGCGTGCATTTTTATTAGTTACGTAGAGTACGAAGCTGACTCTTTTTGGCTTATTTGCTTACACATCTAACTCTCAAGCACAAAAGTGACATGTCCAATAATTATTTGGTATATTTTCGTTTTGCTCTGTCAGAAAAAAAGAAGGTTGGTACAATTATCAACTATAAAATCCGTATATTCTCTAGTATGAATAATATATGAACTTGAAGGCAAAGGTAATGGTCAACACGCCAATACAATTATTGGTAGACCCTATCTCTATTTTGAACCCATGTTGTCTTTCTTTTCTAGCCTTAAGCGACAGCCATCCTTTCCGTGCTTCACGTGGTACATATAACAGGTTAGATCTCACTTTTGTTTACCATTGTTGGCCCTTTTCTAATTTTCATATTTTTTTTGCGTAATTAGTTGCCCATTTTAATGAAATATCAATCTAAATCGCTGCTCCATCACCTTGTCCTTTGATATTTAAATGATTTTCATGACAAGTGTTCCTGAATTTGTCGGTTGATGCTAACAAACTCCCTTTTTAAAGCATTTTCTGAACTGAGTTTTTGCGACATTAAATGAATTAAATTTTCTTTTTGTTAAAACCATTAATCCTCCATAATATTGTCCGTTAGCATGTACAAGGCACATAGTATAACACCGTGGGTCTCCAGGGTACATATATTGTCTGCTTTGGACACTAAGGGTCTGCATGTTTTCACTTCTCAAATGTGTTTATAAATAGATTTTCTCTTTTTTTGTTTCAGGGAAAAAAAAAGAATGTAAACGCATTTAGTTGCATTTGTTCTTTTTTTTTTTTTGTTCTGGAACTCAAAAACAGAAACGAGAAACAAAAAAATTATTTCTTGTTCCGAAACAATTTTGAAGAAACAATTTTTGTTTCTTGTTTCTTCTTCTCTCTCTTCTCTTCTCTTCCTCTTTTCTTCTTCTTTCTCTTTGGCCGTCGTCCGGCCTCGGCCTCGGCCATGGCCGGCCATCGAGGGCCGGTGACGCCGTCGAGGGTCGGTGACCTCGCCGGAGCGTCGCCGGCCCCTGGCAAGGCGAGGCGTCGCCGGCGTGGGCGAGCCCGAGCTCGCCAAGCCAACGCGAGGCTCGGCCTCGCCCGCGCCGGCTACGCCGAGCCTCGCCTTGGCCGGGCGAGCTCGGGCTCGCCCAGCCATGGCGAGGCGTGGCCTCGTCGGATGCGGGCGAGCCCGAGCTCGCCCAGCCAAGGCGAGGCTCGGCCTCACCGGATCAGGGCGAGCCCGAGTTCGCCCGGCCAAGGCGAGGCTCGACCTCACCCGCGCGCCGACGCCGAGCCTCGCCTTGGGTGGGCGAGCTCGGGCTCGCCAGATCCGGCGAGGCTCGGCCTCGCCGGGCCGGCGAGCCTCGCCGTGGCCGGGCAAGGCCGCGGTCGAAAGAAGAAAAATAAAAAAGAAAGGAAAAAATGAAAAATAAAAATAAAAATATTAAAAAATTAAAAGAAACAAAAAAGAACAAAAATTTACCAAACGCATCTTTTTGTTCAAAAGTGTTCTCCGGAACGGAAATATTTTTTTGTTTCGTTCCCTCGGAACAAAAAAAGAACATAAACGTTACCAAACGGCTCCTAAGTTTTCACGGTTTTGTTCTTCTTAGGATAACCCATATTACCAAAAAAAAAAAAAAAAAGTCGTGTACAATTAGAGATCTCATTGCCTTATAAGGTAACTAAAAACTCCCTCCTTAAGTGATGTAGGACAAGAGATATGCTCCCTCTCTACACACGTTCGGGGACCGAGGCACAGATGCACTACTATCCCTCCTCCCACACACCGTCACTTGGGCTGTCATACTCTCCACCCTTTGGGAGTATAGCGTCCCGCTGTGACCCCCACACACGGTCGGGAGTCGGCTCTAATACTACTTGTAACACCATGGTCTCCAAGGTACGCATATTGTCTACTTTGAACACTAAGTCCTTACAGTTTTGTTTTTCTTAAGGTAGCTCATACTACTCCAAGAAAACGAGTTTGTACAATTAAAGGTCCAATTACCTAATAACGCAGCTTAGAATTATATGTGACTTCAATATGTCCATAGTTTGGGAAAACATTTATAATAATAATAAGAAGAACAACAACAACAACAAATTATCAATAATGAGAATAAGAAATTGGCCAAATTACTCACAAGGACTTTCACTCCATACCCCCCGGAATTTATGCTATTATTATGATATTCACAATTTTTGTCTCAAAAAAGAGAAGAAAGTTTTAAGTTAAATAGCTTACTTTGTTTTGTTTTTCAAATTAAAACTTCTTTTCCCTTTGCTTTTATTACTCAAACTTTTTGCTGGTTCTGCATCAATGAATAGACTAAGTAAGCTTCCAGACTCCCGTCCCTCTCGCTCTCATTATATGACTTTACTAACAAACCAACCATCATCTACAAAGAACTATATTTTTTAGAGTAAGGACTCGGATGAATTTTTTGAAAAATAAATGTACCCTAAAATTTCCAATTTTTTTCTTTGATTTTATTACTTGAATTTGGCGTCTTTTAGACGACTGTCCCTCCCGCTCTCATCGGTTGACTTGACTGATAAACCGACGATCATCAGCTAAGAGACACCTCACATGACAACTTTTTTTATTCTTTTGGTTTGAAAGTCTCACATGACAACTTGGACATCGTACATCTAATAAATTTGCATAGACTTAAGTCTTCTCTGGAGCAAGGATTGGGATATCACTCAACACCTCAAAAATTGAATATTGATGGAACACAATCATCACTACCTCCTTTAATAAATTTTGAATTCGCTACCGGAACATCATGAAATTTGACAAATGCACGAGACACACTTCTCGTGACTCCATGCCTCACATGTCAACTTTTTACTTTTTTTTTTTTTTGGTTTGAAAGTCTAACATGACAACTTGGACATCGTACATCCAATAAATTTGCATAGACTTATTAGTCTTCTCTCGAGCAAGGATTGGGATATAAGTCAACACCTCAAAAATTGAATATTGATGGAACACAATCATCACTACCTCCTTTAATAAATTTTGAATTTGCTGTCGAAACATCATGAAATTCTACAAATACACAAGACACACTTCTCATGACCCCATGCCTCACATGACAACTCTTTTTCTTTTTTCTTTTGGTTTGAAAGTCTAACATGACAACTTTGACATCGTACATCCAATAAATTTGCATAAACTTATTAGTCTTCTCTAGAGCAAGGATTGGGATATAAGTCAACACCTCAAAAATTGAACATTGATGCAACACAATCACCACTGCCTCCTTTAATAAATTTTGAATTCGCTGTTGAAACATCATGAATTCGACAACTGCACAAGGGTGTCCGTTTTGTGAATATTTTTTTATTTCTTTTTCAAAAATACCGATGGGTGTTTTGAGTTGTATTTGGTCTCAGTGTTATGTAGAGATCCTTATCATAAATATAGAAGTCACCATCAAGAAGAAATGACTTAGCATGTTACCAGCGCAAATGGTTTAGTCTCGCCCCATCTTAAAGCGACCACCATTTCATATTTTTTGTCTAAAATTTCATTTTAATGAGCGGTTAGCGGAGAGAATGCCTCTCAAGTGTCGTACCGTCGAGGACAGAAGATGTGATAGAAACGAAAGCGACGCGACAGTTCACGTCCCACGTGAAATGACAGTGATTTGGGAGAAAATTCCTCCACTTGGTGGAACATGGCGTAGGAGGACTGGATGAATTCCCCCTATTTATTACACTCTTGACATTTATATTGAAGACAACTTTCACTTTAAGTACTATTGATGTTCGACACGCGACACGACACGACACGACATAATATATCGATACATTATTTATAAAAAATAAAAAATTTTAATACATCGGGATATATTATATATTAAATATATATTTTTATATTTTTATGATTATTTTAATCAAATTAATTTGAATCAAATTCATAAATAAATAAATAATTAAAAAACATAGAATGTATATACACAAAAAATATTAATCCTCCATTTATTAATATTATTCATTATGTCAATTTGACAAATTCAACTTTATTTCAATAATTCATAAAATTTGAAGAAAAAACAAGCGATTTATATTATGAACTTGCATGTTAGATATGTTGGAAGAGGAGAAAAAAATTAAGGGGTGAATTTCGTATCGTGAGGAGTGAGAATCGAAGAGAAGATAAAACTAAGTTTTTCTTCTTTCTCCATTATTATTTTTATTATTGTGTTATATATATATTGACATCTCATTCATTGAATTTTTAAATTGACATCGATATTGAAATCACATGTCGGAAACTTATATATCGAATTCCGACTCGAGTATCGGAGAGTATCGAAAAAATTGATTAGGTGTCGGATTTTTCGACACGTGTTGACTAAGTGTACGAGAATGTTCAAGAGTGTCGGAGAGTATCGGGCACGTGTCGAAGTGTCCGACACGACATGAAAACTCTTGAAGAGTATCAGTGCTTCATGGCTTTCACTCCATCCTGCCGCAATTTGTGCAGAGTTGGCCAAACAGTATATATAGATTCATTTAATACTCTACTTCACGTGTAAATGGGATGTTCCGTATGCAATACGACATGTAGATGTAACCACGTTAAATGCGCAAGGATAGGTAGGAGGAAGAACAAAACGGAAAGAGTACGGAATGAAATAAGAAGTGTTGGAAGTCCGCAACCACGACGTTTAATTGGTTGTGAGATATTCGGCTAGATAAAATTTCTCTTGCAAATTATAATTATGGAATGGATGAAAGAGTGAAAGGTGCTCGGACAAGACAGTGGTTATTAGTCTTATGTATGTAGACTGCAATGCGTTCTATCACATACATGGTCTCCAGCAAGCATTCTGAGCTTGTTTCGATCAGCTTACCCTTTTTTTTTAATGTCTTCTTTTGGGTCTTTTGGCATCAACATTTGTTTGGTGTCTTTGGATCCCTTGTATTCATATTAATGTTGCTTTATTGCACACATGTATTGAGGAAAAATCACACTCCGAATTGCTAGATAGATTTGTTCAAATATTAAGTACACACTTGATAAAGAATTCATGAGGGACCTCGGCAAACTGTTAATTTAGTTATTGGATATGGAAGTCAAGAGCATTCTCAAAGGAATATTCCTATGCTTGCATCTAGAAGAAAAGTCCGAACAGTTTTACAGATCCGACTCTCTATTGGAGTATTCCACAAAGACCGGGCTTGATTCTCTAATCGGGCGAAAAATGTTGCTTGATCTGGCAACCTCATCTAGACCGTTGATCACGAGGGCTTCACCATTGGACCCATAAGGTTAATGGTTTCGATGATCCTGGGCTCCTTTTCTATAGCCCGAATTAGGATTGGGTCCATTAGCCCTTTACTAGACGATCAACTACCATCGATCGTGCCATAAAGTGCTAAAATGCAATGGCCCGTCGATCGCTTTATAGGCAGACTAATAAGCAATGGTATAGTCTTACTCAAGAGCACTTTTCTAGTAATTTTAGGAGATTTATAATTCATCACATATCCCCATACCTACGCACTTGTGCGCAAGCACACATTTAGTTGGCGACGATCTCTCGTCATGGGAGCATGTAGCACAGGACTTTTTGGACTTTCTAATATCTAGAAATAAGAGATATAGGTGTCGACTTCACTTGGCAAAATATTGAAAGTGAATAACCAATAGCAATAAATTAAAATGTTAGTTGTCCCATCAAATAATATTTTCTATATAGGCCGATTGACGATTTGTTGGATTAGTTAGTTTCCCTTTCTCTCAATATAAGCAAGCAGGAAGCCTGAGCTACCTTCAGCATGGAATCAGAATGTAACAGTCGATAGACGTCTTTTTATTTAAATTTCTCGTCTTCACCTGATGCATGAAGGGAACACGGTTTGAGTGCCAGTAAGTTTTTTGATAGATGTTGATCATCACCTAGGTATAAAAGAACATGCTACTAGCTAAAGATAGAGAATTTTAGATCAAGTTTGCCACTTAAGTATAAAGAGATAAGGCACCCGCCAAGGATAAAAGATATCGGGATAAATTTAGTTTACCACCAAGATATAAAGGAAGACAATCAATTGTTTTTTGGTCAAAAAGAAATTTCCATTCATTACCAAATTGATACATGAAAGGGAATCACAAAAGTCATAGTAACAAAACAAGCTCATAGTTCTCCAAAATAAACAAAAAGCCAGAAATCAAGACATTTCATCAAAGCATGGTTGTTAGAGATTATTACAAGCTCATCCGTTAAGAACAGATCTGTAATTGGATCCAAGCAAAAAGATTGGCGGTTAATCACCGAATCACACCATACCATCAGTGATAAGCACATGCCGAGATCTCCATCTGTAATTATGACTTTGCCTTTCAATGGTGTACACCTAGGTTCGACGTTCCCAACACCATCATCTTATGAAGACAACATAATCATGTTGAAAAATCTCAAATCTAATGCCTGTGAGAGCGAGCCCTGTAACCAAAGCGAAGTGTCCAAACTTTGAGTGAACAAACGTTGAACAAGCATAGATTTGACATTGAAACTGCTGTGAACATCATTGAAACTGAAGGTGGAGTATTTATTCATTAAAACACCAAAATCTAGAATTAGATTAGAGAGAAAAGCTCATAGATATAAGATTGGGAAAGCAAAACTCCTAGATCTAAAACTAGATTGGGAGAATTAAGAAAGAAATAAAAGGAAATAAAAGGAAAAAGAACTAGGAGGGGAGGGAGAGATTTAGGTCAAACCCCCCTCCAGAAGTGGAAGAGACGAACAAAGGTTTAGAGAGGGAGAGAGAGAGAGAGGAGAAAGAACACAACCACTTTAAATATGAAGAACCGAAACAGAAATTCACTCACTTGAGAAAAATCTGATCTACTCAACAAAATTCAAGTTTGCCCTTACAAATGAGATTGTACCTCTTTTATATAACGGAACTCTAATAAGCAAACAAAAGTAGCTCTCGAATTCTAGAAAACCACAATGAGTCGATGACTCTAAGACCGTTACATAGCCAAATCATTATGGTTCATGGAAACGGAAATCACACTGCTCACTTGAAACCAACAATACTATTTAAATGCATAACAACTAGGAGTAAATACATTTAACTGGGACAGATGCATAGTAATTAAGAGTAGTCCCTCCAAATTCATCCATTACCCTTGGAAGTCGAATTGCCACCTTGGAAGATTAAACCATAGCAATAGAAATCGACCGGAATAGTCTACAGTCCCCAAGTAGTTGATTAGCAGCCTCAAAGTCGACAATCAATCTTGTAAATTGACAACGTAACGGTTGATTGACAATCACGAAATCAGCAACGTTAACGTTGAACCAATTTAATCAAGTTACCGTCGAAATTTCTCTTTTTTACATAAGTAATGATTGAGCGGAATTAATAGATGAAATTTGAGTTGAGCTTGAGATTTGTTCCATTGAACCTAATGCTCCTACATTATCACCTAGTTTCGAGTTGTGGAAAGGAAGAGCGTGGGACCTCAATATTAGGGGTGAGTATGATCCGGATGGGTGGTTTCCACCTTGCAACTGAGAACTGCCCACTAAGGATTGGTTCCAAAAAATTGGAATTGGGAAATGCTTGTTAGTTCTTCACTTGAGAACCGAACCATCGGTCTAGTTTGGTTCTCGGGTGAGTTCATGGAACCGGTCCCCAATCCCTACAAATTGTATTCATCAATTAATATCATGGTGCACCTAATTTTTATTTATGCTTTTAAAACGAGCCGTTGGCTCTTAATTTTGTACATGATGACAAAGCAATGCAATATTTATGAACATCTCCAATGAGTCCTCTCCTTCCTCTTTGTTTGTTTATTTTGTTTTGGTGGAGAAAGTCAATAAATGATTTATTAGAATAAAAAGTAGGGGGTTCATCTTATCACACACCCAAGAGACAAAATTAATTAATAATATCTAATAACTACAAATATACATATATGTACATATATATTTGGTCGAACGATTACAAAAAAATTAAATAATTGAGATGGAATTTATATATATACCGATCCAATCCAGGATGGGTGGGCGGGCGATTTCATGCCTAGAATCGGGAACCGGACCAATACTCACCGGTTCCACTAAAATGGAATTGAGAACCAAAGGCGGTCGCCATGGGAACCGCTGGTTCCAGCTGGTCCGGTCTAATTACGGGTGGTTCGGTGAGTTCTCGGTTCTTTTACATACCCCTACTTAATATGTCATTAGCTAAGAAAAAGAAAGTACCTTAACTATTTTAGCCTTACTAATTACTTACCTTTTCCCACGCCATGCCAGGCGCTTTAGATTTTTCGCATAAAAAATTAGAAGAGAGAACCTAAATTTTGCAATAATAATGAAATAATAACAATAATGATACTAATGATAATAAAAAAAAAGAATGTAATCAATCACTTGACAACTGTTGCCTCATAAAACAAAGAAAAGTCCATATTACACAATACATATACTCACACGTATCACTTTGGCAATGAAACAACCCAACTACGGTACCCCTACCGGCACCTCCCGCCATAACCGCCTATTACCGCTAAACTCTAACAGCATTAACCGCCAAAACCTGCATTTTTCTCAGAAACCTATTAAAATATCTATAAACATATTTTACTATTTATTTTATAGATAAGAAAACATTATATCACAACAACCAAAAACAGTACATTTTTGTTACATGAATCAGATTTTAATCATAGAAACGAATAAACTATTATTTTATTATAAAATTAGTATTATACATTTGACCAAATAAAATTATCTATTTATCAACATGGTATATTAACTAAATTAATTGTCAACTTCAACTACACATTTGTCCCCCCAACCCCAACAAACATGTTCTAGATTCTTAAGAAATCCAAAGATGACCAACGTGCAGTCGCGTTTATCTTGTTAATCCATTTTCTTTTTGCTACTTAAAATTTGAGAATCGGGCTAATAGGTGGTAACCAAACTTAGAGACACGCCTCAAGTTTATACGCAATAATTGGCTTCCTCTATAAACTTAGAGGATAAATTGGCTTATGTTTTCTTCTGCAGGTTCGTTATTTCTTCCAACCAAGAAAGCAGCTTGGAATATAGGAGGATCGGATGAAGGCATCGACAAACTTGATATTTGAATCGAAATCCAATGGCGAGATTTTGATGTTCACATCTAGTAGTTACTAAATGCAATGACACTAGAAAAGTCATAACTCCTTGCACAATATTCATTATGGTACCTGAACCCCTTTTATCTTTCAAATAGAGTACCCAAACTTTCAAATCAAGCCCAACACCAAGGTTTTGTTAAGTTTAGCGCCATGTCACAAGTTTTTTGCAGATATGTTTTTGGCCGATATTTGCTATCCACGATGGCGTCCACGGTATCAAAATTTTATCCACGTGATGCTTTGAGATTATTCAACAGTCACGATAGTTGGATTTAGTTGAAGGGACTTTATTAGACAATTTATGCTAATAAAAGGCCTCATTAGAAAAATTAAGATACACGATCTTGATTAAGGAAAGCATGAAAATACAGGGACGAAAAGTAGAACTTTTTCATAATTTAATATGAATAGAAATTGACATTCACTGTACTATTGGACTTGAAATCCCAATATCAGTAAGTGCAACCTTTAAAGCGGCAAATTCCCTCTATTCAGGATGACTGGACCATGCCGGGCAACCGACAACCGTTGAGATTATCACATGCTCTGGCGATATTCTAATTTCACGGTTCAGCATGAAAATGCCAACATCTAGAACATCACTTCCCACCTTATACGATTTAGAGATTTTACATTCTCTAATGTAGTGAGAGATTGTACATGATACGCCAAATTGATTCGATATACTGCAATAGATAGACATCCAATATCATGACCTTGTCATCTCTTAAGCCATTCTTAAGGGTCACATGTCTCGAAAATAATTCATATTTTCTGGATTAAAATTGCAAGATACATGTACGCGGTTGTTTCCATGAATTTCAACTATTTAATTGATCATTGGGAGACATATTATCCTTGTAAGAGAGATAAAAGGGAGAAATGCCTACATAAGCTGTCACAGAAAGACCAGAATATCAATAAGGAAGCATTGGGGTCAACTAGCTCTTCCAATTTTATGCTCTCTAAAGCGCTTATCCTGGTCAAACGATGTGCGAATATCTCTTGAGACACTTGTTGCATTTTTGGACGATGCTTCGATATTGCAATTAAGCAGAAAGTGCTATCTTTAACATGAAAGCCACTTTCCCGGCACATCACCTGCTAGGTATGGAATTCTTTGATCCAAAACTTTGTTGTAGTGGCCAACGTGAAATTGTTGAATCGCTTAATGATGATGAAGATGAGGATGCTAGGGACAATATGAAATCACCTGGATGTCTCCCCATGATTACTTCCAATGCCACTTCTCCAAAACTATAAGCATCTCATTCTTTACTTTGCCTCCATTGTGTATGCGGGCTCTGCAGAAGTGGAAAAGCAATTTTTTAAATACTTCTCATTAAAGCTATCTTTTTCTGGCCAAATCCTCAATAATGTTATTAAACTAATAGTTTTTATTGAAGATGCCAACTTATGTGGAGCTGCATATCCAAAGGTGTCTACAAAGGAAGTCCAATTGGATGAATAAGATTTTAGAACCTTAGCTGCACCAAAATCAAAGACGTGAGCTTGATCTTTTCTTCATCCAGTAAAATGTTGCTTGATACATATTGATGAATTATCGGAGGATTGCATTCATGGTGCAAGTAGGACAAAGCATAGACCACCCCTTTAACAACATTCACTCTCTTATTCTAGTTAAATATTATCATCCTCTCTTCATTGTTTAGGGCATCCTTTAAGCTGCCACATTCTAAGAACTCATACACCAAAAATTAATGTTGAGAACTCGAGCAAAATCCATGGAGCCTGATGATATTCCAATGTCGAGTTCTGGTCAAAGTATAAATCTCTCTTTCAAATGCTTTTTGACTCACCATTTGGACATCGAAGGCTTCCTTATGGTTCTTTACAGCAACAAACTCCCTGTTTGCAACTAGGCCTTGTAAACACTCCCATGTCTTCCCACACTGATGCAGTATTTGGCATCAAACTCCTTTGTGGCTTCAATGATGCTCTCATAAATCATTCTTCCATCATAGCTCCATACTGTCCACAGGTTTTCATTGCTTCTATCTCTCGAACTAGCCTCTGTTTTCCTTACTCTTCAACATACAATACTTGAAGCTCCCACAACAAGAAGCAAATAAAGTAGGCAACCGAAAGGAGGAATCAAAATTAGTAGCAACTTTCTACTTCTGTTTTTGCCTTTTGACATTGTAGTTGCACAAGGGTTGAGACTAACAATAGCTCCACACAAGTCTTTGTTCCCTCTCAAGTTTTCAATTGTAGCATTATGAAAGGCTGGATCAAAGGTCGACACAATTGAACCTAAGCTGATTCTGTGATAGATTGAGTATTTCCAATTGGTACAATATCCTAAATTGTCCAGGAATTTCTCCCGTAAACAAATTTTGACTCAGATCAAGAACTTCAAGAGATTGAAGATCACTGATCTCGATGGGAATACTTCTGCCAAGACTGTTGCTGCTTGAATTCAAAAACTGAAGCTTCAAACACTACCCTAGTTATCTAGGAATTGATCCACATAGGTTATTTCCAGCGATGTTGATTCTTGACAGATCGGACAATGTTTCAAGTTCTCAAGGTATGTAGTCTACGAGATGTTGTCATTGACTGAGAGCTCTAGAAGAGACTTCGGCTTTCGTAAGTCTTCTAGAATGTCCCCAACAAGGCTATTTGAAGAGAGGTCAAGTTCATTTAATTGTCTCATGTTACCAAGCTCAAGGGTTATTCTGCCAGAGATTCGAGCATTGGAGATTTTCAGGCTTGTAAAATTGCTATATTCACCTAGTCTCGGTAGTAGCTCACCATATAGTTCATTGTTGCTCAATCGAGATAAACTAAGTTAGGTATGTGCCAAGATCCTCGGATATATTTTCCTTGAGCCAGTTGTTTTGGAGCCTAACTCTATATAAACTTGTGCCGTTTTGAGGCCTCACACTAGTGAAGTGATTGTCATTAGTGATAGAATACCGAAGAACACGACCACCACAAATATCTTGTGGCAATTGGGCAACAAATTTTTCGCCGCCCAGCTGCAGGTGTGTGAGCCATGTGAGATTGTTGATCTCAATGGGAAGAATGCCCCCTAGATAGTTGTGGAAAAGTACCAGTTCAGTCAATTCGCTGAATTGTCCTATAGAACTAGGGATAGAGCTTGTGAGATTGTTAGTGTCCATACTAAGTCCAAAGAGAGATTTATGCATGGTTTATTAAGGAATAGGACCAGAAATCAGGTTATTAGAAATGTCAAGAATGCGCAAGTTACTTAAGTTCCCTATGGACAATGGGATAGGACCTTTTAAGTCATTATTTAGTAGCTGAAGATCTAAGAAGGATTTCATTCTTCCTACTTCTTGAGGCATGGGGCCAGAAAGTTGGTTGCTGTAGATGTGAAGGTATACCAAAATACTCAAATTTCCTAGAGTTTCAGGGCTGGATTAATTGAGATAATTGGAAGCCAAATCAAGTTCATTGAGAGACCCCAACATTCCTATTTCCTTTGGAATGGCCCTTACAAATTCATTGTGGAAGAGCCGTATGATCATCAAGCTGTTCATGTTTCTAATGGAAGAAGGAATTGGACCTGTGATGCTGTTGTTGGCTAGGTCGAAATAACTGAGAGACTTAAGCCCTCCTATTTCTTTGAGAAAAAACCAGAAAGCTTATTATCCAAAAGGAATAGACCAGTCAAGTTGCTCAAGCTACCTATCTCATGGGGAATTGGATTGGTGAAATAATTATTCGAAAGCTTCACAATTGTAAAGATTGCAACGTCCTGAGTTGAGGTGGAATGTTTCCAGAAAGGATATTTTGAGAAAAGTAAAGTATAATAAGCTTGGAAAGATCGCCAATGCTCAGAGTGATGTTCCTGAAGAGCAAGTTGTTGGCAACCTTAATAGTGACCAAGTTGGGCAATTGGGAGAAATTGAGATGGTGAAACATACTGTTTATGGTAGGATTCAAAAGGTTCAAGTTAGTGATCCTCCTGAAAGGACCATAACCGATTCCATGCCATGAACAAGGATTGCTTCCGTTCCACAAAGACAAAGTATAGCGACTCTGGTTGTCTAGCTTAGACTTCCATGATAGGAGTGCCTCCGCTTCCTCATTTCTCGTATGGTTACTAGCACCAGGAAGGGCCACTAGAGAAGAGCTTCGTGATGAAGCAAGACAAGGCATTTCTTGTCTGAGCATCAGAAGGACATAAGCAGGAAGCAACATCGATTGTTGTTTAAGAGAGGAGACCATGATACGTTGTTTTAGAATAAGCACATATACGTTGAAATGGACCAAGAACAACCGAGACGTACTTATATAAGAAAATTGGGACCATCAAGTCAACAACCAAGTCAATAATCTTGGTGATATTTCCTCCTCATTGCGAAAGTCTTCAATTCCTCGGAAAAACTTGCAACGTTCCACTGCCCCACATCGGAGAGGACCGAACGAAATCATGTTAGTTGATAAATGAAATACCACTCATACCTGTAAATGGTTACCACCTTGTTTATCAATTATCTCGACCTAACGTGGAAAAAATTCAAATTTATATTTTATGATGGTTGCAGAATTTGCATTTGCACAATTGGACTTCAAAGTGGGAATTGAAAGGTAATGTGTGAAACCACGGAAGAAGAAAGTGGACTTGTTTTATCTAGTCTACCTTAAATAATGCAGCCTTCCCACCTTCCAGTTTGTACATGTGAATGGACTTATCGATTAACAATGATTAACTTGGAATAATATACTTACTGATCCACACAACTAACATCACTACTTCTTTGTTCTATAAATTTTGCACACTTATTGGTTATTTCGGATAAATGGATTGGGATTGGTTAACTATTGCTTGATGAAATTCCAGAAATGCATCAAGGAAGTCCTGTTTTAGATCTTTCTTTATTGTGGATAACTCCTTGATGTTTGGAGCTATATTGGCTAAATAGTCAAAGAAGGCTTATTTTTGTCAAGTTGAATAATGTCAATTAAGATAAAATTCTTTCCTCTCGTGTAACACCACACATCAAAAACTTGGACGGATTCTCACACATTTGCAACTTGACGTCAATGGTAGGAAAAAAATGCAAATAACAATACCATCTATTCAATACCTGCGATTTTATGAACAGAACGTGTAAGTACGCATCGATAATCAACAAAGACAGAGGAACTAATGTGGATTAATCCGTGAGAAGAGGGACACGTCTTCATGATATGAATACAAATTATTAAAGAAGATCAGACCTCCAGATCATTCGTAATTTCTCTGTCCAATTCCTCGAGGAGGTCCTCACCATAAGTCTTGGCATAGATTTGCCTAATCAGTTTTCTCTGCGCTGCATTTCTATGAGCCAAACTGGATGAGATCAACTTCTCATTTGCTTTCCATCCTTAAAGATCGTTCATGAGAACGATCAAATCGATAAAAGAAATAGCCCGCACACAAGAACTCTAGAACAGATCGCTATCGAAGGATCACTCCGATTAAATCACGATCCCCAAGTAGATTATAGATGCGAACAACAAAAACTAAACACCATCATCGACAACCAAACGCGCGACGAGCATTTCCATAGTCAAACATCATGTGGACTGGAAACGGAGGAGGGAGCGACCCTGCGAATGCTTTCTAGAATTGCTTGCAGTCTTCAGCCGCTGAGGGAAAAGAAGATTGGGCTGTCTGCTTCGAAGCGAACGACAAAGAAAGGAGGAGACAAAACAAAGAGAGCACGCGCACGAGCGCCGCGTGGCAGGCGGCACTGGTTCTAAGAAGTGATATAAAAGTGATGTGTAAAATAGTGGAGTAAAATAATTTCACAGGCATTATAGTAAATTTTAGTTTATTTCCATACTTACTGGTTTTTTGTCCTTTACAAGGTATTAGGAGCCAATAGAGGTAGTAATAATGCGAGCCTATGTTTTTTTTCATTTATTTTGGAAATCAAACGACACGATTGTGGTGCCCCTACTGGATCTAGAATCTCGATCTTAACAGCCAATCAACCAAAAACAAAAAGCACAGAATCTCTAGAACACGCTGAAAGATCACTCCGATCAGACTGTGATCTCCAAGCAGATCATACATCCAAACACTAAAAACGGAACACCATCATTGAGGACCAAACAACACTTGACAAGAGTCGGAGGAAGCGGCACGAACAAGGAAGGAAGGTGGCGAGGAGATAGTGAACTTGCGAATGCTTTTTCGAGTTGTTCGCGGTCATCGGCCAGGAGGGCACTGGCTCTGGGACGGTGAGAGTCTGACGTTGTTGAGGGAATCGAAGATCGTGGGATATTTCCGTTGAAGCGAAAACGAGAGAGGAAGGAGAAGGCAAAACAGAGTGAGAAGGAAGAGAGAGAGAGAGAGAGAGCAAGCGCAACGCTAACATGGAAAGCGCTGAGCCGGAGGAGCTGTACGAGCACCACGTGTCGTTGCTGTTACAGCATCCCCTTTCTCGAAGTGGGAACCCAAAATTTCAGGCCCAATTTATGGGCGGGCCGGCTCGCGCTCGCGCAAAGGGTTTTGAAATCTGGCCCGCGCATACGTTCATTTGGAAAATATAACTAATGATGCAATATTTTAAAGTAAGTCAACATTTCTAATATAGGATTGACAAGCAGTATGAAAGCAACAGGTAAAATAGTAAATTAGAATAATACAAAGGTATAATCTTAGTTTTTAATTTATTATTTATATTCATTTATTTTTTAAGTTGAAATTTAAAAAGATGAAAAAATATAAAAAGACCGCTTGATCGGCCCCTGCACGTCCATGTTTTTCCCTCGGGCAAGTTTGGACTCTTGCGGTGGCAATGGACGTAAAAAATAAAGGTTAAGTGTATCATAAATTTAGAGAAATGCAAAACAATTTAGCCTAAAGGGTTTTGAGAAAATGCAAATATTATTTGGTAAACTTTGCTTTGAGAAGCAACTTGAAGTGAAAGACGGTTTGGTTGAAACACATTTGAAAAGTCATTTAGGTGATCAAAATAAGCTTTTTAAATTTTAATTTGTTTAAAATTAGAAATGATCACAATTTATGCAATTTAAATGTTAATGTATTAACAATATAAATGTAAGAAAATCACACTTCTTTTTTAGCTAAAAATATAAATTTGACAAATACAGCAACGTATTAAAAAATTTCACGCATTTTAAGGTACAAAGATGCATATTGGGACAATCAACTATAATTGCTCAATCTTACAGAAAACAAAAGTAACTATTACAGCATAATATGGCCAGTGAATTACGTGTTCCTATCTTACAGCAGTCTGGGAAATATTTGGGGATACCTTCTGATTGGGGGCATTCCAAAAGAGACATGTTCTCTTGGGTAATGGGGAGAGTAAATAAGAAGTTGGAAGGGTGGAAAGAATCGCTATTATCAAAAGGGGGAAGGAGGTCCTTCTTAAAACTGTTGTACAGGCTATTCCTCAGTACGCCATGTCCATCTTTAAGCTCCCACTCTCTATTTGCCGCTCGATTGAGAAACGGATTGCCAGGTTTTGGTGGCATACGGATAAAAATAGATCTGCCATTCATTGGAGGAGTTGGGAAGTCCTAACAAAAAGAAAGGAAGAGGGTGGCTTGGGATTTAGAGATCTCTTGAGTTTTAATAAAGCCATGTTGGGCAAACAGGCTTGGCGTCTATTTACTAACCATTCCTCGCTTTGGAGTAAGGTTTTTAAGGGTATCTACTTCCACTCTAGATCATTTTATAATGCTGAACGAGGAGCTCGTCCATCTTGGGCATGGCAAAGTATCTTAACGGGCCGAGACGCCATCCTACCCAACATTCGTTGGTCGGTAGGTGATGGCCGATCAATCAATATTTGTCATGATCGGTGGCTCCCCATGGGTATATTAGGAGGACCATCGCAACACGAGGAACCCCAATTTGTTGCTGACCTTATTGATCAACATTCTGGTACTTGGAATGTCCTCTCGCCAATTTTTTTGATCAACGAGATAAGAGATCAGATTACATCTATCCCTATCGTAACCCCAATGTGTTCAAGATCAACTAATGTGGACTGCAACCACAGATGGCTCTTTCACGTTAAGTCCGCTATCACTCTATTCAAGCATTAACAGTCTCTCCGCCCCATCTTTCGACCTCCACCTCTTATCGAATCCACGTTGGCTGTGGCGCAAAATATGGAAATTGCAGTCCCCCAAAAATTAGGACCTTTATGTGGTCCATTTGTCGAATGCCCTAGCAACTTAATGAATTTATATCACGACATGTCATTCCTACTCCTATTTGCATGCTTTGCAATCGAATTCACCCGAGACTCTTGAACATATTTTTCTGCTATGTCCCTGGGTATCAGAGGTATGGTCTCATCCCTTTTTGCAAATTCATATTACTCCCACAGCAGTACAGAGAATAGACAAATGGATTATAGAGCAAGTCCAACGCAAACATAACTCACCTGGTTTGGAGATCCTCGCATCCGTGTTGTGGCGATTTGGCGTGCTCGCAATGGTTTCATTTTCCGGAACCAGCAGCTTCAACCTTCTCGCGTGGCCGAGGCAGCGCTTGCCGGGAATCATGCCGCTCGTCTTGTTGCCTTCTCCTTCACCGGTAAAGGCCGATCGCTCCATCTTGGGGAAACCCTTTGGAAACCGCCCGATCGGGTACCCTGAAAGTAAATATAGATGGATCATACCAACCGGGATCTACAGAGGGTAGTATGGGTTGTATATGCCGAGATCATCTTGGTCGACTTATCGATGCCTTCTCCTCGCATTTTGCCGCGTCTTCGGCTTTACGGGCGAAAATCCAAGCTCTTACTTTGACTCTCCACCGTCTCGATACGCCAAGGTTTCACTAAGGCTCGCCTTCTTCTTGAATCGATAATCTGGTTTTAGTGGACACTCTTAATCACCGGAGGAAGCCGCCATGGGATGCCCGATCTCTGTTCGAAGAAGCTGCGGCGCTGTTGTCCCTCTTCTCTAACCTAACTCTCTCGTCACTTTGTCGACGAGAGGCAAATGTTGCCGCTGATTGGGCTTCAAAGGCCCATAATCGGTCTTTCGTTTTCCAAAGTTGGACTTTATTTCCTCCTCCTCGTTAGTAGACCTCATATGTGCTGATGCTTTAGCAGCTGGCTGTAATGGATGTTGATTATATATCTAGTTGCTTTTCCGTCCAAAAAAAAAAAAAGTAACTATTAGCAATCTCATGATCCAATGTTGCATTTTTTTTTCAATTTGAGTTGCTGCCAACACACTAACCATGCCTATTTAAAAGTTCTTTCCGTTCTCAGGCTGCAAAACCGCTCATATCACATCGATCTCAAGGTGCATATATGCATTGTTAAAATCGACAAAAAGTTATATTTCAAACATCTTGCAAATAGTAATTGATTCTCGTACAGGTGGCGGCATGCTACACAAGAGAGACTGAAATATGTCAATAAGTGAAGCATGTAGGATCAATTAGTTCTTTCAATTTGATGTCTTCGGAGGCGCTTAACATGATTGAGCTATGTGCTAACATCACCTGAGAAACTTTTTACGTGCTTGGACGATGCTCTGGTTTGGGACTTAAGCACAAAAATGCCATCTTTGTCACGAAAGCCACTTCCTCTAGCACATGACCTTATGGGTATGGAATTCTTTGATCCAAAACTTCTTTCAGCTGCCAAGAAGCTGTTGAATGGCTCAAGGACGATGAAGATGAGGATGCAAGGTATGATATGAGATCACCCGGATGTCTTCCTAACATTACTTCCAATGTCATAACTCTGAAACTATAAACATCACATTTCTCATTCACTTCCATTATGTATGCAAGTCCTACATAGAGAAAAGAGCAAATCTTTTCTAGTTTTTATACAATATCCATGCTTTGTAAATTTAAACTGATTTTGAGTAAATCAAATTTAGAGAATTAAGTATAAATCAATACATTCTTTAGATTCTAATGGGATTTAAAAATTTTCATTTCTTTAGGAACAAGTTTGACTTTATTAATTGGTGGCCTAAATCTCAATTAATCTATTTTTGAACCTACTTGGTGTAAGGTATCTAGAAGTATAAAGCGAGGTAGTTAAGGATGAGGATCTTGTACAAGCATTTTCCTATCTATGAAAATGAAGTGGGGTGAGACCAAGTTACTGGAGCTGCATATCCAAAGGTGCTTGCAAATGAAGTCCAATTGGATGAATAAGGCTTTCTAACCTTAGATGTGCCAAAATCAGAGACGTGAGCTTTGTATTCTTTATCTAGTAAAATGCTCTTGCTCGAGAGATCTTGATGAATTATAGGAGGAGAGCATTCATGATGCATGTAGGACAAAGGATAAGCCACCCCTTTAACAACTTTTACTCTTTTATTCCAATCAAATGGCACCATCCTCTATTCATTGCTCAAAATATCCTTCAAGCTGCCCGATTCCAAGAACTCATACACCAAAAATGAATGTCGAGAACTCAAGCAAAAGCCATAAAGCTTGATGATATTCTAATGCCTAGCTCCAGTCAAAGCATGAATCTCCCTTTTGAATGCTTTTCGACTGGCCATTTCAATAGCCGTGATTCCTTAAATTTCTTTATAGCAACAATCTCACCTATTGGCAATTGGGCCTTGTAAACACACCCTTGTCCTCCCACACCAATGTAACATTTGGCATCAAACTCCTCCATGGTTTTAATAATACTCCGATAAACCATTTTTTCATCAAAGCTCCGTACTATCCACAAGTTTTCATTGCTTCCATCAACCGAACTAGCCTCTATTTTCCTTACTCTTCTTCGGCATAAAATACTGAAGCTCCCACAACAAGAAGCAGTAGACAACCTAAAGTGGGAATCAATATTAGCATCAACTTTTTGTTTTTGTTTTTTCCTTTCGACATTGTTATTGTACAGGGGTCGAAACTAGCAATAATTCCACATAAGCCTTTGTTCCCTCTCACAACTTCAATTGTAGCATTACGAAATGCTGGAATATTTGGTAACAAACCCTCTAAGTCATTATAAGATATGTCAATGGATGTCAAGCTTGCCATATCATCAAAGGTTGATGCAATTGAACCTGAAAGTTGATTGCATGAGAGATTAAGTATTTCCAATTTGTTTTTTCACCCAAAAAAAAAAAAATGTATTTCCAATTTGTGCAGTAGCCCAAGTTGTCTAGGTATCTCTCCCGCAAGGAAATTTTGGCTCAAATCAAGATTCTGAAGAGAGTGTGGACTTCCAATCTCAATAGGAATACTCCTATAAAGATTATTTCCACTTAAGTTTGAATATTCAAGGTTCACACAGTCCCCAAGTTGTCCAGGAATCAAGCCACTCAGGTTGTTTCCGCGATGTTAATCCTCACTAGATTGGGAAGTGTTCCAATTTCTCTAGGAATGTAGCCTGAAAGATGATTTCCATCCAGTGAAAGCTCTAGCAGAGACGATAGCTTTCCTAGTTCTTTTGGAATTTCCCCAAACAATTATTTGAGGAAAGGTTTAATATATGCAATCTAGTCATCTTTCCAAGATCAGATGGTAGCTCACCCGATAAGTTGTTATTGGAGATTTTTAGGCTTGTCAAATTGCTCCATTCGCCCAATGTGGATGGAAGCTCTCCATGAAGTTCAATTAATGCTCAACTCAAGTTAATCCAAGTTGGGATACATGCCAAGAGCATCAGTAATACTTCCCTTTAACTGGTTATTGTGGAGCCTAACTCTATACAACCTTCTATAATTTTTTAAGCTCGATGGAATTGCCCATGTAAAATGATTGTCAGAAGCAGTAAGCCATACAAGAGCTTGTCCATTGCATAGACCTGGTGGCAATCGACCAACAAGCTTGTTATTTGATACTTCAAGGTGTGTGAGTGATGTGAGATTACTAATCTCGATGGGAACATCGCCTTCTAGGTTATTCTCAAATAGAATCAGATCTGTAAGGAGTCCCAATTTTCCTATCTCTTTTAGAATCGAGCCAGACAACTCATTTTCGGATAGGATCAAACTGTTAAGTGTGCTCAAGTTACATACAATGGAAGGAATCGAGCCAGAGAGGCTGTTACGGAAGCGCCTGAGATCAGAGATAGATTTGAGCATCCCTAGTTCTATAGGAATAGGACCAGACCACTTGTTTTGGTAAAGGTAAAGGACATTCAAATTGCTTAAGTTACCTATGGATGACGAGATAGGACCTGTTAAGTCATTGTATAGCAGTTGGAAATGTATGAGAGATCTCATTCCTCCAACTTCCGAAGGTATGTGGCCAGAAAGTTAATTGTTATAGAGGTAAAGATATGCCAAATTAATTAGATTCCCTAGAGTTGTTGGGATGGATCCATTGAGATTATTGCTTGACAAATCAAGTTGACTTAGTGACCCCAACATTCCCAAGTCCTTTGGAATGGGCCCAAGGAGTTGATTACGAAAAAGCCATATTTTCCACAAGCTGCTCATGTTTCCAGTGGAAGAAGGAATTGGACCAGTAATGAGGTTGTTCATCAGGTAGAGATAATTGAGAGATTTCAGAATTCCTATTGCTTTAGGGATGAAACCTGAAAGCATATTATCTGAAAGATATAAACCAGACAAGTTGTTCAAACTTCCTATGTGACTGGGAACTGAACCAGTAAAACTATTATGTGAAATATCTAGAACTTGCAACAATTCAAGCGATGCAAGTTGAGCAGGGATATGCCCAGAAAGATGATTTTGTGACAAGTCTAGATAAGTGAGCTTGGAAAGATTACCAATACTCGGAGGGATATTCCCATAGAGTGAGTTGTTGGAAAGCTTAAGGGTGATCAAGCTGGGCGATTGGGAGAAATTGAGATGGTGCAGCGTACCACGTATGGTAGAACTTGAAAGGTTCAAGCTGACGATGCTCCCAGAAAGATCACAGGCGATTCCAAGCCAAGAACAAAGGCTACTTTCATTCCATAAAGACAAGATAAAGCGACTCTCCTTGTTGAGATTAGATTTCCATTTCAAGAGGGCCTCCGTTTCCTTGCCTATTGTTTCGCTAGTTACACCAGCAATAGAGCTTTGGGATGAAGCAAGGCTAGGTATATTATGCATGAGTACGAGAAGAAAATACCTGGAATGGAACTGAGAGTTGCTTTTGAGTTGCTTTTTATGGGGGTGGGCTTTTCTTCTTTCTAAAGGCGCAAATGTGTTAGCTATGAACATGTATGTCCTAGGCATTTATAGAACTATAATGGACAAATGAAGTCAACAACAGAGTCATTGGTCATCTACGTTGCAATAGCAAGATTGAAACTGACACTATCACCAAGCACATCCACGAGTCAATAAAATTAGCCATCCTGCGGGCCATGGAATTGATGTTTAATCTCTTCCGTGAAGGTGTGGGATATATTATCGGGAGACATTTACATTGATAGAGTTGTGGAGTCGATAGAGGAAAATAATATTCAATTGCATAATAGTTTATTTTAGGCAATTACCAATCCTATAATAACATACATGTAATTTCCATATTAAGTATGTATGCCCTAAACTCCTGCTATATATAGGGCAATATCTTTTATAGCTGTAACGCTAAAGGTTGTCACCTTAGAGCTTGTAACACTAATACTGATAGTGGAAGATTGCCTAGTACTGCATCGTGGTTTTTCCTTTTTCCTGATTTTGGGAAAGGTATTCCATGTAAAAATTCTCGCTTGCTTTCTTCTATAATTTTTCTCTTCATTTATTCAAGTTCCTAACAATTGGTATCGAGCTTGGTTTTGGCGAAATAGTGGGCGCGAATATGGATGGAGGGAAGGTGAAGATCGATCGGTTCAATGGCAAGGACTTTGTTTTTTGGAAGATGTAGATCGAGGATATACTATACAAAAGGAACTTGCATCAACCTTTGCCTGGAGAGAAACAAGAATTATGAATCAAGAAGAGTGGGAATTATTAGATTGACAAGATCTAGATTTGATTCGTCTCACATTGGCATGGAACATTGCTTTCAAAAGTTTATAGATCATGAAAGCAGTTTGACCAAAGTGTTGAGGGAAATTCCCTTATTAGTTTTAATGATTAACAAAACTTTTTTAATCGCTCTTTGATTCTAATGGTAAGATTTTCCAGGTGGAAATTATGATGAGCACTATCGGACATTACTCATCGAACTCATAGAATCGGACTCTAAGTCATGAAGAAATTCATATCCTTGATACTCAATGATGTTGATCGGGAAATTAATCTTTGTGCAATGGCCAGAAATTTTGTAGATTCCTTGTTGAAATTAAAAGATCTGTCTAAGAAAGAAAGTATATCAAATCAAATCTTTCAAAGTGGACTATAGCAAGACTTGGATAAATCAATCTACAAGAGGTGAAATATTCTTTTCAAGTGAAGCACTTGTCTTTCTGAAACTTCATCTGCTGTAAGGGCCTTAGAAGCATTAAGAGACTTCAATATTGGCAACTTTGAAGCAATCAGATCTTTTGACAACATTCAAGTCCAACAGGTGGACTGGTTGAGCGATTCTGTAAGGATTTGTCCAATGGTCAGCTTGGACATTGAGGATTATAAAAGAAGGCCGAGATGCTAAAAGGATATAACAAGCTAAAATTCTAAAGTTTATAACTTTTAAGTTTTGAGTGATCTTAAAATCTATACATTTGTTTTTGTGAGCTATATTTTGTAATCTTTTAGAGGTTGAGAGTATGTAAGGTTTTGTTCACATGAGTTTAGTATTTTGTTACCAAAATGTTTAAACTCGACAGATTCATTTAGTGAAATCCAGCCAATCGGGTATCAACGCAGAAGAGTAGACGTAGACTTACAAAAGCCAAATCATTACAATCGTTTGTGTGCAATTTTCTATCACTCACTCCCTCTATTTTACTTTTGATAAGAGTTAATTGTACATTGGTAAGATCTGACAATTACTTGGATTGTCGTCAAATGTGTTCTATTGCAATAACATTTTAAATTTATTTTAGTGTGCACCATCACCAATTCACCCCACTCTAGATGATCTGTCTAGCCCTAACACAAAGTAACCGTTTATCATGACATGTGGCCATAAGTTCTAACGTGAGAAGACAAAATTATTAGAGAAAATAATGAGAAACATTAAAGAACACTAGATGTGTTGGTTCGGTCCACTCCATGGGGAGCTAGTGTTCAAAAATTAATTATGAATCCGATAAAAAAAAAAAAAAATTACAATCGTTTAAGTGTTTTCCAATCTTATATTAAACTCAAGATAAAACTTACGCACGTTACCCCACAGTATCACATTCTCAATGCTGACTGCACGACAAATTCCTGCACAATTTTTTCCTTTAGTCAACTCTTGACATCTAGTTATTCTACTTCTAAATACGCTTCTTGATTTTAAGTTTTCTGTCGAAGGACCCAGATTTTAAGTTCTTCGTCAAAGTCATTTCCATATGTCACAAATGATGGTAATTCTCCTTTATGAATTTGTACGAGACCTTCTATTTTAAAACAACATTGGGAGCTTAGATTTGCTTTTAAAGAAAGTCACGCATATTATTTTAATTTGTGTTAAGGAGATTTTGTAACATCTCAATCTGTTTTAAAGACTTGTGAGACTTTTGTTGGGTCCTTTATATCTTTTTTAACTTTTACGCAGTGCATGCTTCTCTTTAAGTCCAAAAGCAACGCTTAGCTCCGTCGAAGTCTCTGTATTCTTTTCCAGAAGACAAGCAAAAGACTTACTGATCATTTTGGAGCAAGGACTGGGATGCAATGATGGTCAACAAAGCGGAGAAGGTTTACCTCTGCGAAGCCGAATATTTTTATTCAGATAAAATTCTTCCCGGTCGATGAAACACGGCACATAAAAAGTCGGAGAAGTCTAACAAGAATTCTCAAATTTGAGATGAATCTGAGGTCATCGATTTCGAGGATGACAGGGATCAACCCACCTGATCTGGCCACCGTAACCTCATTTCTTTGGTGACTCCGCCACAAATTGATGCCAATCTAAGTTTATCGATGTACGGATAAAATGATCAATAGTAAAGTAGTAGAGACAAAGACATCGACAATATGGCGGGGCTAGCGATGGCTTCGGTGGTTGAGGAAGGTGCAATGGCATGAAGGGATCGAATGGGGAGCTATTTCTTGGAAGATAAAATTGTAGGGAGGGAGTAAGAGATAAGTGTTTTTCGAAAAAAAAATTAGGCTCGCCTTATTTTCACCTCTCACATAACTTTAGTCTCATCTTAAAATTTAAATAGTCCAAAATAGCTCCCACTGGATCTCATTACAATTGATGAGAGAGGAAAAATATATTTTTAATGTAGATCAATCGATCTGACTTTTATAAACCATTCCTAAACCGTAGTTCCTCCTTCTTTTGTGTTCAAATCGGACAAGTTCACATGTTTCTTGCTTTTACGATAATCGTGTAATATTGAAGTATTTTAATCAATTTAGTGATCCGGATTCTTGAAAGAATATTGTAGAGTACGTTTATTTACAATGTTTCATTAAAATTCAACCGGAAGCACAGGCATATGACTACTTCAAATTTAAACTCCTCAAATACCTCAACATCCGTCTCCTCAAAATGGCCACTATTATCTACTAGCATCCTTCGAGCAGCACCACCATGGACCCAAAATCGCCGGATTTCCTTTCCTTGGTCGAGAGTTACCTTTGCAATCTCATAAGCTAAATCTTATTTGGTTTGAAATCCCAATTCCTCCATCTTTACGCTCTAAAAGTCACTCCTCAAAATCATGATTGACAGTAAATCGAAACGTTGAGAGGGGTTAAACGAGAAATGCCTCTTACATAATCTTGCAAAATTATGAGAAAGGTAATATTGGGGTCATATACGTATAAATGGCACTTAAAAGCTGCAAAGACTAGTCATAACGAAATCTCCCTAGCTAGGCTTTAAATCCGGTGAACTAAGATGATTTCTGGCCCTAAAAGAAAAAGGAAAACTAAAACTAACATGATGTAGAGAAGAACTGGAGACTAGATAAGCTAACCACGGAGCAATGGAAATTAGTTGAATGAATGTTAAGTCTGTCAATATTATAATTTGTAGCCAATTTGGACCGGAATCTTTTTTGATGGGGGAAAGAAAGAGATTTTCGCTGAAGCTATACAATAAATAGGTATTTCATAATAGAATCTATAAATATATATCATAGTTATTTTTTAAGATTTATTACCAATATATGAATCATTCCATTATTTCTTGTACATCAACTAGAAATCTATTACGAAAATATGCATAATAACTAGAGATTTGCTAGGATTATAGATTGGCTAAAGTTGTGCTTAAAAGCATTATTACCCAAATATGCATAAGAATTGGTTAGAGAATTATTATAAAAAAATGCATAAAAATTAGAGATTTGTTAGGATTAGAAATTTTATAAAGTTATAATCAAACGGGAATGCCACTTCTGCTTTTCACGCAAAAAAAAAAAAAAAAAAAAAAAAAAACAAATGTGTTTATCAAAGGTCAAGGTGCTATAATTCTTGATGCCCTTATTATAATTTCCATAAGTATAGGTCCCGTGTAGATTTTTTTTTTTTCGATGAGATGGCTCTCTAAAACTTTCTATTCAACAAAATACTGACTCATGCGAATCATCTCTTCGCATGCACTCTAAAACTTTCAAATCATTTGTATCCTTTCATGATATTCACTCATTTGTAAAATATGTTCTAATAATATCTTCTTCTTTTTCAGGATTGATAACATTCTTATTGTTATTTTACTACAAATTAAAATATATTTTAAAAAATGATCTCATTAGACTTATCTCTGATTATGCATTTATTAGAGTCGTTTGGTGATACTTGTCTATGACATACGGAAATGTAATTTATAAAAATCAATTTATCCCACTATAAACATTATGAAATGATGGTCTATAAGCATTATGATTTTTTTTTTTTTGCTATTAGATAGAACATTTGTGTTAATTTCCTAGTATTTATTTATTTATAAAATTGACAAGTAATTTCGTAATAATCCTCTAATATTATATATTCATCAAATATGAGCTATCATTTCATTTATTTGTAAAAATTATTTTTATATTGTGTGCATATATTATCAACTCTCTTTCAGAATATAATAATTGCAAAGTGATCAGAATTATCACCCGTAATGCATTTACTCATAAGGGTCATCAAGTTTCGTCATTTTTATTCATCAAATATGCACAATCAGGTCAAATGACCTTTTCACGTTATACAATAAGTTATTTTGTAAAGACAGGTACTTCTGTTTTATTTGATAGCATTAATTTTATTGATCTCATTATATAAAAATTAATGCATAATCAAGATTTTCTGTTAATAATCTAATATCATGTCTTTATTAAATAGAACGTATTGTGTTATACAACTTTTTATTAAATTAGCCTTTAACATCCTATATTTACGGAACATGCACTATCATGCTATAAAGCCCTTTTAAGGTTACTGTTTTCTTCAATAGATTTTTTGTGTCAATAGATAATTTATTCTTAGTTTTCTAATTTCCATCTGTACATAAAATATGTGTTATGATCTTAATTAGATCATTTCATATAGCTTGTTCGTTTTATATAGGGTTATCATGTCATGTAATTTTTTTTGACATTTTAATATAATTTATTTGTGAAATAGGGCAACATGCTTTTTCAAATGGCTATTATATGTTATTGAACTTACTCGTTATCCACTGCCAACGTGATAGGAATAATACCAAACGTAGTATTTTATACTCATCAACTACGAAATAATTGGAATTTTACTATATGTAAGGTTTTGATAAGAGTTGTGAATAATTATGCATTTAATATAATCGCGCAATATAACCCCTTAATGTGTATTATTTTCATTCCATAGACTTTTCCTAACAATGGATATCTTCTTTCCATTATTTGGGGTAGGATTTTCTCTGTTTCTAGGTGCATATGTGTTGAAATGGGCGAAGTACACCAACGTTTTCGATTTTTTTTTTTAAAGTACACCAACGTTTTTCGTTTTTTGCTAAAAAAAATTGATAACATTCCCTCCTAGTTGCAAAAGGCTCCGGTTCCCTCGGAAAAGCATGTAATATCCGAGTTTCCCACCTTGATGGTGCTTGAAAGCTATGTAGCACCGACACGCGACACGCGACACGCGACACACGACACGACACGACACGCGACACGTCATTTTTCAAAAAGTATAGAATTCCGATACGTTCCGACACGTTAAATATTAAATAAATATTTTTATATATAAATGCATAAATAACTAAATAATAATAATAATAAGAGCCTAGAATTAATCTATATTAAAAACATTAATCATACATTTGTTAATATCATATCAAAAGTGGAAAGAAAATAAAAAATAGAAAAAAATCATATCAAAACCGATGTGTCCTTCAGGTTTTCAATTTTGATGCTACTTACTTCATAGATGACTTATTCAAAATAGAGCACTCAATACATAAAAATGACAAAAATCAGTCCGTTCACTCAGGGTAAATCCTACTTGGTGCAGAGCAGCAAATAAGAACTCTTCCCATCTGAAATCATTTTTATAATGCCTAGCAAATTCAACTATGCCTTAATCTCTGGATCATTGTTAGGTTTCAGAATTTCCCTTACTCTTGTCCGTGTATCCTTCTACCATAATCACAAGCAACAATTCAGCAATCCCAGTTCTCCTAATAAGCATCAATGTAATACTCGGATTCGACACAATGCGTAAATTGTTAATACAAAATATACAAATAAGAAGTGCCTCGCCTAGCCCCTTCACCTCCAACAGCTAATTCCCATGAAGACTGAAGAGAAGAGTCCAGAGTCTCCACTCTCCAAATCCCGTGCGTGACTGAAGTTTAGCTTTTATTTATTTTTATTTTTTCATATATTTATATTTAGACCCTAGAAATTTTGAAAATTTATAAAAATAACCCCATGCTTGTCGAAGTCACGTGTCGGAATTTTCGACTCGCGTGTCGAGCGTGTCGGAAACAGTTGACCGCGTGTCGGACACGTGTCGGAGTGTCGGACACGACACGAAGGGTTCGGGAGAGTGTCTGTGCTTCTTAGCTTGAAAGAGGCCACTTAAACTGATATAAATGAAACTCATCATTTCCGGTCACTTTAAATATTTTATTTGAGGGCTTGACACCTATAGAATGGACGGGATCAATATAAATAGTATAGGAGCAAGATCCTCGAGCCCCACGTACCTGTGCTAGTGATTCTTTCAACATAGATGTTGGGCTTAAATATTGTGTTATCTAGAAAGTATTCATATGGTAAAATAACTGTGAAAGGATTTCCAAATTAAGAAAAATAAAATATATCTCGTTTGAAGAAGACCCGTGAGAAGTCGCATCTTTAGGGCTGGCGATTCTACTTGGAAGAGAGTGATAGATCGCTTCCTCCAAGTGAGTAGGAGAAAGTTCAAATATCTTCGTAGTAGAAAATTACACCTCATAAATTTTGAACTGTTATGCATTTATCTCCTGAACTTTCATTTTGTTACCCCATTAACCCTTCATTAAATTTTTTGTTAATATATGCAATGCGCATTGTACATCTAATATGCGTGGCCCTTTATTTGCAAAGACTTGCAACAGAAAAGTGATCCATAGCCAACCATCGTGACAACCATGCCCCAATACCATTAACCTCCGAAAACGAAAATAGAAATCAATAAGTAAAAAAGTTGTGGAGTCAATCGTCAAAGTCACTTTTGCCGACGAGGCGATAGACATCGCTCAAGCTCCGCTGGGGCCACCGCCAGTTTTCAATAAAGGAGTCCACGTTCTTGCTAATTTGGTCTACGAGATGTCCTCTTTCTTTCCTCCTTTTGATTTTGCTGTCAAATGGAATAGGAAAACCCAGAGCTTCATTCAATGGATTGTGATTAATTAAAAATATAAAAGAAAATAAAAAATTATATAAAACCGAACATGCCAATTTCCAACTTAAGTAAGAGGTCACGAGTTTTATAATGCATAATATGTGGGGTCTGCTTTGTTTTGAATTTGAACTTTCAAAGTAATAACCAATGATTAGTTCAAATTAAAATAGGTTGAGAAGAAAGGTGTCAAGTCACATGTTTGATTAATCGCACTTTTCTAGTTTGCAATTTTGTCAGTTTTGATATGAAAATAGGTGATCAGGAAAAAAGAAAAAAAAAAAGAGAGTGAGTCATGATACTCAAACAATCGAAAAAAAAAGTTATAACATATAATTGAGTGTTTTATGAAAATTATTGTACTTATAGTGTCGTTATCTCTTTTTCTATGTGTTTTGGATTGGGCTCGTTGAGTGACCAGGTTTAGCCGTGATTGACTAAGTATTTATAAACCGATCATAGGTGCGGTCCGGAGTGGGACCAGTGCATCGTGGCCTGGTTTTTGTGGAAGGGGACTGTCAACGTGACCGAAGGGCAAGCATGGGTCATGGATGTTCATGTTCGAATGTGCCGGGTGCGGCTTGACTTGCAGCATTGAGTTCGCCATCATGTTTGCTTTTGCTTAATGGTTTGTAGCCTGGTCAAGGCGAGGTGCTTGCCGATAACGTAGGGCTGAGAATTTGGTGGTAAAAATTCTACCCCGTGACACTTGCCAAGGTGGTGATTCAAGTTAACTGAACCTATATTGTTTAGTCTCTCCCTTCCAGCATCCTCCGCAGGGGAGTCCTCAACCTCGGCAAAATTAACGCATCTCGACGTCATTTTATCAAATTTATAATTTTATTTGATATTCCATACATTTTGGCATCATGGTAACTGGGGAACTTAATTGAAAAAGTGTAAGTACAGATATTCCATTAGAAAGTAGTGAAAGCACAATGACAAAAAGTAGGGTTTTATATATATATTATCATGGACTATCATTGATATTCCCATTTGTTTTCTTCAAAAGAAGTCCTTTTGAGTTTAAGACTCGAAATCACGGAACAAGTTGTTGAGTAGCCTTGACTTCATTATGGTTTCCTAATCAAAACTTCTTTTGTCTTTTGCTTTTATAACTTAGATTTATCGACAGACTAGCAAGCTTCGTTCTTTCCGACTGCCGTCCCTCTCGCTCTCACCAGATGACTTTGACTAGTAAACCAACGATCCCCAACAGAGAAAGAACCTTCTTGCGAATTGCGATCCAAACGTCTCCCATCGCAACTTGTGGCCCTCTATTTGCAAAGACTCACTAGTCTTCTATAGAGCAAAGACTAGGACGTAAATCAACAACACTAAACGTTAAGCTCTATTTGTTATATGAAAAATATTTTTCTAAGAATAATCATTTATAACATTTAAAATAATCAGTTAATAAAAAAATATTTAAAACGTTAATAAAAAATATTTTCATTATTGTCAACAATTTATATGTATTTTCATGAAATAAATAGAGCCTTAAATTTAATTTAAAATGTGTTTTCATATGGGGCTAGCATAGTGAGGAAAGTCCCCCTCAAGGATCATGCGAGATCCAATGTGATGGAAGAGAGAGTGACATGAGAGTTCACACAACATTAGAATCGATCACGATTTTCGATAAGATTTCTTCACTCTGCAAAACACGAAAAGGAATAAATGATATCTATAGCCATAAATAGTTGTTGTTTCGACTGGTTACTTCAGATATTTTCATCTGGGGCTTGACCCATGTGGATCTAGCTGGTTAATACTCCATCTCAAGTCTAAGCAAGGCATCACATGTGAAACGCGAGATGCAGATGGGAGCACGTCGAACGTGTAAAGGAACGAGCAAAATAGAAAGAGTAGGAGACGAAATAAGGAGTGTGCAAGTCTACATTGTGAGATATCGGGTGAGTTAAAATTTTTGGAAAACAGACTAATATTGGATTCACGACACGCGTGGATGAAAATTAAAGGCGCACGGACATGACAATGATAATTAATCTTATATATGCAAACCGCAATGGGTCGAGTTTGTTTTGATCAGTTTAGTTTTTTCTCCTTCTCTTTTTCTTTCGTTTGGACTTTTGGGTGGTTTGGCATCCTTATTTGTTTTGTCTCTGGATGTTTTCATGGTAATCTAGCTTTATTGAACACACGGATTACATTATTGGAAAATATAAATTCCAGATTGCTCGATAAATTCGTACGAATATAACTACTCACAAGATGAAGATCTCTTGGGGGACCTTGGTAATGTTTGTGCACACAAAAAAAGCCCAAACTATTTTGTCGATCTAACTTTCTATTGGAGCATTGCATAATAAGGGTGAGCAGTTTTAGATTTTGTACAGATTTCACCTAGAACCCGAAACCTACTCGCTACAATAGATTCTTCATTTTTTAAAACCTAGAACTTATCATAAATACCCTAAAACTTGGAACTAATCTTGTTACAAGTTTTAAGGTCAATTCTAAGGTCTACTCGGTTTCATCTATATCATTAATTGAACAATTGCGGTAAAATAATATCTTTAATAATAACCACTTGCGCTACAATTCACTAACCATAAAGACACATAGAAAAATATAAACATTAATAAAGTAAAATCTCAGTCATAAAATGAAAATTCAAACTAATGCTTCCAAATTATACACTCATTATCGAACGGTATAGAATACCGCAAGATCGCATGCGAAGACATGAATCAAGAAAAATATTAAAACTTATTACAAATTATAGGTTATAGGTTCCTTGATTAAGAACTCAAACCTATCAATCAAAATAGGTTTTATTTTTGAAACCTAAAATCTACAAGGTTCCCACTGGTCCAGTTCTCAAGTTTTAGATTATATCCAGTAAGCCTATTGCACAATGACTCAACTTGATTCTCTTCTCGATGTCATTGGGCGAAAAAGCATTATATGGTCTACTGAACCTCGTATGGATAGTTGATCATGTAGGCCCTCCTGTGGGGCCCACACAACTGGCGGTTTTGATTGTCATGGGCTCCTCCTCTGTTGGCCCAAAAAGGATCGAACCCATTAGCCCTTTAAAGGCCGGGCTGGGCAAGGGAGGGTTTGAAGTTTGGCCCGCCCTTATTTTTATTTCGAATAGATAAATTTAACTTTTCATTAATAAGTTCAAACTTATACATAATTTTATAAACAATAATAAAATAAAATAGACCCAAATTTGTAATACAAGTAAAGGTGGCCTAATGGAGGATACGCCCCGCCCATGTTTTCTCTTGGGCGGGCTTGTTGCATTGGCAATAGACATAAGAATAAGAAATAAGTGTATTAGAAAATCTAAAATTTATAATGAAAAATGAAATTGAGTTTTAAATATTTCAAAAATGTAATTAAGACTTAAAACTTGTTCAGTTGATGCAATTAAGTCACTCTTACATCCGTCTTTGGCAAACAAAAAGTGGCGATATCATCTTTTTTACTGCTTTCTCCTTCCTTGTGGTCATTATGTTAATGAAGAGAGCAATAATGACCACAACAATGCTGTTTTCATCCTAGTCTTAAACGAAACGTAGATTACAAAGTAATAAAAGCCGTTAATATCCGATTTTTAATTTACAATTCAAGGGTTCATTTTTTGTAACAGTGCAAATAATAATAAAAAAATATATAAATAATAAAAAATTGCAGTTATAAAAGGTGATAAAAAGAGGGAAGAACTTCCGCAAATTAGTTTCAGTCGAGGCCCGTTCAAAGCTCAGGACATTTTTTACTCCTTTATCCTGCACCCGACAAAAGAGAGAAAATTAGAGCCAGTGTTGATGATTTGGTCTGAATTTTCGCTGATTTGATACTGCTGAATCGAAACATTGCTGTAGCGTTGTGTATAGGACCCTCATCTTACACACTCACAATATGTTCGATAAAATGTCTCTGAGAGGTGTACGTGAGATAATACCTGCTTTGGTTTAATCCGGGGACAGACTAGTGCAGTTTGTTTATTAGTTGTTACTGATCGATCCGTTAGTCATCAAATATGATTTTGAGGAATTTCACCGGCCAACCGGGAGTGACACAAATATTTTTGTTCTATTTCCGGGTCTGCTTGTCACGGTGGTAAAGGATGGCAGAATCACTGGTGAGGAAATGGATTTGCTTCGAAGGCTTGGGTTGATCCCTCGAGTTTTTTTTTCCCTTTTGGGTCGAAGTATTGATCCCTTGAGTTATTCGTGTTGGTTTTTCTCTCTAAACTATGTATTGTCTGTTTCCATAGCTGTTGAGTTGCTGGTGGTAATTCGATGATGGCCAACGGAGTGGCCGACGGTGGAGTTCAACTTGATCTTTGAATGTATTGATTTAGTTGAAGATTTGTTGGTTATTTTAGTGTTTTGTTTCTTAAGCTTGACATGAGATAAGATCTGCGAACGATGAACTTAGCAGAAGGGAAAAACAAACAAAAAAAGGAGAGAGAGAGAACAGAGAAATAATAATAATAATAATAATAATAATAATAATAATAATAATAATAATAATAATAATAATAATAATAATAATAATAATAATAATATAAAAATGGAGAAAAACATTATAATAAAATGGGCTTAAGTTGAATTTTAGTAAATTTGGGTTTGATTTGGTCTTAGGGAGTTTGGGCTTGATTTAGTTTAGAAGAGTTTGGGCTGAGTTTGATTTTTAGTGGGTTGGGTTTAACTCGGTTGAGAGGGCCGTGTAAAAGAGCCCAACTGTGCGCACGGCCAAGAACACGCGATGTCCAAGTATGATCCACATTCGGACCGGGTCCAAGGGCCCGGCTCGTGTCCTCCTTTATCATAAGGTATAATAATAAATAAAATAAATTGCAAGATAGTTGCAAAATAGTTAGAAAAATAAGTCTTGATTAGGTTGTTAGATCTTTCTTTTTGATTTAGTCTAGTTTCATTGAGTTAGTATACGTATAATTTAGGGATTTTAATGGATATCTTTCATTTAGTATAGGTTTAGGTAGATTAACCTCTTAGAAAAGAAATAGAATTCGATTTGGATTTAACTAATGGGGATTGCTGTCCCAGGGCTCGTTATAAATTATTTTCTGATTAAACTCATATCAGGTTCTTTGACTACATTTTATCTATAACTCGTACTTTTAAATTTGTTATAAATCTTTTATGTTGCTTTTGTATTGTGATTCGCTTGTTCTAGTTCAATGGTTATGTTACATTTCAGGATCATAATAAGTCTCTATTTGAAGAATGTAAAATTACCTACCTAATTTGATCTAAGCAAATCATACTGTAATCTGCATTTGAGTTTTTCTTTTATTTATGACGTTGGTAGACATTCATAAAGCCTGATACCAGCTTATACAAATTGTGCTCTAGCAACTTTTGAGTGTAACAAGCAAGAAGTATTGTAACAAGCAAATGTAATAGCTTCAAGAATTATCAGCATCTTCTTATCTTTTTACTCATTCTCTAATGATTGGAAGTCGCAGCTGTAGTTCATCTCTTTCGGGTTGGAATGCAAATGGCAGTGATTCCTAAGTGCTTTGGAGTATTAAAGAAACATTGCAACAATTTATAATGAAGTTGACTAAGGTAAATAAAATACAAGAGATAGCTTGCCACAGGGGTTGCAACAGAAAGACCAAAATATCTCAATAAGCAAAGCATGTAGGACCAACTGGTTCTTCCAATTTGATGTCCTCCGATGTGGTCAACACGATTGAGCTATGTGTCGATATTCCTTGAGAAAGTTGTTGCATGCTCAGACGATACTCTGGTTTGGGACTTAAGCACGAAAATGCCATCCGTCACGCCCGATCCTCGGTCACGTGCACATCCTTCACTCTTGGCCAATATTAAAAATTCAATTTAGCTTAAAATAAAGTCCGATTAAATAAACGGACTTCACCACATCATCAGCATAAATTTCCGGTTCCAGACCATCTCCCTTGAATTTTCGGAAAATAAATAATTATTTAATTTAATTCCGAAAATTAATATTTAAATGCCAAAAATCTCACTTAGGCCCGAATCGCCAAATTGAAGCTCAATTAGGGGTCGGAAAATTCCCGAGATGCTTCCAATAAATAGTAGACCACGTCTACTTGCTAATTGCGCAATCAATTTATTTAAATCACATCACAATTAACTAATAATTGCTAATTAAATCTAATCTAACAACCTAAACATAATTAATTAAATATAAACCAGCTTAAAGCATAATTAGCCACTAATCCTGGATTAGTGAGATTACTCACCAAATCGCGCGCAAATCGGATCAATCCGACGGCGGCGACGCGAAGAACGATTGTTCCCAAAGCGACTCGCGGATCCGGGGCCGGGAAACGGCCCAAAAGCGGGCCCGAAGTGGCTGAAACCCACTTCGTGGGTCTTGCTGGTCGCGGCTGAACGGAGCAGCTCCGGCGGCTAGGGCGGCGGGGGAAGGCCGGCGGAGGGCGAGGGGGTCGCGGGGGAGGTCCGGCGGGGTTGGGCGGTGGCCGGAGGTGGCCGGACGGGGCTTGGTCGGTGCGGAATAGGGGCTGGTCGCGGCTGGATCGCGTGGCTTGGGCACGCGGACGGCGGGACGGCGGCGAGCGGCGGGCGCTCGGGCGCGGCGCGGGCGGCGGTGCGGCGGCGCGACGGCCGAGGGGCGAGCTGGTCTGGTTCGGTCCGCACAAGGAAGAACGAAGAAGAAGAAGAAGAAGAAGAAGGTCACGTGGGATGAGGGAGAAGAGAGAGGAGAGAGAAGAGAGAGAGGGAAGAGATAAGGGAGAGAAGAGATAAGAGAGAGAGAAAAGTGAGAGAAAAGATGAACGGTGGGGGATTCGCACGGATGGGGGGAGAGGAGAGAGAAAGAAAAGAGAGAAAAAGAAAGAAAAGAAAGAAAAGAAAAGAGAGGGGGAGAGAGAGAGAAAAAGAAAAATTTAAAATGCATACTTCCATTATGCAAATTTTTTTTTCTCTTTCTATTTTATTTTTTGGTCTTCAATTTTTCTTCCGATAATTTCTTTATTGAAATTTTGGACTCGTCAATAAATTGACGAACGATGAGACAGGATCCTAAAAATAAGAATTATGACGCGCTTAAAATTCGATTCCCGAAATCGAGTTCAATTTCGTGGTTAAAAATCGATCGGATGTGATTTTAGCTCAATCCAACCAATTAGGTAGCTTTTAGGGATTTTACGGCCGATACATCCCTTAACGGCTTCACCCAATAGGTTAGTTAACTCGTGAGTGATCAGCTCGAGAAAAAGGCCATAGGCACGCCGACGAAATGCCCATTTCACTTTATCGAAACGGGTCGAATTTCAGGATGTCACAACTCTTCCTCTTATAAAAATTTCGTCCTCGAAATTTAAGCCATTACACACTTTGTTCAAAAAGGCGGGGGCACAACTGTCTCATCGATTCTTTAGTCTCCCAAGTCGCTCCTTCAGTACCGTGGTGTTGCCAGACCACTTTGACCAACGGGATGGTCTTTGTACGCAGAACTTGCTCTTTATGATCGACAACCTGAACCGGGCTTTCAACGTATGACACACGGTCATCCACGTCCAATTCCTCGAAATTGAGCACGTGGGTCGAGTCAGGCTCGTACTTCCTTAACATCGACACGTGAAAGACGTCATGCACATGCGCCAATCTTGGCGGCAACGCAAGACGATACGCTAGGTTTCCGATTCTTTCAAGAATCTCAAACGGACCTACGTACCTCGGACTCAGCTTTCTCTTCTTGCCAAAGCGTGAAGTTCCCCTAATTGGTGATACCTTAGAAAAACATGATCACCAACTTGGAATTCCAAAGACCCCCGGCGCTTATCTCGCATAACTCTTCGCCCGCTTTGCGCTGTCTTCAATCTGTCTCGATCACGCCACGGCATCTACCGATTGCTGAACCAGTCCGGGCCTGTTATCTTCCTTTCTCCGACTTCATCCCAACACACTCGGAGTTCCGCATGCTCGCCATACAACGCTTCAAAGGAGCCATCTTGATGCTCGCGATAACTATTGTTGTAGGCGAATTCCACCAGATGAAGCTGATCCTCCCAGCTTCCTTTGAAGTCTATTACACATGCTCTCGCATATCTTCAAGAGTCTAAATCGTCCTTTCGACCGGCCATCCGTCCGAGGATGATATGCCGTCTTATCTTGAAGCTTTGTACCCAAAGCACTCGTAAGCTCTTCCAAAAGCAGCAGTAAACCTCGGGTCTCTATCGATGTTATCGAATCGGCACTCCATGCATACGAACCACATGACGCACGTACAGGTCTGCATGTCTATCCAGACTTAGGTCCTTTCGAACTGCAATGAAGTGAGCCGACTTTGTCAACCTGTCGACTACTACCCAAATTGAATCATTTCCCTTTTGACTCCTTGGTAATCCAGTCACGAAGTCCATCGTGATATGCTCCCATTTCCACTGGGATCGCGAGAGGTTGCAGAAATCCTCCCGGCTTGCAATGCCGGGCTTTTACTTGCCGACAAGTCAAATACTTGGCCACATGCTTGGCGATGTCCGCCTTCATACTTGACCACCAGTAGTGTTGACGTAAATTCTAATACATCTTAGTGCTTCCAGGATGAACGCTGTAATTGCTACGATGTGCTTCAGATAAAATTTTTTCTTTAAGCTCAACATCGTCAGGTACAACCAAACGTCCATGAAACCTTAGAGTCCCGTCATCAGCAATCTGAAAATCAGCCTTCCTTTTATCGCGTCTTCTGAAGAATTCTCGTACATCTCGGATCTGTCGATTGGAGTTGCTTGATTCGACCTGGACATTCGGCTCAATTCGAGGGTGGCCATAAGACTTGAAAGGTGGCCTACCTCAAATTTGAATTCCGAATCTCGAGCTCTCTCGATCAAGTTCCACTCTTTAACCAAGATTTGCGCTATTGAAGACTTCCGACTCAATGCACGGCGACCTTGTTCGCCTTTCCGGGTGATATAGAATATCACAACCGTAGTCTTTCAGCAATTTCATCCATCGCCGTTGTCTCATGTTCAACTCCTTCGAGAGAACAAATACTTGAGACTCGATGGTCCGTGAAGATCTGAAACTTTTCCCCACACAAGTAGTGCCTCCAAATCTTCAACGCAAATATGATGGCTGCGAGTTCTAAGTCATGCGTCGGGTAATTCAATTCATGAGGTCTCAATCGCCGGGAAGCGTATGCAACAACTCGCCATGTTGCATCGGCATGCAACCCAATCCCCTAAATGACGCATCACTATAGATCTCGAATCCTCCAGGACCAGATGGAATCCTCAGCACAGGTGCGGTAGTCAGCCTTTCCTTTAGCTCTTGGAAACTACGCTCGCACTTGTCTGACCATACAAATTTCTCTTCTTTCTTCAAGAGCTTTGTCAGAGGCGATGCTATCGATGAGAACCCTTCCACAAACCGTCCGTAATAACCGCTAACCCCAGAAAACTTCTAATCTCGACACCGATGTCGGTCTTGACCACTTGATCACGGCTTCTATCTTGCTCGGGTCGACGGAGATTCCTTCTCCGGAAATCACATGACCTAAGAACGCAATACGAGTCAACCAAAACTCGCATTTGCTAAACTTAGCATACAACTGATGAGTTCTTAAGGTCTGGAATACTACTCTCAGATGATTCTCATGCTCTTCATCACTTCTCGAATAGACCAGTATGTCATCAATGAACACGATCACAAATTGATCTAGATATTCCTTGAACACTATGTTTATCAAATCCATGACAGCAACTTGAGTGTTCACCAGGCCAAACGATCTAACAATACTCTCATAAAGACCATATCAAGTACGAACATCTATCTTTCGTACAACCTCCTTCCTGGTTCGTAACTGACGACTTCATAATCTCAAGTCGACCTTTAAAATATCGATACTCTTTATAACTAGTCACCCCATTCATCGATCTTTGGCAAAGAACACCGGTCCTTTATCTTCACCTAATTGAGTTGACGACGGTCGATGCACACTCGCAACAAACCATCTTTCTTCTTCTCACAAACACAACTGATGTTTCCCCAAAGTGATGCAATGATATGCACGAATTCCTCATTCATCAATCTTCACATCTGCATCTTCAATTCTACCAATTCAGACAATAACAACTGGTAAGAAGCCTTCGAGAGTAGCTCTATCCTGGTGTTAGCTCGATCGCACTTTCTATCTCTTTCTCTGACGACGGTCTGGCAGTTCTTGTGAAAACACATCTAGAAATTCTTAGACCACTGAGATGTCCTCCATCTCTAGTTCTCCAATCTGTCCTACCCAAGACAATCGCCAAACAACCTTGGCAACCTTCGTCTAACAAACAAGTTGCCTTCAGCCAACGAGATTAATTAAATCGAAGATTCTTTTCGACTTCCAATAACCTCGAAATTTTCACATGTTAATAGACTAAACTGGATTACTCCATGACCATGATTCATTATCACAATATGCTCATGTGACATCAAATTCACGCCTCAAAGCAACTAATCAAGCATAACTATTGCTAGTGATTCCCTTCTCTTTCACTTTTACTTCAACAATTTAAATTCTACCAACTCAGCACAAAACTCGCTACGATGTTCGATAAGATCACCTCCAACACATTCTTTCTCTAATTGGTGCAAGATCAATTTTACTCTCATTCCTTTCGCCATCCTAGTGGCGTTCGTCGCAATGATAGCGATGCCTATGCTACCTTGGACTTCCACCGACAATTCTTCACCTGATGGCCATGCTAGTCATCATCACAACAGTTCTAGTCATATTCGGACACCGGATTCATCCATGCTTCCTTCTACAATTCTGACACCTATTAGGTGAGTTTTTTATCTTCTGCCAAGTGACAAAGACACACTCTTTCTGGTTGTCCCATCGGTTTGCTAGGACCACTCCCAACCAGATATCCTTGTTCGCTATACTCTAAACAATTTCGCATCCTATGAAGGACATAAGACCAATCTCCATCATCACGACCGAAAATAATCTAATCTATTAGACTCGGTGTTGACTTGACTACCCCATCCTTCCTCGCGAGTGGAATAGAATACTTTTCTCTTGACCTTAGTCTTTTCCCTGACCGATTTCCATTCCTCGCTCGAATCGGACCTATACCTCGGCTCGAATGTAACGACTTGCTCTTGAATCACAACTCCACTCGGATCTCAACAGTAAAGCGACAGCGACAGTAGCAACATTGACGGCGATTTGATCCTGAGCCTGCTAGCTCATCCAGTTCCCAAGGAACACTAGCATCAGAACAATCCTATCGAACTTAGGATCATTTGACGCTGCTACACTAGTACCAACCTGCGGTGGTACTCTTATACTCGAGCTGGCCAGAGCCAACACTCGCCACAACCACCTCGGGTACCGACTTTTGTCGTGCATTATCCCGAGTCACAGAGGACATTGTCCTCTTACTAGGAGTTCTCGGCTCCCGCTCGCTCATGGTTCGTCTTTACACCGCAACCCGTCTTCCCATCCCACCTTTGGATTAGAAGATGAGCGATCCACACACAACAAACAATTCTAGCACTCAGCTATCACAGACATGCACCAACATGAATTTAAAGGCCATCCTACTAACTATCCCATTAACCATCGCTCCTTATCACTCCAATCTTCAACTTCGCTCTGATACCACTTAAACCGGATGTCACGCCCCGATCCTCGGTCACGTGCACATCCTTCACTCTTGGTCGATTTTATAATGCGATATCCCAGGACAATATATCGCCGACCCTTTCATTTTTAAGCACATGCGGAAGCAGTTAAAATCCCCAGACAATAAAACAATGGGATAGAAAAGCAGGGCCATATTTTTCATATTGAAATTTATAACCAAGCTTTTATACAAACCACAAACCCTTTCAAAACTATTCACATCAAAACAGAGATTTCAAAAGAAGACACAAACTTAGACAAACCGGGCCGAACTCAAGGCCCCTCTCGTAATTGTCTTCTTATTCCAAAAATCTTTCTCTTCGATCTCACCTCCGAGTTCTACTTCTCGGATTCCTCCTCCTCGCTTTTCAGCGGGGTCCCGAAATGGTTTTCCCCAAACTTGGATGAGACTACGTCTCAGCGAGTTCTACCCCACTAAGCCCGATTAGTAAACTACTATACTAAAGGCTGCCTAAACACGCATAGGTCAGATGACGTACCTTGGCCTCATATCTCACCTGCAAGTCAGTACAATTCATAATAGATATCCAAGCAATCATATCACTAATCGAAGCATCGATCAAATCGACTTAGTCGATTTCACATTTCAGCAAGACCACTCAAGGTCATTCCCATTCAATCAATCAATTCACAACATCATATCAAAGCAATGATCAATCGATCTAGTCGATTACATGTCATTCGGACCACCTCTCGGTCACATCAACACCATACTTTAAAATCTCCATTCGGGTACTCAGTCACGAGCCGGATGAATGCTCTCGGGCGTCTTTTTTCGCCAAGGTGACGTACCAATTAACACTTTACTATGCTCTCGGGCATATTTTTCGCCAAGGTGATACACTGATCACAGAGCCGACATAAACAATTCACTATGCTCTCGGGCGTCTTTTGCGCCAAGGTGATACATTGATCACAGAGCCAACATAAACAATTCAATATGCTCTCGGGCGTCTTTTCGCCAAGGTGATACAACGATCACAGAGCCAATATAAACAATTCAATATGCTCTCGGGCGTCTTTTTCGCCAAGGTGATACATTGATCACAGAGCCAATATAAACAATTCAATATGCTCTCGAGCGTCTTTTTCGCCAAGGTGATACACGATCACGAGCCAACATAAACAATTCAATATCAATCAATTCCAAGCAATTAGGGTAAATCCCTAAAATATCACAATTTATTCAATTCCATACAACGTAGAGCTCAAATAAATAAACGGACTGCGCCACGACGATCAGCACGAGATTTCGGTCGTCGGCCATCAAAATCTTAATTTCCGAAAAATAATTAATTATTAATTATTAAAATTCAATTTAGCTCAAAATAAGGCCCGATTAAATAAATGGACTTCACCACGGTCATCAGCATAATTTTCCGGTCACGGGCCATCCCAGTTGAATTTTCGGAAAATAAATAATTATTTAATTAATTTCGAAAATTAATTAATATTAAAAATTCAATTTAGCTTAAAATAAAGTCCGATTAAATAAACGGACTTCACCACAGTCATCAGCATAAATTTCCGGTTCCAGACCATCTCCCTTGAATTTTCGGAAAATAAATAATTATTTAATTTAATTCCGAAAATTAATATTTAAATGCCAAAAATCTCACTTAGGCCCGAATCGCCAAATTGAAGCTCAATTAGGGGTCGGAAAATTCCCGAGATGCTTCCAATAAATAGTAGACCACGTCTACTTGCTAATTGCGCAATCAATTTATTTAAATCACATCACAATTAACTAATAATTGCTAATTAAATCTAATCTAACAACCTAAACATAATTAATTAAATATAAACCAGCTTAAAGCATAATTAGCCACTAATCCTGGATTAGTGAGATTACTCACCAAATCGCGTGCAAATCGGATCAATCCGACGGCGGCGACGCGAAGAACGATTGTTCCCAAAGCGACTCGCGGATCCGGGGCCGGGAAACGGCCCAAAAGCGGCCCGAAGTGGCTGAAACCCACTTCGTGGGTCTTGCTGGTCGCGGCTGAACGGAGCAGCTCCGGCGGCTAGGGCGGCGGGGAAGGCCGGCGGAGGGCGAGGGGGTCGCGGGGAGGTCCGGCGGGGTTGGGCGGTGGCCGGAGGTGGCCGGACGGGGCTTGGTCGGTGCGGAACAGGGGCTGGTCGCGGCTGGATCGCGTGGCCTGGGCACGCGGACGGCGGGACGGCGGGACGACGGCGAGCGGCGGGCGCTCGGGCGCGGCGCGGGCGGCGGTGCGGCGGCGCGACGGCTGAGGGGCGAGCTGGTCTGGTTCGGTCCGCACAAGGAAGAACGAAGAAGAAGAAGAAGAAGAAGGTCACGTGGGATGAGGGAGAAGAGAGAGGAGAGAGAAGAGAGAGAGGGAAGAGATAAGGGAGAGAAGAGATAAGAGAGAGAGAAAAGTGAGAGAAAAGATGAACGGTGGGGGATTCGCACGGATGGGGGGAGAGGAGAGAGAAAGAAAAGAGAGAAAAAGAAAGAAAAGAAAGAAAAGAAAAGAGAGGGGGAGAGAGAGAGAAAAAGAAAAATTTAAAATGCATACTTCCATTATGCAAATTTTTCTTTTCTCTTTCTATTTTATTTTGGTCTTCAATTTTTCTTCCGATAATTTCTTTATTGAGATTTTGGACTCGTCAATAAATTGACGAACGATGAGACAGGATCCTAAAATAAGAATTATGACGCGCTTAAAATTCGATTCCCGAAATCGAGTTCAATTTCGTGGTTAAAAATCGATCGGACGTGATTTTAGCTCAATCCAACCAATTAGGTAGCTTTTAGGGATTTTACGGCCGATACATCCCTTAACGGCTTCACCCAATAGGTTAGTTAACTCGTGAGTGATCAGCTCGAGAGAAAAGGCCATAGGCACGCCGACGAAATGCCCATTTCACTTTATCGAAACGGGTCGAATTTCAGGATGTCACACCATCTTTGTCACAAATGCCACTTCCCTAGCACATCACCTTTCGGGTATAGAATTCTTTGATCTAAAACTTCTTTCAGTGGCCAAGAATCTGTTGAATGGCACGAGGATGATAAAGATGAGGACATAAGAGACGATATGAGATCTCCCGGATGTCTTCCCATGATTATTTCCAATGTCACCACTCCAAAGCTATAAACATCGCATTTTTCGTTTACTTCCATAGTGTATGCAACTTCTACATAGAGAAAAGACCAGAATTTTTCAAGCTTTTATACATTATCCATGCTCCATTAATCTAAGCTGATTTTGTATAAATCCAAACTGCTATAAATCAATGCATACTCTAGATCCCATTGGGTTTTTAAAATCTTCATTTATTTAGGGAAAAGTTTCAGTTTATTAACTGATGGGCCTAAATCTCGTTGACCTTCAAACCGTGTGAATAATTTTGAATTTCCCGTTAGGTAATTAGACTTTTAAAGCAAGGCAGGTAAGTATGATGATCTTGCATAGCATTTTCATATCTATAAAATGAAGTGGGTGAGATCTCGGAAAAATCAACTTACCTGGAGCTACATATCCAAAGGTGCCTGCAAAGGAAGTCCAATTGGATGAATAAGGTTTTAGAATCTTAGCCGTGCCAAAATCAGAGATATGAGCTTCGTATTCTTCATCCAGTAAAATGTTCTTGCTTGATATGTCTCGATGAATTATAGGAGGAGAGCATTCATGGTGCATGTAGCACAAAGCATTAGCCACACCTTTAACGACATTCACTCTCTTGTTCCAGTCAAATGTTGTTATCCTGTCTTCATTATTCAATACATCCTTCAAGCTACCACATTCCAAGAACTCATATATCAAAAATGAATGTTGAGAACTCAAGCAAAAGCCATAGAGCTTGACGATATTGCGGTGCCGAGTTTCAGTCAAAGCATGAATCTCCCTTTCAAATGCTTTTTGATTGGCAATTTCAATGTCCATTGCTTCCTTAAGTTTCTTTACAGCAACAGTCTCACTTGTTTGCAATTGGGCCTTGTAAACACTCCCATGTCCTCCCACACCGATACAATATTTGGCATCAAACTTCTCCGTAGCTTCAATAATGTTCTCATAGGCCATCTTTCCATCAAAGCTCAATATTGCCGAAGGGTTTTCATTGCTTCCATTAGTCAAACTAGCCTCTGTTTTCGTTACTCTTCGGCATACGATACTTGAAGCTCCCACAATAAGAAGCAAAGAGAGTAAGCAACTGAAAGTGGGAATCAAAATCAGCAGGAACTTTTTGCTTTTGTTTTTGCCTTTCGACCTTGTTGTTGTACAGGGATTGAAACTAGCAATAACTCCACACAAGCCTTTGTTTCCTCTCACAACTTCAGTTGTAGCATTATGAAATGCTCGAATGTTTGGTAAGGCACCCTTTAGCTCATTGTACGATATGTCAACGGATGTCAAGCTTGCCATACCATCAAAGCTCGATGCAATGGAACCTGAAAGCTGATTGTGTGAGTGATTGAGTGTTTCCAATTTGTGCAATAGCCCAAGTTGTCCAGGTATTTCTCCTGTGAGCAAATTTTGACTCAGATTGAGAAATTGAAGAGATTGAAGATTGCTAAACTCAGTGGGAATGCTTCTTTCAAGACTATTTCTACTTAAATTCAAAACTAGAAGCTTCCAACACTTCCCAAGTTGTCCAGGAATTGAGCCACCTAGGTTATTTCCAGCCACGTTAATTCTTGACAGATCAGACAATGTTCCGAGTTCTCGAGGTATGTAGCCTACGAGATGATTGTCATAGAGTGAAAGCTCTAGAAGAAACTTCAGCTTTCCTAGGTCTTTGGAATTTTCCCAATAAGACTATTTGAAGAGAGGTCAAGTACATGCAATTGGGTCATGTTGCCAAGCTCAAAGGGTATCACGCCTGAGATTAGAGTGTTGGAGATTTTTAGGCTTGTCAAATTGCTATATTCACCCAATCTAGGTGGTAGCTCACCATAGAGTTCATTGTTGCTCAACTCAAGATAATCTAAGTAAGGGTATGTGCCGAGACCCTCAGATATATCTCCATTGAGCCGGTTGTTTTGGAGCCTAACTCTATACAAACTTGTGCAGTTTTTGAGGCCTCGTGGAATTGGACCAGTGAAGTGATTGTCACTGCGGAAAATTTTTGAAGAACTCCACCGTTGCCAATATCTTGTGGCAATTGGCCAACAAACTTGTCATTGGCTAGCTGTAGGGTTGTGAGCTTGCTTAAATTACCTATAGTAGATGAAATTGAGCCAGAGAGGCTGTTATCTAGAAGCACGAGATCAAAGAGAAATCCGAGCATTCCTAGTTCTTTGGGGATAGGACCAGACAACTTATTTTGGTCAAGTTCAAGGCTATATAGAGTGCTCAAATTCCCTATGGAGGATGGGATGTGACCTGTTAAATCGTTAATTGACAGTTGAAAATGTATGAGGTATCTCATTCCTTCAACTTCCGATGGTATGGAGCCAGAAAGCTGGTTTCCATAGAGGTAAAGGAATATCATATTACTCAAATTTCCTAAAGCTGAAGGGATGGATCCATTGAGATAATTGTTCGACAAATCAAGTTGACTTAGATATCCCAACATTCCTATTTCCTTTGGAATGGACCCAACCAGTTGATTACTGGAAAGCCGTACATCCCACAACTTGCTAATGTTTCCAATGGAAGAAGGAATAGGATCGGTGATGCTGTTGTTTTCTATGTAGAGCCATTGGAGAGACTTCAGCCTCCCTACTTCTTTAGGGATGAAACCATAAAGGTTATTAGACGAAAGGAACAAACCAGTCAAGCTGCTCAAGCTACCTATCTCATTGGGAATTGGGCCGGTCAAATTATTACCTCTAAGATCGAGATCTTGTAAAGATGGCAATGATTCGGGCATTCCTATTTCTTTAGGAATGAAACCAGAAAGCTTATTAACTGAAAGGGCTAGTATTGACAAGTTGCTCAAGCCAAATATCTCAATGGGAATTGGGCCAGTCAAATCATTATAACTAATATCAAGAAGTTGTAAAGATCGCAATGAGCCAAGTTCAATTGGAAGGTTTTCCAAAAGGTTATTTTGAGATAAGTCCAGATGAATAAGCTTGGAAAGATGGCCAATGCTCAGAGGGATGCTGCCGAAGAGATGATTGTTGGCAAGTTTAAGAGTGACCAAGTTGGGCAAATGGGAGAAATTGAGAAAGTGAAGCGTACCATGTATGGCAGAATCTGAAAGGTTAAGCTCCCAACGCTCCCAAGAAAATCACAATTGATTCCGCGCCATGAGCAAGGGTTGCTTCCATTCCATGAAGACAAAGTATAGCGACTCCTGCTGTCTAACTTAGACTTCCAAGTTAGGAGTGCCTCCACTTCCTCATTTACCGTAATGTTACTAGCATCAGTAAGGGCCACTAGAGAAGAGATTCGAGATGAAGCAAGGCAAGACATTTGTTGCGCGAATATGAGAAGAAGGTAAGCGAGGAACAACATTGAGAGTTGTTTCTGAGACGAGGCCATGAGAGGTTTGGGGTCTTTTGGGATGGGCTTTTCTTCCTTTCTAGGCGCGTATGTGTTATAATGGACTAATTATAATCCACGTATTTATAAAAGAATCGACACCATCAAGTCAACAAACAAGTCAATGCTCACTGCTTCTCAGTGAATGAGAGAAGATATCAAATTTCTTTGCTGGGAGATATTACACAAAACTCTCTTGAAATTTGAGAGAGAATACACATTTTTCCCTAAATTATCAATATTATGAAATTACTTTGTGAATTCTCATTTGTTATGGTCACTATTTCCTTTATCTTTTTCGGTAATATGCGCAGTGCACATCGTATATTTAATATATATGGCCCTTTATTTGCAAAGACTTAAAAGTCTTTGGTAGAGTGAGGATTGGGATGTAAGTCCATAAAGCGATAACTTAATACTGCAGAAATATAATCCCAACCTGCCTTAATAAATAATGAATCCGTTGCCAAAAAGCATGAAATTCAACAAATGCACTGCGAAGTCTTATTTTCAGTTTTCTTTTCCTTTTCCAGAAATACTAATGAGTGTTTTGAGCTATGTTTTCTCTTTGTTTTCGTGTAGAGATCCTTATCAGACATCATCAAGAAAAATATATTTTGGCGAGGTGTTATAGGCTCAATTGGGTAAATCTTACCTGATCATAAGATGATCACCATTTCATGTTTTTGGTTGAAAAATGTATTTGACATGGTCAAGAAAATTTCTGTCGGCAATGAAAGATGTGATGTAAGAGAAAGGGACAAAAAAGATCACATGCCACCAGAAGTAATGGTGATTTTGGAGGAGAATCCTCCACGCACTGAGACCGCATTTGGGACCAAAAGAAAGGAAACGCGGTATTGAAGAAGACTGGACAAATTTCCAAGTATGGACCGACGACGTCAATGGAGGAATTAACCATCTACTCCATTTTCCTTGGTCTCTCACGTGAGTAGCGGGTTACGTAACCGTGTCAAATAGACATCGACGGAAAGAAAACAAGCGAAATAGAAATAGCAAGAGCTAAAATAAGGAGTTTCAAATCTATAATGGTGACCTTTGTTGGGATATCGAGTTAGACAAATTATCTTTTCTCAAAGACACAAAACTGCTTGGAATCGGACTGATATGAATAGGTAGCGTGGAGAAACATTAAAGCCATATGGACACGATAATGATTGAACATTTATGCGAACTGCAATGGCTTCTGTCACATATATAGTCTCAAGTAAGCATCGAGAGCTTTGTTTTGATTAGTTTACCTTTTTCTTTTTTCTTTATTTTTTTCGACTTTTTGGCCTTTTAGCATCCACATTTGTCTTGCGTCTCTTATCCCTTGTTTTCATTCATCAATTCACGGTAACGTAGCTTTATTACATATAAGGACGACATTATTGTAAATCTATGAATTCGAAATTGCTTGATAGATTATGATGAATATAAGTTCACACTCAATGGAGAGTCCAGCATTGGGACCCGCATATTCGACAAATCAAGCTGTTGGATGTGGAAGTCAAGAGCATCCATTGCTATAGGACTTTTCTTACGCCTGCAGACACAAGAAAAGTCCTAGTTGCTTGAATTGATCTCACCTTCTTGTGGACCATTCCATAATGACTTGCTTGATACAAGGATGAAATTATTGTAAATCCATGAATTCGAAATTGCTTGATAGATTTGTATGAATTTAAGTTCACATTGGATAGAAAGTTCAGTTTTTGGACTTGGGTATTCTGCAAATTGAGTCGTTGGACGTGGAAGTCGAGAGTGTTCATTACTAAAGGACTTTCCTTGCACCTGCAGGCACAAGGAAAGTCTTATTGCTTTAATTGATTCCACCATCTCATGGAGCATTCCATAATGACTTGACTTCATTCTCTTCTAGATGCATTGCATGGTATACTAAGCTTGTATGGACTATTGATCATGTGTGTTTCCTGACAAATATGGCTAAGGCGAGACGATATGGAGATGATAAGTAGAGTCGGGTTAATTCGACGAAAGGATGCACGCCATGTAAAAGCTATTCCATTGAAAGAGACGATACTGGAACCACTAAGGTCAAGAGCTTATTGGCCAGTAAGGGCGGTTTGACATGACATGTCATGAACTAGCTACTTGTCATGACATGCAGCCCCGGTATTAATTAGACTACCACACATGTAGATCAACATTTAATAATAAAAATAATTCACACTTTAAAATACTATGAAAGCAACTTAGGTAAACTTCTCCTTCCTCACATAGTACTTCCGCCATACACTCTCCTCTCCCGTTACTTAGGCATCGGACGGCCAATCGGATCAAAATCTGGACACCAGAATTCTTGTATGTGGACACATTCCACTTGAAGCGATAGCGATTTTGGAGAGGATTTTTCCGCCCGGTGAAACACGGCAAAGGAGAAGACTGGACGAATTGCCAATGTGGATAGACTTTGACGTCAATGGAGGACTTAACCATCCACTCCATTTTCATCGGTGCGCATGGAAGTAGCGTGTTACGTGTAAAACATGACATGCGGTATCAGTTTAGACAAGTCATCTTCTCTCAAAAACTAGACCTGTTTGGAAACGGACCAATGTGAAAATATAGTTGAGAATCTATCTTAATATGCCATTAGCAGTATGGAAGATGGGATGAAAGAGAAAGTGACGCAATAGTTTACATCCCACTTGAAGCATTAGCGATTTTGGAGAAGATTTCTCCGCGCGATGAAAAACGGCATAGGACAAGACTGGACGAATTGCCAATGTGGATAGACTTTGACGTCCTTGGTCTCCCATGTAAGTAGTGTCTCACGTAACCGTGTCAAATAGATATCGACGGAAAGAAAACACGCGAAACAGAAATAGCAAGAGCTAAAATAAGGAGTTTCAAATCTATAATGGCGACCTTTGTTGTGATATTTGGTTAGACAAATTTTCTTTTCTCAAAGACTCAAAACTGTTTGGAATCAGACCGATATAAATATATAGCATGGAGAGACATTAAAGCTGGATGGACCCAATAATGATCGAACATTTATGCGAACTGCAATGACTTCTATTGCATATGTGGTCTCAAGTAAGCATCGAGAGCTTTGTTTTGATTATTTACCTTTTTCTTTTTTCTTTCTTTTTTCGACTTTTGGGCCTTTTGGCATCCACATTTGTCTTGCGTCTCTTATCCCTTGTTTTCATTCATCGATTCACGGTAACATAGCTTTATTACATACAAGGATGTCATTATTGTAAATCCATGAATTCAAAATTGCTCAATAGATTCGTATGAATATAAGTTCACACTTGATGGAGAGTTCAGCATTGGGACCCGCATATTCGACAAATCGAGCTGTTGGATGTGGAAGTCAAGAGCATCCATTGCTAAAGGACTTTTCTTATGCCTGCACACACAAGAAAGGTCCTAATTGCTTAACTGATCCCACCTTCTTGTGGACCATTCCATGATGATTTGCTCAATACAAGGACGGCATTATTGTAAATCCATGAATTCGAAATTGCTCGATAGATTCGTATGAATTGAAGTTCACACTGGATAGAAAGTTCAGGATTTGCACTCAAAGCTTTGAACTTAATGCGAGGAATAAAAGTATTAACATGAAATCACAGAACAAGTTGAATAGCCTTGCTTCATTTTGGTTTCTGATTTAAAACTTCTTTTGTCTTTCCCTTTTATAACTCAGATATATCAATGGACTAGCAAGCTTCGTTCATTTAGATTACCGTCCCTCTTGCTCTCATTAGATAACTTCTTGTGAATTATGATCCACACGTCTTGCATCACAACTTGTAACATCGTACATCTAATATGTGTGCCCCTCTATTTGCAAAGACTCATTAGTCTTTTCTAGAGCAAGGATCGGGATGTAAGTCAACAACACTGAAAACTTAACATTGGTTAAAGAAAGTTCCCCTCGAAGATCGTAGGAGATCTGATGTGACGGAAGAGAGAGTGACCCAAGAATTCACATCCCACTCGAATTGATATTTATGATGATAAATGGATCGAGCTGGAGCCACATGGATCGAGCTGGATCATACTCCATCTATCGTCTAAGTAGGGAGTTACATGTGAAATGCAAGATGCAAATGGGACTTGATTAGTAAACTGACAATTATCAATAAAGAAAGATATGCTTCTTGTGAATTGTGATCCACACATCTCAAATCACAACTAGTAACACCGTATATATGATATGCGTGCCCTTTATTTGCAAATACTCATTAGTCTTCTTTAAAGCAAGGACCAAGATGTAAGTCAACAATGCTAAAAACTTTAAATTGGTTAAAGAATGTTATCCTAAAAAATCGTAGGAGATCTGGTGTGACGAGAGAGAGTGACCTAGGAGTTCACATCCCACTTGAATCGATAATATCTATGACGATACATGGTCACCGCCTTTTCCAATTACTTCAAATAGTTTGCTTAGGGCTTGAGCTAGATCATATTCCATCTCTCATCTAAGTAAGGCATTACATGTGAAATGCAAGATGCATATTGGACTTGACTCATAAACCAACAATTATCAACAAAGAAAGATATTTCTTGTGAATTGTGATTCTTGTGAATTGTGATCCACATGTCTCATATCACAAGTTCTAACACCGTATATTTGATATGTGTGGCCCTCTATTTGCGAAGACTCATTAGGCTTCTTTAGAGCAAGGACCGGGATGCAAGTCAACAATACAGAAAACTAGACATTGGTTATGGAAAGTTCTCGAAATTCATACAAGATCTGACGTGATGGAAGAGAGAATGACCCAAGAGTTCACATCCCACTTGAATGGATGGCGATTTTGGAGAAGGTTCCTCCACTCCGCAAAACACAGTGTAGAAGAATTAATACTCATGACAATAAATATTTGTCCTTTTGTTTGGTGACTTTAGATATTTCATTTGGGGCTTGAGCCACATGGATTGAGCTAGATCATACTCCATCTCTCATCCAACTAAGGTGTTACATATGAAATGCAAGATGTAGATGGGACTTGATTAGTGAATTGTGATCCACATGTCTCACATCACAAGTTGTAACACTGAATATCTGATATGCATGGCCTCTTTTTGCGAAGACTCATTAGTCTTCTTTAGAGTAAGGACGACGATGCAAGTCAACAACACCGACAACTTAACATTTGTTATGGAAAGTTCCCTTCAAAGTTCGCACGACATCCAATGTGATGGAAGAGAGAGCGACCCAAGAGTTCACATCCACTTGAATCAATGGCGGTTTTGGAGAAGATTCCTCCACTCCGCAAAACACGGTGTAAAAGAAGTAATACCCATGACTATAAATGTGATATCCTGAAATTCGACCCCTGTTTCGATAAAGTGAAATGGGCATGTCGTCAACGTGCCTATGGTCCTTTTTCTCCGAGCTGATCACTCATGAGTTAACTAACCTATTGGGTAAAGCCGTTAAGGGATGTATCCGCGGTAAAATCCCTAAAAGCTACTCAATTTGTTGGATTGACTAAAATCGCGTTTGATTGATTCTAATCATGAAATTTAAATTGGTTTCGGGAATTGAATATTCGAGCGTGTCACAATTCATTTTTAGGACCGTCTCATCGTCTATCAATTTATTGACGAGTCCGAAACTTCAAGAAAGAAATTATTAGAGGAAAAATCGAAGACCGGAAGAAATTAGAAAGGGAAATGGAAAGAGAAAAGAAAATTAGAATAGTATTATTCTTATTCTTTTTCTCTCTCTCTCCTTTTCTCTCTTTCTTTCTCTCTCTTCTCTCTCGTCTCCCCTCCCCCTCGTGCGATTCTTTCCCCAAACCTGACCACCCCTTGTTGTCTTCCACTTTGCTTTATTTTGTTTTATTCTTTTTTTTTTGACCGGTCAAATCTCTCTCTCTTCTTTCATCCCCCTCCCTCTCTCTCTCTCTCTCTCTCTCTCTCTCTCTCTCTTGTCACTCTTTCTTCTTCCTTCTTTCTGTGCAAGCGAACGAACAGAAGCTGTAGGAGATTAGAAGCAGAAGCCAGCCACCGTCGCCGCCTGTCCCGCCGTCGCACCGCACGCCCGCGAACGCCGCACGTTCGCCATTCACCGGCCGCACGCCGCCCGCTCTTGCCGTCCCTGCCGCGCGATCCAGTCTGTTCGGCCTCTGTTCAGCCACCGTGAGTGGCTGAGCAGGCTGCCGGAGCCACCGTCCGGCCTCACTAGAGCTCCGCCCGCTCTCCCGACCTCTTACCGCCCCCAACCCTCTCTCTTTCTCTCTGTTTTGCAGCCGATCCAGCAAACCCGCGAGTGGGTTTCAACTGGTTCGTGGGCCGTTTTGGGCCGTTTTCGGGCCCCGAACCCGAGCCGTGCTTTGGGAAGAATTGTTCCTCGCGTCGCCCCCGTCGGATTGATCCGATTTGTGCGCGATTGGGTGAGTAATCTCACTAATCCAGGATTAGTTGGCTAATTATGTTTAAGGTTGGTTTAGTTTTAATTAATTATGTTTAGGTTGTTAGATTAGAATAAATTATTAATTATTAGTCAATTGTGATGCAATTTAAATAAATTGATTGCACAATTAACAAGTAGACGTGGTCTACTAATTATTAGAAGTGCCTCGGGATTTTTCCCGACCCTCAGTGGGCTCCAATTAGGCTTTTCGGGCCTAAGTGGAATTTCTAGTATTTAAATATTAATTTTCGGAATTAAATTAAATAATTATTTATTCTATTCCACTCGCGAGGAAGGGTGGGGTAGTTAGGTCAGCATCAAGTCAAATAGATCAAGTTGTTTCCGGACGTGATGATGGAGATTGATCTTATGTCCTTCCTAGGACACGAAATTGTTTAGAGTATAGCCAACGGGGATATCTAGTTGGGAATGGTCCTAGCAGACTAATGGAGCAACCAGAAAGAGTGTGTGCTGTCACTTGGCAGGAGATAGAAGACTCACCTGATAAGTGTCGAAATTGTAGAAGGAAGCATGGATAAATCTAGTGTCCGAGTATGACTAGAACATGTTGTGATGATGACCAGCATGGCCATCAGGTGAAGGATTGTCAGTGGAAGTCTAAGGTAGCATAGACATCGCTACTGCGGCCAAAACGCCACTAGGATGGCGAAAGGAATGAGAGTAAAATTGATCTTGCACCGATCGAGAAAGAATGTGTTGGAGATGATCTTATCAAAGTAATGTAGCGAGTTTTGTGCTGAGTTGGTAGAACTTAAATTGTTGAAGTAAAAGTGAAAGAGAGGGGAATCACTAGCAATAGTTGTGCTTGACTAGTTGCTGGGTGTGAGTTTGACACTACATGAATAGTGTGGGTTCATGGAGCATCTTGTGATAATGAATCATGGTCTTGGAGTAATCCAGTTTAGTCTATTATCATGTGCAAGTGTCAAGGTTATTGGGAGTCGAAAAGAATCTTCGAATTCATTAATCTCGTTGGCTAAAGACAATTCATTTGTTAGACGGAGGTTGCCAAGATTGATTTGGCAGCTGTGTGGATGTGTTAGTTGAGGAATAGAATGAGAAGAAGGTGGTCGTGGTACAGAAAATTTCTAAGATGGTTCCAAAGGAATTGCTTAGGTTATCGCCAGAAAGAAAGATTGAAATTGCAATTGAGATAGCACCAGGATAGAGCCACTCTCGAAGGCTTCTTACCAGCTGTTGTTATCTGAAGTGGTAGAATTGAAGATGCAGATGTGAAGATTGATAAATGAGGAATTCGTGTATATCGGTGCATCACTTTTGGGAAACATCAGTTTTGTTTGTGAGAAGAAGAAAAATGGTTTGTAGCGAGTGTGCATCGACCATCGTCAACTCAATTAGGTGAAGATCAAGGACAAGTGTTCTTTGCCAAAGATCGATGGATGGTGTGACTAGTTATAAAGAGTATCGATGTTTTAAAGGTCGACTTGAGATTATGAAGTCGTCGATTACGAACTAGGAAGGAGGTTGTACGAAAGATAGCTGTTCGTACTTGATATGGTCTTTACAAGAGTATTGTAAGATCGTTTGGCCTGGTGAACACTCCAGTTGCTGTCATGGATTTGACAAATAGAATGTTCAAGGAATATCTGGATCAGTTTGTGATCATGTTCATTGATGATATCTTGGTCTATTCGAGAAGTGATGATGAGCATGAGAATCATCTGAGAGTAGTACTCTAGATCTTAAGAACTCATCAGCTGTATGCTAGGTTTAACAAATGCGAGTTTTGGTTGACTCATGTTGCGCTATTAAGTCGTGATTTCTGGAGGATGAATCTCCATCGACCCGAGCAAGATAGAAGCCATGATCAAGTGGCCGAGATCAACGACAAAGTGACAAAGATCGAAGTTTTTCGGGGTTAGCAAGTTATTACAGATGGGTTGTAGAAGGGTTCTCATCGATAGCGTCGCCTTTGACAAAGCTCTTGAAGAAAGAAAAGAAATTTGTATGGTAAGACAAGTGCGAGCGTAGTTTTTAAGAGCTGAAGGAAAAACTGACTACCACACCTGTGCTGATAATTCCAGCTGGTTCTGGAGGATTCGAGATCTATAATGATGCGTCATTAAGGGGATTAGGTTGCGTGTTGATGCAACATGGCAGAGTTGTTACATACGCTTCCCGGCAGTTGAGACCTCATGAATTGAATTATCTGACGCATGACTTAGAACTCGCAGCCATCATATTTGTGTTGAAGATTTGGAGGCACTATTTGTGTGGGGAAAAGTTTCAGATCTTCACGGACCATCAGAGTCTCAAGTATTTGTTTTCTCGAAGGAGTTGAACATGAGACAACGACGATGGATGGAATTGCTGAAAGACTACGATTGTGATATTCTATATCACCCGGAAAGGCAAACAAGGTCACCGATGCATTGAGTCGGAAGTCTTCAGTGGCACGGATCTTGGTTAAGGAGTGGAACTTAATCGAGAGAGCTCGAGATTCGGAATTCAAATTTGAGGTAAGCCACCTTTCAAGTCTTATGGCTACCATTAGAATTGAGCCGGATGTCCAGGTCAGAATCAAGCAGCTTCAACCGACAGATTTAGACGTATAGAGAATTCTTCAAGAGGATACCGATAAAAGAAAGGCTGATTTTCAAGTTTCCGATGATTGGGTACGAGGTTTTGTGGACGTTTGGTTGTACTTGATGATGTAGAGCTTAGAGAAGAAATTTTATCTGAAGCACATCATAGTAGTTACAACGTTCATCTTGGAAGCACTAAGATGTATCGAATTTGCGTCAACACTACCGGTGGTCGTGTATGAAGGCGGACATCGCTAAACATGTGGTCAAGTGTTTGACTTGTCGGCAAGTAAAAGCTTAGCATTGCAAGCCGGGAGGATTTCTACAACCTCTCGCGACCCTAGAATGGAAATGGGAGCATATCACGATGGACTTTGTGACTAGACTACCAAAGAGTCAAAGAGGAAATGATTCGATTTGGGTAGTAGTCGACGGGTTGACAAAGTCGGCTCACTTTATTGCAGTTCGAAAGGACTTGAGTCTTGATAGGCACGCAGACCTGTATGTGCGTCAGGTGCTTCGTATGCATGGAGTGTTGGTTATGATAACATCTGATAGAGACCCGAGGTTTACTACTGCTTTTTGGAAGAGCTTGCGAGTGTTTTAGGTACAAAGCTTCAGTACAGTACGTCGTATCATCCTCAAATGAATGGCCAGTCTGAAAGGACAATTCAGACTCTTGAAGACATGCTGAGAGCATGTGTTATAGACTTCAAAGGAAGTTGGGAAGATCAGCTTCATTTAGTGGAATTCGCCTACAACAACGGTTATCGCAGAGCATTAAGATGGCGCCATTTGAAGCGTTGTATGGCGAGCGTGCGTAACTCCAAAGTGTGTTGGGATGAAGTCGGAGAAAGGAAGATAACAGCCCGAGTTGGTTCAAGAATCGTAGATGCCATGGCAGTGATCAGAGACAGATTAAAGATAGTGCAGAGTAGGTAGAAAAGTTATGCAGATAAGCGTCGAAGGTCTTTGGAATTCCAAGTTGGTGATCACGTTTTTCTGAAAGTGTCACCAATGAGGGGAACTTCGCGCTTTAGTAAGAAAGACAAACTGAGTCCGAGGTACGTAGGTCCGTTTGAGATTCTTGAAAGAATTGGAAACCTAGCGTATCGTCTTGCGTTGCCGCTAAGATTGGCGCAAGTGCATGACGTCTTTCACGTGTCGATATTAAGGAAGTACGAGCCTGACTCGACCCATGTGCTCAATTTTGAGGAATTGGACGTGGATGGCTGTGTGTCATACGTCGAAAGCCCGGTTCGATTGTCGATCGTAAAGAGCAAGTTCTGCGTACAAAGACCATCCTGTTGGTCAAAGTGGTCTGGCAACACCATGGCACTGAAGGAGCGACCTGGGAGACTGAAGAGTCAATGAGACAATTGTACCCCCGCTTTTATGATTAAAGTGTATAATGGTTTAAATTTCGAGGATGAAATTTTTATAAGAGGGGAAGAGTTGTGATATCCTAAAATTTGACCCTGTTTCGATAAAGTGAAATGGGCATGTCGTCAATGTGCTTATGGTCCTTTTCTCCGAGCTGATCACTCATGAGTTAACTAACCTATTGGGTAAAGCCGTTAAGGGATGTATCCGCAAACTCGTGAGTGGGTTTCAGCCGGTTCGTGGGCCGTTTGGGCCATTTCCGGGCCCGAACCCGAGCCGTGCTTTGGGAAGAATTGTTCCTTACGCCGCCCCCGTCGGATTGATCCGATTTGCACGCAATTTGGTGAGTAATCTCACTAATCCAGGATTAGTTGGCTAATTATGTTTAAGGTTGGTTTAGTTTTAATTAGTTATGTTTAGGTTGTTAGATTAGAATAAATTAGCAATTATTAGTCAATTGTGATGCAATTTAAATAAATTGACTGCACAATTAACAAGTAGACGTGGTCTACTAATTATTGGAAGTGCCTCGGGATTTTTCCCGACCCTTAGTAGGCTCCAATTAGGCCTAAGTGGAATTTCTAGTATTTAAATATTAATTTTCGGAATTAAATTAAATAATTATTTATTTTCCGAAAATTCAACTGAGATGGCCCGAGATCGGAAAATTATGCTGATGACCATGGTGAAGTCCTTTTATTTAATCGGGCTTTATTTTGAGCTAAATTGAATTTTTATTATTAATTATTCAATTTTCGAAATTAATTATTTAATTAATTATTTTTCAGAAATTAAGATGTTGATGGCCAACAACCGAAATCTTGTGTTGATTGTCGTGGCGTAGTCCGTTTATTTATTTGAGCTCTACGTTGTATGAAATTAAATAAATTGTGATGGTTTAGGATTTACCCTAATTTGATCGGAATCGATTGAGATTGAATTATTGATTGGTGATTGGCCAAGTATGTTATTCAGCATTTATAATGCTTTGTTGAGTTGATTTAATTATTTGATTGAGAAATCGTTGGGCATTGGTTGTCGGTATTGAAAGTAGATTGGTAACCACTTGAAAGAGGACACGTGAGCTCGGTGAATTGGAATATCACCTGGAGAATGCACGTGAATTCAGTGGTTGAATATGTCACCTTGGCGAAAAGGTCGCCTGAGAGAATGCACGTGGCTCGGAGACTCGGTATGTCCTCTTGGAGAATGCACGTGGGCTCGATGACAGAGTTTGGCATCTAAAGGGCACGTGGGCTCGATGACGAGTTTGGCATCTAAAAGGGCACGTGGGCTCGGTGAATTGATGCATCACTTTGGTGATATAGCACCTAAGAGAATGCACGTGGGCCCGGGCATCGTAAAAAGGGCATGTGGGCTCGGTGAATTGATGCATCACTTTGGTGAGATAGCACCTAAGAGAATGCACGTGGGCCCGGCATCGTAAAAGGGCATGTGGGCTCGGTGAATTGATGCATCACTTTGGTGAGATAGCACCTAAGAGAATGCACGTGGGCCCGGGCATCGTAAAAAGGGTACGTGGGCTCGGTGAATTGATGCATTACTTTGGTGAGATAGCACCTAAGAGAATGCACGTGGGCCCAGGCATCTAAAAGGGCACGTGGGCTCGGTGACTTGATGTATCACTTTGGCGAAGAGGTTGCCTGAGAGAATGCACATGGGCTCGGAGACTTGGAATGTCATCCTAGAGAATGCGCGTGGCCTCGCTTTTAGATACTCCTCCGTGGAGAGTGATTTGTATAACATGTAATCGACTAGTTCGATTTGTTTGGAATAAATGGGTGTCTATTGTGAATTGTACTAATTTGCAGGTGGGATCTCGAGGCCAAGGTAAGTCCTCTCGCCATGTGCGTGTTTAGGCAGCCTATAGTATAATGGTTTACTAATCGGGCTTAGTGGGGTAGAACTCGCTGAGACGTAGTCTCATCCCGTTTAGGGAAATCATTTCAGGATCCTCGATGAGGAGCTGAGGAGGAGAAGTCCGAGAAGGAGACTCGGAGGTGAAATCTAAGGAGAAGGATTTTTGGAAGAAGAAGATAATCCCGATAGGGGACTTGAGTACGGCCCAGATGGGTTGAGATTCTATCTTCTTTTGAGATCTCTATTTTGATGTAAATAGAGTTTATAGTAAAAGTTGTGAAGTGCTCTGGTTTGTGTTTTGTATAAAAGTTTGGTTATAAGTTTCAATATGGAAATTATGGCCCTGCTTTTCTATCCCATCGTTTTATTGTCTAGGGATTTTAACTGCTTCCGCATGTGCTTAATAAATGAAAGGGTTAGCAATACATTGTCCTGGGATATCACATTATAAAATCGACCAAGTGAGAAGGATGTGTGCGTGCCTGAGGATCGGGGCGTGACAATAAATAGTCATCCTTTTGTCCAGTTACTTTAGGTATTTCATTTGGGGCATGAGCCACGTGGATTGAGTTAGATCATACTCCATCTCTCGTCTAAGTAAGGCGTTACATGTGCAATGCGAGATGTAGATGGGACTTGACGAGTAAATACCAACAAGTATCAACAAAGAAAGATACTTCTTGTGAATTTTTTTCACACATCTCACATCACAAGTTGTAACACTGAACATTTGTTATGCGTCGCCCTCTATTTGCAAAGACTCCTTAGTCTTCTTTAGAGTAAGGACCGGGATGCAAGTCAACAACATTGAAAACTTAACATTGGTTATGGAAAGTTTTCCTGAAAGTTCGTACGAGATCCGATGTGATGAAAGAAAGAGCTGTTATTTATTTTTATGATCCCACATTTTCGGACTCACATTTTCTCTTAAAGTGGTAGTTATTCTGAAAGTGCTAGTATGAACACCTAGATGGGATGAATAGGTGTAAAAACGAATTTTATAAAACTCAGCAACTTAATTCAATTTATATAACAATGGAAGACTTAAGATATAGAATATCTGTAATGATATATATATATATATATATATATATATATATATATATAAGACTATGAACTAAGTAAAGGGATATGGGAAAGAGAATTGAAAACATGACGATTTATAGTGGTTCGGCTTAATCTAAGCCTACGTCCACTCTCCCGCACTGACAGCCCACTGGCTGGATTTCACTATGAATCAAAAGAGTCGTTACAGTGTCACATCCTTGATTCCATAGTGTAGAAACTCTGCTACACTTCCTCAAGGTCTCACAAATGTCTAAACTCTCTTTTGAGTACAAATTTTTGCTCAACAAATAAATCAGCAGAGAATAAGGAGCTTTAGACTTTAGATTTTATCTATCACACACACACTCGAATAACTAGAGCATCCTCCTTATATACTCTTCCATGCCTTTATAACCATTGGCACATTCCGAAAGAGTTTTTCCAATCTACCCGTTGGACATAATCAATTAAAGAGATCTCGAGTTACTTAAGGAATGTGAAGATAGCCCACTAATCCTGCTCGCCTATACAATCAGGATCTAGGTTTCCATAAGTTGAACCTTCCAAGTATACTTCGCCAATCAACGGATCCAAATTACTCGAATTATTTGCAATACGAATAATAGATCTTTAGATGCTATCTCCAGCTGTGAGATAATTTTCAACCAAAACGGATCAAATAGTTAAAGATAAACTTGCATCTGAATAAGATTTATTCGTCGGTCTAGAAACTGTCAATGAGGGCAGACTTTAAGTCTTGAGTCTGGCGGTCTTTATACTTTGATGGAAGGAAACGTTTTGTCAACTTCAAAACAAATAAGGAAGTTTTCTCCAACATATTCCACATGTATTTTTTCCACGCTTCGTACTCTTTCGTGACAACCGCACATTTGGTAATTGTCTTGATGGGAGACGATGTATAAAAGAAATGTACGTTCATTTTTGATGAGCGATCACAAGGTCTAACACAAACCCTCTCATTTGGAATATACGATCCATACGTAAGGGAATTGGGTTAGTAAAGTGTGCCTAATATTTTACTGAATTTTCAGGTTTTTCCGACAAACGTGATTACGAACAATGGCTTGAGGTTTGTCTATAATCGATCTTGGCTTCCGCATTATGAATTTTATGTCTTTTAAGAGCAACCCAAGAGTTCACTCCGCAAAACACGGCGTAGAAGAATTGATACCCATGACTATAAATAATCGTTGTTTAGTCCGGTTACTTTAGATATATCATTTGGGGCTTGACTCCATCGTTGGAGCTAGATTACACGTCATCTCACATCTAAGCAAGATGTTGCATGTTAAATGTGAGATGCATAGATAGGACCATGCCCAACGTCTAATAACGTGCAAGAGGAACGAGCAAAATAGAAAGAGTAAGAGATGAAATAAGGCGTGCCTAATTCTATACTGTGAGATGTCGGGTCAGTTAATATTTTTGGAAAAGGACCAATAATGAATATATAAGATTCCACTTAATAACACGCATGGATGAAAATTAAAGGCGCACAGACCTGACAATGATCTTTAATCTTATGTATGCAAACGGCAATGCGTCAAGCTTGTTTTGATCATTTTAATTTTTTTTCTCTTTTTAAACTTTCTTTTGGACTTTTGGGTGGTTTGGCATCAACACTTGTTTTGAGTCTCTAGATGCCTTGTTTTCTTGGTAATCTAAATTTAGTCGAACACATGGCTAAAATTATTTGAATATACAAATTCTGAATTGTGGGATAAATTCGTACAAATGTAACTACACACAAGATAGAGATTTCTTAAGGGACCTATGCACTCTGCTAATTTGGGGTAGGAGAGCACCCTAAGTGCCACAACTTGGCACGGGGGAACATATAAGTGCCAAAACTTTCAAAATGTACACTTAAATGCCAACGGCAAGCCACGTAGATACGGCACATCAGATTTTTGGTAAGCCTTGCTAGAGTTGGCACATAAGTGTCTAATTTTCGAAAAATGTGATACATAATTATATTTTTTGGAAGTTTTGGCACTTATATGTTTCCCATGCCAAGTTGTGACACATGGGGTGTTCTTTGCCCACTATTGAATGCGGAAGTCAAGAGCATACCCATTTGATATTCCTATGCACACAAGAAAAGCCCAAACTATTTAATCAATCAAACTTTCTATTGGAGTAGTGCACAATAACTTGACTTGATTCTCTTCTCGATGTCATCTGGCTTACACTACATGGTTTGCTAAGCATCATTTAGACTATTGATTATGAGGGCCCTAATGTTAGATCCACCTGATTAACAGTTTGATTTGGGTGGAGATTTATCGGTAATTTTAGTGTTTTGTTTCTTAAGCTTGACATAATATAGATATGTGAGGGGAAAAAGGGAAAACAGAGAGAAAAGAGAATACAAAAATAATACAAAAATAGAGAAAAAGAAAATAATAAATGGGCTTAAGTTGAATTTTAGTAAATTTGGGTTTGCTTTGGTTTTAGTGAGTTTAGGCTTGATCTAGTTCAGAAACGGTTTGGGTTTGACTTAGTTTATAAATGTTTGGGCTCAGTTTGATTTTGAGTGGGTTGGATTTAGTTCAATTGAGAAGGCCAGACATAAGAGCCCAACCGTGTCCACAGCCTAGAACCCGTGATGTCCAAGTACGATCAATATTTTGACTGGGCCTAAAGGCCCTCGCCCATGCCCTATTTTTTCATAATATATAATAAAAATAACAATAAATTAGGAAATAGTTAGAAAAATAGGTCTTACTTAGGTGTTAATGTAGAAAATTTATTCACATAAAAAACTATTCAATTATGAAAAACGGATCCATATATTATTGTAAAACACCGTAATTATTAAATACGGTGGAATTAAAGCGTACACTGTTTAAGCCATTACTTCACTTGAAGAAAAGTATATTACTTTGATAATCAGGGATATATTAGAATGCCGATCTTCCTCTCTATGACCTATTTTGATATAGCAGCTTTTAATGGGATTAAAGCAACTGATAGGTATAACCTACCCTTTTATAGGCTAGAGAGGGGACCTAGCAAACCCTAATCAACAGCGTGTCAACTGGGCCCTTCCCATTACAGGTTTCAGTTAAACACAATTGCCTACACTTTGCTGCTCAACTAACCCCGTTATCAATAAATGCCAATACCCAATTCAATCAGATCACTTTAGGGTTCAACAAATATTGGAATATCCATTAACCCGATTATTTAAAATAAAAATCAATTAATTAATGTAAGCCCATATTATAGGAAATTTCCAATAGTTAAATCTTAGTTCTCAATTCAATTTAGTTTCTTTTAGATAGCATGCATGTAGTTCAGGTTTAGTTTAGGTTTAGGTAGATTAAACTCTCAGGAAAGATACAAAAATTTGATTGAGGATTGTTTTGGAAAGGAGGCCATGACAGCTTGTTTAGGTTATTCAGGGTCGGCTTTTCTTTGCTTTTAGGCTCTTACGTGTTTGAATGGACCAAGTACAAACAAGACGTACTTATAAAGAAAAAAAATTCGAGACCATGGAGTAAAGAACCAAGTCAATAACATTGGGGATATTCCTTCCTCGTTGCCTGGGTATTCAATTCATCTGTAAAAGGGTTGTCCCAGTGTCCTTGTCAGATAAAATTATCCAGTCTATCTTAAATTTATTGTTTGGACGATGATATGATTATAAAATTTTCAATTTTGTTAATATAATCTTAAAATTTTTGTCTGAAATTCCAATGAAATTATTCTGGTCAATTTTCACTATAAATCACTTAAGTGATAGTCTAATTTGGTGGTTATTCTATGTGACACACCATCACATCAATGATTTTAAGAGAATTAATCAAAATAACTGTTCTCTTTCATTTGTGTAAATGTTGAGGACGAAGTTGGTAAAATTAAAAAGTTTAGGATCGAATTGATATTCACGAAATAGGTTTAAGATTAATTGGACAATTTCCTTTCAGATAGGACCTCAAGAAGTCATGTTAGGTGATATATGAAATAACACTCCCACCTCTTGTTTATCAATTATCTCGAGCTAACGTGGGAATATTTTAAATTTATGTTTATATTTTTATAATATTATCATGGTTGTGGGATTGGGAGCCAGACAATTGGACTTTCAAGTGGGAATTGAAAAGTGACGAGTGGATATATGGAGTTGTTTTATCAAGTCTTCCTCAAATGATTCGGTCTACCGACCCTCTCGCTTTGAATATGCGAATGGACTTATCGATTAACAATGTTTAACTAAGAATAATGTACTTATTGGTCCATACAACTCACATCACAACTTGTTTTATTATTTTGCAAAGACTTATTGATCATTATGGAGAAATAGATTGAGATGTAATAATGGTCAACAAAGCGGAGAAACTAAACTAACGTAACTACTTTGCCTGGAAAAAAGCATTATTCTTTGATGAAATTCTAGAAATGCGTCAAGAAAGACCTTTTCTAGATGTTTCTTTATCGTGGATAACCCCTTGATGTTTGGATCCTATTGGCTAAACCGTCAAGAAGGTTTACTTTTGCGAAGTTGAATGATGTAATATAAAGAAAATTCTTTCCGCTTGTGAAACACGGCACATCAAAGTGTTAGACCGATTCTCATCCATTTGCAACTTGCCGTCAATGGTAGGGAAAAATGCAAGTAAAAATACTACCTATTCAAATCAGTAAAAAATACGGAATTTTAATTTAGTGCTCTTTTTCCTCAATCTCTAATAAAGAGAAAATTCCGTTTGGCCATTCTCGGGTTGGTGTTGCATACATGTGTATAATCTCTAATTAAACTTAACTTCAATAAGCATACGAAAATGTAACTTTTCCTCTCCATCTTTGTCTCTCTTGCCTTTGCATGTCTCCACCACCTTGTTGCCCCATTGCAACCACGAAGTCGCTGTCCTCTACAGGCTTCGATGCTCATCGTTGTTGCAGAGCCAATCACCATGTTGACCATCGCCTCTCTCTCTCTCTCTCTCTCTCTCTCTCTCTCTCTCTCTCTCTGAGAGCCACCGGGCCATCATGCCTTTAGATCTAGGTCGACCTGGATGTGGTGCACTTTAAGGACGGATCATCACATATAAGGTCATCGACGTCAGAGATAACAGGATCAGTCCTCCTGACCTGGCCACCATAACCTTATATAGCTAGATCGACCAAATACGTTGCGACTTTGGTGACTTTGTTGGGATTTGTTTCAATAAACAAGAATAACTGCATAGGTAAATATGAATTAAAAAAACGATTTGTAGCCGAAGTTTAAACACTCTTACACATATTTCCAAAGTATTGTTCGTTCATTTTAATAAAAGCATGTAGAAATGAGAAGGAGGCTAATCACATTACTTTTAGTCCTTGTGCAAAAATTTTGGTTCCAACGTTCTTCAAATTCTGACCACGAACTTTTGATGTCCTCATGGCATCGGTTCCAACATTCTTTAGATTCTCACTATGAATGCTTGATCTTTTAGTAACGTTGACTCTGACATTCTTGAAATCCTCACTGTGAACGTTACATGTCTTCTGGTAATATTGATTATGACGTTCTTCAGATCTAGACCATAAACAATTGATATCTTCGTAATGCAAGTACCGACGTTCTTCAGATCCAGTCCCACAAGTGTTAAGCCTCTAGTTCAGACATACCACCAATCTCACATTAAACAATAGAGAGAAATTGAGAGATCTGCAACTACAATTGTGCTAGCAATTACTCTCGTGTGTGAATGACTTGATTGATCACTATCAACACTCTTAATTGTCGATTGTCGATCATCCTATGATCTACTCTCTCAATTGCCTTTTTATAATTGGTCTTAGATCATATTTAAATCAGCTCATTAACTCTAAAACCATTTCATAAAATTAATTCGGCCGTAACATCTTATGGATGTAAGTTTTGACACCATTTCAAACACTAATTCGGACATTAATTCCATAACTATTATAGAATATTATTCCAGGTAATAATTTCTAACTGTTATAAGACTTTATTCTAGACATTAACTTTGTAACCATTACAAATATTTAATTCGACCAGTCCATCTAAAATCATTTCAGAACAATAATTGATCATTTGAATCTAAAATTGTTTCATTATTAAATTACTCATTGATTCTAAGACTATTTCAGATCATAAATGTGACTGTTAAATCTAAAACCGTTGCATATCTTTAATTTAGCCATTAAGTTTGAAACCATTTTGGATCATTAATTTGGCTATTTATTTGGAACTCACTTCAGATCACTAATGATGTCATTGATTATGATCATTAATGCAGCAGCTATTAATTTTGAACTTACTTTAAATTATTAATTCGATCATTAAATCTGAACTTACTTCAAATCTTTGATTCGGTAGTAAAGTTTGAAACCTGCGTTAGATCTATGTAAAGGTTAAAGCTCCTTTCATATCTTTTATTTTTAGCCCAATTGAATTTGATTGGCTTAATTGCAAACTTATTTGCAATATTGTCTCTCTTGTTCAAACTTCATTCTAATTGGTTATGATGTGTGAAATCCCTAGGTTCATCACTGAGTTGGTAGTACGACTTGCACTAACACATTAGCACAATTAAGAGAATTGATTATCCAGATCAGTCTCTTGTTCCTATAAATCATGAGTGACATCTAGCAATATGTCATGGCTACCAAGATAATATGAATATGAATATAATGAACCTATTAGCTTTGGCAACCGTGTAATTTGATCCTTTTATCATACCATGTCCCAATAGAACAAAGGCCATTCAATTATTTGTCAAGCCACCAAATCGATCATATTTCCAAATCTAATTGACATGTATTCTTTGAGACATGAACTATTCATTCTTAGAGACATGAGCCATTCATTCTCAGTTACAACCCGACCGAGGATTTCAATAAAATCAATCGAGGATTTCAATACAATATCTCAATTAGATTGCATAGGACATCAATCTTGTATTTGCGAACGCGTGTGCTTTTTGTATGTGAACAAACTATGACCATCAATTATAGAGACGGTTCGACAAAGTGTCAATATGTATACTTATGAACCATAGCTATCCAAAATACAAGTCAACATCATGCCTTAGGTCCAAGAATCTTACACCAAACCAAAGAACGAACTGTGACATCCTAAAATTTGACCCGTTTCAATTATATGAAATGGTTGTTTCGTCGATTTACTTATAGTTATTTTACTCAGAGTTGGCCCCTCACGAGTTAACTAATCTATTTGGTGAAACGATTAATGAATATAAATGTGACAGACTAAAGAATTCGATCAGAAATCGACTACTCGACCATAATAATCAGCAAGGGTCAATACAACACCATTATAATCAAATTGCGATCGGATATAAGTCAATTCGATGGAATTACGTAGTCGAATTACGGGTGATTCAGCACAATTACAGTATTCGTGTCAAATGGCAATAACTTGATTTTCAATCAATATTATACTCGTAACATGTAATTGAATTCTCGTGATTTTTATGACAAACGATAGTCATCTATGATTCGGAGATGCACAAACGTGAATACAAAATTATTGTCCACGGGTCAAACGTGCTAAAATCCCTAAAAGCTACCCGATAGATTATGTCATACTAAATCGCGTTTGGTCGATTTTAATCACGAAATTGAATTCGGTTTCGGAATTGGACGTTTGAGCATGTCATGATTCATTTATAGAATGTCGTATCATCTTTTGACAACTTTTCATCAAGTTCGAAAATTTTGCAGAAAATCGATTTTTGAACAAAAAGGAAATTAAAGGTGAAATTCGGATGGGCTGAACAAAAAGGATTTTCTACCCCTAATTTGGCTTATTTTGGGAAAATTAGAGCTAAATTGTGAGTGGTTAGGCATTGACATTGAATGATGAAGACTTTGGGAGAATGTGATGAGTGCATAGATATTTTCCCTAGGCTATTCATTGGTTGCTGAATTGACTTTCTTTCTTCCCTTTCTTCTTCTCTTTCCCCCATGCGTGCATGAGTTTCCCCACTGCAAGCCGACCAACAGCTTTTGCTTCTTTTTCTCCATTTTCCCATTTCCCTCAACTTCTCCTTTTGCCATTTTCCTTTCTATTCTTGCTGTAGCCACCATCATTCCTCACACCACATCACTCCAGCAACTACACCACCGTCCAACACACCTCCACAGAGCCACCGTTCGCCTCATGCCTCCATCATCACATTTGCCTAGCCCCAGCATCCAGCCGAGGTGCGTCCACCAACCGCCCCATGCCTAACTCCTCAGCCCATCGTCAGCTACCACCCATGGCACCACCCAACCTCAGCACCACAATTTACGTCCAGTAGCCACCCAGCTCATTATCTACCCCTACCCGCCAGCTCAACCGGCAGCTCCACAAAACCGAAACTCCCTCATTGGCTGAGAGCCTTGTAGGGCCAACCCCACCTCCACTAGGCCTCTATTGGAGATGCGGTAGTCTCGGGTTTTCACCGCCGTTGTCGTGAGCTCGCCGTCGTCTTAATCCGGTGAGTTAACTTCCTAATCCTTGATTAGATTGTTAATTGTGTTTAAGGGGTTAGATTAGTGTAATAGGGATTAGTTAGTTAATCCTAGGTTAGTGTAACTAGCTTAGTTATTATAATTAGTTTGGTTAAGTTAGTTAGTTTGGTTAGGTTAGTCTACCTTACTTAGGTAGTTTACTTTGATTAGGTTAGTTAACCATGCTTAAGTTAATTAATCATGGTTATGTTAATTAAATTGGATTAGCTTAATTAATCACAATTTTTGTTAATTCGTAATTAGTGTAATTAGTGACGGATTAGTCATTTTGTAGAATTTTATTGTTGTTCTTCTGAACGGAATTTAGTGTGATTTTGATGGCTTATATGTGCAATTGATTACTTGATGGTACTTGTCGATTATTATTGCAAAACTCAATTTCATGGGCATTTAAATAGAAAAATGCTAGGTGTCAAGTTTCGACGCCAATTTTTATGTACTATATGAAATCGTCAAGTTTTAAAATGGGAGCGTGCTATGTTTAATGGTTCAATTTAAATACATGATCGTGCACGATTATTTTACTGGGAATTTTTAATACGAAGAAAAAGTGGCCAAGTTCATTATTTAAAAACAAGGTATTTAAACGCAAAGCATGATATTCTTGGCCAAGTATGCCTTTGTATGGTCATTATCAGAACCCGTCACCCAACGAGAGTCGGGAGGGCGATGCTCGATTAAGTTCGAATGCCCCACGCCAACGAGATGCCAAGTCGCGGTGGAGGCCGAGCGATACCCCTTTATGGAATGCCATCTAGGTGTGTAGTTGTCACGCCCCGAACGTCGGGCGCGCCAACATCCTGCCATGGTCATGAAAGTGCGACAACCCCAGGTAGTGTCGCCGACCCCAAATATTATTATTAATGCACAAGCGGAACGTGCTAAGAAACCCTTACAAAACATATGGGATAGAACAGCAGGAAAATCAATTCAATTCAAACAACGAACATTCATACATCATCATCAAACCAGGGTTTACATACATCAACCGGATCCAGGGCCTATGCACCAAAAATGGGTCAGAGTTTATGTGTATCAAAAGAGGGTTAGCCTACACAACATGGACCAGACCATCAAAAAGAAAGGACACGGTCCTAGGACTACCGGTCATCCCCGTTTGTCGATCCCACATCCTCGGGATCGGTCACCCACGAGGCCGGGGCGATGCGTTGATTACTTGACCATCGGGATGATCTGCCACAACTTCTCCCAAAATGGCGTTCATCACCGCCAACGGAATGTCCATGCTGTCCAAGGGGCCAATCCTAACACCATCTCGCTCCGCACGAAACCAAGCCCTAAACATATAAGGTACTCTACTCTCCACGCTCACCTCAACCCAAATGAGGGTCCTAACCAACTGATAAACCCAGGGACTTCCAGGATCAGGGGCACTCTCAGTCGTCTGGTCAATCACCGTCGGCAGGCCGCTCATCTCCGGGGGTCTCGCCATCTACGGTCCTGTAATATTTTTCCCCAAACTAGGATGAGACTTTGTCTCAGCAAGTTCACCTCTCCTAAACCCCTATTAGAAAGAAAATACGCCCCATAGTGGTCTAGCCACAGTACGTAAGACTTACCTCGCCTTCTAGCCTTCCCGCAGATTAGTATAGTTCATAGCACTCAAGTACAAATTATAATACGCACGTGGACTATCGAAACACAATCCAATTCATTTAATTTCAAATTCACAGCAAGCATTTCAATTCATCATTCATCGGCGCCACACAAGGGCATAGCCTACTCGCAGTTCGGATATCTACTAACATAAAGCCAGGCATCGCCTCCCCCCTTGGAGCACGGCTTCGTCAGTACATCGACGGCGTTCTCGAAGGAGCATGGGCCTAGAATCGACTGCGACCTGCATCCACCACGTGGGCATCCCATATAGGGGAAATTCCCACTTAATAGCTCCAAACAATTTCTCACAATTATCATAACACCATTCGTAATCAATTTAAAGCATGTCACACGTCATTCACATATTTCAATTGCAACATTAATCTTTAAGAACTCAATTTCAATATCAAACCCAACATTTGAGATTTTCCAATTAAAATCCATATTTTCCTCAATCAACACTCAATTTGCATTAACCGTTCATCAATTTCAAATTCTAAGTATACAGCTGACGATCGGCACGAAATTCGAGCAATTAGGGCCAAAAATAATTTTTCGAGATTTTTTTAATAGATAATATTTTAATTATTTTCGGAATATAATTTATTATTAAAATAATCCAAAATTCGAAACATTTATTTAAATCCTAAATAAATCCCTTTAAGTCACATCAAGGTTTATTTTAAAATAAACCCACTTAACCCCTTGATTTAAACATGCTTTACTTTAATTAAAACCACTTAATCTAATCCATATTTAAATAAACTAATCTAACAACCTAATCTCAATCAACCTAAACTAAACACACTTAAGACATGATTAACCTGCTAATCGGAGTTTAGTGAGTTAAACTCACCGGAATCGCTTTCCGACGGGTCTCCGCGAAGAGCACGACGACGCCGACGACAAACCTACATGGATCAACACCAAATGAGGACTAATAGGGGGCCAAAACAAGCTTGGAAGGAGCTGGTTCTTGCTGGTTTTTCCAGCACTAACCAAGCTTCGAAGGGCGGCGGACGGCGGCTGAACGGGTGGAGGAACGGCGGCGAAGGACCGGCGGTAGCTCGAGCAAGAACCGGCGGTGGCTTGGGCGGAGGAGCAGCGGCTGGTTTAGGGTGACGACGGCGTGAGACTCGCGGCTTGGAGCTGCGACGTCGAGGCCTCGCGGCGGAGACGGAGGCACGGGGCGGCTCGGCGCACGGGACGGCGAGCGGCCGCGCACGGACGAGCGGCGACGGCGGTTCCGGTGGCGACGAACGGTGACGATGTGCGGGCGACGGGGCGGACGAGCTTGGCTGGTCCCTGGGTTTCTCCTCCCTCCCTCTTCTCTCTCCTCCAAGTTCAAAAGGTTGAAGATGATGGGGACAAGGGGGAAGTGACATCCCACCTTTCCAAGGCCTCATCCCCACCCTCCACTTGTCTAAATCTCCTTCTCTTGGCCCAACTACCATGACATCATCCTATGTCATCTTCCACTAACTCATTTCCTCTACAACTTATTTCAATGGGTCCAATTTTATTTTCCACCGGGGTCTAAGTTCTTGCACATTCCCTCACTTCAATTTCCATCAATCCTCATCCAATTGAGTCCAAATTAAAGTCCGAAATTAATCCAATGGTCCTAATAAACTTTGTGACGTACCATGACTTCCAATTTCAGAATTCAATTACAAATTCACGGTTAATTTCACTTTGGCACCATACTAGCGCATTCTAATCTACCGAGCAACATTTACAAATTTTTGTGCATTCGACTTGCGGTTGATCGTTTCAAGCCACAACTTTCGGTTGTTGGGGGAAATCTCAAGGTTTCAAATACGGGCACAGGGTACCCAATCGTTAGAAAAGTCGGTTTAGTGTCGGTCGGTAAGAATTGTGCAATCCGGTGGAATCACCCACACCTGATCACATGCCTCTGTCGAGCCAACCTATTTCCGATCTCTAATCGATTTTTATTTGTGCCGTAATGACCCTTACAGATTATCTCGGTCGAAAGGTCGCTTATTAATCAAATTTTCGAGTCTTATGCATTAGAATTTCATAACGGCTTCACCGGATAGATTAGATTTCACATGAGTGGCCGACTCAAGGAAATGGATTATATGCGTGCCAACGAAATGCCCGTCTAAATTTATTGAAATTAAAATTGGAAAAATCGGGCTGTAACAACTCTTCCCATTTTATAAAAATTTCGTCCTCGAAATTTAAATCATTACACATCTGAATTGAAAAGGTGAGGGTACAATTCTCTCATCGAATCTTCGGTTTCCCAAGTTGCTCCTTGAGTGCCATGGTGTTGCCAGACCACTTTGACCAATGGAATGGTCTTGGTGCGCAAAACTTGCTCCTTGCGATCCACTATCTCGAACCGGGCTTTCAACGTATGACACCCGGTCATCCACGTCTAATTCCTCAAAATTTAAGACGTGTGCCGGATCAGGTTCATACTTCCTCAACATCGATACGTGAAAGACGTCATGCACTTGTGCCAACCTCGGCGGTAGCGCAAGACGATACGCCAGAGTCCCTATTCTTTCTAAAATCTCAAAGGGACCTACGTACCTCGGGCTCGGTTTTTCCCTTTTGCCAAAGCGGGAAGTACCTCTCATCGGTGACACCTTCAGAAAGACGTGCTCACCGACTTGGAACTCCAATGGCCTTCGACGCTTATCGGCATAACTTTTATGGCGGCTCTGAGCGGTCTTTAATCTGTTTCTGATAACTGCAACTACCTCCACTGACTGCTGGACCAACTCCGGACCGGTGATCTTTCTTTCCCCGACTTCATCCCAACAAACTGGTGTTCTGCATGCTCTGCCATACAATGCTTCAAAAGGAGCCATCTGAATACTCTGCTGGTAATTGTTGTTGTAAGCAAACTCAACCAGATGAAGCTGTTCCTCCCAGCTTCCTTTGAAGTCCAAAACGCAAGCTCGCAGCATGTCCTCGAGGGTCTGAATTGTCCTCTCAGACTGGCCATCAGTTTGCGGGTGATAGGCCGTACTATACTGCAGCTTCGTTCCTAAAGCGGATTGTAAACTCTTCCAGAAAGCGGCGGTGAACCTCGGATCTCTGTCTGAAGTAATTGTAACCAGCACTCCATGCATACGGACTATCTGACGTACATACAGGTCTGCAAGTCTATCCAAACTCAAGTCCCTTCGAACTGCAATGAAGTGAGCCGACTTTGTCAGCCTGTCGACTACCACCCAAATCGAATCATTCCTTCTCTGGCTCCTTGGTAGACCCATCACGAAGTCCATCGTGATATGTTCCCATTTCCATTCTGGGATCTCAAGGGGTTGCAAAAGTCCTCCCGGTTTGCAATGTTGAGCTTTCACTTGCTGACACGTCAAACACTTGGCGACATGCTTGGCGGTGTCTGCCTTCATGCCACGCCACCAGAAGTGTTGACGCAGATTTTGATACATTTTGGTACTACCAGGATGAATGCTGTAACTGCTACGATACGCTTCTGACATAATTTCTTCTCTAAGCCCCACATTGTCAGGTACAACTAATCGTCCTTGGAACCTCAATGTTCCATCCTCAGAAATCTGAAAGTCAGCCTTCCTTTTCACTGCATCCTCTTGCAGGATCTTCTGAACATCTGGATCCGTCTGCTGAAGCATTCGATTCTAACTCGCACTTCCGGCTCAATTCTAAGGGTAGCCATAAGATTCGAAAGGTGGCCTACCTTAAACTTGAAATCTGAATCTCGTGCTCTTTCAATTAGACCCCATTCCTTGAGTACCATTTGAGCAACTGAGGACTTGCTACTCAGTGCATCGGCGACCTTATTCGCCTTTCCCGGGTGATACAAGATCTCACAGTCATAATCCTTTAAGAGTTCCATCCACCGACGCTGTCTCATATTCAACTCCTTCTGAGAGAATAGGTACTTGAGACTCTGATGATCAGTGAAGATCTGAAATCTTTCTCCGCACAAATAATGCCTCCAAATCTTTAGGGCAAAGATGATTGTTGCAAGCTCCAAGTCATGCGTCGGGTAGTTCAACTCATGAGGTCTCAACTGACGGGACGCATATGCAACAACCTTCCGTGTTGCATCAATACGCAACCCAATCCTTTAAATGATGCATCGCTATAGATCTCAAACCCTCCTGGACCAAATGGAATAGTGAGCACGGGTGCGGTAGTTAGTTTATGCTTAAGCTCTTGGAAACTACTCTCGCACTTATCTGTCCACACAAATTTTTCTTCTTTCTTCAGAAGTCTCGTCATCGGTGATGCTAACCTTGAAAACCCTTCTACAAACCGTCTGTAGTACCCTGTTAAACCTAGAAAACTTCGATCTCTGTCACATCGTCGTCGGTCTTGGCCAGCTGATCCTTTGCCTCAATCTTGGAGGGGTCCACTAAGATTCCTTCTCCGGAGATGACATGACCTAGGAAAGCTACACGAGTCAGCCAAAATTCGCACTTACTAAACTTGGCGTACAGCTCGTGATCTCTTAAGGTCTGAAGCACTATCCTTAAATGTTTTCCATGATCCTCAGTACTCCTTGAATACACCAGGATGTCGTTGATAAAAACAATTACAAACTGGTCCAAGTACTCTTTAAACACCCGATTCATCGATCCATGAAAGCGGTTGGGGCGTTTGTCAACCCAAATGGCATCACAAGTAAACTCATAATGGCCGTATCGGGTGCAAAACGCCGACTTCGGTATGTCTTCCTTCTTGATTCTTAGCTAATGATACCCCGTCCTCAAGTCGATCTTAGAAAATACCGACGCTCCTTGAAGCTGATCAAACAAGTCATCGATCCTTGGTAATGGATACTTGTTTTTAATCGTCACCTGGTTGAGTTGACGATAATCGATGCACAAACGCAAGGAACTATCCTTCTTCTTTACGAACGTAACCGGCGCTCCCAAGGTGATGCACTAGGGCGAATAAACCCTTTATCTAACAACTCTTGCATCTGCACCTTCAGCTCTTTAAGTTCTGATAAGGCCATTCGATAAGGGGCTTTAGAGATCGGTTTCGTCCCGAGGGCTAATTTGATCACAAATTCTATCTCTCTCTTGGGTGGCAAACCCGGTAACTCTTTCGGAAATACGTCTGGGAACTCTTGTACCACTGCGATATCTTCAATATTTAACTCCTCCACTGTCGTGTCTACGACAGTCGCTAAGTAACCTTGGCAACCCTTGCCTAGCAAGCGAGTTGCTTCGAGCGATGAAATTAAGGAAACCGAGGGTCCTCCTCGATTCCCAATAAATTTAAAGCTCTCACCCCTTAACGGGTTAAACTGGATCGCTTTGCGATAATAGTCCATTTTAGCTCGTTGCTTGGTGAGCCAGTCCATACCAATTATCACATCAAAATCAAAATGGCTAGGACTATCAAGTCTATCCTCCCCTCTCGCTCACCAATCATTAACTTGCAACCGAGACAACCCGCTTGTAGCTAACACTTTATCCTTCAACGGTGTAGATATACTAATCACAGACTCCAACAACTCAGGAATTAATTCTACCATTCAACATATCTTTCAGCTATAAATGAATGAGAAGCTCCAGGATCAAATAAAGCATAAGCAGGTTGGTCGTTTAGCAAGACCATACCCGTGATCACGTTAGGCGCATCCTCACTTTGTCCCCGGTGATCGCATAAGTCCTTCCCCGAGCTGGAGGTCGATTTAATCCACCCTGCGACAAGATCTCGCGGCGCGACACCTGTTCCGACCCAATGGGGCGGTGGCGGCAATTGACGCGTTGACCCATCGATTCCGGGGCAATTCCGGATATGTGACCCTGTTGGCCACACTCATAACAGGCTCCTGTCCTAGAGGGACACGGACCTGTACTGTGTCGTCTTCCACAGGAACGACACGCTCCTTGATGGTTCGGTGATGGCTTCCCTATCCCACCCTTCCTGTTAAGTGGAACAAAGTATCTTCCTCCAGACATTGGCCTCTTCCCAAACCGATTACCTTCTTTGTTTGAATTAAACTGCAACCCAGATGAAGCAGCTCTCTCATTCTGGTCCTTCTCAATTAGCTGGGCCCGCTTACAAAGGTCCTTGTACTCCTTCAGATCCAAGGGTACCACGAAGCTCCTCACCTCTGGCCGAAGCCCATCTCTAAACCTTCGAACTCGGTCTGCCGGTTTCTGAACCAACTCGGGGGCATACTATGACAGCTCAGCAAACTTCGCTTCATACTGATCAACTGTCATCGTACCTTAACGAAGGCGCTGGAACTCCGCCATCTTCAGCTCTCTAGCACAATCAGAAAAATACTTCTCATTGAAAGCCTCCAGAAACGCATTCCACTCTGGGGTTACACCCTCGGGGAACAATATCCCTTTATTTGTCTTCCACTAGGTGGCTGCGATCCCCCTCAACTGATAGGCTGCCAGCACGACTTTCTCCACTTCAGAGCACAGCAGTAGCTCAAAAGCATTCTCTAGTTCTAGAACCCATAGTGCTGCAGCTTCGGGATCTCCCGCTCCTGTGAACGTTGGTGGGTTCAACCTCAAAAAATGTTGTACCAACTTCTGTCTAGGCCTTCCAGCGGCCACATTCTCAGGTGGAATTTCCTCAAGTTCCTCTTCTGGTTCGGGAATCGGAGCTGCGGCAGCTGCGGCGGCAGCAGCATTGGCGGCATTAACAGCATTGGTGGCGGCGGCAATAGCGGCGGGCGGGCGGCGGCCTCGCCTGGTCTAGTCTGACACCCATCATCTCAAGCATCTGCATGATTCCAACAAATCTCGGATCCTCAAGGACTGCTGTCTCCTCTGGGGGCGACACTGCACCACTCGCACTGGCCTCAGCCTGCGCTCTTCCCGGAGCACCTCAGGCACCGACTCTCATCGACGGCCCACCCCGAAACACGGGGCCTACTGCTCTCTTCCTAGCAGCTCTTGGCACTCGGTCTCTCATGCTACAGGCTCAATATAGATGCCTATTTGCAAATTCCAATATAACATCAGAATCTAAGTGACCTCACACAAGCTAACAAACAACAAACAATCACTTGCATCATTATAATAAAAGCCTTTCCTACCAACTATCCCATGACTCCCATGCACCTTATCACTCCACACATGAACCATGCTCTGATACCACTTAAACAGGGATGTCACGCCCCGAACGTCGGGTGTGCCAACATCCTGCCATGGTCATGAAAGTGCGACAACCCCAGGTAGTGTCGCCGACCCCAAATATTATTATTAATGCACAAGCAAACGTGCTAAGAAACCCTTACAAAACATATGGGATAGAACAGCAGGAAAATCAATTCAATTCAGAGAACGAACATTCATACATCATCATCAAACCAGGGTTTACATACATCAACCGGATCCAGGGCCTATGCACCAAAAATGGGTCAGAGTTTATGTGCATCAAAAGAGGGTTAGCCTACACAACATGGACCAGACCATCAAAAAGAAAGGACACAGCCCTAGGACTACTGGTCGTCCCCGTTCGTCGATCCCACATCCTCAGGATCAGTCACCCACGAGGCCGGGGGCGATGCGTTGATTACTCGACAATCGGGATGATCTGCCACACCTTCTCCCAAAATGGCGTTCATCACCGCCAACGGAATGTCCATGCTGTCCAGGGGGCCAATCCTAACACCATCTGCTCCGGTACGAAACCAAGCCCTAAACATATAAGATACTCTACTCTCCACGCTCACCTCAACCCAAATGAGGGTCCTAACTAACTGATAAACCCAGGGACTTCTAGGATCAGGGGCACTCTCAATCGTCTGGTCAATCACCGTCGGCAAAGCCGCTCATCTCCGGGGGTCTCGCCATCTACGGTCTGTAATATTTTTCCCCAAACTAGGATGAGACTTTGTCTCGGCAAGTTCACCCCTCCTAAACCCTTATTAGAAAGAAAATACGCCCCATAGTGGTCTAGCCACGTAGTACAGAAGACTTACCTCGCCTTCTAGCTTTCTTGCAGATTAGTACAGTTCATAGCACTCAAGTACGAATTATAATACGCACGTGGACTATCGGAACACAATCCAATTCATTTAATTTCAAATTCACAGCAAGCATTTCAATTCATCATTCATCGGCGCCACACAAGGGCATAGCCTACTCGCAGTTCGGCTATCTACTGACATAAAGCCAGGCATCACCTCCCCCCTTGGAGTGCGGCTTCGTCAGTACATCGACGGCGTTCCCGAAGGAGCATGGGCCCAGAATCGACTGCGACCCGCATCCACCACGTGGGCATCCCATATAGGGGAAATTCCAACTTAATAGCTCCAAACAATTTCTCACAATTATCATAACACCATTCGTAATCAATTTAAAGCACGTCACACGTCATTTACATATTTCAATTGCAACATTAATCTTTAAGAACTCAATTTCAATATCAAACCCGACATTTGAGATTTTCCAATTAAAATCCATATTTTCCTCAATCAACACTCAATTTGCATTAACCGCTCATCAATTTCAAATTCTAAGTATACAGCGACGATCGGCACGAAATTCTGAGCAATTAGGTCCAAAAATAATTTTTCGAGTTTTTTTAATAAATAATATTTTAATGATTTTCGGAATATAATTTATTATTAAAATAATCCAAAATTCCGAAACATTTATTTAAATCCTAAATAAATCCCTTTAAGTCACATCAAGGTTTATTTTAAAATAAACACACTTAGCCCTTGATTTAAACATGCTTTACTTTAATTAAAACCACTTAATCTAATCCATATTTAAATAAACTAATCTAACAACCTAATCTCAATCAACCTAAACTAAACACACTTAAGACATGATTAACCCGTTAATCGGAGTTTAGTGAGTTAAACTCACCGAAATCGCTTTCCGACGAGTCTCCGGCGAAGAGCACGACGACGCCGACGACAAACCTACACGGATCAACACCAAATGAGGACTAATAGGGGGCCAAAACAAGCTTGGAAGGAGCTGGTTCTTGCTAGTTTTCCAGCACTAACCAAGCTTCGAAGGGCGGTGGACTGTGGCTGAACGGGCGGAGGAACGGTGGCGAAGGACCGACGGTAGCTCGAGCAAGAACCGGCAATGGCTTGGGCGGAGGAGCAGCGGCTGGTTTGGGGTGACGACGGCGCGGGACTCGCGGCTTGGAGCTGCGACGTCAAGGCTTCGCGGCGGAGACGGAGGCACGGCGGCTCGGCGCACGGGACGGCGAGCGGCCGCGCACGGACGAGCGGCGACTGCGGTTTCGGTGGCGGCGAACGGCGACGACGTGCGGGCGACGGGGGCGGATGAGCTTGGCTGGTCGCTGGTTTTCTCCTCCCCTCCCTCTTCTCTCTCCTCCAAGTTCAAAAGGTTGAAGATGATGGGGACAAGGGGAAGTGACATCCCACCTTTCCAAGGCCTCATCCCCACCTTCCACTTGTCCAAATCTCCTTCTCTTGGCCCAACTACCATGACATCATCCTATGTCATCTTCCACTAACTCATTTCCTCTACAACTTATTTCAATGGGTCCAATTTTATTTTCCGCCGGGGTCTAAGTTCTTGCACATTCCCTCACTTCAATTTCCATCAATCCTCATCCAATTGAGTCCAAATTAAAGTCCGTAAATTAATCCAATGGTCCTAATAAACTTTGTGACGTACCATGACTTCCAATTTCAGAATTCAATTACAAATTCACGGTTAATTTCACTTTGGCACCATACTAGCGCATTCTAATCTACCGAGCAACGTTTACAAATTTTTGTGCATTCGACTTACGGTTGATCATTTCAAGCCACAACTTTCGGTTGTCGGGGGAAAGCTCAAGGTTTCAAATACGGGCACAGGGTACCCAATCGTTAGAAAAGTCGGCCCGGTGTCGGTCGGAAGAATTGTGCGATCCTGGTGGAATCACCCACACTTGATCACATGCCTCTGTTGAGCCAACCTATTTCCGATCTCTAATCGATTTTTATTTGTGCCGTAATGACCCTTGCAGATTATCTCGGTCGAAAGGTCGCTTATTAATCAAATTTTCGAGTCTTATGCATTAGAATTTCATAACGGCTTCACCGGATAGATTAGATTTCACATGAGTGGCCGACTCAAGGAAATGGATTATATGCATGCCAACGAAATGCCCTTCTAAATTTATTGAAATTAAAATTGGAAAAATGGGGCTATCACAGTAGTGCTAGACGTTGCCATGCCCGATGGAGCGGGACAATGCCCGGTTATGTCGGATGACCGTCGACTACTGAGTTGTCCGTGGCCGATGGGTCATAATAATTGAAACACGCCTGAATGGTTGTGATAGTTGCGCCTAATTATGAGATAAAGTCGTGTGGCACGGTATGGAACATGTCATAACAGTTTTACCTTATAATCGGGACCTATGTGAATGTTTGAAGAGTGAGAACATGTGTTTCGGTTATTAAATTATGCATGTTGCATTGATAATAGCATGTGTGATGAGCTAACATGTAGGGACGCACCAAGGCGATGTGATTTTTGTATGTTGTGTGTTTAGGACTGCCTTCGAGGTGAATTAACGTCCTAATTGAGGTTTAGGGTTTTGACTCACTAAGATTTATCTCACCATGTCGTGGTTAACTTTTTTCAAGTCCTTAGTATGATGATACGTCCCGTTTGTTTTGGGTATCTGTGGGAGATGGACTCAAAGTCTACATTTTTCCCTATTCTCGGGACCACCCAGACTCGCGAGTTATTGGTGACCACGGTTTGGATCGATGAGGGTCTCTTTCATTTGGTACCTCATTGTTTCAAAGCATGCATTAACAAGTGCAACAGTGGTCGGGAGGGTCCCCTGTAGGGTTTTGACGAATCGCCCATCGAAATGGAGGATGGGGAGGTAGGTCACCCTATGGACATCGATATACCGGATGGTGTCGTGGAGGATCCCGAGCCCGAGTCAGAGGGATCCAAGGTGTAGGTTTCTTAGTAGTTCTTTTTGAGACAGACTTGTGTATTTGAACTCATAGGGTTAACTTGATATGTTTATAAAGCGTAGTTTGTGAAAAATCACTAGCATGTTTTTACTATTCCTATGTTTGTTTATTGGCTGGAGTTTATTTAATTTGCTTCCACATATGCTTAATTGAAAGATAAAAAGAATGGGTTGATGACGTGTCTTGGGACGTCACATTTTTAATCGACCGTCAAGGGATGTGTGTGTACCCAAGGTTCATGGTGTGACATCCTCGCCCGAAGTGGTATAAGAGCTTAGTCGGTGTCTAGAGTGATAAGGTGCAATGGATTATAGGATAGTTAACTAGGAAAGAATTTCCTTATGCCGATGCTTGTCATTGATTGATTGTTTTGTATAGGTCATTTAGATTTCTAATTCCGTGTTAGAATTGGAAAGTAGGTTTCTATAAGAATTCTACCAGATAAGCGATCTTGAGAAGAGGACTCCTCGGAAGAAGGCAGTAGTGACTGGTACTCGGGGTAGGATGCTGACTTAGATCAATACCCGATGTAGAACGCCGGCCGGGCTAGTGTGAGAGAAAGAGTACCACCGCAGGTTGATACTAAGGTAGGAGCACCAAGCGATCCTAGGATAGATGGGATATTTTGGGCGCAAGAGACCCTAGGAATATGATGGGTCAGCATGCTTAGAACCAACTTTGCTACCGCCACCGCCACTTTTCTCGCCAATGTCGTTGCTGCCGTTGTCACCGCACTGCTGAAGTCCCACCTAGAAATGGGAGTAGTGAGTGGCTCATGCATAAGTTGGTGGGATTGTTCCTGAAGTTGAAACTGCCGAGGTTTTTGGGAGGAAGCGATGCTGAGGTTGCTACCCTCTAGATTTGAGAGCTAGAGAAGGTCTTCGCATTGTTGAGGTACTCGAGGAAGACAAGGTAGGCCTAGCGGAAGACAAGGTAGGCCTAGCGGTCTACCGATTGCAAGGAACGCAAGCACTTGGTGGGAAGCCACCAAAGTGAGAGTGTTTCCCGAAGGTACGGTTCAAGTGGAATGCCTTCATGGAAGTCTTCTACGGGAAGTACTTTTCAGACTACACCAAAGAGCAGAAAATGGTTGAATTCCAGTTTATTCGTTAAAACCTGATGTTAGTGGACCAAGTATAAGGCAAAGTTTGCAGAATTGTCCAAATATGCACCAAGGCTACTTGAAGACCTAGTGGACAAGAGCAAGGAGGTTCGAGACAGTTTGAAGCTAGAGATCAAGGATCCACTGGTGCCGCTGAATCTCAAGGATTACAATGAGCTATACGAGAGGGCTCAACTAATCGAAAGGAACATGAACGAGCGAGCCGCCGCATCTAGGTTGCGATTCGGGCCCAACGAGATAACAATCGATTCAGGAAAAGGCCAATAACAAGAGGAAGGTATTCCATTCTGCCCAATCAGAAGGTATTCCATTCCACCCAACCGTAAGGGTGGAATTAGAAAGCTGGCACCCAACTCGAATGGTGTGCGCCATTTTCGTGGGAGAAGACATGGATCAACCTTGTGTTTTATTAGGACGGGAGCTTGTTATGAATGTGGCTAGCATGGCTAATAGATTAAGGACTGTTCGGGCAAGCCCATGGGAGCACAGATGCCACTGTTGCAGATGGGACAACCAAGAGGGAGTGCATCGCAAAATGCACAATAAGGTGTTTTGAACAAGCCTCCGATGTAAGGAAGGATGTATGCTATCACCTAAAGGGAGGCGGAGGACTCACAGGACATGGTTACAGGTATGGTCTCACTGAACAACCATGCTATTTATGCTTTATTTGATCCTGGAGCCACACATTCATTTATTGCTAAGCAATTTGTTAAATTGGTAGGATTGAGTCTAGAACCATTAGGGGCAACCATTTGTATATCCACCCCGTTAAAGGATAAAGTGTTGTTTGCAATAGGGTATCCCGGTTGCAGGTTAGTGATTAGTGAGCGAGAGGAAATGATAGATCTGATTATGATGGCCATGTTTGATTTTGATGTGACCATTGGCATGGATTGGCTCACCAAGCAACGAGCTACCGTAGACTAGTATCATACGGTGACTCGGTTTAACCCATTAGCGGTGAAAATTTCAAGTTTATTGGAAATCGAGGAAAACCCTCGATTACCTTAATCTCATCGCTTAAGACAACTCGTTTGTTATAGATGGGTTGTTAAGGTTATTTAGCAACCGTAGTGGATACATCAGTTAAGGAGCTGAAGATGGAGAACACCGCCGTAGTGCAAGAATTTTCGACGTGTTTCCTAAGGAATTACCCGATTTGCCCCTAGAAAGAGAAATTGAGTTCGTGATTGAGTTGGCACCTAGGATGAAGCCAATTTCTAAGGCTCCTTACCGTATGGTGTTATTAGAATTAAAGGAATTGAAGGTGCAGCTGTAGGAGTTATTAGACAAGGGATTTATACATCCTAATGTATCACCTTAAGGAGCGCTAGTTCTATTTATAAGGAAGAATGATGGCTCGTTGCGTCTTTGCATCGATTATTAGCAACTTAATCAGGTAACGATCAAGAACAAGTATCCATTGCCAATGATTGGTGACTTGTTTGATCATTTACAAGAAGCGTCGATATTTTCCAAGATCAACCTGAGGATGGGTTACCATTAGCAGAGGATTAGAAAGAAAGACATACCAAAGACAGCTTTTCGTACGCATTACGGTCATTATGAGTTCACCATAATGTCATTTGGTTTGACCAATGCCCCAACTGCTTTCATGGATTTGATGAATCGAGTATTCAAAGAGTACCTGGACTAGTTCGTGATTGTGTTTATGGACGACATTTTGGTATATTTGAGAAGTCTAGAGGAGCACGAATGACAATTAAGGATGGTACTTGGTCCCGCGAGAAGATGGGTTGTACGCCATGTGGCACCCTTGATTCGCCTAAGGTCGCCACAGGTGATCTCTCTTAGTTAATCGATCTCATATAACTTCACAGACCGATACCCTTTGACTAGGGATTTTTTTTTTTTAAAGCGGTCCTAGCGCAACTTATTAGCGGAAGCATAAACAAGTCTCACCATCTCTCCCTCCAATAACCATAATGCAATGCACACCAACTACGCACCATAAGAAAAGATAAAGCCGATTCACTCTTATTTATATTTTCATAATGGACATTAAGGTCGATAAAACAAAAAGGCCAAGAGTTTTAACTATACTTGGCTACCACCCAAAAAGGACTCGACCCTACAACGAACATGTACAACCCTCGATCAACAAGAGTCGGCTATCTCCAAAAAGTGTCAGCTCCCAACAGCTATACGCGTCATCACACCCAATCTGGTGCATCGGGTGGCGGCGGCGGTAACATCCCTAACATAACTCCATCATGTTGGACATGGATAGGTAAAAACTCCTAGATAACTGGGCCATCAGCTCGAACCACATCATACATCACTAGGACACGGACTCGAACAAACACTAAACCAGGGGCATCGACACAAATGTGCTCCATACACTCCACATCAACATCAGTAGGTATGCCATAGTAAGTACCACGTGCAACTGGTCGCAAAATCATCTTTCTAATATGAAATGTTAATCCCCAAAATGGGTGAGTACAACCACTCAGCAGTAAAGATCCACCAAACTACTCAATGCGTTAAACAGGACAATCAAGAATAAAACACATATCATTCATGCATTCAAGCATACCTTACCTTACGGCCATGCATATATCACCATGTCATATGTGCATATACCACCATGCACTTATCATCAAGCATTCATGCATATATCATCATGCCATATGTGCATATACCACCATGCACTTATCATCAAACATTCATGCATATATCCATGCCATATATACACATCCATGCGCATGATACGGTCTCAATTTTTATCTTTCCAGGGATCAGTGTTTGCATCCCACAATTTATTGCTCGCATCCAACTTGGCATCATGAGGAACCTCCGGCACACACCTCCAGGCATACGGCTCACACACTTCGGGCATCTCATACCCCAACTAGCATCACGAGATATTCCCCCAGCACACACCTCCGAGGCTTCCGGCACACACACTCTGGGCATCTCGAAACTCCCGAGGACATCCGGCACGCACACTCCAGGCATCCCAACACTCCCGGGGCATTGTTGGCTCACACACCTTCGATAGTCTCGTTATTTTCTCAAGTTATATTCACACATGTATCTCAATTTCAACATGGTATTTGATGCAATAATATCATAGATCTCAATCAACTTTTCACGCCATATAACATGCCATATGTCATCACATATGTAGCAAGATCAACCACTCAAAGTATTACATCACATGGATAAATTCATTTATTTTTCAAAACACATCAATGTTTCGGATAAATCAGAATGCATTCCTCTAATTAAAACTCCAGAAAAATTAGTAAATGATATTAATAAATTCTGAAAACTTGACACATTATAGACGAGACCTAAAGGCAAATATCTCATGAATAACTCCATGCCATACGAATCTCACACAAAACAGCACGGTCCATGCATCACAATTTTCAAAACTTCAATATTTCAGCTTGCACAATTTCGGGAGTAATTTAAATTAAATATACAAATAAAATCCAAAAATTCTGAAATTTGACATGTTATAGAAAATTCCTAAAGGTAAATATCTCATGAAGAAATCAAAACCTAAATCGGTCTAGATTAATAGATATAGACAATTATTTCCCCCTGTTCTCGGTGTCATCTTTTCCTAGATTACCATCTTTCAAAAGAAACTCATTTCATCGACCTACATATGTTCATTTCTTCTAAATATTACCTACAACTTTCATTAACGACACACGATCAAATTTTAACCGCATGATTTTATAAAAATCACGAAATCATACTGGGTCGAGGTAGTGTTTTCCCAAATCCAGTTTCTTCAAAGAACAACGATTTCACCGACTTATATTTGTTCATTTCCTCTAACATTTTGATATGTTCTACCTAAAGAAGTACACTACAACTTTCATTAAGAGATCAAAGTAATATTTTCACAAGAAAGTTACTTTAAAGACCACGAAATCTCTAAAGGTCAGCACAACGAATTCCAGATCTAATTTCTCCAAAGAAAAATCATTTCACTAATCAATACTTGTTTTTTTTTTTGCCTCAAATTTTAGTATGTTGTTCCTCAAGGTGTTCTCTACAACTTTCATGAAGAGATCGAAACAAGATTCCAACTAAAAAGTTGCATGCAGCACACAATCTCATGGATGGTCGGATTGGTCTTTCCAGAAACAGCATGCTAGACCAACGAATCTCTCTTCAAAGCTCCGAAATTTCACCCCATCTACCACAACCAATATTTACCATCTTCTACACACACAACACAGCAATGCAAAGGGTAGGTTTTAGGACTTTATTTGCCTTAAACTTATGCACAAACAGCAACAAGTTTGGCAGGCAAAGCGGCAAATGGATGGCGGCGAGCTAGGTGGACGATCCTCCTCCTTCCTCTCGCATGCATGCTTCCTCTCTTTCTCTCTTCCTCTCTCTCGGTTCCCTTTTCTCTCTCGGACAACACACGCACTCTCTCTCTCTCTCTCTCTCTCTCTCTCTCTCTCTCTCTCTCTCTCTCTTGGTCGATTCCCCCTCATCAATCCACCTCCCTCTCTTTAATTTTCTTCCCCTACAATCATTTGCAATCATTTGATTGCATGTAGCCGCCCAAGGAAGCCAATATGCTTGGGCCTTCATGGGCGGTCGAATAGGAGGGCCGCGTGGGTTGGTTGGATGGTTTTTGGGCCTAAAAATCAGCCCATCTTCTCCTATTTCTATTCCATTTAACCCTCATTTAAATTAACACCTAATTTCAACTTATAAGCCCACAAAACTTTGTAATTTAAATCAATAAAATTCTACTTATAAAGTGCACCACCAAGAATAAGATTTCTATATCAATTTGTACCTTAATAAAATCCTTGGGTCACTTGTAGACACATCTCCATCCAAACAATCGTCCATTACAATGCTCGGCCTTAAATTAATTGAAATTCATTAATTCAATGGCTAATACAAAATCCAATGGCACTTCCATTACCTAATCATGGTTCGTGGTACTCCAGAGGTTGTCACGAGATTTTAGGATGGCTCACGCCAAGTTCAATAAGTGTGAATTTTGGCTAACTCGTGTAGCTTTCTTAGGTCATGTGATTTCGGCAAAGGGATTTCCATGGACTGACTAAGATTGAAGTAGTTATAAACTAACCGAGACCAACGACACTAACGAGAGATGAGAAGTTTCTTGGGATTGGCAGGCTATTATAGACGGTTCGTGGAAAGATTTTCTGCGATAGGCATGCCTCTGACTCGATTGCTGAAAAATGAAGAGAAGTTCAAATGAACAAATAAGTGTGAGCGTAGTTTCCAAGAGCTCAAGCAAAAGTTGATTACCGCACTTGTGCTGACAAATCCGTTTAGTCTTGGAGGATGTGAGATCTAAAGTGATGTGTTGTACCAAGGACTGGGCTGTGTTTTAATGCAATATGGGAGAATTGTTGCTTACGCGTCCCGTCAATTGAGGTCTTATGAGTTGAATTATTCGACATATGACTTAGAACTTGCAATGATCATCTTTGCTCTAAAGATTTGGAGACATTACTTATGCAGAGAAAAGTTCCAGATCTTTACAAACCACCAAAGCCTAAAGTACTTATTCTCTCAGAAGGAGTTCAACATGAGATAGCATTCATTAGATAGAACTTCTCAAGGACTACAACTACGACATCCTGTATCATCCCGGAAAAGCTAACAAGGTCACGGATGCATTAAGTCGGAAGTCTTTGATTGCGTAGATAATGGTTTAGGAGTGGATTCTACTAGAAGGAGTTCGAGATTCGAATTTCAAGTTTGAGGTAAGCCACCTTTCAAGTCTTATGGCCACCCTCGGGAATTGAATCAGAAGTGTAGATAAGGATTAGGACATTGCAGTCGATAGACCCTGAGATCTAGAAAATACTGCAAAAGGATGCGAAAAAGAGTAAAGCTGACTTTCAAGTTACTGAGGACAGAACACTAAAGTTTCATGGGCAATTATGTGTACCTGACGATGCAGAGCTTAAGGAGGAGATATTGTCAGAAGCCCACCGTAGTAGTTACAGGATTCATCCGGGCAATACAAAGATGTATCAGAACCTATGTCAACATTATTGGTGGACTAGTATGAAAGTAGATATAGCCAGACATGTTGCTAAGTGTCTGACGTGCCCAGCAAGTGAAAGCATAACATTGTAAGCCTTGATGACTTTTGCAACCTCTCAAGATTCTCGAGTGAAAGTGGGAACATATCACAATGGATTTTCTGATGGGATTACTAAGGAGTCAGCGAGGAAATGATTCCATATGGGTTGTAGTTGACAGATTGACGAAGTCTGCTCATTTCATCACCGTACAAAAGGACTTTGCATTGGACAGATATGCGAGTTGTATGTGTGATAGATAGTTCGTCTTCATGGAGTGCTAGTGATGATCACGTCAGATCGAGACCCGAAGTTCATAGCAGCTTTTTGGAAAAGCTTAAAATTTGCCTTGGGAACAAAGCTGTAGTACACGGCTTATCATCCGCGAGACGGATGGCTAGTACGAGAGGATGATTCAAACCCTTAAGGACATGCTACGAGCTTGCATATTGGATTTTAAAGGAAGTTGGGAGGAAAAGTTTCATCTCATTGAGTTCGCCTACAACTATAGTTATCGAGTATCCAGATGACACCATTTGAAGCATTGTATGGCGAGCCTACGGGACTCTGTTTGTTGGGACGAAGTTGAGAGCGTAAGATTACGAGTCCCGAGTTGGTTCAGCGATCAGTTAATGCCGTTAAAGTCATTTGAGAAAGACTCAAGACCACTTAAAGTCGTCAAAAGAGTTATGTAGATAAGCGGCGTAGACAACTGGAGTTTCAAATTGGTGAACACATATTCTTCAAAGTGTCACCAATGAAGGGTACTTCGCGCTTTGGCAAGAAAGGAAAGCTAAGTCCGAGGTACATCAATCCCTTTGAGATTTTGGAGCGAAGTAGGACTTTGGCATATTGTCTAGTGTTGCCACTGAGACTTACTCAAGTGCATGACGTCTTCCACGTGTCAATGTTAAGGAAGTATGAGCCTAATCCAACTCACGTGCTGAATTTCGAGGAATTAGACGTGGACGAGAGAGTGTCATACGTGGAGAGACCAGTTCGAATAGTGAATCGAAAGGAGCAAGTGCTATGCAACAAGACAATCCCCTTAGTTAAAGTGGATTAACAACACCACAGAATAGAAGGAGCCATATGGGAAAGCAAATAATCGATGAGACATCAATACCCCCACCTTTTTAAAGAAGGATTGTAATGGTTTAAACTTCGAGAATGAAATTTTTATAAGAGGGGAAGGGTTATGACATCCTGAAATTTGACCCCATTTTGATTATATGAAATGGTTGTTTTGTCGACTTGCTTATAGTTATTTAACTCAGAGCTAACCCCTCATGACTTAACTAATCTATTTGGTGAGGCCATTAAGGAATATAAACGTGACAGACTAGAGAATTTGATCAGAAATCAACTTGCTCAACCATAATAATCGATACGGGTCAATACGAAACCGTTATAATCGAATTGTGATCAAATATAAGTCAATTCAATGGAATTACGTAGTCGAATTGCGGGTGGTTCCGTACGAATGCAGTATTCTTGTCGAACGGCAATAACCCGATTTTCTATCGATATTATACTCATGATACATAATTGAAATATCACGATTTTTATGACAATCAAGAGTTGTCTACAATTCGGAGATGCACAAACATGAATCGAAAATTATCGACCATAGGTTAAATGTGCTAAAATCCCTAAAAGCTATGCTACCTGATAGGTTAGGTCGTATTAAAATTGTGTTCAGTCGATTTTAACCACGAAATTGAATTTGATTTTGGGAATCGGACGTTCAAGCATGTCACGATTCATTTATAGGACATTATCTCATCTTTCAGCAAATTTTCTTCAAGTCCAAAAAATTTGCGGAAAATTGGCTTTCAAACAAAAAGGAAATTAAAGGTGAAATTCGGATGGGCTGATTAAAAAGGATTTTCTACCCCTAATTTGGCTTATTTTGGAAAAACTATAGCTAAATTGTGAATGATTGGTCCATTGACATTAAAGGATGAAGATTTTAGGGAATGTGATGAGTGCATAGATATTTTCCCTAGGCTTTTCATTGGTTGCCGAATTGATTTTCTTTCTTCCCTTTCTTCTTCTCTTTCCCCCATGCGTGCATGAGTTTCCCAAGCTGCAGTTGACCAATAACTTCTACTTCTTCTCCATTTTCCCATTTCCCTCAGCTTCTCCTTCTACCGTTCTCCTTTTTGTTCTTGCTGCAACCACCATCAGTCCTCACACCAAATCACCCCAACAACCACACTACCATCCAACACACCTCCAAAGAGTCACCGTCCGCCTCACGCCTCCATCAACGCATCCACCCACTACTAGCGTTCAGCTAAGGCATGTTTGTTAACCGCCCCATTTCCAGCTCCTCAGCATGTCACCAGCCACCACTCGCGGCATCACCTAACCTCAGCACCACAAACTGTGTCAAACAGTCGCCTAGCTCACTGTTTGCCCCTACTTGCCAGCCCGACTAGCAACTCCACGTAACCGAACCTCCCTCCTTGGCCGAGAGCCTTGTAGGTTCAACCTCGCCTTCGCCAAGCCTCCGTTGGAGATGCGGTAGTCTCGGGTTTTTACCGCTGTCACATTACCATGTCATGAGCCCTCCGTCGTCTTAATTCGGTAAGTTAACTCCCTAATCCTTGATTATGTTGTTAATTTCGCTTAAGGGGTTAGATTAGTGTAGTGAAGATTAGTTAGTTAATCCCACCTTAGTGTAACTAGCTTGGTTAGTGTAATTAGCTTGGTTAGGTTAGTTAGTTTGGTTAGATTAGTCTACCTTAGTTAGGTTAGTTTACTTTGGTTAGGTTAGTTAACCATGGTTAGGTTAATTAAGTTGGATTAGCTTAATTAATCGCAATTGATTTAATTATTCGTAATTAGCATAATTAGTAATGGATTAGTCGTTTTGCAAAATTTTACGCTCGATCTTCTGGACGAAATTTTGCGTGATTTTGATGGCTTTTAGTGACGGATTAGCTATCACCCAACAAAAGTCAGAGGGGCGATGCCTGATTAAGTTTGGATGCCCCACGTCAACGAATGCCAAGTTGTGGTGGAGGCCGGGCCGATACTTCTTTATGGAATGCTGTCTAGACGTGTAGTGCTAGACGTTGCCGTGCCCGATGGAGCAGGATAATGCTTGGTTACGCCGGATAACTACCGATTGTTGAGTTGGTGTGGCCGATGGATCGTAATAATTGGAACACACCTAAATGGTTATGATAGTTACGCCAGATTATGAGGCAAAATTGTGTAGCATATTATGGGACGTGTCATGACGATTTTACCTTATAACTGGGACCTATGTGAATGTTTTAAGAGTGAGAACATGTGTTCCAGTTATTAAATTATGCTTGTTGTATTGATAATAGCATGTGTGATGAGCTAATATGCGGGGATGCGCCGAAGAAAGGTGAGTTTTGTATGATGTGTGTTTAGGATCGCCTTCGAGCTGAATTAGTGTCCTAATTGAGGTTTAGGGTTTTGACTCACTGAGATTTATCTTGCCCTGTCATGGTTAACCTTTTTCAGGTTCTTAGTATGGAGATACGTCCCATTTTTTTTGGGTATCCGTGGGAGATGGACTTAGAGTCTACCTTTTTCGACTTAGAGTCTACCTTTTTCCCTATTCCTAGGACCATCTAGACTCGCAATGGTGCTCAAAAGGGTCCCTTGCAAGGTTTTGATGGACCGCCTGTCGGAACGGAGGATGGTGTCATGGAGGATCCCGAGCCCGAGTGAGAGCGATCTAAGGTGTAGGTTGCTTAGTAGTTCCTTTTTAGATAGACTTGTGTATATGAACCCGTAGGGTTAACTTAATATGTTTTTTTTTTTTGGTAAAGGTAAGAAATATATAGATTTAGCAGAAACTTACAAAGAAGAGGGGAAACCAGGCACCAACAGTGCAGACACTCAAGGCGACCAAAGTCGAAAGAGAGTGTAGGGGTGCCATGGATCCAAAAAGCAGCAAAGAAAACCAAAACAGGACACCTAAATAACAAAGACTAAACTAGACTGAAAGACCCTCCATCAATCAAAGATAGACGGACTCAAGTTCCAGCTCTGTTGCAGCTTTCGTTCGTCGGGGTATCCAAGACATGCTTGAACGTCATCGCTTTGTCTTTAATTGCCTTACAAAGATGCATCTTCATCGCCGGGATAGAGTGAGTCTGATTCCGGAAGATGATGTTGTTACGCTCTTTCCATATTATGTAACAAAGAGCACCAAAGCTGAATCGAGCCATAGAGTGATAAAAGCCCCTATCCGAGAATCGTCTGGATGCCCAATCAAGATTCTCCCGCCAAGAATTGTTCCGCCACAAGACATTGAAATTCGCAGCCCGTAAGGAGGCGAGATTCCCGGCATACGGCAAGCGAAGAAGAGGTGATCCACCGAATCGGGCCGCTTGAACAAAAAGGACACGAAGAAGATCTTGGAATCAACGCAAATGAGAGGAGAAGAACCCGAGTTGGCAACCTGTTACGGGTAATGAGCCATAGGTGCGTTTGGTATCTTGACGGCATGGATGAGCTCCACACAAACGAAGACCAAGACACCACATTTCCTTTGGGTCTGAAGAGATCCCAAGCGACGCCGTTGAGAATTTCCCCGATGGATGCCGTAACCATTGGAAACGGTCTTCTTGTTGATTAAACTCAGGTAGGGGATCCCACCAATTAGCCCTAACATTAATAACATACCAACCAAGAGGCGTGGACAAAGCATCAGCAATAGAGGCATCTCGGGGATGCCGGAACGATATATCTCCGGTTGGAAAATAGGATATTGAGAGGGCCATTAGGGTGCCAAGGATCGAACCAGAATGACACAGCTCTTCCATTCCCTATCCTCCATTTGAAATGCTGCTGGTAAACATATCGAAGGCGAAGGAGTCTTTTCCAAGCCCAAGAACAATAAGTGGGGATAGGAATAATCCAGAAATTCTTCCGGTTTAAGAATGTGAAGTGGATCCACTTACACCAGAGAGATTCTTTGTCCGAGAAGAGCTTCCAAATATGCTTGAGCATAAGGGCAAGATTATTTTCTCTCAAGGTTCGAATTCCAAGACCTCCCTCTTCTCTCGGGAGGCGACGTCGCTCCAGCTACTTTGGCCCCACCCGGACCCATATTCGGACCTTTCCATAAGAATTGCCGAAGTATCTTCTCAATTCGATCAAGGACAGCACGGGGGGCAGAAAAATACACTTGCCCAAAATACTTGAATGGAATAGAGCAACGATTTAACGAGCTGAACTCTACCAGCAAATGACAAGAATCTATGAGTCCAAGATTGAATTCGAGCAGTTATTGCATTGACCAATGTTATGCAGTCCGTCTTCCCTAATCTTGCAGAAATAACAGGGACACCAAGATAACGAAAGGGCAAGGAACCAACCTGGAAACCAAGCATACTTAGGATGTCATTTCGAAGGCCGAAGATCCCCGCACAGAAATACTTCACTCTTGTTCAGATTCGGCACCAATCCACCCAGTGGCGAAAGTATCAATTCCAGATTTTAATAGACCAACCGAGGCTAAGGTAGCTTCCGAGAATAAGAGGACATCATCAGCGAAGAACAAATGGGAGAGCTTAGTCGGTTTGCATCTCCGAAGAATCCAAATTCAGGGCTTGGTTTGGATGTCCAATAATCCGGTAAATGCTTCCATCACAAGTGTGAATATGTATGGAGACATCGGATCGCCTTGCCGGATGCCCCTTCCACTAGCAAAGAATCCATGAAGATCCCCATTTAAGCAGATAGAAAATTTGGGGGATCGGATACACGTCATAATGCGATCAAGAAGGCTTTGAGGAAACCGGAAAGCTTGTAAACAAACTTCAATGAATTCCCAACTTACCGTATCATAAGCCTTTTAAAATCAACCTTAATGACACATTTAGCACGATATGGATCATGCTGAAATCCGCTAAATAATTCCTAAGCAAGCAAGATATCTTGTCGCGATGTGTCTTCCCTTTATGAATGCATTTTGAGGTAAACCGATAATGGAGGGCAAGACACGAGCCGACGGTTAGCAATAAGCTTAGTGATGCATTTATATATAGTATTGCAACATGCAATTGGCCTGAAGTCATGGACAAGTCGAGGCATTGGGAATCTTGGGCACAAGGGCAATAATGGTAGTGTTAATTTGTTTTAACAGCTTCCCGGTCACAAAGAAATCCTTAACAGCCATGATAACCGAAGCACCAACAATATCCCAAGAATGTTTAAAGAAATCCACATTAAAACCATCGGGCCCAGGGGCTTTACCGGTTGCAAGAGAAAACAGAGTATCCCGAATTTCATCGTCCGAGACAGAGAAGAAAGGTAACGAACCCGATCCTCATCCAACGAATGATTGAGAACCGCTTGGATCTCCTCTTTAGCGTGGCAGCCCAAATTAGGAGTAGCAGCAAGAAGATCCCGAAAATGATCAACAAACACCTTTCGGATTTCGGACAGATCGATATAGTGGTATCTCCACTAGTCACCGAGGTAATTCTATTTTGAAGATGTCTCTTGTTCACCATTTGGTGAAAGAATTTAGTATTAAGGTCTCCCTCTTTCAACCATCGCACTCTAGATTTTTGCCGGTAAAAAGATTCTTCTTGGAGGCGGAGGTCAGTAAAGACTTGAATCTGCTGATTTTCCGTATCAACAAGGGTGGAGCTAAACGGGTCTAACCGCATAGCACCTTGAGTAGCTTGAAGGGCACACCTAGCCTCTTCCGTCCTCCTTGAGAGGTCGAAAACAATTCCTTATTATTCTGCTTTAGCTTGCATTTCAAAGAGGGCGAAGCTTTGCACATAGGATGTACATAGGCGAACCATGGAATGGAGAGTCCCAAACTTCTGACACCATTCTATCGAAATCCGGATGAGACATCCAGAAATTGAAGAATTTAAATGGTTTAGAGGCTCTGGGGATTGGCATAACTTTGATAACCATAGGAGTGTGGTCTGATATACCAGGGGCTAAGAATGAGGCTTCCAAGAAGGAAAATTCCGAGTTCCGGCATCCATTAACCAACACCCTATCTATCTTCCTTTGCTTTCTGTTGGGGCCCGACGAGGTAGCCCACGTGAACCTATAGCCAGTGAAGTGCAAGTCGTCCAAACCAGCTTGGACCAGGCAATCCCTGAATTCATCAAAAACAGGAATCCAAGCATTCGAGCCTCCAATTCTATCCGAAGGGTCTCGGATGGCGTTGAAATCTCCAGCTATAACCCAAGGCACGGAAGAAAGAATACCACTAGATTGAATAAGGTCTTCCCATAACGGCCGCCTTGAAGTAAAGCAATGCTCAAAGATAGATAACCGAAAGAAACAGAGCTTTTCCAGACGCCAACCGATAAGCCTACCGTGAATGGCTTGAGCCGATAAAGCATTGATCAAAAAATTGACCTCACGGGGATTCCAACCCACCCAAATTCTCCCTTTATGGGAGTGATTATAGTTATTGGCCCAACTCCAGCTAGGTAAAACTGCAGAAGAAACCGTAGCAAAAGCAGCAGCAGAGATCTTGGTTTCAACAATTCCAACGTAGCAGAGATTATTGGACCTAACAAAATTTCTGATTTCGGCTTGTTTAACGGGGTTACCGAGGCCCCTAATATTCCAAACACCAAAATTCATAACCAAAAAACAGGGAGAGAGGGCAACTTACCGACGTCAGGCCTTCCTTTGCTCCGCCCTTTACCCGGAGCAGTAACAGGAGTTTTTGAGACAGCAGCCTTGGGGACGTCTTTTTGATTGGGAGGGGCCTCAGGACTAGATTGCGGGTCATCCAGGTGGCTTGGATCAGCACGAACCGTATCCTCACTTTCACTACTACTACTACTGACTCCACTCGCACCATCCTTCGAGTCTTTGTCAGGAGATAGAGCTGCGGATGCATCATTAGGATTAGAGACTACAAGAGCCCTTGAGCTTTCTTCATTATCTACCCTTGGGCTATTCTGATCATCGGAATCACTCGATTTGACCGGCCTTCTATAGCTTTAGCCTTCAAATCCGAATTTGGGGGTGCTGTTATAGCCTCCATCTGCCCTGCATTTTGTTTTTTCTTCCTGTTTGTAACCTGTTTCCAGCCATCCTCAGAGACAGATGATATAAGCCGATCAGGATTAGCAGCAACAGCCGATGATAAATTCGGATCTGTATTAACAGCAACATACTTAACAGCAATAGGATTTGCAGCAGCAGGTTTCCCAGTAGCTGTACTCGCAAGTTGCTTGGGATCCTCCTTTGCTAAGCAGTTATGTCCAAACGCACAACATTTGGCACACGAATTAGGTCTCCATTCATAGAGAACAGACACCGAGAAAGATTCGTCATCCACCAATACTTCTACCTCCTCGCATTTCTCCACTTTTGCAGAGATCTCAACGCATACCCTGGCGAAGGATAGGCGCTTCATTTTCTCAGTTAAGGGATCTACATACAGGGGCCTCCCTACTGCACTCGCAATTTCACTGATTCTTGGAGCCGACCAATACGCAAACGGGATGTTCTTAAGGCGAATCCAAACTGGAACAAAAGATTGGAGCTCTTTCTTGAGCTCCATATTTCGGTGCCATTGTTTCAGCACAAGGGGGACTCTAGCCACTGTCAAGTGGCCTCCATCCAGAATTTTTCTCCTGAATTCATCATCCGGAATGATGAAGAAATAGAATCCATCATCATTTGCCAAGACTTCCACAAGATGTGCACCCTGGGCTGTTTCAAGGCCAATTCGGTGATCTTGAATGGCACATTCTTGCCCACATAATATCCAACCAAACACTTATCCCATTTTGGGTCACAGCAAAGATACTTCGCATTATCGATAAGCGAACTACCGACTTCCTCCCAAATCGAAATAGGCATGGCAAAGCCTAACTTAATATGTTTATAAAGAGTAGTTTTTGAAAAATCACTAGCATATTTTTACTATCCTTATGTTTTTTTATTGGTTGTGGTTTATTTAATTCGTTTTCACATGTGCTTAATTGAAAGGTAAAAAGAATGGGTTGACGACGCATCCTGGGACATCGCATATTTAATCGATTGCCGATGGATGTGCGCGTACCGGGATTCAAGGCGTGACATGAACGATTAGTCATTGACCTCACTAAAAGCTCCCTTATTGCAAATCATTCTATGCATGTTACATTGAGTGAACTTATTCGAGACAAACACCTATGTTCCAGCTCGTATATGATAATACTCAATGACTTATGACTCATCATCCCCTTGGGTATCCAATATTGAATGGTGAAGCTCAAGAACATATTGATCTCAACAGGATTATAAATATCCTTTCAATGATCCATTGATCGGGAAATGTTTAAAGATTCAGTATAATTGTATACTTGTCACACATATTATTAACCCTTTAAGACTCATTTATATAAATAGAATGATTAATGAATATTTCTTTGCCATTAAATAATTCTTAACATGTAACTATTACATGATTGTTTTAGGTCATTTAGTTAACAATCTCCTACTTGCATTAAAGCCAACCTATCTCAAGCATCAAACCCATCTTGTTAAGGTATTTTTCAAAAGAAGATTGGAACAACACTTTAGTGAAGGGATCGCCATGTTTTCCAATGAGCCTATTTTCTGCAAAGTGACATCACCTCTTCCAATAATCTCTCTCGATGAGATGGAAGCACCTCTGAATGTACTTGGATTTCTAGTGAGACATTGGTTTCTTAGCTTGAGCTATTGCCCAATTGTTGTCACAAAACAATATAATCGACTCTTCAATGGAAGGAACCACTCCAAATTATGAAATGAACTTCTTCATCCAAACCACTTGCTTCACTACTTTAGAAGCAGCTACACTGACTTAGTGGTGAAATCAACAGTTATGCTCTGTTTGGAACTTTTCCAATAATTGCACCTCCATTAAGCATAAAGACAAACCTGGACATTGACTTATAGTCATTGGAATCTGATCAAAAATTAGAATTGGTATATGCTTCAATAGTTCGTTAGTCCTCCTCAAGTTCTTAAGGATAGTCTTGATTGCTATCCAATGTTCTTCACCTAGATTAGACTCGATATCTCGCTAGTGATGCCTATAATATGTGCAATATTAGGTATTGTACATAGCATCCGATCAAAAATTAGAATCGGTATATGCTTCAACTTTAAAGTCTCATTCTCCATATATTAAGAATAGATCCTTAGTCATTCTCAAGTTCTTAAGGATAGTCTTGATTGCTATCCAATGTTCTTCACCGAATTAGACCGATATCTCGCTAGCGATGCCTATAACATGTGCAATATTAGGTATTGTACATAGCATAACATACATTATGCTACCAATAGTGGATGCCATGCACCTTTGCCATCAATTCTCTTTCTTCATGAGTATTTGGTCACATATTCTTAGAAGGACGGATTCCATGCCTAAAAGGCAATAATTCTCTTTTAGAATATTGCATGTTGAAACATGTCAACACTTTGCCACTTTGCCTATGTATATAGATTGTGAGAGGCCAATCATTCATCTTGATCTGTCTCTATAGATCTTGATGCCTAAAATATATGTTGCCTCTCATAAATATTTCATGGAGAACTTTTAAGACAAGAATATCTTGATTTCCAGTTAATAGTATGTCATCCACATACAAAATAAGAAACACAATTGCACTCTCATTGACCTTTTTGTATACACAATGTTCAAATGGTTTGATTTTATGTATTAGAAGAACCTACTAAATCTGAGATCCTCGTATGAATTTGGTCATATTTTACATCTAAACCTCCAATTGAATCTAAGGTTTACGTATAGACTTGGTCAAACTTTGCATTAAAACCTCTCATTTAATTCTCCAAACAAAAGCATGTCTACCGACTGTAACCTTTTGGTCGATTGAAAATAGAAATAGTAATCAAAAGTTTCATTTGGATATCTTATGTAGCAACCTCATTCAAAAGTTGTCCGTTTTCAGCTCTTTGATATAAGCTAGATAACCCAAAATCTTAACACGATTAAGACTCAATTTACTACCATGTTGTGACATCCTGATTTTCGACTAACACGGGTCTAGATTATTAGGATATTTTAACTTTGGATCTGATGGGAATTCGGGTATGTTGTTCAATTAGCAAAAATATTATTTTTGTTTTTGTTAATGGAGAAAAAAATAATGATAACTACAATTATTTTACTTTTTAAATTTATCTATTTATTTCCAAGTAATGTCTTAATGCTCCATTAATTTTTTTCTTCCATATTTTAATTTGGGAATTTTATATTTTGGGCCGTAAATTTAATAAATTCAAAAATCTTGGTTGGTTTGCGAATTGGTCTTGTTGTGTTGGCACTTAGCTAATGAGCGTGTCACGACACGATATTTTATCTCCATGCAAGACTTTTTGTCACGTCCCGATTCTCGGGCACATGTCCATCCTTAGGCTGGTCGATTACTAGCGATGTCTTAGAACGCATCACTGACCCATTAATTTCAATATGCACATGCGGAAGTAAATATAAATCCTCAGATAATAAAATAATGAGATAGAAACGTAGGGCTCCAAATTTTCACTTTAAAAGCAACCACACTTATATATATTGCAAACCATAGTGCAAAATATAAACAAGGCGAACTATTAAGTCAAATTTTAAACCACAAGTTCATAAAACAAAGTCTGGAAAAAGGAATCGACTTCCATCAAAAAGGAAATGTCATATGACTAACTAGTTCAATAGGATTGTCAATCTTCAAGCTTCACCGCCTACACCTCGGGTCTCTGGTCCTTCACCAATGCTATCTAAGAACCTAAAATTGGTTATACAATAACCAAAGAAACTACGTCTCAGCAAATTCTACCCTCCTAAGACTCAATTAGGAAACCAATACACCTTAGGGCTACTTAAGCACAACACGAGTCAAATGACTTACTTTAGCCTCGTTTCATCCCGCAAATCAAGATTATTCACGATGCCTTATATCACATCAATCAATCAATTCACAACCTTAGATCAAATCATAAATCAATCAACCTAGTCGATTACATGTCATTACAACCCCTTTCTTAGTCAGCTCATCTCATACTATCTATAAAGTCCGCTCATATCAGGACTACTCATTGCTAAGTTGATAAATAGATAATATAGCTTGCTTCTGAGATGATTAGGTATACTTGCTCTCGTGCTAAGCTGACATATCACCCTTAGGCTGATATAATATTTCGACAATACTCAATCTAAGCTAATAAGGTCTACCGTTTTTTGTTAAACTGTCATATTGCCCTTGGGCTGATATAGTATACCGGTATACTTGCTCTCTACTAAGCTGACATATCACTTTTGGTTCGATATAATATACCATTCCAAACATACATCCCAATAAAATAGCCATGTGTGGGTACACGGTCAATCTTAGCCAAAATATCATATATTTGCTTTAGAACATCCCATCATTTTCAATAGCCCATAAACATATATTTTGGCGCTGTAAACCGACACCCGATAATTACCAATTAATTACCCAAAATTATTTAATTTTAGGAATAATTTCCCAAAATCATAATTAAATCAATTCAGGACAATTCAGCACTCAAATAAATAAATAGATTGCACCATGATGATCAGCATAAAATTCCAGTCACCGGCCATTCGGTTGAATTTTCGGAAAATAAATAAATAAATAAATAATTAATTAATTAATTAGTTACAAAAATTAATTATTAAATACTAATAAATCCAATTTAAGCCTGTAATGCTTGATTGGATGCCAAAACGAACCCGAAAAATCCCGAGGTTCATTCTATAAATACTATAGCCTATCTACTCCCTAATGGGGACATCTAACCACCTAACATGCATCGGTAAGTCGCTAATATAATTACTCTAATCTAATCTAACCACTTATCACACTTAATTAACACTAACCTAAATATCATTAGTCTACTAAGCAAGGATTAGTGAACTAAACTCATCTGTTTAACAATTTGTTCGGATTGAAACGTCGGAACGAAGTGAGGATCACTTTTCTCCAAAGTGGGCCTAGGATCCAAGGCCCGAAACACCTCAAAACGGGCCTCAAAGCTACTATGAAACCCACAAAAATACTAATATGTTCTTGCTGAAATAGATGCCAAACAACTTAGTTTAAAGCGGGAATTGACCGGGAAAGAGGAAATAGGCTAAACCGAGCTTTGACAGAGATTTACCGGCGAAGGAATGGCGAAGGACCGCCCGGCTGAACCTTACAAGTTTCGAAATAGTTGCTGGGATGGAGAGTAGGCAAGAAGGGAGACGAGATCGGGCGATGGCACTCGTGGGCAAGGCGGCGTGGCTTTGGCGGTGTGAACAGCGACGTGAGGTGGCGACGGTTGCTCCGACGATGCCGATGGCATCCGTTGGCTCCTTTGCTCGCTGGTGGCACACAAAATGAAGGGGAGAAGGGGTTTGGACGGCAACAGGGGGAGGATGAGGGAAAGAGAGGAGGGAGGGTCCAATTGGCCTTGAATTTCCATATAATTGTCCCTCTAAAGACTCATCCTAGGCCAAGCATCTTACTTGGCTGTCCATGAGCCACCAAGGCACACCAACAACTCTTGAAATGGTGCATTTTGGCTAGGCTAAGGGGGCACACGAATTTTGAAGGGAAATTGCTTCAATTGGTCTTGATCTCCTCTTCCATTCAATCCCAATTGACCTCAATAAATTCAATCAACCCAACATCGGTCATCTTGACATTTTTCCTCACCCATGGATCCATCTTGCTTCACAAATTTGCAACCAAAAATAATCTCCAATTTTTTTATAACAAAAACAGTCATATGCTGACTTTTTCCAAAAAGTCTCGAGTTGCAGAAAAATCTTCTGAGACTAAGTCAACATTTCTAGAATTTATTGTGACATGACAGAATCTTCAATTTTTGAAATCGGACATAAATTGGCAGTTAATTTCATTCCGACGCATTTTTAGCGTGACCTAGGTTACTAGGTAGTTTTTAGAACTTTTCGGGGCAAATGACCCACTACACCGAACCCACTCAACACATTGGCGACTCTCGATTGTTATGAAAATTTCGAGGATTCAAATACGGACACAAGATACCAAAACAATAAGAAAATCAATCTAGTGCCGATTGACGAGAATTTTCCAATTTAGTGGAGTCACCCATGATCGGCCACATATCTCGTCGAGCCGACATATCTCTAATCTCAAATCTGTTTTATATTGTGCCATAGTGGCCTCTAAAGATGAACACGGTCGAAAAGCCGATTCCTGGTCAAATTTTCAAGTTTATTACCTTAAAATTCCTTAATAACTTTCCTAGATAGCATATTTATCTTGAAAGTGATCAGCTCCGAGAATAGCCCTATAGGCGAATCAATGAAATGCCCGATTAATTTAGTAGAAAATATGATTGGAAATCTGGGATGTCACACTTTTACCTTCCTTTTTGGACCTCGACTTGATCGTGAGGTGTCGGGTAATTGATCCAAAGAGGTTTGATTTGCAAAAACCCGAACCAAAATCGAGAATTGCGTCAAATGTCAAATTAGGGTTAAATTGCAATTTGATGAAATTCGAAAGCCAATTTGTACAATTTTAGAAAATTGAAGATGCATAAATGAAATTGACGGAAAAAGGGTCTCGAAACCAGTTGTCGGAGGTCTAAACCGGCCAGCAAGCGACTAAAGCGGCCCGCACCACTAGTAGCCAGTCAGACCAGTCAAACTGGTTCTTGATTAGTTTGGTTTGGTGTTTGCTATTTTGTTCACTTGGAACCTCTATGGGTTCAAAATTTATGCAATTTGATTCCTGAAAAGAAAATTTATCCTATTTGAGAAGAAATTGCCCAATCATTATTCAATTAAGCTAATTAAATCTCATGAATGCAATCTAGGGGTCTTCTATTGATTTAATTGAATGATTATTGCGAAAGATAATGGATCAAAACCATAGATGTTTTGAATTGGGCCTAAAGGGCTAAAAAGATCAAATTTGTGATTCGATGAGCAAAATTGCAACTTGATCAAAATTTGAATTCAATTAGTGCATCGATTACCCTATCTAATCAACCACCCATGTATAAGATCACTTATCATATTCAAAGTGGCCTCTAATTGAAGTGTTCAAGCTTATGTCAAAAATGAATCTAGGTCTAATATCGAAAATGGACCTAGATTTATGAAATTAAATCATAATCTTGAATGGATCGACTTGAATTTTGCCAATTGATGCTTAATTGTTTGGCTTTCTTATGCTTGAAAGAGTAAAATTCTTCAAATCGAGAAGTTTTGATGTAAATTTCCCAAAATCAACTTTAGATTTGGAATTATCTTAAGAAAATGAGTGAAGAACAACTATATGTTTGCAATTCATGAATAATTGATTTTGATTCCCTAATTAGAGCTCAAAACAGCAATTTGTATTTTGACCAGGCAATTCACAAAACTGAATGCACAAGCGGATTTAAAATAGTTCCTAAACCAAATGTCAAAAAATGAACTATACCTAATTATGGCTACAATTAAAGTAATTTGATTTTTGGCCGATTCAGAACCTAAAACCGAAAAATTCAGAAAATAAGGTTCTTCATTGATTTTTACAAAACTTTTGACACCAAAGTCAAATTGGCAATAAAAGAAATGTATTTGAGAATTTTTTGTTTTTTTAAATTTTTTTGTCAATGCTTTGACCAAAAGTCAACCTTTTAATTGACTTTTGATTTCTTGATTAAATTTTTGAATTTTTAGAAATTGATATGATAAAAATGAAATTAAAGCTAAATAGCATCTTTTGGGGTGAAAGGTTAAAGTTTGACCTGAGGTTGGCTTTTGGTCAAATGATTGACCGAAAAGTCAACTGTTAGACTTTTCAGATTTTTTTCTTGAAAATGACTTGTAAATCACATAGTGGTGATAATGCAATGGAAAAAAAATGAAAAATGAAACTTTTTGGCTAAGAAATGGGCTATATCGCGATCAGAAACCCAAATCTCGATTTTTAACCTTTCTTCAACATGTTAACTAAAAATCAGGTGTCAATACTAGATAGAGTAGAATCATATATTAATTTTGTATGGTTTGCTCATGTTTGCTTAAGTTATGGCTGCCATTATTTTTCTCATTTTACTTTTCTTAAGTCTGCAAAAGCATAAAGGACTAAAAAAAAATCCTAGGATACACGTTATTTTCTATAACTAGGACAACTTCATTTCTTTTTTATTTATATATGTACATTAGATGACAAGTGAGGTGCACTAGGAAATTCAAAAGATCAAGATTACTGATTATATTGGACTGTACATTGATCACCTATCCCCACCCAGCTACACGTGTCACCTAACCCTGGCCCCTAACATCCTCAAAATCCTCTCGGCTCCAAATGATCCACCTTCCCTCCTACGTGAAGTTAACTAGCACCTCGTAACCGACCATCAAGAAGGCAGGTGGGATCAACATTCTATTGATTTAAAAAGATGAAGTCAACATATAGTAAGTCACAACCCAACAAGCAAAAGGTCCACCGATTTATACCACACAAATCAATCACCGTACTTATAAAGAAAGACACAATAGAAAATTCAGTAAATCGCATGCACATCAACCCATTCGGCATCACGAGGATATCTAATGGAACCACATTACGCACCTCAGGCATTTGGAAGAACCCAATTATCCCTCCAAGCATTCTTACTATAACTCAGGGCATCATTGTCTCAAGGACTGACAACATTCTCAATCACACATTCACACAATAATGCAGTAATTTCATAATTCAATAAAAAGTACGTTAACGTTACTACCATTTCGAGCCTCATGCATGTATCTAATGAATCAACAATTATTTTCATCCCTAGACTAATATAAACTTGCTCCGCTGATATTACGTGAACTATCAAAAGACTCGCAGCTTTGGCCCTGAAATAGCCTTATAACGTGTCCTGAGTGCCTTAAGAAACAATAGCTGTTGCCTAAGTAAACAAGTTAAAAAAATTATGAAAATTTAGTACGAGCTAGAGAGGAGCTAAAGGAACATTTTTTGTGAAGGACTCAAAGTCTGATTCAGCTAATACAATTGTAAATAACTTTTTCAATCCAAGCCCAAAACAGTCAAAATTTCCGAACGAAATTGAGTAGGAAAATAAATATTTTGCCGACCAAATGAAACCGAAAAATTATTAAAATTTCATATATTGTAGCTTAGAATGTACTATATAACTTTCATGAAGGACATGTGTTATAATTCTGAACTAAAAATCTGTGGAAAACGTAAACAAGGAGAGATCGGGGCAGTATGTCCAGAAACAGATTTCGGATCCCAAAGTTTTTCAAATATATTATTTTCGTACAAAGTCCAAAAATTATGAAATTAAATTATATCATAGAACATTTAATAAGAGATTACTTTTGTGAAGGAACCCCATGAAATTTGCACCACATAAGTTGGTATAAAATTAGAAATCTTCAGGGTCGGGCTAGAACCGAACCCTCCCTTAGTTTCAGCACAGATTTAATTAAGAATTTCAACTAGCTCAACCCCCACATGTGCTAAATGTCAACCAACCATGCTCCTACGACCCAACCACAAGCTCGCCTACTTCAAACTTGACAATGTATCTCAGTAACGTGATAGAAACTTTTGTCTAAATGACAGTCTAAATGACGTTCAAGAATTTTTTAGGAAACTATTTTCATCGCATGACAAACGATTGATATACGATATAATGGAGGATATCTACTTGCCTCGGGTCCTTGTGGACGGCGGTTGTGACTGGGCTGGATGAAGGCGAGCTAGCAGTGACGACGCAAGTGTCGAATTGAGAAAAAAACCAATCTTCTTGTGCTGAGGAGGGGTCCCTTCGTTGCCGGCTCCTGCACTTCGTTGGTGGTGTAGCTGAAGTGGTGTAGAGGAACAGGGTGAGTTCAGGGTTGAAAGTGAAAGAACGAGTGGAGTCTCTCTCTCTCTCTCTCTCTGTGTTCTTTTCTCTTCCCATAGTTTGCTCTCTCTCTTTGGCGGTGATATTTTTAGTTGACGCAACATCTCACTTCACGCTAGCTGGGATGTGGCATGATGTTGTGCCTAAAGCAGCGGAGAAGATTCAAGAGTCTGTGTGTGATGGAGGAAATTCAAGAGTCTTTGGTAATTTTTTCTTTTTTTTTTGGTTATTTCTTTAAAGGGCCATTGCCTTGGAAATTCTTGAGGGATATTTAGATCACAATAGTTTATTGATGATGAGGTAGTGGCAGCAACTCGATGATATAGATGCATCCTCAGATGAGGTGAAAATGGCGTTGCTCAGTAATGACGTTTTGAGGATGCAAACGGCATAGTTCGACGGCAAGCTCACTAACATAGTGTGGACCGTGCCGCGACCAAATTTTCGGGGTTTAAACCACCTAGAGTTTGGCTAATGGATTGTTAAGCCTAAACTTAACGCAGGCTCTCCCAAGCCCAAACCAATTCGCGACTTAGGTTTAAGTTCTTAACATGCAATTGATTTTTTAATCAGAAGTCGCCACTAATCTATTTTTGGTGGGTTGATTAGAAACCCAAGTAAAGTAACGGGAGTTTTACTTTACTCCTACGAACTAGAGATTTATGAGTTCGGGGGACTTGGTTACGCTAGATTTCTCTAACGCCCTTCCGGTACCTTTCTCTTTTATTTTGAAAAAATGTTTGGCAAGCAACTTGAATTGATTTTAAATTTAATTCTCTAACATGCGAGGCGATCATGCGGGTGCACAATCCATCAATTTAACACCCAAGAAAGCAAATAGAAAATGCAAGACTTACCTCGTAGTAACGAAAGCATCTGCAACATTAATTCAAAATCCACATCAACAACCCTAGATATGGTTTCTAATTAACACGCAATTTCTCTTTTTGTTTTCACTTAATTAATGAAAATCATGCAATATGCAATGCAATATTAACTAAATGACCTAATTCTAATGACATGCAATTTCTAATTGACTAGACCTAGCAACAACCACTAAATGGCATGCATTTCATGAATCTAATCCTAATGACATGCACATGACATTTTTATTTTCTTTTTCCTAAAGATTGAAACTAATTTATTCTAAGACATTTTTTCGTATTTTTTATGAAATTCGAAATTAGAAAAATGTGAGAAGTATCTAATTAGATTAAGATCCTATTCAATTTGTATTAGGAATTAGGTTGAGCTAAATCCTAATTTAAACTAAAATATTATCTTAATCCAAATAGTCCTAAAATGCAATCTATTTAAGAAAATGCCTAAACTTATAATAAATTAAGAAAAATATTATCTAAAATTAAACTAAGTGCAATTTAACCCTAATATGCAATGACGTACAAAATATGCCATAATTCTACATGACAAGTGCATGATGATTTTTTCTTGTTGTTTTTTTTATTAATTTTCGAAATTAGTAATTGCCAAATAATTAAACATGAAATCCAAATTAAAATCTAGCAACCTAAATTGATTTCTTTGAAATTTCATTTTTTATTTTTATTTTTTAAAATTTGAAATAAATTTTCTATTCTAAACATGTAAACCCTAAAACATGCAATACTCTAACCCAAACATATCTCAAGATAAACAAGGCAATTAAGATGAGACAACTCATTCAAGATCATAAAAAATATTCAGATCAATGGATAATATTTCGCTAGTAAAATCGATAAATTGATCTTAAGCCTTAAAGATCAAAATATCAATTTTATTCCCACTTGATTAATTATTTCATCTAAAGCATTATAGATGAAATAAAAAAAACCCCGACGCGATTTGCGAATCGACGATATATTGGGATTTCCAATTATGCATAGATATATAATTTCAACTAAAGAAAACAACATATAAGAAGAGAATAATAAAGAAATAAAGAAAAAAATAAACTTGCCTAATAAAGTAAAGCAAAAATACCTAATAAGAGAAAAAAAAATAAAGAAATCTTGGCCGCTGGTTTTGGGGGAAATCACCGGCGAGGGTTTCCGGCGAGGACACTAGAAGCGGGGTGACGACAGCGAGGCAACAGGGAGCATCGCGGGTGTGACGCCCGATCCTCGGCACGCACACATCCGTCTCACTTGGTCGATTTTATAATGCGATATCCCAGGACAATGTATCGCCGGCCCTTTCATTTTTAAGCACATGCGGAAGCAATTAAAATCCCCAGACAATAAAACGATGGGATAGAAAAGCAGGGCCATATTTTTCATATTGAAATTTATAACCAAACTTTTATACAAACCACAAACCCTTTCATAACTATTCACATCAAAACGGAGATCTCAAAAGAAGACAGAAACTTAGACAAATGGGCCATACTCAAGACCCCTCTCAACATTGTCTTCTTCTTCCAAAAATCCTTTTCTTCAGATCTCACCTCCGAGTTCTCCTTCTCGGATTCCTCCTCCTTAGCTCTTCAGCGGGGTCCTGAAATGGTTTTCCCCAAACTGGGATGAGACTAAGTCTCAGCGAGTTCTACCCCACTAAGCCCGATTAGCAAACTATTATACTAAAGGCCGCCTAAACACGCACAGGATAAAGGACTTACCTTGGCCTCTGATCCCACCTGCAAGTCAGTACAATTCACAATAGACACCCATTCACTTCAACAAATCAAACCAGTCGATTACATGTCATACAATTCAATCCCCACTATGGGATATTTAAATGCTAGGCCACGTGCATTCTCCAGGATGACCTTCCAAGTCTCCGAGTTCACATGCCTCGAACCTTGGGCCCACGTGCATTCTCTTAGGCGACCTTTTCGCCAAAGTGATGCATCAAGTCACCGAGCCCACGTGCCCTTTTTACGATGCCTGCACTTAGTCACAGAGCTCCATCAATGCTCTCGGGCGTCGATTCGCCAAGGTGACGTACAGTGAACACTTTACTATGCTCTCGGGCGTCTTTTTCGCCAAGGTGATACACTGATCACAGAGCCAACGTAAACAATTCAATATGCTCTCGGGCGTCTTTTTTCGCCAAGGTGATACACCGATCACAGAGCCAACATAAACAATTCAATATGATCAACCACTAAATTCACGTGCATTTTCCAGGTGATATTCCAATTCACCGAGCCCACGTGCTTCCTTTCAGGTGATAACCAATACCCAACGATTTCTCAATCAATTAATTAAATCAACTCAACAAAGCATTATAAATGCTAAATAACACACTTTGGCCAATTCAATCTCAATCAATTCCAATCAATTAGGGTAAATCCCTAAAATATCACAATTTATTCAATTCCATACAACGTGGAGCTCAAATAAATAAACGGACTGCGCCACGACGATTAACACGAGATTTCGGTCGTTGGCCATCAAAATCTTAATTTCCGAAAAATAATTAATTAATAATTAATTTCGAAAATTAATTATTAATTACTAAAAATTAATTTAGCTCAAATTACAGCCCGATTAAATAAACGGACTTCGCCACGGTCATCAGCATAATTTTCCGATTCCAGGCCATCTCAGTTGATTTTTTGGAAAATAAATAATTATTTAATTTAATTCCGAAAATTAATATTTAAATACTAAAAAATCCACTTAGGCCCGAAAAGCCTAATTGGAGCCCACCAAGGGTCGGAAAAATCCCGAGGCACTTCCAATAATTAGTAGACCATGTCTACTTGCTAATTACCAATTCAATTTATCTAATTCGCATCACAATTGGCTAATAATTGCTAATTAAATCTAATCTAACAACCTAAACATACTTAATTAAATCTAAACCAACCTTAAGCATAAATTAGCCACTAATCATGGATTAGTGAGATTACTCACCAAATCGCGCGCAAATCGGGTCAATCCGACGGCGGCGACGAGAGGAACGATTGTTCCCAAAGCACGGCTCGGGTTCGGGGCCGGGAAACGGTCCAAAAGCGGGCCCGAAGATGCTGAAACCCACTTTGTGGGTATGCTGGTCGCGGCTAATCGGGGCAGCTCCGGCGGCTAGGGTGGCGAGGGGAAGCCGGCGGAGGGCGAGGGGTCGCGGGGGTGGTCCGGCGGGGTTGGGCGGTGGCCGAGGTGGTCGGAGATGGGCTGGTCGGTGCTGGAACGAAGCGAACAGCAGCTGGGTTGGCTGGATCGCGCGGCCTGAGCGTGCACGGACGGTGGCGAGCGCACGGGCAAGGGCGGCGGTGCGGTGGTGCGGCGAGCGGGACGAGCGGCAAGCGGCCGAGGGGCGAGCTGCAGCTTCGGTTCGCTTGGCGTGAAGAAAAGAAGGAGAAGAAGAAAGAAGAAAAGGGGTTCGGTCGAGCGTGCGAGAGGAAGAAAGAAGAGAGAGGAGAGAGAAGAGAGAGAGAGAAAAGAGAGAGATAAGGGTGTGGGGTTTTGACTAGTCAAAGAAGAGGGAAAGAAAGTGGGCGGTGGGGGCAATTCGCACGAGGGGGAGGGAAAAGGGGAGAGGAGAGAGAAAGAAAAGAGAGAAAAGAAAGAAAAGAAAAGAGAGGGGAGAGAGAGGAAAAGGAAAAAGAAAAAAAAAGGAAATACCTAACTTTTTTTTCTCTTTTCCTTTTCCTTTCTAATTTCCTTTTCGGACTTCAAATTTTTCTTCCGATAATTTCTTTAATGAAATTTCAGACTCGTTAATAAATTGACGAGCGATGAGACAGATCCTAAAAGTAAGAATTATGATGTGCTTAAAATTCGATTCCCGAAATCGAGTTCAATTTCGTGGTTAAAAATCGATCGATGTGATTTTAGCTCAATCCAACCAATTAAGTAGCTTTTAGGGATTTCACCCAATAAGTTAGTTAACTCGTGAGTGATCAGCTCGAGAGAAAAAGGCCATAGGCATACCGACGAAATGCCCATTTCACCGTATCGAAACGGGTCGAATTTCAGGATGTCACGGCGGGTGCGGGTGCAAGCGTCGTGGGCGAGGGACTCGAGCGCGGGGCAGAAGCAAGGTAGAGATGGCGTTGGAGCGGTGAGGCAGCAGCGAGCGTTGTGGGCGGCACGACGTGATCGGTGAGCAACGCCACAGGCGAAGCAGGAGGTTCGGATCTCCTGGCGTCGGTCATGAGCAAGGTGGAGAGCATGTGACATCCTGAAATTCGAGCTTGTTTCGATAAAATGAAATGGGCATTTCGTCGACGTGTCTATGGTCTTTTCTCTCGAGCTGATCACTCACGAGTTAACTAACCTATTAGGGTGAAGCCGTTAAGGGATGTATCTCGCAAAGTAAAATCCCTAAAAGCTACTCAATTGGTTGGATTGGACTAAAATCATATCTCGATCGATTTTTAACCACGAAATTGAACTCAATTTCGGGGATCGAATTTTAAGCGCGTCATAATTCTTATTTTTAGGATCCTGTCTCATCGTCCGTCAAATTGTTGACGAGCTCGAAATTTCAATAAATAAATTATCGGAGGAAAATTGAAGACCAAAAGAAAATAGAAAGGAAAGAGAAAAGAAAAATAAGAATAATGTTATTATTTTATTTCTTTTCTCTCTCTCCCTTTTCTCTCTTTTCTCTCTCTTCTCTCCCCTCCCCCTCATGCATTTTTCCCCCACCGAACACCTGCCCCTTGCCAAATTCAATTTGGCTTCTTCTCTCTCCCTATTTGACCAATCAAACTTTCATCTCCTCTCTCTCATCTCTCCATCTCTCCATCTCTCTCGACTCTCTTTCGCCCCCTCTGTTTGAGCGGAAACAGAAGGCAGAAGAATAAGTGGAGACAGCAACGCCAAGAGGGCAAGATCGGAGCAGCTCACTGTCGCCGACCGTGCTCCGCCACTCACCGCCCGCCTTCGTCTCTCTCTCACCCTCCGCCCGCCGCCGACGCCCTCTCTCTCGGTACTCTCTCTCCTCTGGTTCGAATGAACCAGCAAGACAGAAGCGGATCGAAGCAGGAGCAGCAGCCAGCCGCTCGTTGCCGCCGCGCCGAAGCTGAACCTCCGTTCGCTTGACGCCCACCCGCGCATGTCGTGCGCTCCGCCCAGCGTCTGTCGCTCGCTGCCGCCCTTCCCCCGAGCGAATCCAGCTATGCTCAACCTTCGTTCCACCCCGTCCGGCCACCTCCGGCTATCGTTTGAAGCCGTCGAACCTCCACCAGCCCTCCCCGGAGCACCGCCCGCTCTCCCGAAGCCTTCCCCGCCCCTAACCATCTCTGTTTTCCCCATTTCGCAGCCAATCAGCAACCCACGAAATGGGTTTCCAGCAGCTTTAGGCCCGCTTTTGGGCCGTTTCCGGCCCCGAACTCGATCCGTGCTTTGGGAAGAATCGCTCGCCTTGCCCCCATCGGATTGATCGATTTGCGTGCGATTTAGTGAGTAATCTCACTAATCCAGGATTAGTTAGCTAATTATGCTTAAGGTTTGTTTATATTTAATTAATTATGTTTAGGTTGTTAGATTAGAATAAATTAGCAATTATTAGTCAATTGTGATGCGATTTAGATAAATTGATTGCGCTAGCTTAGCAAGTAGACGTGATCTACTAATTATTGGAAGTGCCTCGGGATTCTTCCCGACCCTTAGTGGGCTCCAATTAGGCTTTTTGGGCCTAAGTGGAATTTTTAGTATTTAAATATTAATTTTCGGAATTAAATTAAATAATTATTTATTTTCCGAAAATTCAACCGAGATGGTCTGGAACTAGAAAATTATGCTGATGACTCGTGGTGAAGTCCTTAATCGGGCTTTATTTTTGTGCTAAATTGAGTTTTTAATAATAATTAATTATTTTTCGGAAATTAAGATTTTGATGGCCGACAATCGAAATCTCGTGCTAATTGTCGTGGCGCAGTCCGTTTATTTATTTGAGCTCTACGTTGCATTGAATTAATTAAATTGTGATATTTTAGGGATTTACCCTAAATTGATTGGAATTGATTGAGATTGAATTGTTGATTGGTGAATGACCAAGTATGTTATTCAGCATTTATAATGCTTTGTTTAGTTGATTTAATTATTTGATTGAGAAATCGTTGAGCATTGGTTGCCGTATTGAAAGTAGATTGGTAATCACTTGAAAGGAAATGCGTGGACTCGGTGAATTGATGCATCACTTTGGTGAGATAGCACCTAAGAGAATGCACGTGGACCTAGGCATCTAAAAGGGCATGTAAGCTCGGTGAATTGATGCATCACTTTGGTGAGATAGCACCTAAGAGAATACACATGGGCCTAGGCATCTAAAAGGGCACGTGGGCTCGGTGAATTGATGCATCACTTTGGTGAGATAGCACCTAAGAGAATACACGTGAGCCCGGACATGTAAAAGGGCATGTGGGCTCAGTGACTTGATGTATCACTTTGGCGAAGAGGTCGCCTTAGAGAATGCACGTGGGCCCAAGGTTCGAGGCACGTGAACTTGGAGACCTGGAATGTCTTCCTGGAGAATGCACGTGGCCAAGCTTTTAAATATCCCACGGTGGGGATTGATTTGTATGACATGTAATCGACTGGTTCAATTTGTTTTGTGTAAATGGTTGCCTATTGTGAATTGTACTAACTTGCAGGTGGGATCTGAGGCCAAGGTAAATCATCTGCCCTATGTGTGTTTAGGCAGCCTTTAGTATAATGGTTTACTAATCGGGCTTAGTGGGGTAGAACTCGCTGAAACGTAGTCTCATCCCAGTTCGGGGAAATCATTTTAGGATCCTCGATGAGGAGCTAAGGAGAAGAAGTCTAAGAATGAGAACTCTGAGGTGAAATTTGAGGAGAATGATTTTTGGAAGAAGAAGATAATCCCGAGAGGGGCCTTGAGTACGGCCTGGATGGATTGAGATTCTATCTTCTTTTGAAATCTCTATTTTGATATGAATAGAGATAGAGTATAAAGTTGTGAAGTGCTTTGGTTTGTTTTATGTATAAAAGTTTGGTTATAAGTTTCAATGTGAAAAATGTGGCTTTGCTTTTCTATCCCATCATTTTATTGTCTGGGGATTTTAACTACTTCTGCATGTGCTTAATAAATGAAAGGGTCGGCAATACATAGTCCTGGGATATCGCATTATAAAATCGACCAAGAATGAAGGATGTGTGCGTGCTCGAGGATCGGGACGTGACAGAGCAACCCTAGGTCGTCAGGTCACTGGATCCGTGGCATCAGGTCACCGATTGAAGGTCGAGATGAGGTTACAGGCGGAGCGCGACGGAGCAGGGGGCTTCGGAGCGTCACGGCTTCAGCAGGCGTTGGGCAGAGCCGTCAGAGGCAGATCTCAAGCGACAGAGACTAGCGAACGGGTTCGACAAAGACGAGATCTGCGCTGAGCAGTCTCGATCGGGTGGCAGAGCAGGGCAGGAATGGCTCCAGCGTCGGGATCGTCGTGGCTTTAGCAGTCGCATCTGGAGACGGTGGCAGTGCGTCGCGGGTTGCTAGCGTTGGGTCGCATGGAGCGGGAGCAGCGGCAACGTCTCAACGTCAAGGCAGCAGCGGCGGCAACCGGCGCAGCGAAGGCCGGCAGGTGGAACAACAAGGGGAGACTCGGAGAAGATGATGAACAGGAGCCTTTTTTTTTTACCTAAATTTTGGTAATGCTCATGCAATGAATGATTTTTTGTTGGAACATGAATTCCATTTTTTAATGCAATTTATATGATGCATGGAAATGCTAATGCAAATGATAAATGAACATACCTAGAATAACTTACCTTCAAGGAGGATATAGTAATTCGAGATAGTTGGTGTTACATGTCCAGGACCCGTACCATTCTACGGTCACCCGAATAATAACATGGCTTTATAAGGACACTGCTTTCCCTGGACCCGTATCATTCTACGATCACCCAAGTATGACAGTGTTTTGTTGTGTCTATGATCCGTACCATTCTATAGTCGCCTAAATGGGGCTTCATTTTCCAGGACCCATACCATTCTACGGTCGCCTGAATGGGGAAATATGTGTTGTCTAGGACCCGTACCATTCTACGATCGCCTAAATAGGAATTCACTTTCCAAGACCCATACCATTCTACGGTCACTTGAATAAGGAATAGGTGTTGTCAAGGACCCGTACCATTTTACGGTCGCCTTGACGGAAAATTGATTTTTTCAGGACCCGTACCATTCTACAATCACCCGAATGGGGAAATTGCTTTTCCATGACCCGTATCATTCTACGGTCACCGAACGGGGAAATTGCTTTTCTAGGACTCGTACCATTCTACGATCGCCTATTAGAGCAACAAATGTTGTTTAGCACCCATACCATTCTACGGTCACCTAAACGGGGATTCACTTTCTAGGACCTGTACCATTCTACGGTCGCCTTGACAGAAAATTGCTTTTTCAGGACCCGTATCATTCTACGGTCGCCTGAACAAGGAAATTGCTTTTCCAGGACCCGTACCATTCTACAGTCACCTGTTAGAGCAATAAATGTTGTTTAGGACCCGTACCATTCTACGGTCACCTAAACGGAGGTTTTTCTTGGCTAGGACCCGAACCATTCTTCGATCGCCCAGCCTTGCGACAGAAATCATCCGACCAGGACCCGAACCATTCTTCGATCGCCTTAATCAAATTGAATCTAGAGGAAAAATCTTTGGGGGATAACTCTATTGAGTGTCGGTGTAAATGACTTTAGGCTACGAAAGCACGCCAGGTCAATAAAAGAAATCCGGGCTACAGAAGCACGTTGGTTCAATAAAATGGACTTTGGGCTACGAAAGCATGCTAGGTCAGGAACTCTGGGTTACGAAAGCACGCCAGGTCAATGAATAGGGCTCTGGGCTACAAAAGCACGACGGTCGATATAAAGGACACCGGACTACAAAAGCACATTGTGTCTATTAAAAGGGACTCTGGGCTACAAAAGCACGCTAGGTCAATATGAAAGACACTGGGTTACAAAAGCACGCCGGGTCTATTAAAGGGACTCTGGGCTACAAAAGCACACCAGGTCAAGAACTCCAGGCTACAGATGCATACCGGGTCCATTAAAGGCGACATTGGGCTACGGAAGCACGCCGAGTCAATGAAAATGACTCTGGGCTACGAAAGCACGCCAAGTCGATATAACTAGACAGCTTGACCAAGTCAAGTGTCAATGCACTTGAGAGATAATACCTGCACAATGACAAGTATTTTAGAGTATGTTAGAAATATATTCACCTGATGATATCTCTGATTCTTAGGGATATGTCTTTTGGAATTTGGATATCCTGTGGAGGTCTTTCACCTCATGGTGGAGGTTTCTCATCTCCTAATATCATGAAACATTCTGAAAGGAGCTTGAATTACCTATCACATGTGATTTAAAGCAAAAATTGATATGCATTCATCAAAGAGATAGACAATCTGAGTTACTCTAGAATGCACATTTCAAAATTTAGTGAGGGTTTTTTTCAACTTAATCGGGGTTCATGCATAATGACCTTTGCATCACTCAAATTTCCACCAGAAAGAATTATCATTCAAGACAATCTTCACTCATAACATGGATTTCCTAAGAATATCAAATGAGAGACCTTCACTTACAAAGGACTTTCACTCACTCTCATTTAGAGGCTATTTTATGAGAATCACTCCATCTCACTGTCATCATATTAACAAGGGTCTGAGTTTTCTCGCAAGCGGTACGACCTTACCAATCTGAGAGGTCTTTAATAGGGACCGTAATGTGGGCTCGGTCAACGGCTTAACAAATGGACTCTTTGAGTCAAGGCTATTGAAAGAACAACTCTTTAATCATCTCCGGGTTTACAACTCAAGAACCTCGCAAAATGAGAAAGAAATAATCTTGCTCACACTTCTTCGAGCGATGCATATGAATTACCATGTTAATTCAAGTGCCATAATCTGAAGAGACTTTGTAAGGGACGTAACATAGGCCGGGTTCATGGGTTGAGAAACGAAAGGATCATTAGGCTCAAAATATGTGTAAGGGGCGAGAGTTGGTGATCATCTTGACATTGCCACTAGTTTTCTTTTTTCACCTTCAAAGATTGTCTTCATGAAGTGCCACATTGATTGTAAAAACTCAGCATTTGAGTTCTTTGAGTATTGCTCCATTGAGATTCAACCTTTTACAATTGATAATCACCTCTCTTGACTCTTTTTTTGTTTTCATTTTCATCTATGGGCATCAGCCTTGCTTTTACCAGGCACACCGCTTTTTCATGCCCCTAGTTTTCATGCATTTTTTCTTCACTTCTTTTTCATGGGCATTGGCCTTACTTTTACTAGGCACACTACTTTTTCATGCCCCTTAATTCTATTTTGATTTCATCTGCCTTTTGCCTTGCCCCAGTGTGGGGGATGATCACCAACTAGGTTTAAAGAAATGAAATTGTAGGCTCAAGTGGGCTATGCAAAGGATATAAGTGTATACGATAGAGAAAATTGCTCTTCGTCATTCTAAGGCACTTAAATTACCACATGAATTCAATGTAATAGCATGACTAAAAATTGATGTAAGTGAGAGCAAGAAAATTTCAATCCATTTTCTTCACCTTATGGTGTTGTCTTGCCCTCCAATTTGCCCCAATGTGGGGCGGTTCTTAACAGGGGTAATTCGAAAAGAATATCCATAAGTGTATGGGCTCAAAAGGGTTAAGCAATGGATAACTTGTATGTTTGCGATAAAGAAATGAATTGCCTCTCATCATTTCGGTTATTGCACCTTTTACGAGAGAACTATTTACCTTGTGGATATGGAACTTCTTACACTCATCTCACAAGTGTATAAGTAGGGGACTGTGTATAAGATGGGGCTTGCCTTTCATCATATTGACACGTCTCATTCAGCATTCTTAAGCATTGATGTCACTCCATTAAATTGTCTATCTTGACAAATTTCCACATGAAATTGGTGAGCTATTTTCTTTTCAAAAGAGTTCAGCAACTTTAAGCATAAAAAGCGTTTGTGACTTCAAAACAAACAATTTACTACACTTAAACATGATTTCAAGTATTCATTCAAGAAATTGTCCCATGAAGGAATTGTCTCGGCAATGGGTGTCCTTGGATTACCCCTATCGAAAGGGAACAAACACATAAATTGATCAATCGATGATGAAAATCCGATCTTTCATTTGATAAAATCTTGCTTTTGCCCCTGCACAAGAGAACGTGCATGAATAGGATACTATGCAACATCAGAGTAAATTCAAATTGCACAACCATTTTGGCTAGGATCGAGATTTTGTCCCAGTCATGTCACTACTAGAATCTGTAGTACCCCAATTCTTCATCTGCAAGGAAAAGAACAAAAGTGTTAATTCCGAAATTATTTATATTCATGAACGCAATGTATCCATTTCATTCAAGACGGATGATCTTCTTTTGACTTGTTTCATCACTTTCTCATGGAAATGAGAAACTTCATTTGGCTTTTGAGAATGACATCTCACACAAATTGTAATGAGATGTGTCACACATCACACTTTGGAATCTAGATGATCTTCTTTTGACTTGCCCTTTGTTTCTTATTGATGTGCAAGGAAATCACTCGGGACAAGTAAGAGGATAAGTAGTGCTTAATGTCTTCTTTACTCTTGGGAGATGTCATCAATATCAGCTAGGAAATGATCCCTTGCCCCACGCCTATTTTTCCTTCGGATGTATGTTCCTAAATCAATGGGCCTGCTATCACTAGAAATTGACGCGTTATTTTCAAATGCCTCTCTGTTATGCTCTGAGACATGAAGTAAATGAGTTAGAAAATTAAACAAAGGTAACCTAATGCATGATTTTGGAAATGGCTTCAAAAATGATTTTTTTTTTTGAGGAATATTTTGGACGAGGAAGCATGAAGAAGTCCAGTCCTCAGAATTTTCCTTGGATGATATTTTCTTTTCATTGTTGGATATCGTCACCAAACTGGTTTGGCATACCCCATCATGTCCTCAAAACAAAACTTGTAATTTTATTGATATTCGTCAATCAAATTACATTTATTGGAATGAAAAATGTGATATTCAAGCACTAAAGCAAAACAGAAGAAATTTTTACCAATCCCTAAAAAGTAATAAGAATTCCCACACAGGGGAAGGTGCAATTGAACATGCCCCTAATTAAATAAGGAAAGCAAATTACTTAGGATCATGAATCATGTGTGCTTGAGTTCTTCACCCTCCTTGATCTTGTGATGCAAATCCTTTAGGTCAGAGATTATTCCTTCTAGATATATCACTAGTCTCTTCATAATGGCATCAAATTCAACTACCTTAGGAAAATAGGACAGTTCGAAAGTCCTCTTGGCTCTCTTCTTTAAGTCATAGTTTCTTACTGAAGATAGAGTACCTATATCATCATGGCCCTTTTGCTTGACGAAACAAGCCACAAAGAGCAGACAATTCATCGACTTGACTTTGGAGGTACGCAATTCGTTTGTTTATATTGACAATGATATGGTCCAGCACCTCATTTTGATCTGCCATTTTAGCTCTCAGTCGTGTACGGATGGGTGAGCGAGATCACCTAAAGGAAATAAATGGGAACGTGTAAGCATGAGGCGTAATTAGAAAGTCAATACATGACAATGATCTAATCGATTTTTCCATTTCTTTTATTCATGAAAAGTTCGTACAAGGAGGGCTATTCCTAAAAAGAGCTAGAAAAATAAACACCCTAGCAAGATCAAATTTCCTAAACATAAACTGAAAACAAATTAACCAAAGTTTTTTTATTTTCCAAATGGTTCATTGCATGGCAATTTCCTCATTTCATTTCTGATTAACAAAGGAATTAGATCAAATGACTATCCTATATTGTCATGGACAGACCAAAAGCATGACAAAATAAATTGCATGGTATAGGGATAGAAAACTTACTTCATCAAGAAAAATCAATGGCAATCACATAGACATGCGCATGAGATGTGAGGTTTGATTTCTAACTAGAAAGGCTAAGCAACGTGGAGTTAAAAGGGTGGGATGACTTAGTTACAGCCTCGCATACTAAGTCAAGTCCTCCTAACTCCGGCTTAGTCAAGAATGATACCCCAATGCGACGCAGCCTCGTGGGCAGAGGTAAACATTCTTAACACCAAGAAAAACTTTTGGGATTGAGTTGGGCAACCTCTACTATGCGGCCTCACGATCGAAGTCGTATCCAACTCAATACCATCCTAAATGTCCTAGTGCGGCCCAGGTCCGGCGGCAGGTTGTGTGTGCAATAATGTAGTGTTGAATGCAAGACATGTACAACAATTTAGATCAAGCAACACTTCAATAACTTGAATTTAAAACATTCATCCCCAACTCCAACCTGCAAGACAAAGATTAGCAATCACTACTCCCCTTATACCTCCTAATCTGCAAGAACATTTAACACCTTAAAAGCTAGAGGCGTACCTGGAATCCTCGCTGCCAAACAAAAACATTTTTTCAAAAAGAAAATTGGCTTAAGTCCACTAAGTGTTTTAACACAAGTCCCCAGGGGAGTCGCCAAGTTGCCGCGACCAAATTTTCAGGGTTTAAACCACCTAGAGTTTGGCTAATGGATTGTTAAGCCTAGACTTAACGCAGGCTCTCTCCAAGCCCATACCAATTCGCGACTTAGGTTTAAGTTCTTAACACGCAATTGATTTTTAATCAGGAGTTTCTACTAATCTATTTTTGGTGGGTTGATTAGAAACCCAAGTAAAGTAATGGGAGTTTTACTTTCCTCCTACGAACTAGAGATTTATAAGTTTGGGGACTTGGTTACACTAGATTTCTCTAACGCCCTTTCGATACCTTTCTCTTTTATTTTGACAAAATGTTTGGCAGGCAGCTTAAATTGATTTTAAATTTAATTCTCTAGCGATTATGCGGTTGCGCAATCCATCAATTTAACACCCAAGAAAGCAAATAGAAAATGCAGGACTTACTTCGTAGCAACGAAAGCATCCGCAATGTTAATTCAAAATCCACATCAACAACCCTAGATATGGTTTCTAATTAACACGTAATTTCTCTTTTGTTTTCACTTAATTAATGAAAATCATGCAATATGCAATGCAATATTAACTAAATGACCTAATTCTAATTACATGCAATTTCTAATTGACTAGACCTAGCAACAACCACTAAATGGCATGCATTTCATGAATATAATCCTAATGACATGCACATGACATTTTTATTTTCTTTTTCCTAAAGATTGAAACTAATTTATTCTAAGAAATTTTTTTCGTATTTTTTATGAAATTCGAAATTAGAAAATGTGAGAAGTATCTAATTAGATTAAGATCCTATTCAATTTGTATTAGGAATTAGGTTGAGCTAAATCCTAATTTAAACTAAAATATTATCTTAATCCAAATAGTCCTAAAATGCAATCTATTTAAGAAAATGCCTAAACTTATAATAAATTAAGAAAAAATATTATCTAAAATTAAACTAAGTGCAATTTAACCCTAATATGCAATGACGTACAAAATATGCCATAATTCTACATGACAAGTGCATGATGATTTTTTTTTTTTTTATTAATTTTCGAAATTAGTAATTGCCAAATAATTAAACATGCAATCCAAATTAAAATCTAGCAACTTAAATTATTTTATTTGAAATTTCATTTTTTTATTTTTATTTTTTAAATTTGAAATAAAGTTCCTATTCTAAACATGTAAACCCTAAAACATGCAATATTCTAACCCAAACATATCTCAAGATAAACAAGGCAATTAAGATGAGACAACTCATTCAAGATCATAAAAAATATTCAGATCAAGGGATAATATTTCGCTAGTAAAATTGATAAATTGATCTTAAGCCTTAAAGATCAAAATATCAATTTTATTCCCACTTGATTAATTATTTCATCTAAAGCCTTATAGATGAAATAAAAAACCCTGGACAGTTGCAAATCGACGATATATTAGGATTTCTAATTATGCATAGATATATAATTTCAACCAAAGAAAACAACATATAAAAGGATAATAATAAAGAAATAATGAAAAAAACTAAACTTGCCTAATAAAGTAAAGCAAAAATACCTAATAAGAGAAAGAAATAAAGAAATCTTGGCCGCTAGTTTTGGGGGAAATCGCGGTGAGGGTTTCCGGCGAGGACACCGGAAGCGGGGTGACGACAGCGAGGCAACAGGAGCATCGCGGGTCCGGGGTGCAAGCATTGCGGGCGAGGGACTCCGAGCACGGGCAGAAGCAAGGCAGAGACGGCGTCGAAGCGGTGAGGCAGCAGGGAGCGTCGCGGACGGCATGGCGTGATCGGTGAGCAATGTCACGGGCGAAGGAGGAGGTTTGGATCTCCGGCGTCGGTCACGAGTGGTGGAGAGCAACCCCAGTGTCGTCGGTCACCGGATCCGTGGCACGGGTCATCGATCGGAGGTCGGGATGAGGTTGCAGGCGGAGCGCGACGGAGGGGGCTTCGGATCGTCACGGCTTCAGCAGGCGTTGGGCGAGGCATCATAGGTAGATCTCGAGCGGCGGAGACCAGCGAACGGGTTTGACAAAGGCGAGATCTACGCCGAGCGATCACGATCGGGTGGTAGAGTAGGGTAGGAATGGCTCGCGTCGGGATCGTCGCGGCTTCAGCAGCCGCGTCCGGAGACGGTGGTAGGGCGTCGCGGGTCGCCGGCGTCGGGTCACGTGAGCGGGAGCAGCGGCAGCGTCTCGGCGTCAAGGCAGCAGCGGCGGCAACCGGCGCAGCGAAGGCCAGCAGGTGGAACGGCGAGGGGAGACTCAGAGAAGATGATGAACAAGAGCCTTTTTTTTTTTGTTTTTCTTTTTTTCCTTCTCTCTTCTCCGCCGCACGTCCTTTCCTCTCTGCTTTTTTTTTTTTTTTTACTTTTCCCTTTGACTTTTGTTTCTTCTTTTCAACGAAACTTCACCCTTCAAAACCCTAGAAACAAAGGAAGAACATTTTCTCTCTTGCTTTGAATTTTTAACCTAGAAACCGAGAGAAAAGCCGGCCGTATGTTTAATGTGTGGCCCCCTTTTTTTGTCCGTACACGGTCCCTTTTATAAGCCAAAAAATTGGATCTCCGTGGTATATTTTACTTTCTAATTTTGCTTATGCAAAATACCACTGAATATATTATTTCTCCCTGTGCAATATTACCTTTTGTATTTATCAAATATCCCATCCAAAATTTTCCTTTTTGCTTGAAAATACATCCTTTGGTGTATATTGTCTAAATGTGTGAAAAATCTGATGGAATATGTGAAAAATCTTCCCTTCACTGGCGGCCTAAAATAAAACAAACTAAAATGTTTCTAAACTATATGCCATGTGTGTGTTTTTTTTTTTTTGGTAAAAATTAACCCAAAAAATTTAGGTGTCAACAGACCGTCAAGCATTTAGGGCTCGCTATTTTATGAAGCAAAAAATTTGGATGTCATAGGCTATGGGGTTTGAGAATAGGCGAGAATTTGCTATGTGATCATCAAGGTTACATGGATTTGTCATTGTTAATGGATGCGATTTATCTATATGTTATTATTAATGTTTGGTTACAAGGAATGATCGTTGTTTGGTGGATGTGGTTTGTCTATACGTTATTATTGATGCTTGAAAGCACACTCCAAGCCTCCGAAAAGAGATTCACATTGGTTTTAGACATGTTTTGAAGCAAGGCGGGTCATGTTTCTCTCTTGGTTCGGCAATATTAGGTGTATCGTTTCCAAACTAGGTTTGACTTAGGTCAATGCTTGAACATAATGGATCAAGCCACAGTTTTTGTTTTGTACTCGGCATATTTTAATGATGCAATTTCGGTAAGTCACGACATATACTTCACTTGGCACGCCTTTAAATCGAACTAAAGAAAAGATAAGAATCGATTGTTTGCTCATTTGTACATGTGGTCACACGAGAGAAGCTGTCCTTGATGGATTTTGTGATGATGTCTGATGGATTTCGGAAGGAAATTTGATGGATTTCAGATGCCATCACCAATGAATTTTAGGACGTTGCCATGCTCAATGGGGCAGGATGATACTTGGTGGATTCTGGATGTCTAATGGATTTCAAATGCTTTTTGTGGATAAATTTCGGAACGAAGTTGTACGGATCTCAGATGCTGTCATCAATGGATTTTGTATGCCTTCTGCAAGTAAATTTCGGAATGAAGCTCGATGGAATTTGAAACGTTGCCATATCTGATGGGGTGGGATGACACTCGATGGATTTCAGAAGAACCGATGGATTTTGATTACATGTGTAATAAATGAAAGCCATATGATCTGTTGTGGATGCTCGTGTGCATATATCATGGAATATTATGTGGTTTTTGATCGAGAATGCATTTAAAGTATTTGAGAGTCAAGTACATATTTTAGAAGCCATTAACTGACACGTGTGTATTTTAAATGCCATTATTGGTGACTTGAGAGGTACATGCATATTTTCTACGCCATTATTTGTGACTTGAGAGGCACGTGAATATTTTAGATGCCATTATTTGAGACTTAAGAGTCACGTGAATATTTTAGGAGCTATAATTGGCACATGCGTATTTTATATGCCATTAATTGTGACTTGAGAGGCACGTGCACATTTTATGTGTTATTAACTAGGACTTGAGTGTGCATATTGTAGAAGTTATTATTTAGCATGTGTATAATGTTCATGAATATGGAACATTTTAATGGTCCTCGATCGTGTGAGCATTTTAGTTTTCTTTTGAGAACCCCATTTCATGAACATAGTCAAAGCAAAATAAGGACTTCACTATTGATCTACCATCAACATATTAGCATCAAGTATTCATATGATTCCAATAAGAGTCATCCCCCCATATGAGATTTAGGCAATTTATTTATTGAGTTTTCAACTCATTTGTTGTTATTTCCTTCTTTTTCAATCTCATAGGTATAGCTACCCCACCCATTCACTTTGGTGTGACTGTGGAAATGAACATAGTAGATAGCAGTAATGACTTCAGGTATAGGAGATGTGGGATGAGAATGTAGGGCATTTGGTTTCTCACCAATTCAAGGCTTGGTATGTCCGGTTCAATGGGGGTTATTTTGGACCTCTTTGAGGGTATGATAGACCCCATAACAGCCTTAATGGATCCTCACCAAATCCCATGGTGTTGAATCCACTAACGAGTATGGTGGCCGACTCCGACCCCAAGCCATGGGGACGCTAGCTTAACTGTGAGGGTACCACCTTTTGATGCCACCATTGTTAAGGATTTAGGACTAACCCCCTATCTCTTTTGGATGTAATCAGAATGGCACAACTAAGTAGGCTTGTAAATATAACATTCTGATCTTAATGAAGCATAATATAAGTAGTGTGTCTGTGCATATGTTTTCATTACTATCTATTTATTGTTTGTTGTTTGGATATTATAGTTGCACACTTCCGCATGCACTTAATTGAAAAATAAAAGTAATAAGATGGTGACACCTCTTGAGACATCGCAAATCAATTCCATGGATGTCACGTTTCTGCAGCGAGGGAAAGTACGGGGCCTGACATGGACGGATGCTCATACATTTGTGACTTCACGTCAATGGAGGGAGAAAATATTGGGTATGTCTGGTGCTCCAGCGTGGCAAACAAGAAGGTGGTAGGAAGGCGACACGTGTACTTGTGGGGCCCACAATCCGGACAGATTGAGCAGGACGTGAGTGAGGCGCCGTTATGAAAAATTTTCGCCCCTGTAGCTACAGCAAAAGGACAACATACCCTCTTTACTTTCTTCACGCCTCTCCACTCCTTCCGTAAATTCAAAATTTCAAGTCTCCTCTCTCTCTGGCGCTTGCTCGCTCTCTCCGGCGCTCGTGCTCGTGCTATATTTGAGCTGACGTCGCTGGCAAGGTTCTTGCTCCCGTCGATGTCTGCCGCAAGCTCGCTCGACCTCACCTCCATCTTCACCGTCACTCTCGGCCTCTCCCTCGCTCCCACTCTCCCTCCTTCAATCTTCCCCCGCCAAGCGCTACCCCTCCGTGGATCACATTCACAGCCGTGTTGTTCGAGAACTCGAACCCCCCAAAGTTGGTGTTGTAGAGGATGGCCTCCCCAACCGGCGACGCGATCGAGGGAGCTAAGAAGGAGGCCGCGGTGGAGTAGTTGAGGGACTTGATGTTGACGTGGCGAAGCCTGAGCTCGGGGTTCTTGACACGGACGATGAGGGCGAACCCGAGGAAGGCGGCGCGGAGGATGACGATCGGGGCGAGGGTGTAGACGAAGCACTTGATGGTGAAGAAGAAGACCGGTGACAATGCCAAGATGATCACCAATTCTCATCCCCCTATACACATTTTGAGCCTAATGATCCATTCACTTCTCAATCCATGAACTTAACCTACGCTACGTCCCTTACAAAGTCTCTTCATATTAGGGCACCGAAATTAACGTAGGAATTCATATGCTTAAAAGCATCGCTCGAAGAAGTGCGAGCAAGACCATTTCTATCTCATTTCGCAGGTTCCTTGACTTGTAAACCCGAAGATAATTGCGAAGTATTGTTCTTTCATTAGCCTTGACTCGAAGAGTCCCTCTTTGTTGAGCTATTGACCGAGCCCACATTGGCAGTCCCGATAAAGACCTCTCAGATTGACAAGGTCGTACTGCTTGTGAGAATACTCGAACCCTTATTGACATGATGAAAGTAAGATGGAGTGATTCCTGTGATCCCACATTAATGTTCAGGACAAAATAGCCTTCTTAATGAGAGTGAGCGAAAGTCCTTTCTAACCGAAAGTCTCTCATTTGGTGTTCTTGAAAATCCATGTCATGAATGAAAATTGTCATAAACGATGATTCTCCCAGTGGAAGTTTGGTGGTGCAAATATGGTAAAACCATCATGCATAAATCTTGATTGAAGGGATAAAAGCTTGGTGGACTTTCGAGTGTGCTAAATTGCTTACTTCTTTGGCGAATGCATGTATTTTTGCTCTAATCATGTCCGATGTAATGTTTCCTTGAAGACCCAAGAGCTCCCGACATTTATGTTGCCTTTCAGAAGCCTCGAGGTGAGAAACCTCCATGAATATTTGAAATACATCATCGACGTTCCGAAACTTCTTTCTACCAAGAGGTAAGTAACCTTCACGAATACCCCGGGTTTGTCCTAGGTATTCCCAAATTCTTGATATATGTTTCAAAACTCTTCGTCAAGCATTTCACTCTGGATGTGAATGTTTTTCGATCTTTTTCATTATACCTTAGTCTGGATCTAGGTATTTCGAGCCCTCTTAATCTAATATTCATCTCACCTAGCATTGAGTGTCTATTGGTTAAGTCCCAAAATTCTTGGCATCTCAGTGTGGATCTGGATGTCTCGAAACTCTTCGTTAAGCATTTCACTGATGTGAATGCTTTTCGATCTTTTCGTTGTACCTTAGTACGGATCTAGGTATTTTGAATCTTCTTAATCCAATATTCATCTCACCTAACATTGAGTGTTTATTGGTTAAGTTCCCAAATTTTTGACATCTCAGTCTGGATCTGGATGTCTCAAAACTGTTCATTAAGCATTTCATTTTGGATATGAATGCTTTCTGATCTTTCTCGTTATACCTTAGTCTGGATCTAGGTATTTCAAGCCCTCTTAATCCAATATTCATCTCACCTAACATTGAGTGTCTATTGGTTAAGTTCCCAATCCTCTTAATCCAATATTCATCTCACCTAACATTGAGTGTTTATTGGTTAAGTCCCCAATTTTTTGACATCTCGCCCTGGATCTAGATGTCTCAAATCTCGTCGATCTTACTCGCTATACCTTAGTGTGAATCTAGGTATTTCGAGTCATCTGAATTCGACAAGGCATCTTACCTAACATTGAGTGTCCGTTGGATAAATTCATGTAGACTTTTCACGGAACCTGCACACTTGCCGAGCAAACGAAAATTCATCCCGTACTTCGGGACGCTCGACTAGTAAGTAATTACATGTATGCTCTCCTTTTCAACATCTCATACTTGCATTACCATTTTCATGACATTGCATTAAAAAAAAAAAAAGAGAGAGAGAAAAAAGAGTCCCGCCAAAGCATCATCCATTGCATGTTCATGGTCAAAATTTAGGTATCATATTATCTTTGAATGCAACCTCTGCGAGCTCACCTTCAAAGAGGGGCAGCTGTTGACACCTAAATTTTACCTAATCATTTAGTAATTAGTTGCATAAAAAAATATAATAATAAAAATAGTAAAATTGCATTCATGTAGTTGTATTTGCAACGGTACTAAAAGCACGACAAGACGCAGCGGCTTGCGTCGATTACATGCACGAATGGATGGTCTCTCTCCACCGGTCCGAGCACACAAAAGAGCGAAAGTCAAAAAGAGGAAGGAAGTTCTTGCACATCCGTTGCCTCTCCCTCATTAATGCATGCGCATGCACGCGCAAATTTGGCGGACGTGCGGATTCTAGAGGAATCCTCAAAGAAGCAAAATGAGCCCATGATATAATATTATGTAATATGCTCTCTCTCAAGTGTGGGTTGTCGGGAGGAGCAACGAGAAATTTGCTGAAGGAGGAAGCAAATAAAGACAAGAAAAGTCAAAAGTTGTGGCTATCCTATAGAAGGGAGAGAAGTAGCCGTATAAGAGACCCCAAGCATGAGGAAAAAGAAGAATACATGAATGTGCATTTTCTTCCCTTCATTAATGCCTGCACATGCACGCATTAAATGGAGACGTGAAAATTCTACAGATGAGGTGGACTAACGATCGGTGGCCATCATATTTGGAAAAAAAGAGCCGAACGTGAACAGCAAGGAAAGGTTACGGCTGCCTTTTTTTTTTTTCACCTGTTCACACTAATGTCATTTGTTGCCTATAAATAAGCAAGGATCCTTGGCTTAAAAGGAGGGGGGCATTCACCGGAGAGGTTTTGTGAGAGATTAAAAGAGAGAGTCCGTAGAGAGACACGGGAGTTGAGAAAAAGGAAGAGATTAAAAAAACTCTTGTTAGAAAGCAAAATAAAAAATTTCATTGTGAGGGGGACTTCTCATTCGTTCAAAAAAGAGAGAGAGAGTTTGTCAGAAAAATGAAGTCGAAAGAGGAGCTAAACCCAAAAGAAAAAGGTATACCGAAAGTACGAGAGAGAGAGAGGGGGAGTGGACGTGAGAGAAAAGAAAAGAAAAGTAAAAAAGGAGAGAAGAAAGAACACGATTCTTGTTCTTCTTCTTTGCGAGGCTTCTGCAGTCGACCCCTCGCGGTCCGCGCTCGCACCGTCGCACCTCCACCTCCGCCGTGCACCGCCTCGCCTGCTGTGCGCACCAACCCACGACGACCCGATACTGCTCCTTCTCTGCCCGCTGCTGCTGTCTCGCCGCTCGACCGCTCCTCCGCCACCACCGCCGTAGACCCGCGACGCTAGGACCGGAGGCCGAGCCACCGCACGCCCGAGCAACTCTACCGATGCTTCGCTCCGCCCGAGACACGAGAGTTGAGCCCCGTTTGTCGTCTCCGAGCGCGCCCCCGTCTCCGCCCGTGAGCTTGTGTCGCTGCTCCTGCCCAGAAGCCGCGAAGCCGACTTCACCTCCGCTCCACATCGCTGCTCGCTTGTCCGTCAAGGTGAAGTGTTTGCTAACCTTTGTTTTGTAAGGAGGTGTAGGAATGTATAGTTTATTTTCATGAACGAAGTGTTGTTTAATGTAAATTGTCGTGCATGCCTTGCATCTAGCACTACACTATTGCACACACAACCCGCCGCCGGACTTGGGCCGCATAGGATCATCTAGGATGGTATTGAGATGGATACCACTTCGACCGCATGCCCGCGGTATGAGTCGCCCATCTCAATCCCGAAGTTTCTTTTCTGGCGTCAAGAGTACCCACCTCGGTTCGCATGCTCGCAACCTAGGTCGGCTCTTTGACCAAGCTGAAGTCATGAGAACCCGACTTAGTTCGCACGCCCGCGACTAGTCTGATCATTCTTGTGGCTTCACTTTGTTAAGCCTTATAGACTAGAAATCGAGCCACTTACCATGCACATGTCTATGTGATTGCCCCTTGTTTATTGGTAAAGTAAGTTTCCTATATTTGCACTCTTGCAATCTACTTACTTTATTATATCATTTTGTCGGTCCATGGCATTAGGATTGTCTTGAGTCTTGATCAATATACAATGGGAATACCGGACATTCGAATTATTCTCCTCCAAAGGAAGAGCTTAGCGCATGGTGGGACAAGTTAGACCAAGTTGGCCATCAATTTGTAGAGTCGCACATTAGTCGACTACTTCCATTACTGCGTGTCAACATCCACGGTGGCCTCATCCAAGCACTTGCTCATTGTTGGTGCCCCGAGACTTCTACTTTCATCTTCGGTAAGCATGAACTCACGCCCACCTTGGAAGAGTATAGCATTGCCATAGGAAAATCTTTGAAAGCTGAATTAATTAGTCCACCTATCGGAATAGACCCCGTTATGGCCTTATCCGATTTTCTAAGAATTAAGGAGGATAATGTAAGAAAGGTTTTAAAAGATCACCGCAATACATGTCATTTATATTTTCTAAAAGAATGTTTTGAAAATGGTAATTCATTTCAAATGAGAAGGGTTTTCCTTTTAGCTTTCTTTGGGTTTATACTTTTTCCTCATTGCAAGAATGCTATTAACCCTTTGATGGCTCACTTAGTTGAACAAGTGTTGGGAGGAAAAATTTCATAAACACTATTTTGGCTGAAACCTTTCTTTCCCTCACTCGATTTAAAGGAAGCGGTAATAAGACCTTCCATTCCTCTCCTGAGCTTTTGCAAATTTGGTTTCTTTTTCATATAAAAGGGTTTGATGGTTCAATGACTATACATGATGTTAATAACTCTAATCACCCTATTATGAGATTTGAGAACAACCAAAAACATGCACCGGATTACCATTATTCTAGATGGCTAGCTTTCATGAAAAAACCGACTTCCAAGGGCTTCCTATGGCATGCTAAGTGGTTCCAAGTTCGTGTGGCAAGACTTTCATATGGAGGTGTTGGCCCAATCCCACTACTGGGATTCACTGAGCAACGGAGTACTATCCAACTAGAGTGACCCGTCAGTATCAAGTTGTGCAAGAGCTTCCCCGGCATTGCAAGCAGATCCACTCCAAGCCAACTTCGTTGATGGAGACCAAGACCATGAAGATTCCATTCTTACAATTAAATCAATGTGCGATATGTGCCAGCCACGTAAACTCAAGTGGCTTGAGGAGGAGCTCAAGGGCAAAGAAATGAAGTATTATGCCTCAATTAAGTACATTCAACAACACAAGATTTCAGAGGAGTTACTTCCAAAGATACCAAAGGTGTCGCTGAAGATCACCAACCGCGCGAGAATAAACGCCTCAAAAGGGTTGCTGAAAAAGCTCAAGAGGAGAATAAGCGATTGCGCCGAGTGGTGTCCCGAGTGTATATTGATCAAGCTAGATGAAGTGTTTGAGTCAATCTTGTTGTTTTCATTTCTAGATTAATGTTTAGGGAGTTGAGTCATTTACTTTCCTAGTTTGTTTGTTTAGGGCATTTTAAGCTTCTATTTCGTTAATGAAGTGCTTGAATCAATCTTGCTTATGTTTTTAGGATTGTGAAAAACTCCATTAATGGATAAAATTTTTAGACCATTGCCATGGACCGTTGTATTTCATATGAAATACTTATTTTTGTCTGTTTCTTCAAATTAGGTGATAACGGATCCTCCACGTTCGCCCATCATTACACGATCAAGAGCAAAAATGGCCGACCAAATTGAAATGCGTGATCGTATGACCACTATGGAAAACCAACTACAGCAGTTGCTCACCTCCATGCAGCTTATGACAGATCAAATGCAATCCCTCCAAGTGCATTAGACTCTTGCACCCGCTCTCCCCGAGATAATAGTCCCAAAGCAGACGGACAAGGCCCAAATGGGTGATGACGTCATGCCCGAGTTGGAGGATGACCCATTGTTCGTCACTACCGAAAAAGCTAAGCCCAACAATGTCCCTAAGGCGGAGCAAGACGAACGCTTCGCCAAACTTGAAGAGAAATTGAAACAATTGCAAGAGTCGCAGAATTCACTCCCGTTCGACTTGTCAGTTTATGAGAAGGTCAAAATGCCGAAGAAGTTTAAGATGCCGGAGTTCGAGAAATACAACGGTACTTCTTGCCCAAAAGCTCATTTGCAGATGTACCACGTACGCATGGCCCAATACGTCAAGAATGAGCCTCTCATGATCCAATCATTTCATGCAAGCTTGACTGGACCCGCACTCAACTGGTACATAATGAAAAATGTAAACCTTCTCAACACTTGGAATGATGTGGCTGATGCTTTCCTAAAGTAGTATAAGTTCAACATGGATATTGCACCTTCCCGAGAGGATCTTGAGCAGATGGAGAAGAAGAAAAGTGAGTCATTTAAGGAGTATGCTGTAAGGTGGCGGAACTTGGCATCTCAAATCACTCCTGAGCCTACAAACAAGGAGTTGATGAAGTTGTTCGTCAAGACTCTCCCGTATGAGTTCCGTAACCGGATGGCTAGCACATACATTGAGAACTTCAATCAACTTATCCCAGTGGGTGAACAGATCGAGATGGGGCTAAGGGATGGATGGTTCAATGAACCGACTCATCAAGGTAAAAAGTTCGCCATGAAGAAAGATAAAGAACCAGCCACTGAAATCAATGTTGCATATGCGCAACCAGCCCCTAGTAAGCCTCAGATGGTTCGTATCCCTGGGAATTAGCAAGATGGAGGTAGAGTGCCTCCACCGCGGCAATTTACCAAAAGGCAGTTCTCTCCTCTTCCTGGCCCTCTATCTCAGGTCCTGCCGATACTCCAAAAGAAGGGATTGATCTCCCATGAACCAAAGCAACCCAATGCTGAAAAATTCTCTAACTATGATCCCTCCAAAAAATGTGAGTATCATATGGGAGAAGTTGGCCATTCAACTGATGAATGTTTGACTTTGAAGCACAAGATCCAAAATTTATTGGATACTAAGGCATTTTCTTTCCATACCACCCAACCAAATGTCAAAAAGAATCCGTTGCCGGAACATCAAGGAAATGTGAATGCAATCTTTGAGTTCAATACTTCGGCAAAAGATGAACTTGAAGGTGTTCTGTCAAAGATATCTATAGCGGATTAGTTAGAATTGGTTACTATCCGACGATGAGAATCCTCCCTTGCCTACCATGAAAGAAAGGGATCAAAAATGGTTAAGACTGGCATGATCGTGTATCTTTGACCAAGCTAGAATAGTGTCAACTATCTCCAAAGTTGTCATCGATTGGGAGAAAGAATTTGCTAAGCTAAGTGCTGAAAAGAGTGAACTGATCCATTGATCGAGGACATGCCCCCACTTGAGGACGCCTCCGACCATGAAGGACCCGATAGTGGAAGTACCTTCAAGCGATGAAGAAATAATTATTGAGATGCCCGTTTGTATGAGAGTACACTAGTTCCTCGGTCATACGAGCTAGATGTTGACTGATTACAAGGTCTGGTCGGACCTATGCTCAAGCTAATACCCAACCCTGCAAAGCCGATTCTTGATGAAGAGGCTAAAGAATTTCTGACTATAATCAAAGCAAGTGAGTATAACGTGGTCGACCGATTGCGGAAATTGCCAGCTCAAATTTCTTTACTTGAACTCTTGCAAACGTCTCCCACACATCAAAAGTCTTTAATGAAGGTTTTGAGCGAAGTTCGCGTACCAGAGATGATTGAGGAAAACAGGTTGGAGGAATTTGTAGGGTCGATTCTTCTTAAGGATTTAATAGCCTTTTCTGATGAAGAATTCCCTCTTGAGGGGAGGGGACATACTAAGGCGTTATATATATATCTGTCAAGTGCAAGGCTTCCCATGTGGCTCGAGTACTCATTGATAATGGGTCTGCCTTGAATATTTGTCCATTGGCGACTCTTCACCGCCTTAAAATAGATCCTTCAAAAATAAATGCTGCAAAGACCTCCGTCCAAGCTTTTGACGGTACAAGAAAGGAGGTGATAGGGAGACCCACCTTGATATGCAAATAGGCCTGGTGATGTTCAACGTCCTTTTCCGGGTGATGGACATTCCTCAAACATTCAATTTCCTATTAGGTCGCCCCTGGATTCATACTGCTGGAGCTGTGCCATCAAGTCTCCACCAAAGCGTGAAATTTGTTGTCAAAGGAAAGCTAGTCATTGTTCATGGCAAGGAGGATCATCGAATCTATCATGAGACGGCCATCCCCTACGTCGAGCTGGAACGTAGGGAGGAGTCAAGTTACCAATCGTTCGAGCTTGTATCCACTATTCATGCATCTCGAGGATCGACAACACCCATCCCTGATGTGTCAAATGCAGCGGTTATGGTAGCAAGAGTGATGGTTGGAAATCGCTTTATTCTGGCCGTGGACTTGGTAAAAAAAGAGCGGGGGTATTCGGAATCCTATTGAAACCCCTCGAAGGTCTCGTTCCGCCGGATTAGGGTACCATGGAAAAGGTGGAGGACACAAACAAGAGAGGAAAAACTCATTACTCCTTGATATCCGCGAGACATTCCCTAGCCCTGCTAGAATGATGCATGATGAAGGAGGAGTGATCGTCACCCGAGGTATCAAGCCTGATGGATGGAGTAGCATGGATGACTCGACAACTTCAAAGACAGAGGATCTAGATAATGGGATGGAAGGGATCACGACCCTATTCAATGATCTCCTTATAGGTGCCATTGATGAAGAACCATCGGAGGAAATGGGTGCTGGCCCACAAGAGTAACACATTTACTTCTCTGCACTCCCTGCGTGGGAATCTTATCGCTTTTAGGATTTGATGTTTTCTAGGGTTTGCTTATCATATTTTGCATATCGTTTGTCAAGAATGGATGTTTGCTAGGGTTTGATTGTTAGGGTTTCATTTCACTTTGATTGTCGTACTTTTCAATCTAATAAATGCAATTTGGTTGATGAATATCAATTACAATTATGAGTTTTATTTTGAGGGCATGATGGGGTATACCAAACCCCAGCCCGTTGATGATATCCAACCGATGAAAGAAAAGAAAAATCCAAGGAGAATTCTGAGGCTTGGGCTTCATCATGCTTCCTCATGACAAAAAGCTTTTCCAAAATGTCTTGCCAAATTTTTTTTTAAAAGTAAAATAAAAATTTGAAAAAAAAAAAATTGAAAAAAGAAAAATCAGAAAAAAAATAGATAAGAAATCCATGCCGTTTAGCCCTGTTTGTCTTTCTGAACTATCCATTTTATGTTTTAGGAGCAACCTTATGGCAAGCAAGGAAGTGAAAATGGTCCAATCTAATGCCATGAGCGATGACGGTGATGACCCTGATGATCCAAATGGTGACTCCATTGAAGTACAACAAAGTTGGGAGCAACATGAAAAACCCAAAGTTCTCATCTCCGAGCAAACCGTCACTCTCAATTTGAGTGATGCCGAAGATCCCAAAGAGATAAAAATTAGGGCAAATCTTCCCAAAGATGAGGCCGAGCACCTAACTCGGTTACTAAAAGAATATCAAGATATCTTTGCTTGGAGATATGCTGATATGCCAGGTTTAGATCCATCAATTGTGGAACATTGTTTGCCCACTAATCCAGACATACGTCCAAAAAAGCAGAAGCTTCGGAGGACTAAATCGGAGCTCTCGAAGAAGATAGAAGAGGAAGTAATGAAACTTCTCAAAGTGGGGTTCATCGAAGTCTCACAATACCCTGAATGGGTGGCCAACATAGTACCAGTCATGAAAAAAGACGGTCGAGTCCGAGTGTGTATTGATTACCGGGATTTGAACAAGGCCAGCCCAAAAGACAACTTCCCATTGCCACATATCGATGTTCTCGTGGATAGTATTGCCGGATTTGAATTATTCTCTTTCATGGATGGTTTTTCTGGTTACAACCAAATAAAAATGAAGGATGAAGACAAAGAGAAGACAGCATTTATCACCCCGTGGGGAACCTTTCATTATAAGGTCATGCCCTTCGGACTTAAAAATGCGGGGGCAACTTACCAACGAGCCATGGTTACGTTGTTCCATGACATGATGCATGAAGAAATCGAGGTATATGTTGATGATATGATTGCAAAAACCCGACCTGGGAAAAGTCATGTTGAAACCCTCAAGAAGTTATTTGATCGGCTCCGTGAATTCAAACTCCGTTTAAACCCTGCCAAGTGCGTGTTCGAAGCAACATCAGAAAATTACTTGGGTTTGTGGTAAGTAGTAAAGGGATCGGGATTGACCCATCTAAAGCCAAGGCAATATGTGAATTGCAACCTTCGTCGACAGTGAAGGAGGTTCGAAGTCTCCTAGGGAGACTGAATTACATTGCACGATTCATTTCCCAACTCTCTGAGACCGCTAAGCCGTTCTTCAAACTCTTGAGGAAAAACGTACAAGTTGAGTGGAATGAGGAATGTTGAGAGGCATTCGATAAGCTAAAACAATATTTGATGAATCCCAGTTCTTATCCCACTAGTATCGGGGTATCCTTTGATTCGTACCTCACAATCCATAGTGAGTCACTCAACTCAATGTTAGCTCAGAAAAGTCCCGTGGATCAGAAGGAACGGGCTATTTAGTACCTCAGTAAAAAGTTCACTATCTCGGAGCTAAAATATTCTGATGCTGAAAAAACTTGTGCTACATTAGTATGGGTATTGTATAGCTGCGACAAGTACACCTTGCATTACCAGACATTTCTCGTCGAGAACGATCCCATCAAGTATTTATTTAATCAACCAGCTTTGGTGGGTAAGCTAGCCAAATGGCAGGTCTTGATTTCGGAATTCGATGTGCAGTTCATGCCACAAAAATCAGTTAAAGGCCGAGTAATTGCTAATATATTGGCTGAGAATCCTAGAACTTTGAATGATGATGATTGTCCTCTGGATGATCGTATTTTGGCCATAAATAAAGATGCATGGTCTATGTTCTTTGATGGAGCTGTGAACTTGTCCGATTCTGGTACTAGGGCAGTACTAATATCCCCAGACGAACAACACCACCCAGTAGCCATGAAATTAATATTTCCATGCACTAACAATATTGCTGAATATGAAGCTTGTATTCTCGGACTTCGTGCCGCAATTGAAATGGGAGTGGCCAAATTGAAAGTACATGGAGATTCTCGCACCGATCATACTCCAAACCGTAGGAGAATGGAAGACCGGGGATGCTAAATTACTGCCGTATCACAAATACCTTGAAGAGTTGGTGAAGGAGTTCGATGAAATCTCGTTTGACTACTTGGCCAGATCTCATAATCGTTCGCGATGCCCCGGCAACGTTGTCATCTATGTTGCAAGTTACTGATGGTTTAGAGGTTGAGCCTTTGAAAATTGAGGTTCTAGCCAAACCTTCTTATTGTATGGTCGTAAATGAAGAGCTCGATGAGAAGCCATGGTATCATGATATCATGAACTATATTCAAAAGCAGGAATTTCCTAAAGGGAGCACTCCGGCCGATAGAAAGTACATAATGAAGATGGCCTCAAAGTTCTTCGTCGAGTGGTAAGAATTTATACAAGAGATCTTATGATTCGGTTTATTGAGATGTGTAGATGAAGCGAAGCCACCCAAATCATGCAAGAAGTGCATAAAGGAGTTTGTGGCCCACACATGAATGGGCACATGTTAGCCAAGAAGATCATGAGACTAGGTTACTATTGGCTTGCACTGGAAAGTGACTACATACAGCATGTTAGAAGTTGCCATCGTTGCCAAATTCATGGAGATAAAATAAATGTTCCTCCAACGGAGTTACACCAGCTATCTGAGCCATGGCCTTTCTCAATGTGGGGATCGATGTGATTGGCCCAATAAATCCAAAGGCTTCAAATGGGCACCGATTCATACTAATGGCAATAGATTATTTTTCAAAATGGATTGAAGCCGCATCATATGTTAATGTCACAGCTCGAAACGTGGTGAAATTTATTAGGCGTGACATAATCGCCCGCTATGGTGTCCCCGAAGCAATTGTCACTGACAATGGGACAAATCTGAATAACAAGTTCATGGATGAGTTGTTCAGTGAGTTCAAAATCAAGCATTTGAATTCATCACCTTACCGCCCGCAAATGAATGGAGCTATTGAGGCAGCTAATAAGAACATCAAGAAGATCCTGGCTAAGACAGTCGAGAATTATTGAGATTGGCATGATAGGTTACCCTTTGCTCTAATGGTGTATCGGACATCGATCCGAACATCTACCGGGGCAACCCCTTTCTCCTTAGTTTATGGCATGGAGGCAAGTCTTGCTGTGGAAGTAGAAATCCCCTCTTTGAGAGTCTTATCCCAAGTGGAATTGTCCAAGGCAGAATGGACACAACAAAGGTTCAAGCAGTTGAATCTGATGGATGAGAAAAGGTTAAAAGCTCTTTGCCATGGTCAGGCGTATCAACAAAGAGTAGCTAAGTCTTTCAATCGGAAGGTACGGCCGAGACACTTTGAAGTGAAAGATCTAGTTCTAAGAAAGGTGTTGCCGATTTTCCGATCCTCGAGGCAAATTTGCTCCAAATTATAGCGGCCAATATATGGTGAAGAGGGTACTCCTGGAGGTGCATTAATCCTTTAGAAATGGATGGTCGTGAGTTTTCTAATCATGTTAACTCGATGCTATGAAGAAGTATTACCCTTGAAAGAATTTGTTGTGAATTGAAGGAACTCATTTCTTCGTTGAATTGTGTGAGAATGGATTGAATGAGATGAGAAGTAGGCCCTGTTCCATACACATATCAAATTCATTTGATTCGGTATATCAGACGTGTTGACCCCGAGTCAGTTCAATTAAATGAAAAAAGAAATGCCCTGAGGACACCACCAGCGCCTCGGCCTGGTGGCATGGGGAATGAAAGGGTCCGAGAACGACCAGGGTTCGATCCCTGGAAATGGCAACAAGTTTGCCACACAAAAAAATTAAATTAAAAAAAAATAATAAAAATAATTTTTTTTACCAACCCTTTTCTTTCTTTTTAAGCCGCAAACTCTTTGTGTTCAAAGCTGATGAGTTCATGAAGTAATTGTGATCTTTTAAAGGAGAATTTTGCATGATAGTTTTACCTGTTTAATTACCAATTTCACTGAGGATCGTCACCATCGATCAAGTTAATGAATGATGTGGAATGAAAACATGCTAAATGAGACATGTTAGGATGATGAAAGGCAAGCCTTATCCTATACACAGTCCCTTGCTCATATACTGGTGAGATGAGTATAGGAAGTTCCATGTTTCTAAGGAAAAGAGTTTTCTCGCAAAAGGTACGGTGATCGAAATGATGAGAGGCGGTTCATTCTCTATCCCAAACACTACGTGATCATCCATTGTTTAAACCCTTTTGAGCCCACACACGTGGATAATTTTTAAAATTATCCCTGTCAAGAACCACCCCACATTGGGGCAAGCTAGAGGTAAGACGACATCATGAGGTGAGGAAATTAATAGGAATATTCTTGCTCTCACTTGCATCAATCTTCAGGTATTGCTATTACATTGAATTCATACGGTAATTTACGTGCCTTAAGATGATGAAGAGCGGTTCTTTTTCTATCCTACACACTTTATCCATTGTGTAGCCCCTTTGAGCCTGTAAATTCATTTCATTTAAACCCAATTGGTGATCATCCCCCACACTGGGGCAAGGCAAAAGGCAAATGTCCAAGCAGCAAAATCCCGAGTGCTGACAAAAAAATGAAAACTCTTCAAGAACCCAAAATGTTAAGGCATTACGTGGTTATTAAAAAAAAAAAAAAAAAACAAAACAAAACAAAAGGGGCATGAAAAAGAAGTGTGCCTAGTAAAAGCAAGGCCAATGCCCATAAAAAATGAATGAAAGAGTCAAGATAAATGATTATCAGTTGTAAAAGGGTGTATTCCCAATGGAGTGGTACTCAAAGAACTCAAATGCCAAGTTTTTATAGTACCTACGAGGAAAATCCCGATGGTGAAGAAGAAGACCGGTGACAATGCCAAGATGATCACCAATTCTCATCCCCCTATACACATTTTGAGCCTAATGATCCATTCACTTCTCAATCCATGAACTTAACCTACGCTACGTCCCTTACAAAGTCTCTTCAGATTAGGGCACCGAAATTAACGTAGGAATTCATATGCTTAAAAGTATCGCTCGAAGAAGTGCGAGCAAGACCATTTCTATCTCATTTCGCAGGTTCCTTGGCTTGTAAACCCGAAGATAATTACGAAGTATTGTTCTTTCATTAGCCTTGACTCGAAGAGTCCCTCTTTGTTGAGCTATTGACCGAGCCCACATTACAGTCCTGATAAAGACCTCTCAGATTGACAAGGTCGTACCGCTTGCGAGAATACTCGAACCCTTATGGACATGATGAAAGTAAGATGGAGTGATTCCTGTGATCCCACATTAATGTTCAGGACAAAATAGCCTTCTTAATGAGAGTGAGCGAAAGTCCTTTCTAACCGAAAGTCTCTCATTTGGTGTTCTTGAAAATCCATGTCATGAATGAAAATTGTCATAAACGATGATTCTCCCAGTGGAAGTTTGGTGGTGCAAATATGGTAAAACCATCATGCATAAATCTTGATTGAAGGGATAAAAGCTTGAGTGGACTTTCGAGTGTGCTAAATTGCTTACTTCTTTGGCGAATGCATGTATTTTTGCTCTAATCATGTCGACGATGTAATGTTTCCTTGAAGACCCAAGAGCTCCTGACATTTATGTTGCCTTCGAAGCCTCGAGGTGAGAAACCTCCATGAATATTTGAAATACATCATCGACGTTCGAAACTTCTTTCTACCAAGAGGTAAGTAACCTTCACGAATACCCGGGTTTGTCCTAGGTATTCCCAAATTCTTGATATATGTTTCAAAACTCTTTCAAGCATTTCACTGATGTGAATGTTTTTCGATCTTTTCATTATACCTTAGTCTCGGATCTAGGTATTTCGAGCCCTCTTAATCCAATATTCATCTCACCTAGCATTGAGTGTCTATTGGTTAAGTCCCAAAATTCTTGACATCTCAAAGTGTGGATCCGGATGTCTCGAAACTCTTCGTTAAGCATTTCACTCACGGATGTGAATGCTTTTCGATCTTTTCGTTGTACCTTAGTCTGGATCTAGGTATTTCGAATCTTCTTAATCCAATATTCATCTCACCTAACATTGAGTGTTTATTGGTTAAGTTCCCAAATTTTGACATCTCGCCTGCGGATCTGGATGTCTCAAAACTGTTCATTAAGCATTTCATTTTGGATATGAATGCTTTCGATCTTTCTCGTTATACCTTAGTCTGGATCTAGGTATTTCAAGCCCTCTTAATCCAATATTCATCTCACCTAACATTGAGTGTCTATTGGTTAAGTTCCCAATCCTCTTAATCCAATATTCATCTCACCTAACATTGAGTGTTTATTGGTTAAGTCCCCAATTTTTTGACATCTCGACTGGATCTAGATGTCTCAAATCTCGTCGATCTTACTCGCTATACCTTAGTGTGAATCTAGGTATTTCGAGTCATCTGAATTCGACAAGGCATCTTACCTAACATTGAGTGTCTGTTGGATAAATTCATGTAGACTTTTCAGGGAACCTGCACACTTGCCGAGCAAACGAAAATTCATCCCGTACTTCAGGACGCTCTGACTGGTAAGTAATTACATGTATGCTCTCCTTTTCAACATATCATACTTGCATTACCATCTTCATGACATTGCATTTAAAAAAAAAAAGAGAGAGAGAAAAAAGAGTCCCGCCAAAGCATCATCCATTGCATGTTCATGGTCAAAATTTAGGTATCATATTATCTTTGAATGCAACCTCTGCGAGCTCACCTTCAAAGAGGGGCAGCTATTGACACCTAAATTTTACCTAATCATTTAGTAATTAGTTGCATAAAAAATATAATAATAAAAATAGTAAAATTGCATTTCATGTAGTTGTATTTGCATCGGTACTAAAAGCGCGACAAGACGCAAAGCAGCTCGTGATCGATTACATGCACGAATGGATGGTCTCTCTCCACCGGTCCGAGCACACAAAAGAGCGAAAGTCAAAAAAGAGGAGGGAAGTTCTTGCACATCCGTTGTCTCTCCCCCATTAATGCATGCGCATGCACGCGCAAATTTGGCGGACGTGTGGATTCTAGAGGAATCCTCAAAGAAGCAAAATGAGCCCATGATATAATATTATGTAATATGCTCTCTCTCAAGTGTGGGTTGTCGGGAGGAGCAACGAGAAATTTGCTGAAGGAGGAAGCAAATAACAGACAAGAAAAGTCAAAAGTTTTGGCTATCCTATAGAAGGGAGAGAAGTAGCCGTATAAGAGACCCCAAGCATGAGGAAAAAGAAGAATACATGAATGTGCATTTTCTTTCCTTCATTAATGCCTGCACATGCACGCATTAAATGGAGACGTGAAAATTCTACAGATGAGGTGGACTAGCGATCGGTGGCCATCATATTTGGAAAAAAAAAGAGCCGAACGTGAACAGCAAGGAAAGGTTACAGCTGCCCTTTTTTTTCACCTGTTCACACTAATGTCATTTGTTGCCTATAAATAAGCAAGGATCCTTGGCTTAAAAGGAGGGGGGCATTCACTTGGAGAGGTTTTATGAGAGATTAAAAAGAGAGAGTCCGTAGAGAGACACGGGAGTTGAGAAAAAGGAAGAGATTAAAAAAACTCTTGTCGAAAGCAAAATAAAAATTTCATTGTGAGGGGGACTTCTCATTCGTTCAAAAAAGAGAGACAGAGAGTTTGTCGAAAATGAAGTCGAAAGAGGAGCTGAACCCAAAAAGAAAAAGGTATACTGAAAGTACGAGAGAGAGAGAGAGGGGGAGTGGACGTGAGAGAAAAGAAAAGAAAAGTAAAAAAGGGAGAGAAGAAAGAACGATTCATCGTTCTTCTTCTTTGCGAGGCTTCGCATCGACCCCTCGCGGCCCGCGCTGGCACCGTCGCACCTCCACCTCCGCCGTGCACCGCCTCGCCTGCTGTGCGCACCAACCCACGACGACCCGATGCTGCTCCTTCTCCCCTCGCTGCTGCTATCTCACCGCTCGACCGCTCCTCCGCCACCACTGCCGCCGGGCCGCGACGCGGGACCGGAGGCCGAGCCACCGCACGCCCGAGCGACTCTACCGATGCTTCGCTCGCCCGTGACCGTAGCTAGCTTGAGCCCCGTTCGTCGTCTCCGAGCGCCCCGTCTCCACCCGCGAGCTTGTGTCGCCGCTCCGCCGTAAGCCGCGAAGCCGACTTCGCCTCCGCTCCACATCCCCGCTCGCTTGTCCGTCGCCAGCCACGCCCCGGCTCGAGCCACCGCGCGTCCTCTAGCCCTCTTGCCGCAACCCCGAACACGACGCCGCCACTCCCTCCGAGCCTCCCTACCGTTGCTCCGAGCGCTGACCCGCAAACGTCCCCCGCAGTTCACCGCCCCCAAGCCGTGACATCAGCCGCCTCCACAACTCCCCTCCCGCCGTCCGCGAGCCGTGCCGATCCACGCTGAGCCCCATCGAAGCCGAGCCCTAACCAGATCTGAAGTTCATCGCCCGCACTTCCACCCGCCGATCCAGCTTGCCTCGAGCTTTCCATAACGGTTGCCCTCGCTGCTCGCCGCTCCCCGCCGATTCGCCCGTGGCCGGTCCTCGCCGGAGCGTTGCCTTGGAGACCCACGTGCAAGCCGTGCGTGGAAAAGAAAAAGAAGAAAACAAAAAAAAAAAAACAAAAGGGAACATTAGGTAGTTTTTTATTTATTATTATTTTATCTTTTTTTATATATATAGCTTATAGTTTGTTTTATATAGTTTTTTAGTGTAATTATTCATTAACGCATGATTGAAATTCCAATATAAAAGAACCCCTCTAATTAGAGATTAGGAGTCCGATTTAATCTTATCTTGATCGGATTAGATATCGGGTTATTTGAATTAGCTTTTGCTCTTGTAAAAAAAAAAAAAAAATTCAAAAAAATGCAAGTTAGATTAGGTCTAGGGTTAGCGTATTTATTTTTATTTTTTTAAATAAAATAACAAAAATCCAAAAAAAAAAAAAAAGCACTCATTTGGGATATTAGCTTTTTAGTTTTATTTTTAGAATTGCACGTGTCAATCTAGAATTAGACTTTTACTTCAAATTTAAAAGAAAAAAATCCCCAAAAAAAATAATTAATTTAGGATGCTAGTTTTTTTAGGTTGCATGTTTAATTGTGTGCAAATTTTTAAAATTTCGAATTTTATATATAAAAAAAAAATCATCATGCATATTAGAATAAAATTGCATGTCTCATTTTAAGTTTCAATTTTTAGGATAGATTGCCTTTTTAGGAATAGAAATATCATGTGCACATCATGAGAGATTAGGTTCATAAAATGCACGTCATGTAGAATTAGGCCCATTTAAATAAAAATTGCCCATCATTATAATTAGGTCATTTTGATTTTCATATTTGATTATTGCATGTTCATTAAGAAAACACAAAAAATAAAATAAAAATACTTTACTCATGTCATGTAGTTTAGAACACATTGTTATGCCATTTCATGTTAGATTAGATGCACTGCATGGTTCGCATTGAAAAGGTGAAAACAAAATTGAGAAATCACATTGTTAAGTAGAAATTATATTTATGATTGTGGATGTGAATTTTAATTTAACATTACAGATGCTTTCGTTGCCATGAGGTAAGTCCTGCATTTTTCTTACTTGCTTTCTTAAGTGCTATATTGGTGGATTGCGCATCCGCATGATCACCTCACATATTAGGAAAGTGAATTAAAATCAATTCAAGCTGCATGCAAAACATGTTTTGTTTTTTTAAAAAAAGGGAAAGGTAACGAAAGGGCGTTAGAAAAATCTAGCGTAACCAAGTCCCCGAATTCACAATCTCTGGTTCGTAGGAGTGAAGTAATTATCCCGTTACTTTACTTGGGTTTCTAATCGACCCACCAAAAATAGATTAGTTGCGACTCCTAATTGAAAAATCAATTGCATGTTAAGAATTTGAACCTAAGTCGCAAATTGGTATGGGTTTGGGAGAGCCCGAGCTAAGTCTAGGCTTAGCAATCCATTAGCCGAACCCTTAGGTGGTCCAACCCGCTTCGGGGAGGTCGCGACATCGTCCGAGGTTTTTGCCAGTCGAACGTGCGGGACTGTGTGAAAGCTGGGTTTGAGTAGGTCTGTGTTGTGCTGCTCTGTCGCTATCGCTCTTTGAACCTCCGTCGGTGATGACCTGCACAGGGCGTTCGAGGCGGCATAGGAAGGTGCTAAAGCTCGAGGCAAGATCGACGCCAGCGGAGGGTGGAGGAAGAAGAGCAGATAGGTAGTCACTCACTCGAAATTTCAAGTGTCAGCTTGACAGAGTGCAAGGCTTCAGAAACCAAAGCACATCAAGTGGCCTTGCGCCTCTTCCATCAACCATAGAAATAGTTTTTCCTCTTCCGGAGTTTCCTCCTTTGCCACCGTCCCCTTGTTCAACTTCACCTCTTGAAGGATTCGTCTCTCCAGAAAATTACAGTGTTTATGAACACCAACATAACGTGCACATATGGGGAATCTTAACAGTAATCTGGTTTAAAACCACATATTAGATATATGTGATATACATCAGTTTGGTTGAGAACTACCCACAAAATTACAGGTTTAATGCATATGGCTGAAATATTCATAATAGGCCAATTACGTGGTTGACATTTCTAGTCCCAATTTCCACAACCAACTTCTTCAAGTTGACCTTTGTTCTGCTTAGCAAGCGCTTGAATTGCAGCCCACTGTGTCTTTGAAAAACATCAGTCCACACAAAATAAACAACAGAGAAGATCGCCCACAATTTTTTAGACTAGCATTCTCTGTTTGTAGAGGCATGTCCCTACATAAACAATGATTTTTAGCGTCCCTGTTGAGCATCAAGCTTGATTTGGGCTTCCAAAAATTTCTGCATTCTCTCTTAGAAGATGCCGACCAGATTGAAATGGTTTGGAGCCAATCCAATACATTCTGGTGGTGAAAGCGAGGAAAAACATGTGGATGCTTGATTAACATTTTCTATCTCGGATATGTAAAGTTTGAGATTGGCCTAATCAAGTCACCCCTACTAAATTTTTATGTTTCAATCTAAATGAACTCAACCATGGGAAAGCAAAACAACTCTGGATTGCTAATTATATGTTTCCAAAAGCATGGTTACTTGTTTTAAGGACCATGGCACATTCTTTTTTAAGTCAACAGAAGGATGGACTAGTAGGTGTTCTATGTCATTTTCTCCAGGGGGGTTCTAGGATGATACATCCACGTTTTTGGCCCTGTGGGTTAAGTAATCCATGGACCAACCCAAAGACTCAGATTGACCCTTTATTTGCATCAATCTGGACACCTCCTCTGCTGATAAAGATTGACCCTTGAGCGAAATTGACAGGAAATGATCTCCGGAGACAAATGATCCAATCTGCTATCCCAAATATAGATTGAAAAAGAACGAGAAGCAGCAAGAAAAGGTTTAGAGAGGAAGAGAGACCAAATATAGTATTTAAAAGCTCTCTATTCATGATTGCTTGAATAATATGAACACGATTACAATCATCCGGCAAACCCAAAAAGAAAAGCGAAAGCACCACCATCAAGAACAATGACCCGTGCTCTCTCGCATTCACTTGAACTCCAACTATCGCGATGCCTAAAGAAGATCCAACCAACCCTATCGTGCCCTCTGGAGCGACGACGTGAGCTCGCCCACTTCGCGAAGCCGCCGCCTTGCCATAACCAGACGCACAGCAGCAGCAAGTGCTTCGTCTACGCCCTCGCCCCGATCATCATCCTCCGCGCCACCTTCCTCGGGTTCACCCTCATCGTCTGTGTCAAGAAGCCCGAGCTCAGGCTTCGCCGCGTCGACGTCAAGTCCCTCAACTACTCCACCGCGGCCTCCTTCTCAGCTCCCTTGACTGCGTCACCGATTGGGAGGAGGCCATCCTCTAGAACACCAACTTCGGGGTTCGAGTTCTCAAACGACACGGCTGTGAGCGTGATCCATGGAGGGGCAGCGCTGGGCAGGGGGAAGATCGAAGGAGGGAGAGGCCGAGAGTGACGGTGAAGATGGAGGTGAGGTCGAGTGAGCTTGCGGCGGACGTTGACGGGAGCAAGAACCTTGCCAGCGACATCAGCTCAAATATAGCACGAGCACGAGCGCCGAAGAGAGCGAGCAAGCGCCGGAGAGAGAGGAGACCTGAAATTTTGAATTTACGGAAGGAGTGGAGAGACGTGAAGAAAGTAAAGAGGGTCTGTCGTCCTTTTGCTGCAGCTACAGGAGCGAAAATTTTTCAAAATGGCGCCTCACTCACGTCCTGCTCAGTCTGTCCGGATTGTGGGCCCCACGAGTACACGTGTCGCCTTCCTACTGCCTTCTTGTTTGCCACGTTGGAGCACCAAACGTACCCAATATTTTCTCGGATGGAGGAAGGTTCTAGTATTCTCATTTTATTATATATTAACAAGAGTCCGTACATTGCACGGAAATAACATTATATATTTTCCTAAAATATTGTTACTTCTAGATAATTATTCGATACGGTTAACGTTGATTGGTACTTGTCTTCATCACTTTACAAAATGTGCCTTATCTTTTCTTCGATAAGTCAGAACAAATACCAATTTATTTGCCATTTCTTGGTGAAGCAGCACTAGCGATGAAAATTCGCATCTTAGTTGTTTATCCCATCCTTCTTGGAGACGTAATACCTAGGCACTGGTAACTTTTTTAAGTTGATTAGCTAATATCATTTATTTTTAAAATATGTTCTAGCAATATTTTGTGATGATGGGTTACGTTCTTATCGATACTTTAGCAGAGACTTAGTATAAATTTGTATATTTATTTATTATACACGGGGGCTATCATGTCAATATAATTTTTAACGAATTTTCATTTGTTAAATTTAAATTATCATGTTATAATAAATATTTCTGCACTGTTCAACATTTGCGAGCATGTTATCTATCATAGATTTGAGACATATTAATGTCATTTATTTGTTAAATATGATCTATCGTTATATAAGTTCTTTATCGATTTGTCAATATCATTTTTCTATGCAATTCCACAAAATGTTTTGTCATAATGCGTGTTCATATAACCTTTTAATCATAACAATAATCACTCATTATACCCTATCCTTATACTTACTACTGAAACTTACACAGTCATGTAGGGGTGTCAAGAACCGAACCGAAAACTGAACCGAACCGAAAACCGAACCGAACCGAACCGAAAAAAATCGATTTTTTTGGTTCAGTTCGGTTTTTGGTTCGGTTCCCATTAAAAACCGAAATATCTTTTATCGGTTCAGTTTTTATCAGTTAACCGAACCGAACCGAACCATGAACCGATAAAATCGTTTCGGTTTATTCTCTCCCGTCCCGTCGGTCCTGACTCTAGGTTTTATTCTGTCTCGACTCTGGCCCTCTCCTCTCGTCTCGTGTCTCCTCTTGGTCGGCTTGGAGGTGCAACGGCGACGGCGGCAGGGACGACGACTGCAACGGCGACGGCGGTAGGGACAGCGATAGCCATATAAAAGCCCCTCACCACCTCCCTGTCCGAGCCGTCCACCGCCACCCTACCCGTCGCCGCCGCTTCCTCGCCCTCTTCCTCTCCTTCTCTCTCTCGAGCCATCGAAGGTACCTCCTCTCTTTGAGTTCACCTCTTCTCATCCATCGCTTCCTGCGATCGTGGGTCGTCGTCCTCAATGTACCCGGCTTTGTTTGGTAGTTTTCGGTTCACCTGTTTCGGTTTTGCTGATGCTTGGACTTCAAAAGATGTGATTTTTTTTTTGTGCGGATTGACATCCTTGTGGTTTGCGAATGGTGTCGGATCTCCGGTCGGTGGTGTTGGTGTCTCTGATCTTGTAGTTGAAGGGACAAAATTACACTGGGTCGAATCTTATTTTCGTAGGGAAGCATGGCGTTGGCTGGAATTGAGCTTGTTGATGGACTAAAGGGTCCTTACTTTTTCACGCTTTGAAGGAGATTAGATGGTCAGAGAGGAAAGATGTGAAGTGTCTGCCCGTTTGTCTCCGAAGTTGGGAGGAAGCGATTTGTGGGCTCGGGGGAATTATTTAGTTGTTTTGTAGTAGCATCAGTTTGCTTCCTCTTTTTTGCCCAAACGGAAGGAAGTATTTCTCATAGATCAGTTCTGTTCACTTTAATCCAAGTCTTTCGAAGCGATGATTGGTTGGGTGGAGTCTGGCGAACGGAAGGGAAGTGAAGCTGTTTAATTTTATGTTATTGCCTCGATGTAATGTGACTTCATTTTGATTTGCAGGGTTAAGTTACCAGTTGCCCATGAAACCCAAAAAGTCAAAAGTGAAGCTTTAGCTTCCTTTGAAACCCAACTAGATTGGAAGCAATGCAAAACATAGATGTTCGTTTCTTGAATATAGCACAAAAACTAGAGAGAACATCAATCAATTCTTCAGGAGCTTATATAGAAGGTAAGCCATCCTAAAAAAAAAAAAAAAACTGAAAACCGAAACCCAAAATTTGAAAACCGAAAAACCGAACTGAACCGAACTGTTCGGTTCGGTTCGATACTTATTCGGTTCGGTTCGGAAATTTTCTCTAACGGTTCGGTTCAGCCGGTTTTAAAAAACCGAACCGAACCGAACCGTTTACACCCCTACAGTCATGTAACAGAACCTTCTAAACGTATACTGTTTTCCCTTCTATGATGGGTGATTTTTATTCAATTGATTTTTTCAATGTTATTTATTTGTTAAATATAAATCCAACATGAGATTGATCTTTTGATATTTTATTTTTCAAATATGAGTATTATTTATTTGTCAAGTATGAGCTTAGTGTCAGATTGATCTTCAGATATTAATAGCAATCAAACGAGAGATGGATATCTTGATAATGTTAAACTTTTTAAAACCCAATCTTAAGCAAGTATTCGTAAAGGACATTGCTATTTTCCCACCGTGAATAGCTGGAAAAGCATGGATACCACCGCTTTAAATTTAAACTCCTCACATGCCATCAACATCACTCTCCTCGAAACAGCCACTATCATTTACCTGCATCTGAAGCTGCTCCATGGGCCAAAAAAGTAGCCCACATCACAATTTGATTTCCTTTCCTTGATCGAGAATTACAATAACGATCCAATAAGCTAAATCTTAATTGGGTTCGAAAACCCAATTTCCTCAACCTATCAACTCTAAAAGTCACTCCTCAAAAGCATGATCGTCGGCCGATTATCGACGTATCAGGAGGGGTCAAATGAAAAATCCCTCTTGCAAAATGTTAGAAAGATATGAGAATGCTTCCATAAATATTGGAAGAATATATCTCTAGGTGGCACTAACAAGCTGTAGAAACTAGTCATCACAAAATCTCGTCAAGTAGGTTTTATATCTAATGAACTAAGATAGTGAGATTTGACCAAAAAAAAAAAAAAAAAAACTAAGATAGTGAGGATATAGACGTGATAAGCTAATCACGGAGCTATGCAAATTAGTTGAATTAACGATAAATTTGTGAACATTATAGCTAGTTCACACCAAAAGTCATTTTGAGGATGGGGGAAAGAGAGATTTTGATAAAAATAATAACAAAAGACAGATAGAGGAGAAGCAAACTATTATGACTATGAAAAGGTCAAAAGACATCATAAACATTTCAATCGCTTTAGTTGTGCTTTTTAAATTAGGGACGAAATTGGCAAGAGACTTTTCCATATATATAATAAAAAGGTATTTCCATATATAATCTATACATAAATAGTTATTTTTAAGAGTTAGAGATTCGCTAGGATTATATATTTGCTAAAGTCGTTATTGAGAGCATCATTACACAAATATGCATAAGTATTGATTAGAGAACTATTAATTAAAATGCACAAGAATTAGAGATTTGTTAGGATTGGAGGTTTAAAATCAAAATCGAAAGACAAATAATAGAGTAAAGCTCACGCATGAATGTGTCACATGGTACCATGTCAGGTGATAGATGTATGACACAATGTAATTGTAAAATCCTTAACTTGACAGAGATTTCACCGTCAATAATTTGGATTACTGCTTAATTTTTTGGATGCGGAAGTTAAAATCATTTCCTTGGACCTGTCCTTGCTCAAATAGATCACTAGTTTTCTAAGATAATTTTCTATCTCATCCATCTTCAAGTTGTAGCTTTGAACTCTACATATGCTCCTCATATTAAGGATATGTCACCACCATGTACCTTTCCAGTTGCATCAAACTAACCTGTAATGATTTGCAAATCACAAGGGCTTAGGCAATATGCTTGGACTAAGTTACTACTACTAAATAAGAAAACCATGCCAAACCAAACTCCATGCGAAGAAAAGTCCCCTAGCGTTGGGAGTGTGACTTGGCGACGGTATTGCTCAAGGGCTTGGTCAAACCATCATGTGAAGGTCATGAGAATTCCAAGTGCAGGGGCTTGACAAGTTCTAGGGAAGAATCGTTCTCTTCCTCTTGGTCCAACAATTCGCTACAACATGATCCTCTCCACTTTGAGAAGGCGCGTGCTCTGCTGACAAGCCCAATTTGGTTTGGTGATTGGAGGACAATCATAATAACAACATCGTCTGGCCTGGAACGAAAATATTCTGAAGATTCTACCTGTGGTCATGCCTCACTTCATGTCTCGGGATTGCTCTTGCTCTTGCTCTTGCTCTCGACGGGTAGGGAAACTTTTACTTGTCCATCATCAAGTTGGCGTTCTTTAGGCCATCAGTTTGCTTCCCTTCTTTTTTTGCCCTTTTTGGGCCCACTCCGACCTTTGAACTTGGAAATCACCCCTGGAAACCCACCCCCAACGGGCCGCGTGCCCGTTGGCACTTCCCTGTCGAGATTTTAATCTGATATGAACCACGACAGATTAATTGATAAGGCTTCCTTAGGTGTGCTGCGAAATGTTCCATCGCCATTGCATCATGGTCGTGCTTATTGAGATTTGCCTCGCATGAATTTGCAATTAGCAATTGAATTTCTTGTGGGAAGTGGGGATGCAGTGGTGAGCAACTTAAGAGATTGCCATGATACTGCAAAAGCATCTCCAAGACTCTTTGTGAGTGGTTTAATGTTAATACAGAAAGTTCAGATAGCATTCGTGCCTGATGGAGGTGTCATAAGAGATGAAAAACGCAATGCAATCTGTAGTTTCCACATGAAGCCCAAATGACCCCAAGCATTAAGCATGATGATTAAGATTCTTCCGCTCGGATGGACATCCTCTGGAAAAACAACACAGACATTTGATGGATATCCTCAAGCTACTTAATGAACAAAGACTTCAACCTCCGATGCTTATAATATTTCTTCCTCGTCAACTAAAAGGCCATAGCACAGTTTCTGCAGTATTGTTCATTGAATTTGCTAGCACTGGTATAACATGATTGCAAGGAAACCAAGTTCATGGTCAGTTACTAGCAGTCTCGATTAAAGATCAAAATCAAAGACTTCTCAGAACTACATGAACCAATGCCATGATAAGAAGTGTATTTGCTTCTGCGTAGCTGTAACTGACGAATTTCTGGGGAGGCATGTTGGTAACTATCTGTTACTGGAAAGCAAGGAAAAAGAAATGCCTCAAACCACACCAAGAAAAGAGATATTGCCCCCACCAGGATAGCTTCATGAGTACTTGTAAATCAAGCCTCAACGTGGCCAATCAATACCACAAGCATTTGTTCATAGTCTCCAGTAGTGTCCTTGACAATGGCACAATGGAGGGGGGCGCTATTCCTCCTCTGGTACTCCTCACTTATAAACTTCATGTCAACCTCCACCCAGGTAGCATCCACTCTGGTCAGAGCCCCTTCATCTGTTCCTTGCCTATTGATGGCTAGACAAAGAACCTTCTCAAACTACTTCTCAGGGAAAGTTAGGCACTTTATTGTAGCTCTCAGTATAGCAAGGAACTCGTCTTTCGGACCAGTTTTCAAATCCTGCAAACAAGAAGGATCAAGAATTAGACAATTCTTAATCTAGAATAGAGAAAAGTCAATATGTTCTGATGTATAGTACAAAGGTTATAGTCTGGAAGTGAATGAACAACTCAGAAACGGGTGATATTATTACATCTCAATGTTTATCTTGAAGTTGCCTCTTAACAACATGACTGCTAACCAAAAAGAATGCTGCCCCTGCACTTTTCATCCTTGAGGAGCTGTAAGCTTTAGACATATAGGTAAAAGAACATGAAAGGGCCATTTCATACAAATTCCAACTCACCCTGTTGATATCATTTCCAAACTCATTTTTGTAGTGATTCAACATAGCATTGACCTGTGCTTTGCTCCTAGTAGCCAAAATCCTTATGAGATCCTCGTGGCTGTAAACCTTCCCTGAGATCTTCACGTGGAGTATCTTAGCCTCTGCTTTTGCCCAAGTCATATTCACCTCATTTCCATCATAACGGTAGAAGCTCATGAGAGGAACCAGCAACTAGGAGACAAAGAAACCATATCAAATTAAAGTTGATTCACAACAGGCAAGGAAATTACTTGCATCTATGCCTAATGAAAAAGGAAATGATTTAGGATAGATGAGAATTATTTCACGGGTTGTCATAGGACTAATCTTTTGATGATGGACTTGGTTCTTCATTTGACATGATAGGAAGGGGTCCAATGAAGTAGCGTATAGAGTTTCATGAAAACACCTTAAATAAATTGACAAATCAAAATATGGGGAACTGCTCTAAGCCACTCCACCATTCCAACAAGCATTCTCTGCATAACTCCAAAACCGTCTTAAAAATTGAATACCTCCAACTTATATTCCAAAACTTTCTGAATCAGACACATTTGATTTTACTTGCCTTCATCAACCACAAAGAATATTTCCCAGACAGCAATAAGAAATTGGTCTGAGTATCATATGGCTACATAGATTTCTTTGTACAGAGTACTTATTGCGAAATGTATGAACATAAGTTGCTGAGAAGAACAATCATCAGCATTGGGAAATGTCATGGAACATCTTGAGGCAAGTGTAAAAGCAGTACCTTACGAAAATCTCCAGCTGGGTGGTGAGCGACGGCCTCTTCGAGCGACTTCTTGTGTCGAGCATGATATGCTTGTCTTGCCATGAGCAACTGCTGCAGAGACCCTGTGCAGGCTATTTCCATGAGAACCTGATCGCTTGAAGTCCATCTTTTAGTCGCTTCATTCACCAAGTATGCATCATGTTCAGCCGGATCAAGTGTCCAAAGGACCACCAGCCTCTGAAGGTATGGAAATTACAGGGATGCAAAGAATTTAGAAAATCATGTCATCTTATAGCCACGGCTTTATGAACGGAAGGCACAATCACGTTCATAATCAACGAAAATATAGGAACAAATAATTGAAGAAGATCATACCTCGAAATCATTGGTAAGTACTCTGTCCGATGCCTTAAGGAGGTCCTCGCCGTAAGTAGTTTGCCTAATCAGCTTCCTCTGTGCCGCATTCCTATGACCCAATATGGATATGATCAACTTCTCATTTGTTCCCCATCCTTCAAGATCGTTATATTAGACAATAAAGTTTGACATTTTTTCGAGACCACGCCATATCCGGCGCTCAAGGTAGAGAACAATTTCTTTACTTGTAGCAGCGAACAACATATTGCAGCTACAATGGGAGAGTCAGGTCGAGTTCAAAAGGAAATAACAAACCCAGAAATAGTTCGTTATAACAACCGACCATCCCAAAAAAAAAGAGCACGAGCAGTCTAGAATGGATCGCCACCGAAAGATCACTCCGACCAGATCACGACCGAACGACACGCGATCTAAACACAAAGGACGGGGCATGATCGTCGACGACCGAACGACACGCGATTAAGAATCCGAGAAGGCAGGACCAAGAAGATAGAGCAAACCTGCAAAGGTTTCACGGAGCTGCTCCCAGTCACGGGGGGCACTGGCTCAGGGACGGCGAGAGTCGACAGTTTCGAGGGAACAGAAGATCGCCGGGGGTTGTTCAGCCTCTGCCTTGAAGAAGCGCGCACCGTTACATGGAAAGCAATAAGCGGGGAGGCGCTGCATGAGCACAACGTGTCCATGCAACCACCCCGTCTGCTTTCTAGAAGTGGAAACCGGAGGGACGCGGGGTAAGATGAGAGGGAGAGACGTCGTTGGGCCGGGCCGGGTTGAGGACAAGGGTTTTAAAATCTGGCCCGCCCATTTATATTTTCATTTGAAAAACAAAACTAATAACACCCCCAACTTTGAGAAGGCGCATGGGCCACCGACAGGTGTGATTTGATTTAGAGATTGGAGGACAATTAGATTTAAAAATTTGACCGGCCTGGAACAAAAATATTCCGAGGATTCTATCTGTGTTCCCTTCAGGACGGGGCCAGGGGAGGGCAATTGTGTAGACGCTGGGTTGCTGCTCTCTTTTGTTTTTCTGAAAAGCCTCGTATCTCTTGTTTTTTGATAAACCTGATAGAACTCTCTATATATAAATAAGCCTGTAGGAAAGAAATGAAACTTGATGGTTGCTCCCAGTTTTATGCTTGTTTTCTTTCCTCTACTGTCTTTTTCGCTTCCGCTGATTTATTTTAAGTTTAGAAAAGACTGATTTGGGTCGAAAGGAGCCATTGCGTGTGCCGGGCGGGCATGACACGTCATATCTCATAAGGTGTAGATGAAACGGACTTGATCAGGATTGTTTTTCAGTATATATGTAACTGTATCAAGGGCATATCCTAAAGGGGTACAAGCAAATTGATGTAACTGATTATAAATTGCAATCTATCTAATGAAGTGCAATTTCTTCTTTCAAACACACCCCTTGTATTCGAGTTCCTGAAGACATCCATTGTGATTAAATGCCATTAATCTACCTTTAATTCTAAAACCATTTCAGACCATTAATATGACCTTTGAATCTAAAACCATTTTAGAACTTATTGAGTTTGAAATCATTTCAGAACATTAGACATTGATTTTGAAACCGTTTCAGAACATTAATCTTATGCACAATTGGTGCTGATTGGATATGACATTTACATGATTTTGCTTATTGACGTTGGTAATCACATTACCATCCATTGTAATGACAAAAAGATTATTGTTCTACAAATTAGAACCAACAAATCTTTCATCATGACAAATGGAACATACAGCATCAACAAAAGAAAATTCATAATTCTTTTTACTCAAGCAAAGTATAGAGATGAGGTTTTGAACAACTTGGAAACGGGCGATATTATCACATCTCAATGTTTTTGAAACAAGACATCTTGAAGTTGCCTCTTAACAACATGACTATTAACCAAAAAGAACACTACCTTGGCACTCTTCACCCTTGAGGAGCTATAAGCTTTAGACATATAGGTAAAAGAACATGAAAGGTCCGGTTCATAGAAATTCCAACTCACCTTGTTGATATCATTTCCAAACTCATTTTTGTAGTGATTCAGCGTAGCATTGACCTGTACTTTGCTCCTAGTAGCCAAAATCCTTATGAGACCCTCATGGCTGTAAGCCTTCTCTGAGATCTTCTCGTGGAGTATCTTAGCCTCTGCTTTTGCCAAAGTCATATTCACCTCATCTCCATCATAATTGTAGGAGGTGCCGACAAAGAAACCATATCAAATTAAAGTTCTTTCCCTACAAGCGAGGAAATTACTTACATCAACACCTAATGAAAATTGAAATGATTTAGGATAGATGAGAATTATTTCACAGGTTATCATAGGACTAATCTTTTGATGATGGACTTGGTTCTTCATTTGACACAATAGAAAGAGGTCCAATGAAGTAGCGTATATGGTCTCTAGAGTTTCATGAAACCATCTTCAATAAATTGCCAAATCAAAATATGAGGAACTGCTCCAAAGCACACCACCGTTCCAACATGCATTCTCTGCAAGACTCCAAAACTCTCTTAAAAATTGAACACCCTACAACTTATATTCTCAAATTTTCTGTGATATGCTGAATCAGACACATTTGATTTTACTTGCCTTCATCAATCCCAAAGAATATTTCCCAGACAGCAAGAAGAAATTATTCTGAGTATCACAAGGCTACATAGACTTGATTGTACAGAGTACTTATTGCAAATGTACGAACATAAGTTGCTTGGAAGAACAATCATCAGCATTGGGAAATGTCATGGAACAACTTGAGGCAAGCTTAAAAGCAGTACCTTACAAAAATCTCCAGTTGTGTGGTGAGCGACTCCTCTTCCAGCGACTTCTTGTATCGAGCATGATATGCTTGTCTTGCCATGAGCAACTGCTGCGGAGACCTCGTGCAGGCTATTTCCATGAGAACCTGGTTGCTTGAAGTCCATCTTTTCGTCGCTTCATTCGCCAAGTACGCATCACGTTCAGCCGGATCAAGCGACCAAAGGACCACCAGCCTCTGACGATACGGAATGAATATGGATTAATCTGAGAGAAAGAGGACACGTCTCCATGGGATGAGTCCAAATAATTAAAGAAGATGCAGACCTCGAAATCATTGTTAAGTTCTCTGTCCAATGCCTTGAGGAGGTCCTCGCCGCAAGTCTCGGCATAGGTTTGCCGAATCAGCTTCCTCTGCGCCGCATTCCTATGGCCCAAAATGGATATGATCAGCTTCTCATTTGTTCCCCATCCTTCCAGATCGTTCGTGATAATCATCCAACTAAGAGAAAAGATTGAATTAGACCATAATGTTTGATTTTTTTTTCCGAATTCAAGAGAAATAATAAACCCAGAAATAGCTCGATCTTAACAACCAATCCACCGAAAGATCACTCCGATCAAACCACGATCTCCAAGCAGATCGCAGATCCGAACACTAAGAACGGAGCACGACCATCGACGACCGAAGAAACATGCGATAAGAGAATCGGAGGAGGCAGCGCGAAGAAGATAGAGCGAACCTGCGAAGGCTTTCCGGAGCTGCTCGCAGTCATCGGCTACAGGGGGCACTGGCTGCGGGACGGTGAGAGTCGACATTGTTGAGGGAATGGAAGATCGTGTGGGTGCGTTCCCGACGAAGCGAAAACGAGAGAGAGGAGGAAGGAGACAAAACGGAGAGAGAGAGTCAGCCTCTGCTTTGAAGGAGAGAAAGAGAGAGAGCGCGCGCAACGTAACAGCGTACCATGGAAAGCAGTAAGAGGGGAGGCGCTGCACGAGCGCCACGTGTCGGGGCAATCACTACGTCCCACTTTCTCGAAGTGGAAACGAGAGGGACGCGGAGGAAGAAGAGAGAGAGAGACGTCGGCACGCGGCAGTGTCCAGGCTCGTTGGGCCGGATTTGGACAACATTTTGAGGTCCGGTCAATGGGCCGGACGGGTCAGGCCGGGGTTTTGAAATTGGCCACGTTCAGGCAAGGGCAGCAGCCCTTGGCCCACAACCCAATCCCTTGTTTTTGGACCTTCTTCTTTTTATTAAAGAAAAAAAAAACCTTTGTCTTTTATTTATTTATTTATTTATTTATATTCTTTCTTTTACCTATTTATCCTTTTTCCTTAATACTTTCAATTTTGCAATTTTTTTTTACAACTAGTTGGTGCGACACTTGTGCCGCGCACTTTAAAGAATAAAGGAAAATATGATACGTTAGCTCGATCTTAATAGCTAATCCACTAAAAGACCACTCCGATTAGACCACGACCTCCAAGCCGATCGTAGATCTGAACACTAAAAACGGAGCACAACCATCGGCGATCGAACAACACGCGATAAGGGAATCAAAGGAGGCAAAGCACGAAGCGAGATAGAGCAAACCTACGAAGGCTTTCCAAGAGCCACTCACTTTATTTAAGACATTGAGATTGCGTTTGGTAGTCGGGATAAAATTCGGGATATGATATGATTTATTATATCTTATGTTTGGTACTCACTCATGACAGAATAAAGTCAAATATAAATGGGATATAGGCGGATAAAATTATCCCATATTGGAAGTGGGATAAAGGTCGATATGATTTTTAATGTTCATATTAGTAAAATTATTTTCTCGAATAACAAACTTATTAAATTAACAAAATTGAAATTATATTTCAATATATATAATATTTGAATTCTAATTTAAGAAATTAAAAATGAAAAAAATATATAAATTTATTTTAAATTAATCTTCTTTTTAATTTATATATTCAACTTTAAGTCTATCTCATAATAAACATTCAATCTATAACTTAAATATTTATATTTATTGTATATTTTAGGTATTTTGTATTTTAGATTTAGGTATGTTAGTATAGTTTACTATTTGATAAGATTTTATTAAAGAATGATGAAAGGGGAAAAGAAAAATAATAAAGCAAATAATATAAAAAAAGAGGAAAAATAACATTTAAAAAAAATAAATTAATAATGTTACTAGAGATTTTCACCATCTCCGTTTATAAACATTTAGGTTTATTTATGATGATATACCATTTATATATAAAAAAATGTACATAATATGATGTGAATATATCCAACTTTAATACTCTTGTTCACCAAACAATTGATGAATATAAAAAAATCTCGGGATTTCATATCATATCATATCCAGTTTATCCTGATTAAAAATCCGAACGACCAAACGTAGCCTAACTTTGTAACCATTACAAATATTTAATTTGACCGATACATCTAAAATCAATTCACAACATTAATTGACCGTTTGAATCTGAAACTGTTTCATATTATTAAATTACTCATTGATTTTGAGACTATTTGAGATCATTAATGTCACGCCCAGATCCTCGAGCACACGCACATCCCTTACCTTTGGTCGATTTTAAAATGCGATATTCCAGGACTACGTATTGCCAACCCTTTCATTATCAATATGCACATGCGGAAGCAGTTATAAATCTCTAGACAGTAAAACAATGGGATATAAAAGCAGGCCATATTTTTCATACTGAAAATTCACAACCACACATTTTTACACGCATCTCATAGTATTCTATAATACTATATATATATATACGTAAGTCTGATCTAACATCTATTCACATGCAGATAAGGTTTGACAAGATAGGACGGGATCTCACTCCTCATCTGGATCATACTCGGGGTCATCCTCGGGGTCCTTCTACACATACTCCTCTTCGGGTTCCTCATCAGGGATCTCCTCGTCAGATTCTTCCTCCTTAGGCTTCTTATCCAGGTCTTCAAATGGTTATTCAATAGCTACTCGGATAACCTCTCAACAAGTTCTACCCCCTAAAACCCGATTAGTAAACTAATGCACCTTAGGGTTGTCTATGCACAACATAAGTCAAAGGACTTACCTTTGCCTCATATTCCACCTGCATATTAGCACAGATCAAATAGGCACCCAAACAATCACATCACTAATCGAAGTATCGATCAAATCGACTTAGTCGATTACACGCCAACAAGGCCATTCACGGTCATTTCCATTCAATCAATCAATCCACAACATCAAATCAAGACAACGATTAATCGACCTAGTCGATTACATCTCAATCAACCATTCACCGATCATTCCATTCAATTAATCAATTCACAATATCAAATCAAAGCAACAATCAATCGACCTAGTCGATTATGTCTCAATCAACCATTCATCGATCATTCCATTCAATCAATCAATTCACAATATCAAATCAAGGCAACAATCAATCAACCTAGTCGATTACGTCTCAATCAACCATTTACCGATCATTTCATTCAATCAATCAATTCACAATATCAAATCAAGGCAACGATTAATCGACTTAGTCGATTACGTTTCAATCAGCCATTCACCGATCATTCCATTCAATCAATCAATTCACAATATCAAATCAAGGCAACAATCAATCGACCTAGTCGGTTACGTGTCAGTTGGACCACTTCTAGGTCATTCATTCCATCCCATATAACCTTCAATAACACACCCAGTCACGAGCCACGTTAATGCTCTCGGGCGTCAAATTCGCCAATGTGATATGTGTCACGCCTAATTCTCGGGCACGCACACATCCTTCTACTTGGTCGATTTTAGAATGCGATATCTCAGAATTATGTATCGCCGACCTTTTCATTTATTAAGCACATACAAAAGCAGTTATAAATCCACAGACAATAAAATAATGGGATAGAAAAACAGGCCATATTTTTCATACTGAAATTTACAACCAAACTTTTATTCATGTCATTAGATAGAGTACTTCACAAGCTATTCACAAACTTCAAAATCTCACTCTATCTACACATATACAAAAGGTTCACAAAAGAGGACGGGATGTCAATCCTCATCTAGGTAGTACTCAAGATCATTATGATTCTCTTTGACTCTTCTTCACTAAGCTCATTTCCTTCGAGCTCTTCATCTTTTTCTGGCTCATCGTCATCTTCTAGTTCCTCTTCCTCAGGCTCATCTACAAGCCTGAAATGTTGTCTCACAATCGGGATGAGACTACGTCTTAGTAGTTCTAGCCCACTAAGACTCGATTAGGAAACCAATACGCTATCCAAGCTGCCTATGCACGCATGGGTTAGAGGACTTACCTTGGCCTCAAATTTCACCTGCATATTAGTATAGTTTAGTAGGTACCAAAGCAATCATATTACAGATCGATATATCGATCAATCAACTTAGTCGATTACATGTTAGTTGGACCATTTCTAGGTCAAATCACTTCTCAATATAAAATCTCCCATCTGCATTCTTAGTCACAGAGCTACAGTAATGCCCTTGGACGTCGTTTTCGTCAAGGTGACATATGTACTGGACAGCACTCATGCATTCTTTAAGGCGCCGTTTTCACCAGTGATATTCTTAATCACCGAACCATGTATGTCCATAATGAGGCATGTAGTAGACAGCAGTTGTGCGTTCTTTGAGGCGCCATTTTCACTAGTGATTTCCTTATCACCAAATCACGTATGTCTATACGATACTGAGGTAATAGACAGCACTTGTGCGTTCTTTAAGGTGCCGTTGTCACTAGTGATTTCCTTATCACCGAACCACATATGTCTATACCTCATACCTGATTGATCTCAGCCAAGATTATTCTCGTTTAGCCTCACGGTTTTCTCTACTTTACAACTCATCAAAGCATTGTCAAAGCTAAATAACCACACTCGGTTATCTACCGATAAATCATTCAATTTCACTCAATTTCAATCAATTTAGGAATAATTCTTCAAATTGCACAATTAATTCAATTCAACACAACGTAGAGCTCAAATAAATAAACAGACTACACAACAACAATCGGCACGAAATTTCAGTCATCGGCTATCATTGCCTAATTTCCAAAAAATAAATAATTAAATAATTAATTTCGAAAATTAATAAATAAATACTAAAAATTCAATTTAGGCCCGTAATGCCTAATTGAAGCCCGTGAAGAGTCGGGTAAAATCCCGAGATGCATTCAATAAATAGTATAGGCAGTTCTCTAGCTAAGTACACTAACCACCTAACTAATATGTAATGCAATTAACTAATAATCACTAATCCTTTCTAATCTAATAATCTATTTGCACTTAATTAAATCTAATCAACCCTTAAGCATCATTAGTCTACTAAGCAAGGATTAGTGAGATTACTCACTTGATTGAAAGTGGAGACCGGATCACTGCGACGGTGACGCGACGACGGCCGAAACCCGAACTTTCGGCATCGACAGACGCTCGGACTAGGCCCAAAAGCCTTGCAAGCCCACAGAAATTTCTAGGCTCAGACTTGGGCTTGGGCCTGCTTCTTGGGCTTCAAGTGAGCTGTGAATGGGTTGAGGATGGGCTGCTAAGTTGACGGGCTTCAATTAGGCTGCACGGAGTGGGCTAATCTTGGTTGAAATGAGGCCTCCAAATGGCGTGGGTTGAGCTGAAATTGGGCTGAAAACAAACTGGATGGGCTGTGGGCTTGACTGCTGTAAATCTTCGTGGACTAACACGAGAAAGGGAATCGAAAAGATGGAAACAGCTGCTAGATCCGCGGGGCTTCGCTGGTAGCTGGTCTTCGGTCAATCTTCGGTGGACTCCTCTAGGCGTGCGAAGAAGTGAAGATGGCCGCGTGGATGAAGGAGATCACGACAAGGAGTCAACAACTCAGTTTTGTTGGACTCTTTTGTTGATCGAACTTGGCAGAGACATGGAGCTTAGTGGTGTGAGGCATTAACCGAAGATGGTGGGGCAGCTTGCAGGAGAAATTTTAGTCGACTTTGGGGCTTCGGTGGCGTTGCTTCAAAGGGGAAAGGCTTCGGTCAGTGAGGCTTCGTCGGTTGAACCGAGAGGAGGCAACACTCGGTGGAATTGTGGGCTTGACCGAATGAACAGGGACTTGGTGCAAGGAACGAGGAATAAAAGGAAGAGAGAAAGACCAACAATGAACGTCAGCCAAAGTAAAAATGAAAGCAAACGTTTAGGGTTAAGGGGAATTGCGGGGCAACTGTTCGCACGAGTGGATGGGGAGGAGGGATAAGGGTTGTCAGCTAGGAAGGGACAAAAGAGAACGTGCTTAAAAGAGAAGGAGATCGTGCGCTGGTGGATAAGAAGCAAAAATGAGATGTCGGTCAAAGAAGAAAAAGAAATGAAAGTTGCGGGGAGGGATGGACGTTCCTCATGGGCTGAAGAGGGGGTGTGCGTGTGTTGAGAGGGTGGGTCCAAGGAAATAAAATAAAACCTAAGTTAAAATCTGCTCAACTTCAACATAAAAATAATTAGTCACCCAATGCCAATCTCAACCTTGGTTTGCACAATTGAAGTGCAGGAAAAGACAATCCCTCTAACCCACAAATTTCTCTCAAAACCGAATTCTATTTCACTTTTCTCAATATCCGATTTTCCGAATAAATAAATTTGGTTGAGGTCCAATTTGAAATCAGAAAAAGCCCAAACAACTTCCATTCATCGATTCACTTACACCATATGCCAAAAGTCTCTTTAAATCGACCAATCTGAATTTCCATTCATTTTCCGCATTGTCCAACCTGATTTTCTAAAAAAATCTCGAACTCACCGGAATTTCCTCAAAAGGTGAGTCGACGTTCTCGAAATGACTCATGATATGACAAAACTTCCAATTTCTGAAATCAAATTTAAATTCGCGGTTATTTTCAATAAAACGTGCTTTTAGTGTGACTTTGCCTATTGGGTAGCTTTTAGGAATTTTTGATGCAATTGACCTATGGTCGATTTTTTCGAATCACAATAAACCCATCCGACCCGTTGGCAACTCTTGATGGTCATGAAAATCTCAAGGTTTCAAATATAGATACAAGGTACCAAAAACGATAGAAAATCAGTTTAGTGTCGTTCAAATATAATTTTGCAATCATGTGGAATCACTTACACTTTGATCACCATTTCGGTTGAATCGACCTATCTCGGGTCTCTAATTGATTCTTAATTGTGCCGCAATGACTCTTGTAGACTAGCACGATCAAGCGTCGATTCCTGGTCGAATTCTCAAGTCTGTTGCATTAAAATCCCTTAAAGGCTTCTCCTAATAGGTCAGTTATCTCATAAGTGGCCATCTCGAAGAAGAACATTATAGTCACGTTGATGAAAGGCGCAACTTATCCGATTGAAATCAGAACCTGAAAATCATGATGTCAGAATATATACACTAGACAATTGTGAACATTCTTTAATGCGCCGTTTTCGCCAGTGATGTCCATAATCACCGAACCACACATGCCTATAACGATGTACCCAATAGACAATTGTGTGCGTTTTTAAGGCGCCGTTTTCGCTAGTGATATCCCAAATCACCAAACCATACATGCCTATAGCGATGTATCCAATAGACAATTGCGTGCGTTCTTTAAGGCGTTGTTTTCACTAGTGATATCCCAAATTACCGAACCATACATGCCTATAACAATATGAGTACTAGATCGATATGTGCATTTTTTAAGGAGCCATTTTCGCCGGTGACGTCCTTAGTCACCAAACCACGTAAGCCCATCATACCGTACATGATCGATTATAGCCTAGAGTATTTCCAATTCACTCTTATGATTCCATTCACTTTACAACTCATCAAAGCATTATAATTGCTAAACAAACATGCTCGGCCATCTACCAATCAATCATTCAATTTCATTCAATTCCAAACAATTAAGGAACAATTCCTCAAATTGCACAATCAATTCAATTTAACACAACGTGTTGCTTAATTAAATAAACGGACTGCACCACGATAATCAGCACAAAATTCCGGTCACCGGCCATCCCGGTTGAATTTTCGAAAAATAAATAATTAAACAATTAATTTCTAAATATAAATAAATAAATATAATAAATTCAATTTATCACAATATAAAGCTTAATTAAATAAATAGACTGCACCATGATCATCAGCGTAAAATCACGATTACTGGCCATCCTAGTTGAATTTTCCAAAAATAAATAATTAAATAATTAATTTCAAAAATTAATATTTAATTCCTAAATATTCAATTAGGCCTGAATTGCCTAATTAACACCCAATAAGGGTCGGGAAAAATCCCAAGAAGCATCCGATAAATATTATAGGCAATTCTCTATCTAAGTACACTAACCACCTAACTAATATGCAATGCAATTAACTAATAATCGCTAATCCATTCTTATCTAACCATCTAATTGTACTTAATTAAATATAATCAACATTTAAGTATAATTAGCAAACTAAGAAGGCATTAGTGAGTAAATGTCACTCAAAACTACGGGATCGATGTGAGGATCGACTTTCCTCAAAGCGAGCCGAGCATCCGAGCTTTGGAAGATGGCCAAAATGGGCCAAAACGCAGCCGTCATACCCATTTCTGCACTCTCTGTGCACTTTGCTGGTTGGGGGCGGATCCGGGGGCTGAGATGGCGAGGCAAGGTCCGCGGAGGACGAGCGGGGCTCGGTGGGTCGAGGTGGTGGCGTAGGGTGGCCGAGAGGTGGCCGAACGGGACTGAACGAGAGGCGAAATAGGAGCTGGGGTCGCATGGTGGGGACGCTTGGACAGTGGAGAGGGCAAGCGGTTGCGCAGCTGCACGCGTGCACACGCGCGAGGAAAGGCGGCCGGCGATGACGGCAGCTCCGGTCCCAGGCGATGTCCACTGCTACTTTTGCTTCTCTTTCCACTGGTCTTCATCCGAAACAGAGAGGAAGAGAAAGAGAGTGTCGACGGCGACTGAGGGGAGTAAGGGAGAGGCGGAGGTGAATGGTGAGCGGTGGAGCGCACGAGTGACGTGCGGGTGGCAGTGTCATGCCCTAATCCTCAGGCATGCACACATCCGTCTTACTTGGTCGATTTTATAACGCGATGTCCCAGGACAATGTATCGCCGACCCTTTCATTTTTAAGCACATGCGGAAGCAGTTAAAATCCCAGACAATAAAAAACGATGGGAAAGAAAAAGGGTCATATTTTTCATATTTAAATTTATAACCAAACTTTTATACAAACCACAAATAACTTCATAACTATTCACATCAAAATGGAGATCTCAAAAGAAGACAGAAACTTAGACGAACCGGGCCGTACTCAAGGCCCCTATCAGATTGTCTTCTTCTTCCAAAATCTTTCTCCTCAAATCTCACCTCCGAGTTCTCCTTCTCGGATTCCTCCTCCTCAGCTCTTCTTGGCGGGGTCCTGAAATGGTTTTCCCCAAACTGGGATGAGACTACATCTCGGCGAGTTCTACCCCACTAAGCCCGATTAGTAAACTATTATACTAAAGGCTGCCTAAACACGCATAGGTCAGAAGACGTACCTTAGCATCAAATCCCACCTGCAAGTCAGTACAATTTACAATAGGCACTCAAGCAATCATATCACCGATCGAAGCATCGATCAAATCGACCTAGTTGATTACAAGCCAACAAGACCACTCACGGTCATTTCCATTGTCAATCAATTTACAATATCAAAATCAAGGCAAAGATCAATTGACTTAGTCGATTACATGTCAGCCGGACCATCTTTAGGTCATTCCAGTCATTGCTATACAGTCTCAATTGATAAAACCAATCACCGAGCCACGTGCATTCTCTGAGGTGATGGGACCGATCATCGAGCCACGATTCACATGACCAATTTCTAAATGACATGCCAAGTCATCAGGTCAGCATACATCTTACATACTCACTTTCGTTTCCACAATTTTCAGTGTGATCGGTAGTCTACCACAATACCTTTATCACTGGCAACCGATACTCGATACACAGAAATACAGCCACGTAGGCACAATCTACGCCACACAGGCATGATCAACTATCGCCACACGGGCATGATCAATTATCGCCACACGAGGCATGATCAACTATCGCCACACGAGTGCACGATCAATTATCGCCACACAGGCATGATCAATTATCGCCACACGGGCATGATCAATATTCAATAATTTACGTGCATTCTCTAAGGCATCCTACATGCCAAAGCGATGTAATAATCGCCGAGCCACAACACACAGCATTTCTTCACACAGCATTTCTTTTCATCTTTTATCATCATTAATAACATATCGTGCATTAGTACACGATTGGCCTTAGCCAAAATATGATGATTTCGATTCTACAATTCCCACCATTATTAGCGTCCACCAAAACACTTTTGGTGCTGTCAATCGACACCTAGTTATTTTCCAATTAATTTTCCAAATTAATTAACCCAGAAAATAATCTTGTAATCACAATTAATTCACTTCAACACAAAATAAAGCTCAATTAAATAAATGAACTACACCACGATGATTAGCACGAAATTTCGGTCGTCGGCCATCAAATTCTTAATTTCGAAAAATAATTAATTAATTAATTAATTTCGAAAATTAATTAATAATTATTAAAAATTCCATTTAGTTCAAAATAAAGCCAATTTAAATAAATGGGCTGCACAAAGATCATCAGCATAATATTCGGTCACTGGCCATCTCAAACTTAATTTCCGAAAAATAAATAATTAAATAATAAATTTCGAAAATTAAACAATTAACATTAGAATTCAATTTAGCTCAAATTAAAGCCCGATTAAATAAACGGACTTCACCACGGTCATCAGCATAATTTTCCGGTTCAGGACCATCTCCCTTGAATTTTCGAAAAATAAATAATTATTTAATTTAATTCCGAAAATTAATATTTAAATGCCAAAAATCCCACTTAGGCCCGAATCGCCAAATTGAAGCCTGATTAGGGGTCGGAAAATTCCGAGATGCTTCCAATAATTAGTAGACCACGTCTACTTGTTAATTGCGCAATCAATTTATCTAAATCACATCACAATTGACTAATAATTGCTAATTTATTCTAATCTAACAACCTAAACATAATTAATTAAAACTAAACCAACCTTAAGCATAATTAGCCAACTAATCCTGGATTTGTGAGATTACTCACCAAATCGCGCGCAAAACGGATCAATCCGACGGCGGCGACGCGAGGAACTATTGTTCCCAAAGCACGGCTCGAGTTCGGGGCCGGGAAACGGCCCAAAACGGCCCACGAATAGCCGGATACCTACTCCGTGGGTTTGCTGGTTCGGCCGCAAAACAGCAAGAAAGAGAGAGGGTTGGGGGCGGCAAGAGGTCGGGAGAGCGGGTGGTGGCTCGGCGAGGCTACACGGCGGTTCCCGGTGGCTGGACGAGGCTGGAACAGGAGCGAACAGCAGCTGGTTTGTGCAGAGGGAGGAGCAGCAGCGGCAACGGACGCGGGCGGAGCGCACGGCGTGCGCGGGCGGCGTCGCGAGAGCGGGCGGTGGTGCGGCGGCGGGACGGGCGGCGACGGTGCGGCGCGGCCACGCTCGAGCTTCTGTTGCTGGTTCGCTCGAGCGTGCGCAAGAAGGAAGAAGAAGAAGAAGAAAGAGAGAGAGAGAGAGAGAGAGAGAGAGAGAGAGAGAGAGAGAGAGAGAGAGAGAGAGAGAGAGAGAGAGACATTGACCGGTCAAGAGTAAAAAGAAAGAGAGAAAGAGAATGGGTGGTGGGGAATCGCACAAAGGGGAGGGAGAGAGAGAGAGAAGAGAGAGAGAAAAAGAGAGAAAAAGGGAGAGAGAGAAAAAGAAATAAATAATACAATTATTCCACTTTTCTTTTTCTCTTTCCCTTTCCCTTTCTATTTTCTTTTGGTCTTCGATTTTCCTCCGATAATTTCTTTCTTGAAATTTGGACTCAGTAATAAATTGATAGACGATGAGACGGTCCTAAAAATGAATTGTGACACGCTTGAATATTCGATTCCCAAAATCGAATTAAATTTCATGATTAAAATTGACCGGGCACGATTTTAGTCCAATCTAATCAATTAGGTAGCTTTTAGGGATTTTACCGCGGTTATATCCCTTAACGGCTTCACCCAATAGGTTAGCTAACTTGTGAGTGATCAGCTCAGAAAAAGGACCATAGGCGCACCGACGATATGCACATTTCACTTTATCGAAACTGGGTCGAATTTCAGGATGTCACGAAGCGGAGCGCGGGCGATGACGACGAGCTGATCCGGTCTTCCTCTTCTCTCGGTGGCTTCTGTTCTTCCTCTGTTTTATCTTCGTTCAAACAGTGAGGGAGAGAGAAAAAGAGAGAGTACCGATAGAGAAGAAGAGATAAGAGAGAGAGAGAGAGAGAGAAAGAGAGAGAGGATAAGTTTGAAAAGTCAAAAAGGTGGGGAAGCAAGGTTGGAATCGGCAGAGGGCAGTCGATGGGGGCATTTCGCACAAGGAGAAAAGAGAAGGAGAGAGAGAGAGAGAGAGAGGGGCTTTCGGCAAAGAAAAAGGGAAAGAGAAAAGGTGATTGGCCCAAAAATGGAAAAAAAAGAAAAGGAAAATGGGAAGAAGACTAAACAAAAGAATTTCCTAGAGTAGAAAATTCTCATCCCATTTTCTTTTTAGTAAGCTCATAGATCCTTTTCAGAAATTTTAGATTAGAGTACTCGATCCCCACTTGCATTTCTGCATCCAAATTCCCTCTTGAATTTCTCTCAAATGATTCTCATAAAATCAATTAATGTCTCACTTATGAAATTGATTATTTTCCTCATCTAAGAATTCCTCTTCTTTCTCAATTTCACAACCAGAATTAATCCATGGCTTCAATGAACAAAAATTGCCAATTTATCTAATCGAAATTAGAACCCGAAAATCTTGATGTCACAATTAATATGATCATTAAATCTAAAACCGCTTCAGATCTTTAATTTAGCATTAAGTCTGAAACCATTTTGGATCATTAATTTGGCTATTTATTCTAAACTCACTTCAGATCACTAGTGACGTCATTGATTCTAATCATTAATGCAACTATTAATTTTGAACTTACCTTAAATTATTAATTCAATCATTAAATCTGAACTTATGAATATAAATATAATGAACCTATTAGCTTTGGCAACCATGTAATTTGATCCTTTTGTCATATCATGTCCCAATAAACAAAGGCCATTGAATTTGCCACGTATTGATTAGTGTATGGTTAATTGTATCTTCCTACGTATCATATTAAGCACACCCAATATTTTTCACAGAGGGACACAAAGGGAGAGAGAGAGAGATGTCAGCACCAAGCAGCATGTAGGCCCATTAGGCCAGATTTGGACAAAATTTTCGGGTCCGATTAATGGACCGGTTGGGTCAAGACAAGGGTTTTGAAATCTAGCCTGCCCATACATACGTTCGTTTGAAAATGGATAAATATATTAAAAGTCCTAAAACTTGTCATTATAGTACAATTGAATCCTAAAACATTTAAAAAGTGCAATTAAGTTATCAAACTTATTACAAAATTGTAATAAAGTTTCAAAACTTTCAAAAAGTGCAATCAAATCCTGAAACTTATCAAATCAAGTCTTTTCATTGATAACTTGTCAAATGTGAACGTTTTGTGATCCAATTGCACTTTTGTGACAAGTTTTAGGACTTGATTGCATTTTCGTAACAATTTTTAGAAATTGCACTTTTTGAAAGTTTTAGAATTTCTAGTACGCTTATTCCTTTGCAAAACATAATGCCCCCAACTTCTTTGGCAAAGTTCATGCAAGGGCAGCAGCACTTGCCCCACAGCCCAATACCTTGGTTTTGCACCTTTAAAAAAAAAGGAATACACTTTGGTGTTTTATTAATATTTTTTCTTTTACTAATCTATCCTTCTTCCTTAGTTCTTTTCATTTTGTGATTCATTTTTCTTCTTAAGGACATGCCTTGTAGGTGGTGCCACACTAGCGCCACGCACATTAAAATATTACAAAGATCGAACATTACCATTTCCCATTAGGCAAAGTGGAAGGAACTTATGAAGGAAGTTGATTGCCCAATTTTATGACTCAATTGTATTTTTTGTGATGAGTTTTAGGAATTCTAAGACACTAATCTCTAAAAATAATTCTTGCTAAAATTGATTCTCTCTTTTTTGAAGGATGTAAAGTTACTCACATAATTTGATCAAAGCAAATCATACTCCAATCTGCACTTCATGTTTTCTTTAACTTATGATGTTGGTACACATTCAACTTAAAATAATTGGACCAAAATTCACAAAACTAGATGCCAACGTACATCAATTGTGGTCATTTGAATTTATCATATTTTCGACGCGAAAAGCTAAATTGTAACAAGCAAATGTAATATTTATAAGAAATATTAATGATCTTGTTATCATTAAAACTATTCTTAAGGATTGGACGGTTGCAACCGTTCCAGGATGGAATTGCAAATGACAAAAATTCCCAAAAGCTTTCAAGTAACTAACGAACCATTACAAAAATGGATAATGGAATTAGCTAAGATAAATAAAGTACAAAAGATTTTTACCAAAAAAAGTACAACAAATGATTTGCTACATAGGCTACAACTGAAAGACCAAAATATCTCAGAAAGTGAAGCATGTAGGATCAACTAGTTCTTCCAATTTGATGTCCTCTAATGCACTTCGCACAATGGAGTTACAAGTTGATATCGCCCTAGAAACTTGTTGCATGGTTGGACGATGCTCTTGTTTGGGATTTAAGCATGAAAATGCCGTCTTTGTCACTAAAGCCACTTCCCCTAGTACATTACCTTTTGGGTATGGAATTCTTTGATCTAAAACTTCCTTCAATGGCCAAGAAGTTGTTGAATTGTTTGATGGTGATGAAGATGAGGACACCAGTGCAGAAATGAGGTCGCCTGGATGGCTTCCCATGATTACTTCCAATGCCACCACTTGAAGCTATAAACATCACATTTCTCATTCACTTCCATCATGTATGTGAGTTCTACATAGAGAAAAGAGCAAATTTTTCTAGCTTTTATACAATATCTATGCTTTATAAATTTAAATTGACTTTTAGTAAATCAAGTGTAGAGAATTAAGAATAAATTAATACATTCTTTAGATTCCAATGGGCTTTAAAATTTTCCAATGCTTTAGGAAAAAGTTTCACTTTTAAATTAGTGGCCTACATATCAATTAATATTTAATCGAACTTTCAAATCACGTAGATAGTGTTGGGCTTGGTATTAGGAATTTGGAAATAGAAAGGAAGGTGGTTGGAGATGAGGATCCCAAGTATGATCACTTTCTTATCCATAAAAATTAATTGAGTGAAATTTTGAAGAAACCAACTTACTTGGAGCTGCATATCCAAAGGTGCCTACAAAGGAAGTCCAATTGGATGAATAAGGTTTTAAAACCTTAGCCATGCCAAAATCAGAGACATGAGCTTCATATTCTTCATCCAATAAAATGTTCTTGCTCAAGACATCTTGATGAATTATAGGAGGAGAGCATTCATGGTGCATGTAGGACAATGCATAAGCCACCCCTTTGACAACATTCACTCTCCTATTCCAGCCAAATGTTGCCATCCTCTCTTCATTGTTCAATACATCCTTCAAGCTGCCCAATTCCAAGAACTCGTATACCAAAAATGAATGTTGAGAACTCGAGCAAAAGCCACGGAGCCTAATGATATTCCAATGCTGAATTTCGGTCGAGCATGAATCTCCCATTCAAATGCTTTTTGATTGGCCATTTCTACGTTCTTGCTTCTTTAAATTTCTTTACAGCAACAGTTTCACCTATTTGGAACTGGGTCTTGTAAACACTCCCTTGTCCTCCCACATCGATACAATATTTGGCATCAAACTCTTCCGTGGCTTCAATGATGCTTTCATAAACCATTCTTCCATCAAAGCTCCATATTACCCAGGGGTTTTCATTGCTTCTATTAGCCGAAATAGCCTATGTTTTCTTATTCTTTGGCATCCAATACTTCAAGCTCCCACAACAAGAAGCAAAGTAAGTAGGCAACCCAAAGTAGGAATCAAAACTAGCAGCAACTTTTTGTTTTTGTTTCTTCCTTTCAACATTGGTGCAGTACAGGGGCTAAGACTAGCAATGTCTTCACACAAGTCTTTGTTCCCTCTCACAACTCCAATCGTAGCATTACAAAAGGTTGGAATGTTTGGTAAACAACCCTCTAACTCATTTAATGATATGTCGATGGATGTCAAGCTTATCATATCCTGAAATGTTGACATAATTGAACCTAATAACTGATTGTGTGAGAGATTGAGTATTTCTAATATGTGCAATAGCCCAAGTTGTCTAGGTATTTCTCCCGTGAGGAAATTTTGACTCAGATCGAGATGCTGAAGGGATTGAAGATTCCCAATCTCGATTGGAATACTATTTTCTAGATTATTCCTACTTAAATTTAAGAATAGAAGGTGGGAGCCCTCCCCAAGTTGGGTAGGAATTGAGCCACTCAAGTTATTTCCTGCAATGTTGAGTGTTTCTAGATTGGACAATGCTCCAAGTTCTTGAGGGATGTGACCTACCAAAAGGTTGCAGTCCAACAAAAGCTGTACTAGCAACTTCAATTTTCCTAGGTCTTTAGGAATTTCTCCAACAATATAATTTGAAGAGAGATCAAGTTTCCCCAATTGAGTCATGTTTCCAAGCTGAGGTGGTATGGCACTGGAGATTTTATTGTTGGAGATTATCAAGCTTGTCAATTTTCTACATTCACTCAATGTCGAGGGTAGCTCACCGTAAAGTTCATTGTTGTTCAACTCAAGGTAATCCAAGGAGGCATACACACCAAGTGCATCAGTTATGTTTCCCTTGAGCAAGTTGTTTTTGAGCCCAAGTCTAATCAAACTTGAACAGTTTTTCAGGCTTCTTGAGATTCGGTGTTTGTTTCTTGCATTAAAATTCTGAAGAGTTTGGCTACTGCATATTTCTTGTGGCAATTGGCCAACAAAGTGATTTTCATCCAGACTTACTCTTGCGATGGATGTGAGATTATTCATCTCGGTGGGAAGAGAGCCTGACAATAAGTTGTTGGCAATGTGAAGGTCTGATAGGTGGGTCAAGTTGCCTATGGACAATGGGATAGGACCTATTAAATTATTGTTTGCCAATTGCATTTTTATCAATGAACTCATTCCTCCAACTTCCGAAGGTATGGAGCCAGAAAGCTGGTTGCCATAGAGGTAAAGATATGTCAAATTACTCAAATTTCCTTAAGTTGTAGGGATGGAGCCAGAAAGCTGGTTGCCATAGAGGTGAAGATATGCCAAATTACTGAAATTTCCTAAAGTTGTAGGGATGGATCCTTTGAGATAATTGGAAGATAAGTCAAGTGCATGGAGAGACCCCAACCTTCCTATTTCCTTTGGAATGGATCGGACAAGTTGATTATCACCAAGCCGTAACTGCCACAAGCTACTCATGTTTCCAATGGACGAAGGAATAGGACCGGAAATGCTGTTCTCAGTAAGACTGAGAGTTCCTAAAGATCGTAATGACCCAAGTCTATTTGAAATGGATACAGCAAGACTGAGACTTCTTAAAGATCGCAATGACCCAAGTTCAATTGGAATGGATCCGACAAGTTGATTACCACTAAGCCATAATTCCCCCAAGCTACTCATGTTTCCGATGGAAGAAGGAATAGGACCGGTGATGCTGCTATGAGAAAGATCGAGATATTGTAAAGATCGCAATGACCCAAGTTCAATTGGAATGGATCCTTTGAGATGATTGGAAGATAAGCCAAGTCCAAGGAGAGACCCCAACCTTCCTATTTCCTTTGGAATGGATCCGACAAGTTGATTACTATCGAGCCATAACCCCCTAAGCTACTCGTGTTTCCAATGGAAGAAGGAATAGGACTGGAAATGTTGTTCTCCTTAAGACTGAGACTTTGTAAAGATCGCAATGACCCAAGTTCAATTGGAATGGATCCGACAAGTTGATTACCGAAAAGCAATAAATCCCCCAAGCTACTCATGTTTCTGATGGAAGAAGGAATAGGACCGGTGATGCTGTTCTTAGAAAGATCGAGATATTGTAAAGATCGCAATGACCCAAGTTCAATTGGAATGGATCCTTTGAGATAATTGGAAGATAAGTCAAGTATATGAGAGACCCCAACCTTCTTATTTCCTTTGGAATGGATCCGACAAGTTGATTACCACCAAGCCATAACTCCCCCAAGCTACTCATGTTTCCGATGGAAGAAGGAATAGGACCAGCAATGCTGTTCCAAGAAAGATCGAGATATTGTAAAGATCGCAATGACCCAAGTTCAATTGGAATGCTTCCCGAAAGGTTATGGTGACTTAAATCCAGATGAATAAGCTTGGAAAGATGGCCAATGCTCAGAGGGATGTTCCCGAAGAGCTTATTATATGCAAGGCTTAGAAATGTTAAGTTGTATCTCAACGGGAATTGTGCCAGTCAAATCATTACGACTAAGATTGATATATTGTAAAGGTGGCATTCCTATTTCTTTAGGAATGGAACCATAAAAGCTTATTAAATGCAAGGCTTAGTATTGTCAAGTTGCTCAAGCCAAGTATCTCAATGGGAATTGGGCCAGTCAAATTATTACTAGCAAGATCGAGATATTGTAAAGATCGCAAAGACCCAAGTTCAATTGGAATGTTTCCCGAAAGGTTATTTCCAATTAACTCCAGACGAATAAGCTTGGAAAGATGGCCAATGCTCATAGGGATGTTCCCGAAGAGCTTATTGTAGGGAAGGCTAAGAGTGACCAAGTTGGGCAAATGGGAGAAATTGAGAGAGTGAAGCGTACCACGTATGGCAGAAGATGAAAGGTTGAAGCTCACAATGCTCCCCAGAGGATCACAATCGATTCCGCGCCATGAGCAAGGGCTGCTTCCATTCCATGAAGACAAATTATAGCAACTCCCGCTGTCTAACTTAGACTTCCATGTTAGGAGTGCCTCCACTTCCTCATTTACCGTATGGTTACTAGCATCAGTAAGGGCAACTAGAGAAGAGCTTCGAGATGAAGCAAGACAAGACATTTGTTGCGGGAATATGAGAAGAAGGTAAGCGAGGAACAACATTGAGAGTTGTTTTTTTTTTTGAGACGAGGCCATGAGAGGTTTGAGGTTTTTGGGGTGGGCTTTTCTTCGTTTCTAGGTGCGCATGTGTTATAAGGGACTAACTATAACCCACGTATTTATAAAAGAATCGACACCATCAAGTCAACAAACAGGTCAATGATCGCTGCTTCTCAGTGAATGAGAGAAAATATCAAATCTCTTTTCTGGGAGATATTACACAAAACTATCTTGAAATTTGAGAGGTAATACACATTTTTCCCTAAATTATCAATATTATGCAATTACTTTATGAATTCTCATTTTTGCGGTCGCTATTTCCTTTATATTTTTCGGTAACATGCGCAATGCACATCGTATATTTAATATGTATGGCCCTTTATTTGCAAAGACTTATAAGTCTTTGGTAGAGTAAGGATTGGGATGTAAGTCCACAAAGCGATAACTTAATACTGCAGAAATATAATCCCTACCTGCTTTAATAAATAATGAATCCGTTGCCAAAAAAGCATGAATTACTAATGTGGCATCCCTCGATGGCCCCGATCCGTTAGAGTCGTCACAGTTCGCTTACCTTTCACTTTCCCTAATTACATATCACTCTGATACCATTTCACCTGCAGCGGGTGCATACAACTTTGGGGGTTTACATTTTTTTTCTTTTGACTCAAGGTCCCTTGCGCAATTCATATACGGAAGCACGTCCAACAACTCCCTTCCCTATATTCAGAAAACGATGCACACCAACTAAAACATCTTATATGAGTTAAAGCCGAACACTTTTATTTCCATAAACCAGATGGACATCGTTCATCGGTACATCAAAATGCCGTAGTCTTCTATACTCGACTACACTTCAAAAGATGACCGACATCTCTTCCAACAGTCATATACTTAAAGTCCATCGATCGTGTCGGCGTCCAAAAGCTCATTCTTTTGCTATCCTCCTCCTCATGGTCATATCCAATCACTCGATCCATCTACTGGTAGCAGTGGCGGCAGAGGTATCTTATCTAGTCTGAAATGTTGGTCTCCGAAGGGGTGAGTACAGTCACTCAGCAAGTAAATGATCAATAAACCACTCAATGCATCATGCCACACAATCATCACAATCATAGCATCACATATCATCAAGGCATCCGTGCGCAACTTACCTTGGTATCATGCACATGTCATCATACCTCATGTACATACATCATCATATAGTCGTTACCATCATATCATGCACTACCATCATCATGTCACATGTACCATCATCTTTGCCATGCATCCATGCATGTAACATCATCATCATATCACATGTACCATCATCATTACCATGCATCCATGCATGTAAGATCATCATCATATCACATGTACCATCATCATTACCATGCATCCATGCATATATCCTCACCATCATACCATGCATATATCATCATGCATAATTCAATTTCAATTTCTCAATTTCATCTTTTCATATTGGACCGCCACATTTCTCTTTCCTGGAACCAATGTTTGCATCCCACATTCATCACTTGCGCCCAATCCTGGCGTTGCAAGAACCATCTGGGCATGTATCCAAGATACAACCGGGCATCCGGCATTTACACTCCCGGCCGGGCATCTTGCATCCCAACTAGCATCGTGAGGGATCCCCCCGGGCACAAACCTCCAAGGCTTCCGAAATTACGTACCGACATACCACTAGGATTCCCCCCTCCTCTGGAATTACGTACTGTATACCACTGGGCATCTCGAAACTCCCGAGGAAATCTCCGGGGCTCGCTATGAAAATGGTTTCCCCCACCCTCTGGAATTACGTACTGTCATACCACCATGCCTTCCTTGGAATTACATACCGTATACCACCGGGCATCTTGAAACTCCCAAGGCATCGTCGGCTCACACCTCCGACGGTCTTGTCATCACCACGATGCATGTTCTTATGTGACATCCAGAATTTTCGGTATTAATTTCAATTGAATTAATCAGGTCATTTCTATGCAATTGGACTCGGGGATTAAAAAGGAACACAAAATTGAATTTATTGTATTTATTTATTTAATTTTCGAAATTAATTATTTAATTATTTATTTTCCGGAAATTCAACCGGGATGGCGGTGACCAGAATTTCGTGCGATTGTCGTGGAGCGGTCCGTTTATTTATTTGAGCTTTAATTTGTGTCGAATTGATTTAATGGTGCATTTTTAAGTATGTTATTAAATAAGGCAATTTTGGCCTTGTGATTGAGAATCGGTCGAGAATCGGTTGTTAGTATCGAAAGTGAAGTGGTAAATCACCTGGAGAATGCACGTGGCTCGGTGACGGAGCATGACATCGTAAAAAGGGTCGGGTGGGACCATAAAGCCACTAAATCTTGGAAAGGTCGGGTGGGACCGTAAAGCCACTAGATATTGATAAGGTCGGGTGGGACCATAAAGCCACTAAATCTTGGAAAGGTCGGGTGGGACCATAAAGCCACTAAATCTTGGAAAGGTCGGGTGGGACCGTAAAGCCACTAGATATTGATAAGGTCGGGTGGGACCGTAAAGCCACTAGATATTGATAAGGTCAGGTGGGACCGTAAAGCCACTAGATATTGATAAGGTCGGGTGGGACCATAAAGCCACTAAATCTTGGAAAGGTCGGGTGGGACCGTAAAAGCCACTAGATCATGAGAGGGTCGGGTGGGACCTTAAAGCTACTAAACCTCGAGAGGGTCGGGTGGGACCGTAAAGCCACTAAATCTTGGAAAGGTCGGGTGGGACCGTAAAGCCAATAGATATTGATAAGGTCGGGTGGGACCGTAAAGCCACTAAATCTAAGGAATTGCTTGGTGTTGGATGAATGACCTAGAAATGATTGGACTAGGTCGATTGATCGATGATTCGATCTGAGAGTGTCTTGATGTGATTCATTGCCTTGGTTTGATGTTGTGAATTGAATGATTGAAGGGAGATGATCGTGAGTGGTCTTCTACGATGTGAAATCGACTAAGTCGATTAGATCGATGCTTCGATCTCGTGATGTAATTGCTTGTGTGCCTATTTGATATGTGCTAACATGCGGAGGTGGAATCTGAGGCCAAGGTAAGTCTTCTAACTCATGTTGTGCATAGGCAGCCCTAAAGTGTATTAGTTTACTAATCGGGTCTTAGGAAGTAGAACTTGTTGAGACGTGGTCTCAGTGGTTATTGAATAACCATTTCAGGATCTCGAATGAGGAGCCTAAGGAGCATGAATCTGATGAGGAGGTCCCTGATGAGAAACCCGAAGAGGAGTACGTGGAGGACGACCCCGAGTACGACCTGGATGAGGACTGAGATTCCGTCCAGTCTTGTCAGACCTTGTTTGCTTGTGAAAAGTTGTAGTTGTGAATTTTCAGTATGAAAAATGTATGGCCTGCTTTTCTATCCCATTGCTTTATTGTGCGGGAATTATAATCGCTTCCGCATGTGCATAAATAAATGAAAGGGTCGGCGATACATAGTCTGGGATATCGCATAATAAAATCGACCAAGATAGAAGGATAGTCATGTTACCGAGAGTCGGGGCGTGACATCCTCTTTTTGTGGTATCAGAGCAATGGTTAGGTATTGGAGTGATAAGGTGCGATGACCTATGAGATAGTAGTAGGAAAGGCCTTTAAATTCATGACTGGTGCATGTCTTTGATAGCTGATTGGTAAAATTGTTTGTCGGGTGTAAATTGCTTGCTTTTAATTATTGTGGATTTGGAAGGCAGAGTGTTGACTCTGGCCAGCTTGAGTGTAAAAGTGCCACCGCGGGTTGGTACTAGTGTAGCAGCATTGATTGATCTTAAGCTCGATAAGATTGATTTGATGCAAGTGTTCTTTTGGGGTTTGGATGAGCCGGTATGATCGAGAATCAAGTTGTTGTTGTTGCTACCTTTGTTGAGGTCCAACCTGGAAAGATAATCAGAGAATAGAATTTGATATTTGAGTCCAGATTCAGCGAGGCAGATTTAGAATTCGGTCAGGGAAAAGACTGATGTTGAGAAAATGGTATTTTATTCCACCCAATATGAAAGGTGGCATAGTCAGGTCAGTATTCAGATTAACGGAACATGTTGTTCTATGGAAGATGGTATGAATCAGTCTCGTGTATTTTGAGATAGGAAATTGTGGTAAGTGTCGCCAGTACAGACAATGATTTGTGGTTGTCCACATAAGTAGATGGAATATCTACAATGGTTATTGCTGTCACCGTTGATAGGACAGTTCAGGAGAAGTGCACCATAGAACGTATTGTTAAATTTTGGGATAGATCTCTAGTACAAAGAATAGTGCATGCTGGCACTTGACAGGAAGTATAAGACTCACCAGATAGGAGTCGAAAGTTTGGGATGAAACCTGGATGAATTCAGTATCCAGGTATGGTGAGAAGAACAGAAATGGAACCGACTTGGCACTAGACAGAGGAAGAATGTTTTGGGGAAAATCCTATCAGAGTATCATAGCAGAGTTTTGATGAAGTTTGGGGAACTTCTGTTTATTGAAATAAATGGAAGAAAGGGAAATCACTAGTTATTGTTGTTTGAATTGATAGAACCGAAGGTACGTATGTGAAGATTGATGAACGAGGAATTCATATATGTTAGTGCATTGCTTTATGGGACATAAGTTTGTGGAAAGAAAAATGAAAATGGTTCATTGCAATCATGCATCAACCATTGTCAACTTAATTGGGTGACTTGTTATAAATAGTGTTGATGTCTTCAAGGATCGACTTGAGGACAGGTTATCTTCAATTGAGAACCAGGAAGGAGGTTATACTGAAGACAATACTTCGCACTTGATTTAGCCCCTGTGAGAATAATGTAAAGTCATTTGATATAACGAACGCTCCATCCGTTGTCATAGATTTGACAAACCGAGTGTTCAAAGAATATCTAGATCAATGGTGATCGTGTGGTGTGGCGACATTATAGGATGTTCATTAAGTGATGAGGATCACGAGCCCTAAGAATGGTCGTGTGGTTCCAAGTAAAGGAATCTTCATGGACCCAAGCCAAGATCAAATCAGTGGTTAGCGGATCGAGATTGACATCAGTGTCAGAGATCAGAAGCTGTGGGGATTGGACAGATTACTACAGAAGGTTTGTGAAAGAATTTTCAGTATCAGTATCATTACAGGATTGACCTCTCGAGAAAGAAGAGAAATTCATTAGCATAGACAAGTACAAGGATAGTTTCCAAAGCTTAAGTAAGAACTGACTATCGTACTTGTGCTAAACTCTTCATTTGGCTTTGAAAAGCATGAAGTATTTAGTGATGTGTCTTGTAAAGGACTGGGTACGTATTGATACAACATGAGAAGATTATTGCATCACCGTTCCACCAGTTGAGACCCAATAAGTGGAATACGAAGCGGTGCTGTGAACCAGAATTTTGATAGAACTATAATAGTGATATCGGGTATCACTTTGGAGGAACGAAATGACTCATTAATGTGTTGAGCCGAGAGTCTTCAATTGTGCAGAGACTAACTAAAGTATATACTTTACTTGAAAAGACTTCGAAGCTTGGTTTTCAAATTTGAGGTAGGCTACCTTTTGAATTTTATAGCCGCCCTCAAAATTGAGCCAAATGTTCAAGTTGGAATCAGCGCCTAGTTGACAGACAAAGATGTTCAGAAGATCTTACAAGAGGATACTGGTAATAAAGAACCAGACCTTGAGATTTCTGAGGATGGAAAGTTCAGGTTCCATGAGTGATTGAATACACTTGACAGTGTAGCACTCAGGGAAAAGATCTTGTTAGAAGTTCACTATAGTATTGCAGTTTCGACCAGATGGTGCAAGTAAATCAGAATCGGCATCAGCTAGATTAATAGACTGATATGAAGATAGATACCGCTGAGCAGGTTGCAAGTGTCAGAAGTGTCAGTAAGTGGAAGCTCGGTAATGCGAACCGGGAGAATTGTTGCCAGCACTTGAGAGTCCCAAGTGGAAATGGAAACATATGGCTTACTAAGGATTCGGGGATTACGATACCATTTGAGAATAGTGGTTGATCAATAGATGGAGTTGGTCCACTTTGCTATAATACCAATAGATATTGTTTTGAGTGTGTAACATCCAGATTTCGGACTCGATTTCGACTAGATAAATTGGGCATTTCATCGACACGATTACAGTGTTTTTTTCTCCGAGTTGGCCACTCATGAGATAACTAGACTAGCTGGGTGAGTTATTAAGGACCATAAGGCAAATAGACTTGAGAATTCGACCAATGATCGACTTCGTGACCGTGCTTATCTTTAGAGATCATTATGGCACAGTATAAAACCCGATTTGAAATCAAAGATAGATCGGTTCGACTGAGATGAATGATCGATCGTGGGTGACTCCACTAAATTGGAAAATTCTCATCGACCGACACTAATTTGATGTTTCTATCGTTTTGGCGCCTTGTGTCCGTATTTGAATCTTTGAGATTTTCACGACAATCGAGAGTCACCAATGGGTCGAGTGGGTTTATTGTGGCTCGAAGAAAATCGACCATGGGTCATTTGTCTTAAAAAGCTCTGAACACTACCCAATAGCCTAGGTCACACTAAAAGCGTGTCGGAATGAAATTAACCGCCAATCTAAGTTCGATTTCAGAAATGGAAGATTCTATCTTATCAGAGTGGGTATACCGAAGTGTGTGTGCATCAGATAATTCGCCGGCATGGGGTGCCGAGGGTGAATTATATTTCGAATCTAAATAAGAGATTATAAATTTGGCAAAGTCTCAGGAGATTCTTTATTAAGCAGTGTATAGCAGATGGTACAGAATTTCGGTGGTGAAAAGAAAGTGAATAAAGATTTCAGGCCAAAGTCAGTACAGTAGTCAGTGATTGCAGTTACCAAGATCAGTGCCAGAGTTATATCAGATCTTGACCAAAGGTTCCCAGTTTCACAGATTAGTCGATAGTTTCTTTTAATCGGTGCAAAGCGAGTGTACATGATTTCAGTCGGTTGAGATGAGATCAAAAATCAGAAAATCGCAAGTCCGGAATTAGCTCAGAAATCAGTGTTTACAGTTGTCAAACCAGTGTCAGAGTAAAGATTGCTTAGAACTATTAGAAATTTTGAATCGTTGAGGTTCGAAGGTTTATTAGGGAGTCAAGAAAAAGACCCGGATGTGGATGACAGAGTGTCTTATGTGAGAAGCTCGGTTCGGTAGTTGGTTCAAAACGAGCAGATTTTGTGTACAAAGATGATCTCCTTGGTCAAAGTGGTCAGACAACGCCACGAGACCGAATGATCAGCGTGGAAAAGTGAGACTCGATGAGACAACAATACCCCCACCTTTCGTTTATGGATTGGTAAATGTTTAAATTTCGAGGACGAAATTTTTATAAGAGGGGAAGAGTTGTGACATCCAGAATTTTCGGTATTAATTTCAATTGAATTAATCAGGTCATTTCTATGCAATTGAGTCGGGATTAAAAAGGAACACAAAATTGAGATGCGACACGAGCTATTGGATGAGGAGAATATTCAATTGAAGCATTGAATAAATTAATGGGGTCAATTTGATTCAATTCAAGAGGAATTAGGCTCAATTGGAATGGAAACTTGGCAAAATTCGTATGCCACCTCTACCCCCACACTTTGGTCTACCTAAATGCTTCTAGAAGGGGGCATATTTGTAAAAAATGAAGGTGGTGGACAGCTGGTGGTGGCCCACGTGTGGCTGACCTAAAAGAGAGAGAGAGTGAGAGAAAAGAAAGAGAATTTGATTTTCTCTTCCTCTCCTCTCTCCTCCGTCGACGGATCTCCCCATCTTCTTCTTCTTTTCTTCAAACCTCCATGGGAGCCGAAGACCAGCGGAGATCGAGCGCCATCGCCGCCTCTCGCCGCCGTTGTCGCCCACCGAAGCCGGAGCCGCCGCCGTTGCTCCGCGGTTGGCCGCACCTCACCGCACGCCCTCTCTTCCGCCTCTCTCTCCCTCCTCTTACTGGTGCGAACCAGAAAGCAGCAGAAAGTGAAGCAGCATCCAGCGTCGCCGGAAGGAACCGCGACCACGCTGGGACGAGGCCGCGCCGGAGCCGCCGCGCGCCGCCGTCGCTCCACCTCGCCCCACCCGCGCGCACCTCCGCTTCTCTCCTCTGTCTTCTTTCTGCTGTTCGGTGCCCTGGTCGGGTGAAGATCAGAGCAAGCCGAAGCAGCAAGTTCCCTCGCCACCGCAGCAAGCAAACGGAGCTGAAGTCGTCGTCGAGCGCCGCCCGCGCGTCTCCGCCTTCAGCCGCGTCGTCCCTGCCTTAGCCGACTTCCAGAGCTGCTGTCCAGCTCTTGCCGCCCTCGTTCGGCCCCATTCGGCACCCTACGGCCGCCGGCCGACCACCTCCGGCCACCGTGCGCCGCCAGCTCGACCCGCCGAAGCTTCCTTCGCCCTCCATCGGCCTTGGCCGCCTCAATCAGCCCCGGAACCGCCCCTTCCAGCCGCGCACAGAGAAGAAGAAAAATGGGTATCGCAGAGGGTTTTGGCCCGTTTTGGCCGTCTTCCCGAGCTCGGATGCTCGGCCCGCTTTGGGAAAAGTTGATCCTCGCGCCGAGCCCGTCGTTTTGGTGTGAGTTTTACTCACTAATGCCTCCTTAGTGTGCTAATTACACTTAAAGGTTGATTAGTGTTAATTAAGTGTAATTAGGTTGTTAGATTAGAATTGATTAGTGATTATTAGTTAATTGCTTTGCATGTTAGTTGTGTGGTTAGTGTAATTAGATAGAGAATTGCTTGTAGTATTTATTGGATGCTTCTTGGGATTTTTCCGTCCCTTATCGGGTGTTAATTAAGCAAATCGGGCCTAGGTGGAATTTTTAGGAATTAAATATTAATTTTGGAAATTAATTATTTAATGATTTATTTACTGCAAATTCAACTAGGATGGCTAGTGACCGGGATTTTATGCTGATAATGGTGGCGCAGACCGTTTATTTAATTGAGCTTTGTATTGTGCTAAATTGAATTTATTGTATTTATTTATTTAATTTTCGAAATTTATTTATTTAATTATTTATTTCCGGAAATTCAACTGGGATGGCCAAAGTGACCGGGATTTTATGCTGATGATCGTGGCGCAGTCCGTTTATTTAATTGAGCTTTATATTGTGCTAAATTGAATTTATTGTATTTATTTATTTAATTTTCGAAATTAATTATTTAATTATTTATTTTCCGGAAATTCAACCGGGATGGCCGGTGACCGGAATTTCGTGCTGATTGTCGTGGAGTGGTCCTTTTATTTATTTGAGCTTTAATTTGTGTCGAATTGATTTAATGGTGCATTTTTAAGTATGTTATTAAATAAGGCAATTTTGGCCTTGTGATTGAGAATCGGTCGAGAATCGGTTGTTAGTATCGAAAGTGAAGTGGTAAATCACCTGGAGAATGCACGTGGCTCGGTGACGGAGCATGACATCGTAAAAGGGTCGGGTGGGACCATAAAGCCACTAAATCTTGGAAAGGTCGGGTGGGACCGTAAAGCCACTAGATATTGATAAGGTCGGGTGGGACCATAAAGCCACTAAATCTTGGAAAGGTCGGGTGGGACCATAAAGCCACTAAATCTTGGAAAGGTCGGGTGGGGCCCAGTAAAGCCACTAGATATTGATAAGGTCGGGTGGGGACCGTAAAGCCACTAGTATTGATAAGGTCGGGTGGGACCGTAAAGCCACTAGATATTAATAAGGTCGGGTGGGACCATAAAGCCACTAGATATTGATAAGGTCGGGTGGGACCATAAAGCCACTAAATCTTGGAAAAGTCGGGTGGGACCGTAAAGCCACTAGATCATGAGAGGGTCGGGTGGGACCTTAAAGCTACTAAACCTCGAGAGGGTCGGGTGGGACCGTAAAGCCACTAAATCTTGGAAAGGTCGGGTGGGACCGTAAAGCCACTAGATATTGATAAGGTCGGGTGGGACCGTAAAGCCACTAAATCTAAGGAATTGCTTGGTGTTTGATGAATGACCTAGAAATGATTGGACTAGGTCGATTGATCGATGATTCGATCTGAGAGTGTCTTGATGTGATTCATTGCCTTGGTTTGATGTTGTGAATTGAATGATTGAAGGGAGATGATCGTGAGTGGTCTTCCTGATGTAAAATCGACTAAGTCGATTAGATCGATGCTTCGATCTGTGATGTAATTGCTTGTGTGCCTATTTGATATGTGCTAACATGCAGGTGGAATCTGAGGCCAAGGTAAGTCTTCTAACTCATGTTGTGCATAGGCAGCCCTAAGGTGTATTAGTTTACTAATCGGGTCTTAGGAAGTAGAACTTCTTTGAGACGTGGTCTCGGTGGTTATTGAATAACCATTTCGGGATCTGAATGAGGAGCCTAAGGAGCATGAATCTGATGAGGAGGTCCCTGATGAGGAACCCGAAGAGGAGTACGTGGAGGAGGACCCCGAGTACGACCCGGATGAGGACTAAGATCCCGTCCAGTATTGTCAGACCTTGTTTGCATGTAAAAAGTTGTAGTTGTGAATTTTCAGTATGAAAAATGTATGGCCTGCTTTTCTATCCCATTGCTTTATTGTCTGGGGAATTATAACTGCTTCCGCATGTGCATAAATAAATGAAAGGGTCGGCGATACATAGTCCTGGGATATCGCATAATAAAATCGACCAAGATAGAAGGATAGTCACGTTACCGAGAGTCGGGGCGTGACATCTTATACATCTCATTTTCAATTTTACATTCACAATTATGGCTCAATTTCAACATGGCATGCAATGTGATGACAACCGAGATCATATTCATTATTGAATTCATACATGCATCTCAAATCATTATTGTACATGCAGCAAGAAACCATCATCCATAGCAATACAATTCATGGAGTCCATGCAATTTAAAATGGTGCATATTTCATGCCTTTTCGAAGTTTACAAAATTCCAGCATATACTATTTTAGAAAATATTTAAATTAAATATCCATATGCTTCTAAAAAATCATGAAATCAACGCATGTGACAAGACAATAAGATAATAATTTCATGAAAAATACATGCCCAATAGAGTTCCACACAAGAAGATATAATTCACACAAATACAGCATGCAATTTCGGATAGAAACAGAATGTGCAGTTTTTGAAATAATTCGATTAAAATACACGAAAAACCTCCGAAAATTATGAAATTTTACTAGGTTGTAGCTAAGATGCTAAAGTAGATTTTTCATGAAGACTTCTAGGCAGATTCATTTTAGATCATTTTCTACAGTCGTACGAAGCTTCTGGATCTATCACCGAAACGTCCAGTGTATGTATCTCCGAAATACCGAGTTTTTACCCACTTATTCTTCTTCGTTTCCCATGAAATTTGGATATTTTTTACTTCAAGAGGTCCCCTAAAACTTTAATTAAGGAATATAAGTCAAATTTCCATATTATAGTCATCATATGGGTCCATGAAGTCTCAGGTGTCCAGTACCGCGTCTCCAGATTTACCGTCTTCAAGAGTAAGTCGATTCGCTAGGCTACACTTGTTCATTTTACCTCAAATTTGAGTATGTTAGTCTTTAAGAAGTTCTCTACAAGTTTCATGAAGAATTCGAAGAGAGATTCTTGATAAAATCAACATGCAACCACAAATCTACCACAAGGTCAGCAAAACAGTTCTAGATCTAGCATCTCCGTAGGAAGAGAGTTTGACCCCTCAAATCTCCATCATTTTGCACAAAATTTTAGTATGTTGTAGTTTAAGATGTTTTGTACAACTTTCATGAAGAAATAAAAGTCAAAATATAACTCAAAACATGCATGCAAGTTCTCACAAAATTCTGACTCAGGCGGTTCACACGAAAACAGCATGCATCTCCAAGAACAAACCTCATGTACTTCGATTTCTAGCCTCTAAACATCCGAGAATTCAACCACACATGCAAGGCACACATGCAAGGGTGGAAATCAGTCCCAACTTGCCTCAAAGACCAAGCGGACAGCGACACACGAACGGCACACTGGTGACGGACGGATGGCATGCGGGCGGCGACGGGCGAGCTCCTCCTCCTCCTTGGCCTCCCTCTCTCTCGCAACTCTCTTGGACAACAGCCCCCACCATCAGCCACTCCTCTCTCTCTTCCTTTTGGTTGGATATATATTGCATGCATTCTTATTTTGCATGGGGGACACTTGTCCCTAAGAAGGAGACAAGTGTCTCCTTTGTTGAAGACACTTGGAGGAAGCCATGTGGCTCCTCCTTCCCCCTCCATGCACCGACAGCCCAATGGGCTCTATGGGCCGGGCCTCTTGGCCCACTTTAGGCCAACACACTTGGGCCTAAAGTCCAAGCTTAAATGGCCCAAGTTTATTTTTTTAATAATACATTTTAATCCTCATTTAAATAAATACCTAATTGCATAATAAAATGGCCAAAAGACTTTGTGACATTAATCCATCAAATCAAATCTATAAAGTGCATAGTCGGGAACAAAGTCTTCTTTATCAATTTGTCCTATAGCACCAACCTTGATCATCCATTAACATTTTCTACTTAAATAAATACCTAACTTGCAAAAATAATAAGGCCATTAAACTTGTAGTCACAAATCCATAAATTTCAATTTATAAAACACATGGCCAATGATAGGATTTTCTTTCCTATCAAATAATTATCCATTCAGAGTTTGGCCATAAATCTTATTGCAAATTATGGATTAAATGGCTATAAAATAACTTAATGGTACTTCCATCACCTATTATAGACTTTAATGTAACTAGAGGTCATTATGAATTTTGGGATGCCACAACTAATGAGTGTTTTGAGCTATATTTTCTCTTTGTTTTTGTGTAGAGATCGTTATCAGACATCATCAAGAAAAATATATTTTGGCGTGGTGTGTTGTAGGCTCAATTGGGTAAATCTTACCTGATCATAAGATGATCACCATTTCATGTTTTTGGTTGAAAAATGTATTTAACATGGTCAAGAAAATTTCTGTCGGCAATGAAAGATGTGATGTAAGAGAAAGTGACGAAAAGATCACATCCCACCAGAAGTAATGGTGATTTTGGAGGAGAATCCTCCACGCACTGAGACCGCATTTCGGACCAAAGGAAAGGAAACGCGGTATTGAAGAAGACTGGACAAATTTCCAAGTATGGACCGACGACGTCAATGGAGGAACTGCCCATCTACTCCATTTTCCTTGGTCTCTCACGTGAGTATCGGGTTACGTAACCGTGTCAAATAGACATCGACGGAAAGAAAACAAGCGAAATAGAAATATAAAGAGCTAAAATAACGAGTTTCAAATCTATAATGGTGACCTTTGTTGGGATATCGGGTTAGACAAATTATCTTTTCTCAAAGACACAAAACTGCTTGGAATCGGACTGATATGAATAGGTAGCATGGAGAAACATTAAAGCCAGATGGACACGATAATGATCGAACATTTATGTGAAGTGCAATGGCTTCTGTCACATATATAGTCTCAAGTAAGCATTGAGAGCTTTGTTTTGATTAGTTCACCTTTTTCTTTTTTCTTTAATTTTTCGACTTTTTTGCCTTTTAGCATCCACATTTGTCTTGCGTCTCTTATCCCTTGTTTTCATTCATTGATTCACAGTAACGTAGCTTTATTACATACATGGACGACATTATTGTAAATCTATGAATTCGAAATTACTTGATAGATTATGATGAATATAATTTCACACTTGATGGAGAGTTCAGCATGGACCCGCATATTCGACAAATCGAGCTGTTGGATGTGGAAGTCAAGAGCATCCATTGCTAAAGGACTTTTCTTACGCCTGCGCACACAAGAAAGGTCCTAGATGCTTTAATTGATCCCACCTTCTAGTGGACCATTCCATAATGACTTGCTCGATACAAGGATGACATTATTGTAAATCCATGAATTTGAAATTGCTCAATAGATTTGTATGAATTTAAGTTCACATTGGATAGAAAGTTCCATTTCCGGACTTGGGTATTCTGCAAATTGAGTCGTTGGACGTGGAAGTCGAGAGTGTTCATCACTAAAGGACTTTCCTTGCACCTGCAGGCACAAGGAAAGTCTTATTGCTTTAATTGATTCCACCATCTCATGGAGCATTCCATAATGACTTCATTCTCTTCTAGATGCATTGCATGGTATACCAAGCTCGTTTGGACTATTGATCATGTGTGGTTCTCGACAGATATGGTTAAGGCGAGACAATACGGAGATGATAAGTAGAGTCGGGTTAATCCGACAAAAGGATGCACGCCATATAAAAGCTATTCCATTGAAAGAGACAATACTGGAACCACTAAGGTCAAGAGCTTATTGGCCAGTAAGGGCGGTTTGACATGACATGTCATGAGCTAGCTACTTGTCACGACATGCAGCCCCTGGTAATAATTAGACTACCACATGTAGATCAACATTTAATAACAAAAATGATTCACACTTTAAAATACTATGAAAGCAACTTAGGTAAGCTTCTCCTTCCTCACATAGTACTTCCTGCCATACACTCTCCTCTCCCGTTACTTAGGCATCGGACGGCCAATCGGATCAAAATCTGAACACCAGAATTCTTGTATGTGGACACATTCCACTTGAAGCGATAGCGATTTCGGAGAAGATTTTGCCGCACGGTGAAACACGGCAAAGGAGAAGACTGGACAAATTGCCAATGTAGATAGACTTTGACGTCAATGGAGGACTTAACCATCTACTCCATTTTCATCGGTCTGCATGGAAGTAGCGTGTTACGTGTATGACACGATATGCGGTATCAGGTTAGACAAGTTATCTTCTCTCAAAAACTTGGAACTGTTTGGAAACGGACCGATGTGAAAATATAGTTGAGACCCTATCTTAATATACCATTAGCAGTACGGAAGATGGGATGAAAGAGAAAGTGACGCAATAGTCTACATTCCACTTGAAGCATTAGCGATTTTGGAGAAGATTTCTCCGCGCGATGAAAAAATTGCATAGGACAAGACTGAGCGAATTGCCAATGTGGATAGACTTTGACGTCAATGGAGGACTTAACCATCTACTCCATTTTCCTTGGTCTCCCATGTAAGTAGCGTCTCGTGTAACCTTGTCAAATAGATATCGATGGAAAGAAAACAAGCGAAACAGAAATAGCAAGTGTGACATCCTGAAATTTGACCCCGTTTCGATAAAGTAAAATGGGCATTTCGTCGACGTGCCTATGGCCCTTTTCTCTGAGCTGATCACTCACGAGTTAACTAACATATTGGGTGAAGCCGTTAAGGGATGTATCAGCTGTAAAATCCCTAAAAGCTACATAATTGGTTGGATTAAGCTAAAATCACGTTTGATCGATTTTTAACCACGAAATTGAACTCGATTTTGGGAATCGAATTTTAAGCGCGTCATAATTCTTATTTTTAGGATCCTGTCTCATCACTCGTCAATTTATTGACGGGTCCGAAATTTCAAGAAAGAAATTATCAGAAGAAAATTGAAGACCAAAAGAAAATAACAAGGGAAAGGAAAAGGGAAAAGAAAAGAAAAATAAGAACGAGATTTTTATTTTATTTCTTTTTCTCTCTCTCTTCTCTCTCCTCTCCCCTCCCCCTCGTGCGAATCCCCCTCCCCACGCCAACTCTCTCTTTCTTTTTCCCCCTTGCCGTTTCCTACTTTGCTTTCTCTTCTCCCTTTGACTAGTCAAAAGTTATTTCTTCTCTCTCCTCTTTCTTCTCTCCTTTTCCCCCATGTGACCGACTTCTTCTCTCTCTCTCTTTTTCTTTCTGGTTTTGTGCGAACCGAAACCGAAGAGAGAAGCTCGAGCGAAAGTTGCAGCTCGCCGTCGTTGCCCCGTCGCCACTCGTTCCGCCGCCGCACCGCACGCCCGCGCCCGCTTGTCCGCCGCTCGCCGCGTGCTCCGCCAGCCTCGATTCCTCGTGCCCAAGCCTCCCCGTGCGTCTCCCACCCTGTTGCGCTGGTCCAACCACCGTGAGTGGCCGAGCAAGCCGTCGGAGCCACCTTGCAGCCTCGCCGGACCGCCGCTTGCCTTCCCGACCCTTCTCCGCCCTAACCATCTTTGTTTTCCCTTGTTTCGCAGCCGAACCAGCAAACCCACGAGTGGGTTTCCAGCCAGTTCGTGGGCTGTTTTGGGCCGTTTTCGGGCCGGGATTCGTGAGTCGCTTTGGGAAGTTTCGTTCCTCGCGTCACCGCCGTCGGATTGATCCGATTTGCACGCGTTTTGGTGAGTAATCTCACTAATCCAAGATTAGTTGACTAATTATGCTTAAGGTTGGTTTAGATTTAATTAATTATGTTTAGGTTGTTAGATTAGAATAAATTAGCAATTATTAGCCAATTGTGATGTGAATTAGATAAATTGAATGTGTAATTAGCAAGTAGACATGGTCTACTAATTATTGGAAGTGCCTCGGGATTTTTCCCGACCCTTAGTGGGCTCCAATTAAGCTTTTCGGGCCTAAGTGGAATTTTTAGTATTTAAATATTAATTTTCGGAATTAAATTAAATAATTATTTATTTTCCGAAAATTCAACTGAGATGGCCTGGAACCGGAAAATTATGTTGATTACCGTAGTGAAGTCCGTTTGTTTAATCGGGATTTATTTTGAGCTAAATTGAATTTTTAGTAATTAATTATTAATTTTCGAAATTAATTAATTAATTAATTAATTATCGGAAATTAAGATTTTGATGGTTGACGACCAAAATCTCGTGCTGATCGTCGTGGTGCAGTCCGTTTATTTATTTGAGCTCCACATTGTATGGAATTGAATAAATTGTGATATTTTAGGATTTACCCTAAATTGATTGAAATTGATTGAGATTGAATTGTTGATGGGTAAATGGCCAAGTATGTTATTCAGCATTTATAATGCTTTGTTGAGTTAATTTAATTATTTGATTGAGAAATCGTTGGGCATTGGTTGTCGGTATTGAAAGTAGATTGGTAATCACTTGAAAGAGGACACGTGGGCTCGGTGAATTAGAATGTCGCCTGGAGAATGCACGTGAGTTCGGTGGTTGAATGTCACCTTGGCGAAAAGGTCGTCGAGAGAATGCATGTGGCTCGGAGACTCGGTATGTCGTCTGGAGAATGTACGTGTCTCGGTGACAGAGTTTGGCATCTAAAAGGGCACGTGGCTCGGTGAATTGATGCATCACTTTCGTGAGATAGCACCTAAGAGAATGCACGTGGGCCCAAGCATCCAAAAGGACACGTGGCTCGGTGATCGATGCGTCACTTTGGTAGCGAGTACCTTAGAGAATGCACGTGGGTCAAGTATTCAAAATGGCATCTAAAAGGGCATGTGGCTCGGTGATCGATGCGTCACTTTGGTAAGTGAGTACCTTAGAGAATGCACGTGGGCTCGGGCATCATAAAAGGACACGTGGCTCGGTGGCTTGATGTACCACCTTAGCGAAGAGGTCGCCTTAGAGAATGCACGTGGGTCCGAGATTTGAGGCACGTGGCTCGGAGACTTGGAAGGTCGTCCTGGAGAATGCACGTGGCCTAGCTTTTAAATATCCCACAGTGGGGATTGAATTGTATGACATGTAATCGACTAGTTCGATTTGTTTGAAGTGAATGGGTGTTTATTGTGAATTGTACTGACTTGCAGGTGGGATCAGAGGCCAAGGTAAGTCCTCTGCCCTGTGCGTGTTTAGGCAGCCTTTAGTATAATGGTTTACTAATCGGGCTTAGTGGGGTAGAACTCGCTGAAACGCAGTCTCATCCCAGTTTGGGGAAACCATTTCAGGACCCCGCTAAAGAGCTGAGGAGGAGGAATCCGAAAAGGAGAACTCGGAGGCGAATCTTAAGGAGAAAGATTTTTTGGAAGAAGAAAACAATCCTAAGAGGGGCCTTAAGTACGGCCCAGTTCGTCTAAATTTCTGTCTTCTTTTGAGATCTCCGTTTTGATGTGAATAATTATGAAGTGGTTTGTGTTTTGTACAAAAGTTTGGTTATAAATTTCAATATGAAAAATATGGCCCTGCTTTTCTATCCCATCGTTTCATTATCTGGGGATTTTAACTACTTCCGCATGTGCTTAAAAAAGAAAGGGTCAGGGATACATTGTCTTGGGATATCGCATTATAAAATCGACCAAGTGAGATGGATGTGTGCGTGCGAGGATCGGGCGTGACAGCAAGAGCTAAAATAAGGAGTTTCAAATCTATAATGGTGACCTTCATTGTGATATTTGGTTAGACAAATTTTCTTTCTCAAAGACTCAAAACTGTTTGGAATCGGACCGATATGAATATATAGCATGGAGAGACATTAAAGCTGGATGGACACGATAATGATCAAACATTTATGCGAACCACAATGGCTTCTATCGCATATATGGTCTCAAGTAAGCATCGAGAGCTTTATTTTGATTATTTACCCTTTTTTTTCTTTCTTTTTTTGACTTTTGGGCCTTTTAGCATCCACATTTGTCTTGTGTCTCTTATACCTTGTTTTCATTCATCGGTTCATGGTAACATAGCTTTATTACATACAAGGACGACATTATTGTAAATCCATGAATTCGAAATTGCTCGATAGACTCATATGAATACAAGTTCACACTCAATGGAGAGTTCAGCATTGGGACCTGCATATTCGACAAATCGAGCTGTTGGATGTGGAAGTCAAGACCATCCCTTGCTAAAGGACTTTTCTAATGCCTGTGCACACAAAAAAAAGGTCCTAATTGCTTTAATTGATCCCACCTTCTTGTGGACCACTCCATGATGACTTGCTCGAGACAAGGACGGCATTATTTTAAATCCATGAATTCGAAATTGCTCGATAGATTCGTATGAATTGAAGTTCACTTCAGGATTTGCACTCAAAGCTTTGAACTTAATGTGAGGAATAAAAGTAAAGACATGAAATCACAGAACAAGTTGAATAGCCTTGCTTCATTTTGGTTTCTGATTTAAAACTTCTTTTGTCTTTCGCTTTTATAACTCAGAGATATCAATGGACTAGCAAGCTTCGTTCATTTAGATTACCGCCCTCTTGCTCCCATTAGATAAATTATTGTGAATTATTATCCACACGTCTCACATCACAACTAGTAACATTGTACATCGAATATGCGTGCCCCTCTATTTGCAAAGACTCGTTAGTCTTTTCTAGAGCAAGGATCAGATGTAAGTCAACAACGCTGAAAACTTAACATTGGTTAGTTAAAGTTCCCCTCAAAGATCGTAGGAGATCTGATGTGACGGAAGAGAGAGTGACCCAAGAGTTCACATCCCACTCGAATCGACGATATTTATGATGATAAATGGATCGAGCTGGAGCCACATGGATCGAGCTGGATCATACTCCGTCTCTCGTATAAGTAGGGCGTTACATGTCAAATGCAAGATGCAAAATGGGACTTGATTAGTAAAGTGACAATTATGAATAAAGAAAGATATGCTTCTCGTGAATTGTGATCCACACATCTCAAGTCACAACTAGTAACACTGTATATATTGTTGGGATATAATACGCGGAAATAACAGGATCTTGCAATTTATGTCAACGTAAAATCACCAAAAAATAAACGAGAAAAATAAGAACACCAAAAATTTACGTGGTTAGGTCGGAGTATCGGTGCACCTACATCCACACGGAAAGCCAACAAAGCAAATAATCCACCATAATCGGAGTATTAGAGTTTTACAATCACTCACACGCTCCAAGTGTTCCCACACTTAGATTTAACTTCAAATCCTAATTATTTATAAATAAATAACTCACTTCGGTATAAACTTGCGGTACAAAATTAACGCGTTCAAATCGTACGCCAAAAGAAAAGAAAAATCTCCAGCTTAGCTCTCTCTCTCTCGGTGGACGTGCGGCTCCTTTCTTCGTCAAAATTCTGCTTTTATACGCTTGGGCCCCACCTTTCCTTTTGTCTACATGCAGGGTCTTCACTCCAAAAGGAATTCGGCAACGCAACAGAAGACTTGGGCCCACTTTTGTCTTCATGGGTTCTACGATGAAGCTTCCTTCGTGGCCCCTTTTTTTTTTTTTTCCTTTCTTTTATTTTATCTTCATCAGGTAAACTTCAAAAAATCCAGCTAATCGCATTTTTGCAAACGCTCAAACTCGAGTCATAATTTAACATATATGATATGTGTGGCCCTTTATTTGCAAATACTCATTAGTCTTCTTTAAAGCAAGGACCAAGATGTAAGTCAACAATGCTAAAAACTTTAAATTGGTTCAAGAATGTTTGTGACATCCAAAATATTCGGTATTAATTTCAATTGAATTAATCGGTTCATTTCTATGCACTTGGAGTTGGGGATTAAAATGGAATACAAAATTGATATGTGAGATGAGCTATTGGATGAGGAGAATATTTAATGGAAGCATTGAGGCCAATTGAGATGGATTTAAAGTAAATCAAGTGATTAATGGAAGACAATTGTTTCAAAATTCGCATGCCCATGGACCTAACATTTTAAATTACCTTAAAGCTTCTAGAAGGGGGCAAATTTGTCAAGAAATGGTGAGTGGAAGGTGACATCACATGATGTCATAGTGGGCCATTTTTGTTGAATAAAAGAAAAAGAAAAAGAAAAGAAAAGAGCCCCCTTCTTCTCTCTCCTCCCTCCCTTCTTCCTCTCTCTCTCGTGTGACTCCATCTGCATCTTCTTCATGCTTGAATCGGCGGAAAGGAGGGGGAAGCTCGTGCGTGCAGCAGCCCGACGGAAGCTAGCCGTTCACCGCCGCCGCACGCCGTCGTCGCTCCGCCCTAGCCGCGCGCCCTCCGCCTTCCTCTCTCCCCTCTTGCTGCTGTTCAAACAACTTCTTCTTCCTCTTGTTGGTGCTTTTCAAACCCATAAATTGCAGAGGAGAAGCTGGAGCAACCATGGCCGTCCGGCCGCCCGCTCGTCGCCGGCCGCACCTCTGCCCGCTCTACGTCGCAACCCCGCGAGCTGCTTCGCCCCTCCCATCCTTGCTTCGTTCGCGCACCAGTAGCCATCGTCCGTCGTCCTGAGCTGCCGGAGCTCATCCTCGCCGCCGTGCGCCCCCGCCTTAGCCCGCCGGAGCTTCGCCTTGCCTCCGCCGCCCTTGGCCACCCGAACCGGCGCCGGATCCGCTCCCTCTCGGCCCCGATCAGCAACCCAAAAAATGGGTATGGCAGCCCACGTTTGGCCCGTTTTGGCCGCCTTTCCGAGCTCGGATGCTCGGCCCGCTTTGAGGAAAGTTGTTCTCCTCGGTGTCCTCGTCGTTTTGGTCCGCTCGGCTCGCTAATCCGGTGAGTTTAGCTCACTAAACATCGCTTAGAGGGTTAATTATGCTTTAGGTGTGCTTAGTTTATGTTAAGTGTGATTAGGTGGTTAGTTTAATTTATTTAAGTGTTGATTATATTAATGTGTTTAATTAGCTTAAAGTGAGTTTAATTTAAGGCTAAATGAAGGTTTACATTAATATAAAGCTTGATGTGACATAAAGGAATTTACTTTTGACTTATTTAAATATTTCGAAATTATTTAATAATTTAATAATATATTATTATTCGAAATTATTAAAATATTATTATTTAATTATTTTCGGAATAAATTTAATTATTTATTAAATTCCGAAAATTTTGTTGGGACCCTAAATTCTCAGAATTTCGTGCCGAGTCGGCTCTTTGTGTATTCGGATTTTGAAATTGATGGTCGGATATTATAAATTGAATGTGGATTGCGAAAAATATGAATATTATTATTTAATTAATTTTCGGAATAAATTTAATTATTTATTAAAATTCATAAATTTCGTCGAGACCCTAAACTCTCGAATTTCGTGCCGATCGTTGCTGTATATTTAGAATTTGAATTTGATGATTGATTGTGGCGAATTGAGTGTTGATTGTGATAAATATGGATTTTATTCATAAAATCCCAAGTGTCGAGTTCGGCATTGAAATTGGATTGTTAATGGCTAATATCGTAATTGGATTATAGGAGTGAAAGGTAAAGTTTCCAAGGATCGGTATCGAATTGTCATGTGCTGGTTGTAAGGCTTGGGTCGTGGTAGTGGCTAAGCCGATTGGATCCTTATTCTCGCTAGAAATGCCGTCAAGAGAGTGACGTGGCTTGGTTAACATGTAGTGGCGAGACCGGCGGGACCTTTATTCTTCTAGAAATGCTATCGATAGAACGACGTGGCAGTCGCGGTAGTGGCGAGACCGACTAGACCTTTATTCTTCTAGAAATGCTGTCGATAGAACGACGTGGCTTGGTCGCGTGAGTGGCGAGACCGCGGACCTTTATTCTTCTAGAAATGCTGTCGATAGAACGACGTGGCTTGGTCGCAGTAGTGGCGAGACCGATTGGACCTTTATTCTTCTAGAAATGCCGTCGATAGAATGACGTGACTTGGTCGTGTAATGGCGAGACCGATTGGACCTTTATTCTTCTAGAAGTGCCGTAATGTTAGTAGATATCTAACTGCGAGTAAGCTATGCTATTGTGTGGCGGTGAATAATAATTGGGATGCGTGCTAAGTGCGATCGTGATTTATATGAAAGTGATGGCATTCCAATTGTTTGAATTATTATTACTACTTGAGATTGTGTGATATAAATTGTGCTAACCTGCAGGAAAGAATTGAGACGAGGTAAGTTCTCTGTGTGATGTGGCTAGGCCACCCGTGGGCGTATTTTCTTTCTAATAGGGGTTTAGGGGTTGAACTTGCTGAGACGTTGTCTCGGTGATTATTGAATAACCATTTCAGGTTCTGGTGGACGGAGTGGCCGGATAACTTTGGTTGGCCTTGAGGAGCTGGAGAGGTGAAGTCATAAGGATTGGAAATCATGTACGACTTGTAGGTCGTAGGATAACCTCTTTTTAAGAGCCAGTCTTTTGTAGATTTCTTTGGCTCTAGGCTTTAGGTACGTAACTCCGTTGGTTTATGTAAGTGATTGGTTGTGAAATTGTTTCCTACTTTTCTATCCCGCATTTTATTGTCAGGGGTTTTATAATACGTTCCGCTTGTGCAATAATAAATGAATGGGGTCGGCGACACTACCTGGGAATGTCGCATTTATGTGACCATAGTGGGATGTTGGCGCTCGAGGTTCGGGCGTGACACCCCTGTTTAAGTGGTATCGAGCAATGGTTAGGTATTGGAGTGATAAGGTGCGATGACCTATGGGATAGTAGTAGGAAAGACCTTTAAATTCATGATTGGTGCATGTCTTTGATAGTTGATTGGTAGAATTGTTTGTCGGGTGTAAATTGCTTGCTTTTAATTATTGTGGATTTGGAAGGCGAGTGTTGACTGCGGTCGGTTTGCGTAAGAGTACCCTTTGCGGGTTGGTACTAGTGTAGCAGCATTGATTGATCTTAAGCTTGATAAGATTGATTTGATGCAAGTGTTCCTTGGGGTTTGGATGAGCCAGTATGATCAGAATCAAGTTGTTGTTGTTGCTACCTTTGTTGAGGCCCAACCTGGAAGGATGATCAGGGAACATATTTCGATATCTAAGTCAAGATTCAGTGCAAGCAAATTGGGAATTTGGTCAAGGTAAAGACTAATATTGAGAGAATGGTATTTTATTCCACCCAATAGCGAAGGTCGCATAGTTAGGTCAGCATTCAGATTAATGGAACATGTTGTTCTATGGAAGATGGTATGAATCAGTCTCGTGTATTTTGAGGACAGGAAATTGTGGTAAGTGTCGCCAGTATAGACACTGATTTATGGTGTATCCGCATAAGAAGATGGAATCTTGACAACGATTCTTTTGCTGTCACGGTTGGTAGAACGAGTTCGGGAGAAGTACGCCATAGAATGCCTTTGTGGAACTTACGGGATAGTTCTCTAGTACAAGAAATAGTGCATCTGGCACTTGACAAGAGGTAGAAGCCTCACCAGACAGGTGTCGAAATTGTGGAAGAAAACCTGGATGAATTCAGTATCCAGGTATGGTGAGAAGAACAGAAATGGAACCGACGGCATCGGACGGAGGAAGAATGTTTTGGGGGAAAATTCTATCAGAGTATCGTAACAAAGTTTGGATGAAGTTTGGGGAACTTCTGTTTATTAAAATAAGTGGAAGAAAGGGGAATCACTAGTAATAGTCATGCTTGACTAGTTGCTGAGTGTAACTTCGACACTACATGAGTAGAATGGGCTCATGGAGTATCTTGTAGTAATAGATCATGGTAGTGGAGCAATTTAACTTAGTCCGGGAGCACATGAAAGTGTCGAGTTTATTGGGAGTCGAAATGAATCTTCGATTTCTTTAATCTCGTCAGCGAAGACCCACTTGTTCGATGGAGGTTGTTGAGGTTACTTGGTGATGGTTATAGTTAAGACAAATTGGAGAATTGGAGATAGAAGACATCTCAGTGGTCTGAGAATTTCTAGATGTGTTGTCATAAGAAATGTCAGACCGTTGCCAGAGAAAGAGATAGAAATTACGATCGAGTTAGCACCAGCATAAAACCACTCTCGAAGGTTTCTTAATAGTTATTGTTGTTTGAATTGATAGAACCGAACGTACGGATGTGAAGATTGATGAATGAGGAATTCATGCATATTAGTGCATCGCCTTAAGAAACATCAGTTTTATGGAAAGAGAAATGAAAAAGGTTCGTTGCAATTATGCATCAACTATAGTCGACTTAATCAAGTGACAATGAAGGATAAGTGTTCATTGTCAAAGATCGACAAATTGGGTGACTTGTTATAAAAAGTGTTGATGTCTTTAAGGATCGACTTGAGGACAGGTTATCGTCAGTTGAGAACCAGGAAGGAGGTTATATTGAAAACATCATTTTACACTTGATTTAGCCCTTGTGAGAATAATGTAAAGCCATTTAATTGGACGAACGCTCCAGCCGCTGTCATAGATTTGACAAACCGAGTATTCGAAGAATACCTAGATCAATGATAATCGTGTGATGTAGCGACGTTCTAGGGTGTTCATTAAATGATGAGGATCACGAGAGCCCCTAAGAATGGTCATGTGATTACAAATAAAGGAATCTCCGTGGACTAGCCAAGATCGAATCGGTTGTTAATGAATCGAGATCGACAACGGTGTCAGAGATCAGAAGCTGTGGGGATTGGACAGATTACTACAGCAGGTTCGTGAAAGAATTTTCAGTATCAGTATCATCGCAAGATTGACCTCTTGAGAAAGAAGAGAAATTCATCGGCATTGACAAGTATGTGGATAATTTCCAGAGCTTAAAGGATGGGGTAGTATTGATGCAACATGAAGAAGATTGTTGCATAATCGTTCCACCAGTTGAGACCCAATTAGTGAATACGAAGCGGTGTCGTGAACCAAAATTTTGGCAGAACTATAATAGTGATATCGGGTATCACCTTGGAGGAACGAAATGAGTCCTTAATGTGTTGAGCCGAGAGTCTTCAAATGTGCATAGGCGGCTAAAGTATAGACTTTACTTGAAAATGATTCGAAATTCGGTTTTCAAAATTGAGGTAGGCTACCTTTTGAATTTTATAGCCACCCTCAAGATTTAACCAAATGTTCAAGTTAGAATCGGCGCCTAGTTGACAAGCAAAGATGTTCGGAAGATCTTATCGGAGGATACTGGCAAGAAAGAATCTAACTTTAAGACTTATGAGGATGGAAAGTTTGGGTTCCATGAGTGATTGAATACACTTGACAGTGTAGCACTCAGGGAAAAGATCTTGTCAGAAGTTTACTACAATATTGCAATTTTGACCAGATGGTGCAAGTAAATCATCAGCTAGATTAGTAAGCTGATATGAAGATATATACCATTGACCAGGTTGCAAGTGTCAGAAGTGTCAGTAAGTGGAAGCTTGGTAATGCGAACCGGGAGAATTGTTACCATCACTTGAGAGTCCCAAGTGGAAATGGAAACATATGGCTTACTAAGGATTCAGGGGATTACTGATACCATTTGAGAATAGTGATTGATCAATAGATGGAGTTGGTCCACTTTGGTACAGTACGAATAGATCTTGTTTTGAGTGTGTAACATCCAGATTTCGGGCTCTGATTTTGATTAGTTAAATTGGGCATTTCATCGATGCGATTATAGTGTTTTTCTCTGAGTTTGCCACTCATGAGATAACTAGACTAGCTGGGTGAGTTATTAAGGACATTAAGGCAAATAGACTTGAGAATTCGACCAATGATCGACTTCTTGACCATGCTCATCTTTGGAGATCATTACAACACAGTGTAAAACTCGATTTGAAATCAAAGATAGATCGGTTCGACTGAGATGAATGACCGATCGTGGGTGACTCCACTAAATTGGAAAATTCCCATCGACCGACACTAATTTGATGTTTCTATCGTCTTGGCACCCTATGTCTGTATTTGAATCTTTGAGATTTTCACGACAATCGAGAGTCGCTAATGGGTCGAGTGGGTTTATTGTGGCTCGAAGAAAATCGACCACGGGTCATTTGTCTTAAAAAGCTCTGAACACTACCCAGTAGCCTAGGTCACACTAAAAGCGTGTCGGAGTGAAATTAACCGCCAATCTAAATTTGATTTCAGAAATTGAATATTCGACTTGTCACAGAGTGGGTATACTAAAGTGTGTGTGCATCAGATAATTCGCCGGCATGGAGTGCCGGGGATGAATTACATTTCGAATCTAAATCAGAGATTATAAATTTGGCAAAGTTGCAGAGGATTCTTTATTAAACAGTGCATAGCAGATGGTACAGAATTTCAGTGGTGAAAAGAAAGTGAATAAAGATTTCAGGCCAAAGTCGATACGGTAGTCGGCGATTGCGGTTGCCAAGATCGGTGCTAGAGTTATATCAAATCTTGACCAGAGGTTCCCAGTTTCAGCAGATCAATCAGATAGTTTCTTTTTAATCAGTGCAAAGCAGAGCGTACATGATTTCAGTCGGTTGAGTTGAGATCAGAAATCAGAAAATCGCAAGTCGAGAGTCAACTCAGAAATCAGTGTTTACAGTTGTCAGACCAGTGTCAGAGTAAAGATTGCTCAGAACTATCAGAAATTTTGAATCGTTGAGGTTCGAAAGTTTATTAAGGAGCCGAGAAAAGAGATCAGATGTGGATGACAAAGTGTCTTATGTGAAAAGTGCAGTTCAGTTGTTGGTTTAGAAAGAGCAGATTTTCTATACCCAGATGGTCTCCTCGGTCAAAATGGTCGGACAATATCACAAGAGGCGAAGGGTTAGCGTGGGAAAAAGTGAGGCTCGATGAGACGACAATACCCCCACCTTTTGTATAAGGTTTGGTAAAGGTTTAAATTTCGAGGAAGAAATTTTTATAAGAGGGGAAGAGTTGTGACATCCAAAATATTCGGTATTAATTTCAATTGAATTAATCAGTTCATTTCTATGCACTTGGAGTTGGGGATTAAAATGGAATACAAAATTGATATGCGAGATGAGCTATTGGATGAGGAGAATATTTAATTGAAGCATTGAGGCCAATTGAGATGGATTTAAAGTAAATCTAGTGATTAATGGAAGGCAATTGTTTCAAAATTCGCATGCCCATGGACCTAACATTTTAAATTACCTTAAAGCTTCTAGAATGGGGCAAATTTTTCAAGAAATGGTGAGTGGAAGGTGACATCACATGATGTCATGGTGGGCTATTTTTGTTGAATAAAAGAAAGAGAAAAAGAAAAGAAAAGAGCCCCCCTTCTTCTCTCTCCTCCCTCCCTTCTTCCTCTCTCTCTCTCGTGCGACTCCATCTGCATCTTCTTCATGCTTGAACCGGCGGAAAGGAGGGGGGAAGCTCGTGTGTGCAGCAGCCCGACGGAAGCTAGCCGTTCACCGCCACCGCACGCCGTCGTCGCTCCGCCCTAGCCGCGCGCCCTCCACCTTCCTCTCTCCCCTCTTGCTGCTGTTCGAACAACTTCTTCCTCTTGTTGGTGCTTTTCAAACCCATAAATTGCAGAGGAGAAGCTGGAGCAACCATGGCCATCCGGCCGCCCGCTTGTCGCTGGCCGCACCTCTACCCGCTCGCCGTCGCAGCCCCCGCGAGCTGCTTCGCCCCTCCCATCCTTGCTTCGTTCGCGCACCAGCAGCCATCATCCGTCGTCCCGAGCTGCCGGAGCTCATCCTCGCCGTCGTGAGCCACCGTGCGCCCTGCGCCTTAGCCCGCCGAAGCTTCGCCTTGCCTCCGCCGCCCTTGGTCGCCCGAACCGACGCCGGATCCGCTCCCTCTCGGCCCCGATCAGCAACCCAGAAAATGGGTATGGCAGCCCACGTTTGGCCCGTTTTGGCCGCCTTCCCGAGCCCGGATGCTCGGCCCGCTTTGAGGAAAGTTGTTCTCCTCGGCGTCCTCGTCGTTTTGGTCCGCTCGGCTCGCTAATCCGGTGAGTTTAGCTCACTAAACCTTGCTTAGAGGGTTAATTATGCTTTAGGTGTGCTTAGTTTATGTTAAGTGTGATTAGGTGGTTAGTTTAATTTATTTAAGTGTTGATTATATTAATGTGTTTAATTAGCTTAAAGTGAGTTTAATTTAAGGCTAAATGAAGGTTTACATTAATATAAAGCTTGATGTGACATAAAGGAATTTACTTTTGACTTATTTAAATATTTCGAAATTATTTAATAATTTAATAATATATTATTATTTGAAATTATTAAAATATTATTATTTAATTATTTTCGGAATAAATTTAATTATTTATTAAATTCGAAAATTTTGTTGGGACCCTAAATTCTCGAGAATTTCGTGCCGTCGGCTCTTTGTGTATTCGGATTTTGAAATTGATGGTCGGATATTATAAATTGAATGTGGATTGCGAAAAATATGAATATTATTATTTAATTAATTTTCGGAATAAATTTAATTATTTATTAAAATTCATAAATTTCATCGAGACCCTAAACTCTCGGAATTTCGTGCCGATCGTTCTTTGTATATTTAGAATTTGAATTTGATGATTGATTGTGGCGAATTGAGTGTTGATTGTGATAAATATGGATTTTATTCATAAAATCCCAAGTGTCGAGTTCGGCATTGAAATTGGATTGTTAATGGCTAATATCGTAATTGGATTATAGGAGTGAAAGGTAAAGTTTCCAAGGATCGGTATCGAATTGTCATGCGCTAGTTGTAAGGCTCGGGTCGCGGTAGTGGCTAAGCCGGTTTGGATCCTTATTACGCTAGAAATGCCGTCAAGAGAGTGACGTGGCTTGGTTGCGGTGAGTGGCGAGACCATTGGACCTTTATTCTTCTAGAAATGCTGTCGATAGAATGACGTGGCTTGGTCGCGGTAGTGGCGAGACCGACCGGACCTTTATTCTTCTAGAAATGCTGTCGATAGAACGACGTGGCTTGGTCGCAGTAGTGGCGAGACCGATTGGACCTTTATTCTTCTAGAAATGCCGCCGATAGAATGACGTGGCTTGGTCGCAGTAGTGGCGAGACCGACTGGACCTTTATTCTTCTAGAAGTGCCGTAATGTTAGTGGATATCTAACTGCTTGAGTAAGCTATGCTATTGTGTGGCGAGTGAATAATAATTGGGATGCGTGCTAAGTGCGATCGTGATTTATATGAAAGTGATGGCGTTCAATTGTTTGAATTATTATTACTACCTGAGATTGTGTGATATAAATTGTGCTAACTGCGGGAAAGAATTGAGACGAGGTAAGTTCTCCGTATGATGTGGCTAGGCCACCCTTGGGCGTATTTTCTTTCTAATAGGGGTTTAGGGAGTTGAACTGTTTGAGACGTTGTCTCGGTGGTTATTGAATAACCATTTCAGGTTCTGGTGGACGGAGCGGCCGGATAGCTTTGGTTGGCCTTGAGGAGCTGGAGAGGTGAAGTCATAAGGATTCGAGATCATGTACGACTTGTAGGTCGTAGGATAACCTCTTTTTAAGAGCCGAGTCTTTTGTAGATTTCTTTGGCTCTAGGCTTTCGTCGTAACTCCGTTGGTTTATGTAAGTGATTGGTTGTGAAATTGTTTCCTACTTTTCTATCCCGTATTTTATTGTCGGGGTTTTATAATACGTTCCGCTTGCGCAATAATAAATGAATGGGGTCGGCGACACTACCTGGGAATGTCGCATTTGCATGACCATAGTGGGATGTTGGTGCGCTCGAGGTTCGGGGCGTGACAATGTTATCCTAAAAAATTGTAGGAGATCCAATGTGACGAGAGAGAGTGACCCAAGAGTTCACATCCCACTTGAATTGATGATATCTATGACGATACATGGTCACCGGTTTTTCCAATTACTTCAGATAGTTTGCTTGGGGCTTGAGCTAGATCATATTCCATCTCTCATCTAAGTAAGGCATTACATGTGAAATGCGAGATGCATATTGGACTTGACTCATAAACCAACAATTATCAACAAAGAAAGATATTTCTTGTGAATTGTGATTCTTGTGAATTGTGATCCACATGTCTCATACTACAAGTTCTAATACCGTATATCTGATATGTGTGGCCCTCTATTTGCGAAGACTCATTAGGCTTCTTTAGAGCAAGGACTGGGATGCAAGTCAACAATACAAAAAACTAGACTTGGTTATGGAAATTTCTTGAAATTCATACAAGATTTGACATGATGGAAGAGAGAACGGCCCAAGACTTCACATCCCAGTTGAATGGATGGCAGTTTTGGAGAAGGTTCCTCCACTCCGCAAAACACGGTGTAGAAGAATTAATACCCATGACTATAAATAGTCGTCCTTTTGTCTAGTGACTTTAGATATTTCATTTGGGGTTTGAGCCACATGGATTGAGCTAGATCATACTCCATTTCTCGTCCAACTAAGGGGTTACATGTGAAATGCAAGATGTAGATGGGACTTGACTAGTAAACTAATGATTATCAACAAAGAAAGATACTTCTTGTGAATTGTGATCCACGTCTCACATCACAAGTTGTAACACCAAACATCTGATACGCATGGCCCTCTTTTTGTGAAGACTCATTAGTCTTCTTTAGAGTCTCTTTTTGTGAAGACTCATTAGTCTTCTTTAGAGTAAGGACCAGGATGCAAGTCAACAACACTAACAGCTTAACATTTGTTATGGAAAGTTCCCTTCAAAGTTCGTACAACATCCGATGTGATGGAAGAGAGAGCGACCCAAGAGTTCACATCCACTTGAATCAATGACCGTTTTGGAGAAGATTCCTCCACTCTGCAAAACACGGTGTAGAAGAAGTAATACCCATGACTATAAATAGTCGTCCTTTGGTCCAGTTACTTCAGGTATTTCATTTGGGGCTTGAGCCATGTGGATTGAGTTAGATCATACTCCATCTCTCGTCTAAGTAAGGGGTTACATGTGCAATGCGAGATGTAGATGGGACTTGACGAGTAAATACCAACAATTATCAACAAAGAAAGATAGTTCTTGTGTATTATTTTCACACATCTCACATCACAAGTTGTAACATCGAACATTTGTTATGCGTCGCCCTTTATATGCAAAGACTCCTTAGTCTTCTTTAGAGTAAGGAACAGGATGCAAGTCAACAATATTGAAAACTTAACATTGGTTATGGAAAGTTTCCCTCAAAGTTTGTACGGGATCCAATGTGAAGAAAGAGAGAGCTGTTATTTATTTTTATGATCCCACATTTTCAGACCCACATTTTCTCTTGAAGTGGTAGTGTTCTGCATTTATTTTTTCCACGCTTCGTACCCTTTCGTGACAACCACCCATTTTGTAACTGTCTTGATGGGAGACGATGTATAAAAGGAACGTACGTTCATTTCTGACGGGCGATCACAAGGTCTAACACAAACCCTCTCATTTCTAATATACCATCAGTACGTGAGGGAATTGGGTTAGTAGAGTGTGCCCAATGTTTTACTGAATTTTCAGGTTTTTCCGACGAACGTGATTATGAACAATGGCTGGAGGTTTGTCTATAATCAATCCTAGCTTCCGCATTATGAATTTTATGTCTTCAAGAGCAACCCAAGAGTTCACTCCGCAAAACACGGCGTAGAAGAATTGATACCCATGACTATAAATAGTCATCGTTTAGTCCGGTTACTTTAGATATATCATTTGGGGCTTGACCCCGTCGTTGGAGCTAGATTACACGTCATCTCACATCTAAGCAAGACGTTGCATGTGAAATTTGAGATGCATAGATAGGACCATGCCCAACGTCTAATAACCTGTAAGAGGAACGAGCAAAATAGAAAGAGTAAGAGATGAAATAAGGCGTGTCCACTTCTATACTGTGAGATGTTGGGTCAGTTAATATTTTTGGAAAAGGACCAATAATGAATATATAAGATTCCACTTAATAACACGCATGGATGAAAATTAAAGGCGCACAGACCTGACAATGATCATTAATCTTATGTATGCAAACGGCAATGGGTCGAGCTTGTTTTAATCAGTTTAATTTTTCTCTTTTTAAACTTTCTTTTGGACTTTTGGGTGGTTTGGCATCAACACTTGTTTTGAGTCTCTAGATGCCTTGTTTCATGGTAATCTAAATTTAATCAAACACATGGCTAACATTATTTGAATATACAAGTTCTGAATTGTGGGATAAATTATTCGTACAAATGTAGCTACACACAAGATAGAGATTTCTTAAGGGACCTGTGTACTCTGCTAATTTGGGGTAGGAGAGCATCCTAAGTGCCAAGACTTGGCATAGGAGGACATATAAGTGCCAAAACTTTCAAAATGTACACTTAAATGCCAATGGTGAGCCACATAGATACCGCACATCAGATTTTTGGTAAGCCTTGCCAGAGTTGGCACATAAGTGTCTAATTTTCGAAAAAGGTGATACATAATTATAATTTTTGGAAGTTTTGGCACTTATATGTTCCCCATGCTAAGTTGTGACACATGGGGTGTTCTTTGCCCACTATTGAATGTAGAAGTCAAGATCATACCCATTTGATATTCCTATGCACTCAAGAAAAGCCCAAACTATTTAATTGATTAGACTTTCTATTGGAGTAGTGCACACTAACTTGGCTTGATTCTCTTCTCGATGTCATCTGGCTTACACTACATGGTCTGCTAAGCATCATTTAGACTATTGGTTATGTGGGCCCTAATGTTAGACCCATCCGATTAATGGTTTTGGTTTGGGTGGAGATTTATCGGTAATTTTAGTGTTTTGTTTCTTAAGCTTGACATAATATAGATATGTGAAGGGGAAAAAAAAGGGAAAATAGAGAGAAACGAGAATACAAAAATAATACAAAAATAGAGGAAAAGGAAAATAATAAATGGGGTTAAGTTGAATTTTAGTAAATTCGGGTTTGCTTTGGTTTTAGTGAGTTTAGGCTTGATTTAGTTCAGAAACGGTTTGGGTTTGACTTAGTTTATAAATGTTTGGGCTCAGTTTGTTTTTGAGTGGGTTGGATTTAGTTCAATTGAGAGGGCCAGATATAAGAGCCCAACTGTGTCCACGGCCTAGAACCCATGATGTCCAAGTACGATCAATATTTGGACTGGGTCCAAGGGCCCGGGCCCGGGCCCTATTTTTTCATAATATATAATAAAAATAAAAATAAATTTGGAAATAGTTAGAAAAATAGGTCTTACTTAGGTGTTAAATCTTAGTACTCGATTCGGTTTAGTTTCTTTTAGATAGCATGCATGTAGTTCAGGTTTAGTTTAGGCTTAGGCAGATTAAACTCTTAGGAAAGAAACAAAAATTCGATTGAGGATTGTTTTGAAAAGGAGGCCATGATAGCTTGTTTAGGTTATTCAGGGTCGGCTTTTCTTTGCTTTTAGGCTCTTACATGTTTGAATGGACCAAGTACAAACGAGACGTGCTTATAAAGAAAAAAATCGAGACCATGGAGTAAAGAACCAAGTCAATAACATTGGGGATATTCCTTCCCCGTTGCCTGGGTATTCAATTCATCTATAAAAGGGTTGTCCCAATGCCCTATGTCAGATAAAATTATCCAATCTATCTTAAATTTATTGTTTGGATGATGATATGATTATAAAATTTTCAATTTTGTTAATATAATCTTAAAATTTTTGTCTGAAATTCCAATGTAATTCTTCCGGTTAATTTTTGCCAGAAATCACTGACGTGATAGTCTAATTTGGTAATTATTCTATGTGACACACCATCACATCAATGATTTTCAGAGAAAATTAATCGAAATGACTATTCTCTTTCTTTTGTGTAAATGTTGAGGACGAAATTGGTAAAATTAAAAAATTTAAGATGGAATTGATATTTATGAAATAGGTTTAATATAAATTGGACAATTTCCTTTCGGATAGGACCTCAAGAAGCCATGTTAGGTGATATATGAAATAACACTCCCACCTCTTGTTTATCAATTATCTCGACCTAACGTGGGAATATTTTATATTTTTATTTTTATTTTTATTTTTATAATATTATCACGGTTGTGGGATTGGGAGCCAAACAATTGGACTTTCAAGTGGGAATTGAAAGGTGACGAGTGGATAGATGGAGTTGTTTTATCAAGTCTTCCTCAAATGATTCAGTCTACCGACCCTCTCGCTTTGAATATGCGAATGGACTTATCGATTAACAATGTTTAACTAAGAATAATATACTTACTGGTCCATACAACTCACATCACAACTTGTTTTATTATTTTGCAAAGACTTATTGATCATTATGGAGAAATAGATTGCGATGTAATGGTCAACAAAGCGGAAAAACTAAACTAACGTAACTACTTTGCCTAGAAAAAAGCATTATTCTTTGATGAAATTCTAGAAATGCGTCAAGAATCACCTTTTCTAGATGTTTCGTTATCGTGGATAACCCCTTGATGTTTGGAGCCATATTGGCTAAACCGTCAAGAAGGTTTACTTTTGCGAAGTTGAATCATGTAATATAAAGAAAATTCTTTCCGCTTGTGAAACACGGCACATCAAAGTGTTAGACCGATTCTCATCCATTTGCAACTTGCCGTCAATGGTAGGGAAAAATGCAAGTAAAAATACTACCTATTCAAATCAGTTAAAAATACGGAATTTTAATTTAGTGCTCTTTTTCCTCAATCTCTAATAAAGAGAAAATTCTGTTTGGCCATTCTCCGGTTGGTGTTGCATACATGTATATAATACCTAACTTCCATCTTTCTCTCCCTTGCCTTTAGGGGTGAGCAACCGGACCGGGTTTACCCGGATCCCGGTCCGGCCCACCCGGAAAACAGGGTCGGGAACCGGTTCCGGTTGAAATAGGGTAGGGAACTGGTTCCCAAAATTCAGACCCTGTTTGAACCGGTCCAGGGAACAGATCGACCGGACCGATTTGGGAATCGGTTTGAGAACCGGTTTTTAAGGCAGCCCAGGACCAAAACCCTAATTTGTTCTCAGAGTTTTCCTTCGACGCGCCATCGCTAGATCCCCTCTCCTTTGCCCCCTCTCCCCAAGCATCACCACCAAGTCGCCATCCCCTCTCCTTCTTCTCTCTCCTCCTCCTTCAATACCTAGTTCAAAACCCTCTCCTGTTCCTTCCGTGGCCACGAGGAGAAGCACCTCCAAGCTCACCAAGACCGCCTTTGCTACGATGAACGCGGCCTCGGCTCCTCCGCAATGGTCCTCCGCCGCCGCCGAGCTGCCTATGCCCTCTTCCGCTCTCGGTCGCTCCCCGGCTCTGCTTCCAGTTCAGGGAACTCCGTTCACCCTTTGATTGGCCCACCGCTTCGCGAAGCTAATGTTCTCGCCTTGGTATCTGCCAAGGGCGTCGAGCTCCATTGCGTCGTCGGCTTCTTTTCGTGGGGCTTTGGCCTTCCCCCTCGGGCTTACTCAACCGCCGCGAGCGCTTCTCAGGTTGGAATTCGATTGATATTCATTATGTGAATGTGGGTATTTTTGTGATATTACGGAAAGGTGTGATTTTGAAGTGTTTTGGTTGGTGGGTGTCGGCCTGATGCTAGGGGCTTATGTCATTTCTAGTTTATTTGAGGTTTCTATGTTAGAGTTGGGAATAGTGCTCGTTTGTGAAAATTGAGTTTAGAGCAATTTGTTTGCAGTCTTCTTTTGGTGTTGCTGAAGCTTTTAGGACTCAAGCTTGGTGCTTCCTGCGTTAAGTTTGTGACAATCTTTTTCCTCTAGGAACGATCTCTCAGTGTGCTGCAATTACAAAATAGAGATATAAGGGGCGTTCGATGTAAACATTATAAGCTTAACGAAATAAACTTTTCTCCTGTATCACTAAAGTGCATTACTATTAGTGGTATTCTCAATGATTGTTATATTCAAAATATTGTTTGATGATTCTTCAAGGTATACTTTGGAGAATTATAAGCTGCAACTTTCCCATCTTCCGTGACCATCTGCTTATGAAGGTCTGCCTAACACTTAAGTAGCTATTACATTTTCTTAGCAGCGGAGGCGACGGTTCCTTGCTTTTCTAAGGTTAATTTTTATGCAAAACAGGTTCAAATATAAACAAGGTCAACCCTGTTCCCGGACCGGAAAAACAGGGTGGGCCAGGAACAGGGTCCAATAAAAACAGGGTAGGGAACAGGGTCTAAAAAGAAGAACCGATTATAACAGGGTAGGGAACAGGGTCCAGGTCTAGACCCTACCCACCTTGGACCCGCTCACCCCTACTTGCCTTTGCATGTCTCCACCACCTTGCTGCCCCATTGCAACCACGAAGTCGCTGTCCTCTGAGGCTTCGATGCTCATCGTTGTTGTAGAGCCAATCACCATGTTGACCATCGCCTCTCTCTCTCTCTCTCTCTCTCTCTCTCTCTCTCTCTCTCTCTCTCCCTCTCTCTCTCTCTCTCTCTGTGAGAACCACCGGGCCACCATGCCTTTAGATCTAGGTCGACCTAGATGTGGTGCACTTTAAGGACGGGTCATCAAATTAAGATACATATAAGGTCATCGACGTAAGAGATAACAGGATCTGCTGACCTGGCCACCATAACCAATACGTTGCGACTTTGGTGACTTTGTTGGGATTTGTTTCAATAAACAAGAATAACCGCATGGGTAAATATGAATTAAAAAAAAACGAATTGTAGCAGAAGTTTAAACACTCATACACATATTTCCAAAGTATTGTTCATTCATTTTAATAAAAGCATGTAGAAATGAGAAGGAGGCTAATCACATTACTTTTAGTCCTTGTTCAAAAATTTTGGTTCCAACGTCCTTCAAATTCTGACCATGAACTTTTGATGTCCTCACAGCGTCGGTTCCAAAGTTATTCAGATTCTGACTATGAATGCTTGATCTTCTGGTAACGTTGACTCTGACATTCTTGAAATCCTGACCACAAACGTCGAGATGTCTTATGGTAATACGATTCGACGTTCTTTAGATCCAAACCACAAACATCGATCTCTTCATAATGCAAGCGCTAACGTTCTTGAGATCCAGTCCCACAAGTGTCAAGCCTCTAGTTCGGACACACCACCAATCTCATGTTAAACGGTAGAGAGAAATTGAGAGATCTACAACTACAATTATGCTAGTAATTACTCTCGTGTGTGAATGACTTGGTTGATCACTATCAACACTCTTAATTGTCAATTGTCAATCATCCTATGATTTGCTCTCTCAATTGCCTTTTTTATAATTGCTCTTAGATCATATTTAAATCGGCTCATTGACTCTACAACCATTTCATAAAATTAATTCGACCACAACATTTGATGGACGTAAGTTTTGACACCATTTCAAACACTAATTCGGACATTTATTCTATAACTATTATAGAATATTATTCGAGGTAATAATCTCTAACCGTTATAAGACTTTATTCTAGACACTTTGTAACCATTACAAATGTTTAATTCGATCGGTACATCTAAAATCATTTCAGAACAATAATTGATCATTTGAATCCGAAAGTGTTTCATATTATTAAATTACTCATTGATTCTAAGATTGTTTCAGATCATAAATGTGACCGTTAAATCTAAAACCATTTTAGATCTTTAATTTAGCCATTAAGTTTGAAACCATTTTGGATCATTAATTTGGCTATTTATTTGGAACTCACTTCAGATCACTAATGATGTCATTGATTCTAATAATTAATGCGGCTATTAATTTTGAACTTACTTTAAATTATTAATTTGAACATTAAATCTAAACTTACTTCAAATCTTTGATTTGCTAGTAAAGTTTGAAACTCGCTTTAGATCTTTGTAAAGGTTGAAGCTCCTTTCAAATCTTTTATTTTTAGCCCAATTGAATATGATTGGCTTAATCGCTTGAGATCACTAATGATGTCATTGATTCTAATAATTAATGCGGCTATTAATTTTGAACTTACTTTAAATTATTAATTTGAACATTAAATCTAAACTTACTTCAAATCTTTGATTTGCTAGTAAAGTTTGAAACTCGCTTTAGATCTTTGTAAAGGTTGAAGCTCCTTTCAAATCTTTTATTTTTAGCCCAATTGAATATGATTGGCTTAATTGCAAACTCATTTGCAATATTGTCTCTCTTGTTCAAACGTCATTCTAATTGGTTATGATGTGTGAAATCCCTAGGTTCATCATTGAGCGACAAAGTACGACTTGCACTAACACATTAGCACAATTAAGAGAAGCGATTATCCAGATCAGTCTCTTGTTCCTACAAACCATGAGTGACATCTAGCAATATGTCATGGCTACCAAGATAATGTGAATATGAATATAATGAACCTATTAGCTTTGGCAACCGTGTAATTTGATCCTTTTGTCATACCATGTCTCAATAGAACAAAGGCCATTGAATTATTTGTCAAGCCACCAATTGGACGTGATTTTAGCATGACCTAACCTCTTTGGGTAGCTTTTAGGAATTTTTAGCGCAATTGACCCGTGGTTAATTATTTTTGATCCACATTGTACACTTTCGATACATTAGTGATTCTCGATTGTCGTGAAAATCTCGAGATTTCAAATACGAACACAGGGTACCAAAACAACAAAAGATCGGTCTAGTGCCGATCGACAAGAATTTTGCAATTAGGTGGAATTACCCACACTTGATCACATCGTTCTGTCGAATTGACCTATCTTCGGTCTCTAATTGATTTTTAACTATACCGTAATAACCCTTGTAGATTAGTACAGTCAAGCAATCGATTCCTAGTCAAATTCTTAAATCGGTCGCGTTTATATTCCTTAACGGTTTCACCTGATAGGTTAGTTATTTCGTGAGTGGCCAACTTAGAGAAAAGAACTATAGGCGCGTCAATGAAAAGCTCATTTCATTTAATTGAAAATAGGGTTTGGAAATTAGGATGTCACAAATGTAATGGAGGTGAGGTACAGACATCCGAATCTTCTTAAGGCGATTAGTTCTGCTAATGGTGCTCCGCAAAATCACGAACTATGCCTCTCAAGATACAACACCTCAAACTTGTTTGGATTAGCACTATGCAAACATGACTCAGTCGAACCGTTCAATTAAACCAGCATACCTAGAAAATCCTTCTCATGAAGCTCAATGATCATATCTATTTATAGAGCTTTAAAGTTCATGTGCATAAGAGATATATAAATTAAATAGACACATGTATAAAAGACATTCATGACTCAAGGGATACGTGAATCCAAGAGATTCATGAATCCAGAGACATGTTAATTCAAGAGATTCATGAACTCAATAAATACATGAATTAAAAGATGCGTAAATCTAGGAAATTCATGAATTCAATAGATACGTGAATAGAAAAGTCTAGAAAATTCATGAATTCAATAAAGACGTGAACAGAGAAGACACATCTTAATTTGTTGGCTTTCGTTGATCCATTAACCATAATTATAACATATGTAACCGTGTCAAATAGATATCGATGGAAAGAAAACAAGCGAAATAGAAATAGAAAGAGCTAAAATAAGGAGTTTTAAATCTATAATGGTGACCTTTGTTGGGATATCGGGTCAGACAAATTATCTTTTCTCAAAGACACAAAACTGTTTGGAATTGGACATTATGCGAATTGTAATGGCTTCTATCACATATAAGGTCTCAAGTAAGCATTGAGAGCTTTGTTTTAATTAATTTAGCTTTTTCTTTTTTTTTTCTTTCTTTTTACGACTTTTCGGCCTTCTAGGATCCACATATGTCTTGCATCTCTTATCCCTTGTTTTCATTCATCGATTCACGGTAACGTAGCTTTATTACATACAAGGACGGCATTATTGTAAATCTATCGATTCGAAATTGCTCGATAGATTGGTATGAATATAAGTTCACACTCAATGGAGAGCTCAGCATTGGGACCCGCATATTTGACAAATCGAGCTGTTGGATGTGGAAGTCAAGAGCATCCATTGCTAAAGGACTTTTCTTACGCCTGTGCACACAAGAAAGGTCCTAGTTGCTTTCATTGATCCCATCTTCTTGTGGACCATTCCATAATGACTTGCTCAATACAAGGATGACATTATTGTAAATTCATGAATTCGAAATTGCTCAATAGATTTGTATGAATTAAGTTCACACTAGATAGAAAGTTCAGTATTTGGACTTGGGTATTCTGCAAATTGAGTCATTGGACATGGAAATCGAGGGTTCATTACTGAAGGACTTTCCTTGCACCTGTAGGCACAAGAAAAGTCCGTATTGCTTTAATTGATACCTCCATCTCATGGTGCATTCCATAATGACTTGACTTCATTCTCTTCTAGATGCATTGCATGGTATAGCAAGCTCGTCTGGACTATCGATCATGTGTTCTTCCCGACAAATATGGCTAAGGCGAGACGATATGGAGATGATAAGTAGAGTCGGGTAATCCAACAAAAGGATGCATGCGATGTAAAAGCTATTCCATTGAAAGAGACGATACTGGAACCACTAAGGTCAAGAGCTTATTGGCCAGTAAGGGCGGTTTGACATGACATGTCATGAACTAGCTACTTGTCATGACATGCAGCCACCGGTAATAATTAGACTACCACATGTAGATCAACATTTAGTAACAAAAATAATTCACACTTTAAAATACTATAAAAGCAACTTAGGTAAGCATCTCCTTCCTCACATAGTACTTCCCGCCATACACTCTCCTCTCCCGTTACTTAGGCATCGGACGGCCAATTGGATCAAAATCTGAACACCAGAATTTTTGTATGTGGACACATTCCACTTGAAGCGATAGCGATTTTGGAGAAGATTTTTCCGCACGGTGAAACACGGCAAAGGAGAAGACTGGACGAATTGCCAACGTGGATAGACTTTGACGTCAATGGAGGACTTAACCATCTACTCCATTTTCATCGGTGTGCACGGAAGTTGCGTGTTATGTGTAAAACATGACATGCGGTGTCAGGTTAGACAAGTTATCTTCTCTTAAAAACTTGACCTGTTTGGAAACGGACCAATGTGAAAATATAGTTGAAAATCTATCTTAATATGCCATTAGCAGTACGGAAGATGGGATGAAAGAGAAAGTGACGCGGGATGCGACGATCAGGGATGATTCAGCGGGAGGTCGAGTGGTTGAAGAACATGGAGATTGTGTCGAGCTTCGTTTGCGGTGAGATAGCCTGAGGCCAAGCTCGAAACTCGAGCGCTACCCCAAAGCTTCGGGTTTGAGGTCAAGCTTCAAGGCAAAAGCAGCCATGGATGAGTGTCGTCCATGGCTGGCCATGGGCATCGTTCATGGTGGATGGGAAAAAACGATACCCATGGATCACTAGTATACACGAACGAACGAATGAATGAATAGACAAGTGAGCGCAATAGAGCAAAGAACGGACAAGGACGACACAAGTGATAAAATCGCATTAAATAACGAAACCACAACCGACCCGATATGCCTACGCATCCATTTACAAAACCCATCTGCCCATTTCCTCCTCCCAGCTCCGCGTCTGACCTCACCTACTGAGATTCTTCTAGAAAGTTTGGGTTTTTATTTTACTTTTCATCTCTCCTCGTCCGTTCATCCGTTTGGTTCTCATCCCGGAGACCTTTTGGGAGATGGGTTTGATCTTCTTGAGTGAGTCCCTGCATTCTGTGCCCCTTGCACCGGCGGCGATGGCCATGGACGAGCATGGGCGTGCTCGTGAGCAGGTCGGCATAAGCCGACTCAAGATCCAGCCATGGCAAACACAAGATGAAAGAAAATAGAAGTAGAGAGAGAAGAGGGAGAGAGAGAGTCGCAAGCAAAAACAGAGGGGAGGAGAGAGAGTAAAGGTGAGAGACAGAGTGTTAACGGAGAGAGTGGGACTAATAGGTGGGCCCGAATTTGCCATGTATCGATTAGTGTATGGTTAATTGTATCTTCCTACATGTCATATTAAACACACCCAATATTTTTTCCACAGAGGGATGTAGAGGGAGATGAGAGACAGACGTCGGCACGAAGCAGCATGTAGGCCCATTGGGCCAGATTTGGACAAAATTTTTGGGTCCGATTAATGGACTGGCCGAGTCAATACAAGGGTTTTGGAATCTAGTCCACCCATACATACGTTCGTTTGAAAAAGGGATAAATACATTGAAAGTCCTAAAACTTGTCATGAAAGTACAATTCAATCCTAAAACATTTAAAAAGTGCAATTAAATCATCAAACTTATTATAAAATTGTAATAAAGTTTCAAAACTTCTAAAAAGTGCAATCAAATCCTAAAACTTGTCAAATCAAGTCTTCTCATTAATAACTTGCCAAATTTGAAAGTTTTGGGATTCAATTATACTTTTGTGACAAGTTTTAGGACTTAATTGCACCTTCATAACAATTTTTAGAAATTGCACTGTTTGAAAGTTTTAAAATTTCTAGTACGCTTATTCCTTTGCAAAACATAATGCCCCCAACTTCTTCGGCAAAGTTCATGCAAGGGCAGCAGCACTTGCCCCACAGCAACTTTGGTGTTTTATTAATATTTTTTCTTTTACTAATTTATCCTTCTTCCTTAATTCTTTTCATTTTGTGATTCATTTTTTTCTTAAGGACATGCCTCATAGGTGGTGCCACACTAGCGCCACGCACATTAAAAAATTACAAAGATCAAACATTACCATTTCCCATTAGGCAAAGTGGAAGGAACTTATGAAGGAAGTTGATTGCCCAATTTTATGACTCAATTGTATTTTTGTGATGAGTTTTAGGAATTCTAAGACACTAATCTCTGAAAATAATTTTTGCTAAAATTGATTCTCTTTTTCGAAGGATGTAAAGTTACTCACATAATTTGATCAAAGCAAATCATGCTTCAATCTACACCTCATGTTTTCTTTAACTTATGACGTTGGTACACATTCAACTAAAAATAATTGGACTAAAATTCACAAAACTAGATGCCAACGTACATCAATTGTGGTCATTTGAATTTATCATATTTTTATGCGAAAAGCTAAATTGTAGCAAGCAAATGTAATATTTATAAGAAATATTAATGATCTTGTTATCATTAAAACTATTCTTAAGGATTGGACATTGCGACCGTTCCAGGATGGAATTGCAAATGACAAAAATTCCCAAAAGCTTTCAAGTAACTAACGAACCATTATAGAAATGGATAATGGAATTAGCTAAGATAAATAAAGTACAAAATATTTTTACCAAAAAAAAATTACAAAAGACGATTTGCTACATAAGCTACAACTGAAAGACCATATTATCTCAAAAAGTGAAGCATGTAGGATCAACTAGTTCTTCCAATTTGATGTCCTCTAATGCACTTTGCACAATGGAGTTACATGTTGATATCGCCCTAGAAACTTGTTGCATGGTTGGACGATGCTCTGGTTTGGGATTTAAGCATGACAATGCCATCTTTGTCACTAAAGCCACTTCCCCTAGAACATTACCTTTTGGGTATGGAATTCTTTGATCTAAAATTTCCTTCAGTGGCCAAGAAGTTGTTGAATTGTTCGATAGCGATGAAGATGAGGATGCGAGTGAAGAAATGAGGTCGCCTGGATGACTTCCCATGATTACTTCCAATGCCACAACTCCAAAGCTATAAACATCACATTTCTCGTTCACTTCCATCGTGTATGCGAGTTCTACATAGAGAAAAGAGCAAATTTTTTCTAGCTTTTATACAATATCTATGCTTTATAAATTTAAATTGATTTTCAGTAAATTATGTGTAGAGAATTAAGAATAAATTAATACATTCTTTAGATTCCAATGGGCTATAAAATTTTCCGATGCTTTAGGAAAAAGTTTCACTTTTTAAGTTAGTGGCCTACATATCAATTAATATTTAATCGAACTTTCAAATCACATAGATAGTGTTGGGCTTGGTATTAGGAATTTGGAAATAGAAAGGAAGGTGGTTGGAGATGAGGATCCCAAGTATGATCACTTTCCTATCCATAAAAATTAAGCGAGGTGAAATTTTGAAGAAACCAACTTACCTGGAGCTGCATATCCAAAGGTACCTGCAAAGGAAGTCCAATTGGATGAATAAGATTTTAAAACCTTAGCCATGCCAAAATCAGAGACGTGAGCTTCATATTCTTCATCCAATAAAATGTTCTTGCTCGAGACATCTCGATGAATTATAGGAGGAGAGCATTCATGGTGCATGTAGGACAATGCATAAGCCACCCCTTTGACAACATTCACTCTCCTATTCCAGTCAAATGTTGCCATCCTCTCTTCATTGTTCAATACATCCTTCAAGTTGCCTGATTCCAAGAACTCATATACCAAAAATGAATGTCGAGAACTCGAGCAAAAGCCATAGAGCTTGATGATATTTCGATGCCGAGTTTCGGTCGAGCATGAATCTCCCGTTCAAATGCTTTTTGATTGGCCATTTCTACGTCCACTGATTCTTTAAATTTCTTTATAGCAAAAGTTTCACCTGTTTGCAATTGGGCCTTGTAAACACTCCCTTGTCCTCCCACACCGATGCAATATTTGGCATCAAATTCTTCCGTGGCTTCAATGATGCTCTCATAAACCATTCTTCCATCAAAGCTCCATATTACCCAGGGGTTCTCATTGCTTCCATTTGCCGAAGTAGCCTCTGTTTTTCTTATTCTTCGGCATCCAATACTTGAAGCTCCCACAACAAGAAGCAAAGAAAGTAGGCAACCAAAAGTAGGAATCAAAACTAGCAGCAACTTTTTGTTTTTGTTTCTTCCTTTCAACATTGGTTTTGTACAGGGGCTAAGACCAGCAATGTCTCCGCACAAGCCTTTGTTCCCTCTCACAACTCCAATCGGAGCATTACGAAAGGCTGGAATGTTTGGTAAAGAACCCTCTAACTCATTAAATGATATGTCGATGGATGTCAAGCTTATCATATCTTGAAATGTTGACATAGTTGAACCCGATAATTGATTGTGTGAGAGATTGAGTATTTCTAATCTGTGCAATAGCCCAAGTTGTCTAGGTATTTCTCCCGTGAGGAAATTTTGACTCAGATCGAGATGCTGAAGGGATTGAAGATTCCCAATCTCGATGGGAATACTCTTTTCTAGATTATTCCTACTTAAATTTAAGAATAGAAGGTGGGAGCCCTCCCCAAGTTGGGTAGGAATTGAGCCACTCAAGTTATTTCCTGCAATGTTGAGTGATTCTAGATTGGACAATGCTCCAAGTTCTTGAGGGATGTGGCCTACCAAAAGGTTGCAGTCCAACAAAAGCTGTAGTAGCAACTTCAATTTTCCTAGGTCTTTAGGAATTTCTCCAACAATATAATTTGAAGAGAGGTCAAGTTTCCGCAATTGAGTCATGTTTCCAAGCTGAGGTGGTATGGCACCGAAGATTTTATTGTTGGAGATTGTCAAGCTTGTCAATGTTCTACATTCACTCAATGTCGAGGGTAGCTCACCGTAAAGTTCATTGTCGTTCAACTCAAGGTAATCTAAGGAGGGGTACACACCAAGTGCATCAGTTATGTTATCCTTGAGCAAGTTGTTTTTGAGCCCAAGTCTAATCAAACTTGAACAATTTTTCAGGCTTCTTGAGATTCCAGTGAGGTGATTATTTCTTGCACTAAAATTCATAAGAGTTTGGCTACTGCATATTTCTTGCGGCAATTGGCCAACAAAGTGATTTTCATCCAGACTTACTCTTGCGAGGGATGTGAGATTATTCATCTCAGTGGGAAGAGAGCCTGACAATATGTTGTTGGCAATATGAAGGTCTGATAGGTGGGTCAAGTTGCCTATGGACGACGGGATAGGACCTGTTAAATGATTGTCTGCCAATTGTATTTTTGTCAATGAACTCATTCCTCCAACTTCCAAAGGTATGGAGTCAGAAAGCCGGTTGTCAAAGAGGTAAAGATATGCCAAATTACTCATTTTTCCTAAAGTTGTAGGGATGGATCCTTTGAGATAATTGGAAGCTAAGTCAAGTTGACGGAGAGATACCAACCTTCCTATTTCCTTTGGAATGGATCCGACAAGTTGACTTTTACCAAGCCATAATTCTCCCAAGCTACTCATGTTTCCGATGGAAGAAGGAATAGGACCGGAAATGTTGTTATCAATAAGACCGAGATTTCTTAAAGATCGCAATGACCCAAGTTCAATTGGAATGGATCCGACAAGTTGATTATAACTAAGCCATAATTCCCCCAAGCTACTCATGTTTCCGATGGAAGAAGGAATAGGACCGGTGATGCTGCTATAAGAAAGATCAAGATATTGTAAAGATTGCAATGACCCAAGTTCAATTGGAATGGATCCTTTGAGATAATTGAAAGATAAGCCAAGTCCAAGGAGAGACCCCAACCTTCCTATTTCCTTTGGAATGGATCCGACAAGTTGATTACCCTCAAGCCATAACCCCCTAAGCTACTCATGTTTCCAATGGAAGAAGGAATAGGACCGGAAATGTTGTTGTTTTAAGACTGAGAGTTTGTAAAGATCGCAATGACCCAAGTTCAATAGGAATGGATCCGACAAGTTGATTACCGAAAAGCAATAAATCCCCCAAGCTACTCATGTTTCTGATGGAAGAAGGAATAGGACCGGCGATGCTGTTCTTAAAAGATCGAGATGTTGTAAAGATTGCAATGACCCAAGTTCAATTGGAATGGATCCTTTGAGATAATTGGAAGATAAGTCAAGTTTATGGAGAGACCCCAACCTTCTTATTTCCTTTGGAATGGATCCAACAAGTTGATTACCACCAAGCCATAACTCCCCAAGCTACTCATGTTTCCGATGGAAGAAGGAATAGGACCAGCGATGCTGTTCCAAGAAAGATCAAGATATTGTAAAGATCGCAATGACCCAAGTTCAATTGGAATGTTTCCCGAAAGGTTATGGTGACTTAAATCCAGATGAATAAGCTTGGAAAGATGGCCAATGCTCAGAGGGATGTTCCCGAAGAGCTTATTATATGCAAGGCTTAGAAATGTCAAGTTGCTCAAGCCAAGTATCTCAATGGGAATTGGGCCAGTCAAATCATTACGACTAAGGTTGATATATTGTAAAGGTGGCATTCTTATTTCTTTAGGAATGGAACCATAAAGCTTATTAAATGCAAGGCTTAGTACTGTCAAGTTGCTCAAGCCAAGTATCTCAATGGGAATTGGGCCAGTCAAATTATTACTAGCAAGATCGAGATATTGTAAAGATCGCAATGACCCAAGTTCAATTGGAATGTTTCCCGAAAAGTTATTTCCAGTTAACTCCAGACGAATAAGCTTGGAAAGATGACCAATGCTCATAGGGATGTTCCCGAAGAGCTTATTGTAGGGAAGGCTAAGAGTGACCAAGTTGGGCAAATGGGAGAAATTGAGAGAGTGAAGCGTACCACGTATGGCAGAAGATGAAAGGTTGAAGCTCACGACGCTCCCCAGAGGATCACAATCGATTCCGCGCCATGAGCAAGGGCTGCTTCCATTCCATGAAGACAAATTATAGCGACTCCCGCTGTCTAACTTAGACTTCCATGTTAGGAGTGCCTCCTCCTCATTTACCGTATGGTTACTAGCATTTGAAAGCGAGATGAAGACAAGACAAGAAATTTGTTGTGGGAATATGAGAAGAAGGTAAGCGAGGAACAACATTGAGAGTTGTTTCTGAGACGAGGCCATGAGAGGTTTGAGGTTTTTTGGGGTGGGCTTTTCTTCGTTTCTAGGTGCGCATGTGTTATAAGGGACTAACTATAACCCACGTATTTATAAAAGAATCGACACCATCAAGTCAACAAACAGGTCAATGATCGCTGCTTCTCAGTGAATGAGAGAAAATATAAAATTTCTTTTCTGGGAGATATGACACAAAACTTTCTTGAAATTTGAGAGGTAATACACATCTTTCCCTAAATTATCAATATATGCAATTACTTTATGAATTCTCATTTTTGCGGTTGCTATTTCCTTTATATTTTTCGGTAACATGCGCAATGCACATCGTATATTTAATATGTATGGCCCTTTATTTGCAAAGACTTATAAGTCTTTAATAGAGTAAGGATTGGGATGTAAGTCCACATAGCGATAACTCAATACTGCAGAAATATAATCCCAACCTGCTTTAATAAATAATCAATCCGTTGCCAAAAAGCATGAATTCAACAAATGCACTACGAAGTCTTATTTTTGGTTTTCTTTTTCTTTTCCAGAAATACTAATGAGTGTTTTGAGCTATATTTTCTCTTTGTTTTGTGTAGAGATCGTTATCAGACATCATCAAGAAAAATATATTTTGGCGTGGTGTGTTATAGGCTCAATTGGGTAAATCTTACCTGATCACAAGATGATCACCATTTCATGTTTTTGGTTGAAAAATGTATTTAACATGGTCAAGAAAATTTCTGTCGGCAATGAAAGATGTGACGTAAGAGAAAGTGACAAAAAGACCACATCCCACCAGAAGTAATGGTGATTTTGGAGGAGAATCCTCCACGCACTGAGACCGCATTTCAGACCAAAAGAAAGGAAACGCCGTATTGAAGAAGACTGGACAAATTTCCAAGTATGGACCGACGACATCAATCGAGGAATTAACCGTCTACACCATTTTCCTTGGTCTCTCACGTGAGTAGCGGGTTACGTAACCGTATCAAATAGACATCGACGGAAAGAAAACAAGCGAAATAGAAATATAAAGAGCTAAAATAAGGAGTTTCAAATCTATAATGGTGACCTTTGTTGGGATATCGGGTTAGACAAATTATATTTTCTCAAAGACACAAGACTGCTTGGAATGGACCGATATGAATAGGTAACATGGAGAAACATTAAAGCCGGATGGACACGATGATGATCGACATTTATGTGAACTGCAATGGCTTCTATCACATATATAATCTCAAGTAAGCATCGAGGGCTTTGTTTTGATTAGTTTACCTTTTTCTTTTTTCTTTCTTTTCTCGACTTTTTGGCCTTTTAGCATCCACATTTATCTTGCGTCTCTTATCCCTTGTTTTCATTCATTGATTCACGATAATGTAGCTTTATTACGTACAAGGACGTCATTATTGTAAATCTATGAATTCGAAATTGCTCAATAGATTAGGATGAATATAAGTTCACACTCGATGGAGAGTTCAGCATTGGGACCCGCATCTTCAACAAATCGAGCTGTTGGATGTGGAAGTCGAGCATCCATTGCTAAAGGACTTTTCTTACGCCTGCACACACAAGAAAAGTCCTAGTTGCTTTAATTGATCCCACGTTCTTGTGGACCATTCCATAGTGACTTGCTCGATACAAGGATGACATTATTGTAAATCCATGAATTTAAAATTGCTCGATAGATTTGTATGAATTTAAGTTCACATTGGATAGAAAGTTCAGTTTTTGGACTTGGGTATTCTGCAAATTGAGTCGTTGGACGTGGAAGTCGAGAGTGTTCATTACTAAAGGACTTTCGTTGCACCTGCAAGCACAAGGAAAGTCGTATTTCTTTAATTGATTCCACCATCTCATGGAACATTCCATAATGACTTGACTTCATTCTCTTCTAGATGCATTGCATGGTATACCAAGCTCGTCTGGACTATTGATCATGTGTGTTTCCCGACAAATATGGCTAAGGCGAGACAATATGGAGATGATAAGTAGAGTCGGGTTAATCCGACAAAAGGATGCACACCATGTAAAGCTATTCCATTGAAAGAGACGATACTAGAACCACTAAGGTCAAGAGCTTATTGGCAAGTAAGGGCGGTTTGGCATGACATGTCATGAGCTACTTGTCATAATTAATTAGACTACCACATGTAGATCAACATTTAATAATTAAAATAATTCACACTTTAAAATACTATGAAAGTAACTTAGGAAAGCTTCTCCTTCCTCACATAGTACTTCCTGCCATACACTCTCCTCTCCCGTTACTTAGGCATCGGACAGCAAATCGGATCAAAATCTGAACACCAGAATTCTTGTATGTGGACACATTCCACTTGAACCAGAATTGCAACACGGCAAAGGAGAAGACTTGTATGTGGACACATTCCACTTGAAGCGATAGCGAATTTGGAGAAGATTTTTCCGCACGGTGAAACACGGCAAAGGAGAAGACTGGACGAATTGCCAATGTGGATAGACTTTGACGTCAATGGAGGACTTAACCATCTACTCCATTTTCATCGGTGCGCATGGAAGTAGCGTGTTACGTGTAAAACATGACATGCGGTGTTGGTTTAGACAAGTTATCTTCTCTCAAAAACTTGACCTGTTTGGAAAGTTTGGAAACGGACCAATGTGAAAATATAGTTGAGAATCTATCTTAACATGCTATTAGCAGTACGGAAGATGGGATGAAAGAGAAAGTGACGCAATAGTTTACATTCCACTTGAAGCATTAGCGATTTCGGAGAAGATTTCTCCGCGCGTTGAAAAACGGCATAGGACAAGACTGGACGAATTGCCAATGTGGATAGACTTTGACGTCAATGGACTTCTTAACCATCTACTCCATTTTCCTTGGTCTCCCATGTAAGTAGCGTCTCACGTAACCGTGTCAAATAGATATCGACGGAAAGAAAACAAGCGAAACAGAAATAGCAAGAGCTAAAATAAGGAGTTTCAAATCTATAATGGCGACCTTTGTTGTGATATTTGGTTAGAAAAATTTTCTTTTCTCAAAGACTCAAAACTGTTTGGAATCAGACCGATATGAATATATAGCATGGAGAGACATTAAAGCTGGATGGACACAATAATGATCGAACATTTATGCAAACTGCAATGGCTTCTATCGCATATGTGGTCTCAAGTAAGCATCGAGAGCTTTGTCTTGATTATTTACCTTTTCCTTTTTTCTTTCTTTTTTCGACTTTTGGGCCTTTTGGCATTCACATTTGTCTTGTGTCTCTTATCCCTAGTTTTCATTCATTGATTCACGGTAACATAGCTTTATTACATACATGGATGACATTTTTGTAAATCCATGAATTCAAAATTGCTCAATAGATTCGTATGAATATAAGTTCACACTTGATGGGGAGTTCAGCATTGGGACCCACATATTCGACAAATCGAGCTGTTGGATGTGGAAGTCAAGAGCATCCATTGCTAAAGGACTTTTCTTATGCCTGCGCACACAAGAAAGGTCCTAATTGCTTAATTGATCCCACCTTCTTGTGGACCATTCCATGATAATTGCTCGATACAAGGACAACATTATTGTAGATTCATGGATTCAAAATTGCTCGATAGATCCATATGAATTGAAGTTCGCACTGGATAGAAAGTTCAGGATTTGCACTCAAAGCTTTGAACTTAATGCGAGGAATAAAAGTATAAACATGAAATCGCAGAACAAGTTGAATAGCCTTGCTTCATTTTGGTTTCTGATTTAAAACTTCTTTTGCCTTTCGCTGTTATAACTCAGATATATCAATGGACTAGCAAGCCTCGTTCATTTAGACTACCGTCCCTCTTGCTCTCATTAGATAACTTCTTGTGAATTATGATCCACACGTCTCACATCACAACTCGTAACATCGTACATCTAGTATGCGTGCCCCTCTATTTGCAAAGACTCATTAGTCTTTCCTAGAGCAAGGATCGGGATGTAAGTGAACAACACTGAAAACTTAACATTGGTTAAAGAAAGTTCCCCTCAAAGATCGTAGGACATCTGATGTGACGGAAGAAAGAGTGACCCAAGAGTTCACATCCCACTGAAATCGATGATATTTATGACGATAAATGGTCATCAATTTGTCCGATTATTTCAGATATTTCATTTGGGGCTGGAGCCACATGGATCGAGCTGGATCAAACTCCATCTCTCGTCTAAGTAGGGCGTTACACGTGAAATGCAAGATGCAAATGGGACTTGATTAGTAAACTGACAATTATCAATAAAGAAAGATATGCTTCCTGTGAATTGTGATCCACACATCTCACATCACAACTAGTAACACCGTACATATGATATGCGTGGCCCTTTATTTGCAAATACTCATTAGTCTTCTTTAAAGCAAGCACCAAGATGTAAGTCAACAATGCTAAAAACTTTAAATTGGTTACGGAATGTTCTCCTAAAAAATCGTAGGAAATCCAATGTGACAAGATTGAGTGACCCAAGAGTTCACATCCCACTTGAATCGATGATATCTATGATGATAAATGGTCACCAGTTTTTCCAATTAATTCAGATAGTTTCTTGGGCTAGATCATATTCCATCTCCCATCTAAGTAAGGCATTACATGTGAAATGCAAGATGCATATTGGACTTGACTCACAAGTCAATGATTATCAACAAAGAAAGATACTTCTTGTAAATTGTGATTCTTGTGAATTGTGATCCACACGTCTCGTATCACAAGTTTTAACACAGTATATCTAATATGTGTGGCCCCCTATTTACAAAGACTAATTAGGCTTCTTTAGAACAAGGACCGGGATGCAAGTCAACAATACATAAACTAGACATTGGTTATAGAAAGTTCTCGAAATTCATACAAGATCTGACGTGATGGAAGAGAAAGCTACCCAAGAGTTCACATCCCACTTGAAAGAATCCCGGTTTTGGAGAAGGTTCCTCCACTCCACAAAACACGATGTAGAAGAATTAATACCCATGACTATAAATAGTCGTCCTTTTTTCCGGTGACTTTACATGTCTTATTTGGGGTTTGAGCCACGTGGATTGAGCTAGATCATACTCCATCACTCATCTATCGAAGTCGTGACATGTGAAATGCAAGATGTAGATGGGACTTGACTAGTAAACTAATGATTACCAACAAAGAAAGATACTTGTGAATTGTGATTGACTCGTCTCCCATCACAACTTGTAACACCGAACATCCATGTGCATGGCCCTCTTTTTGCAAAGACTCATTAGTCTTCTTTAGAGTAAGGACCAGGATGCAAGTCAACAACACTAACAACTTAGCATTGGTTATGGAAAGTTCCCATCAAAGTTCGTACGACATCGGATATGATGGAAGAGAGAGTAACCCAAGAGTACACATCCACTATTTTTTCTTTTTTTTTGTCAAGAGTTCACATCCGCTTGAATCAATGGCGGTTTTGGAGAAATTCCTCCACTCTGCAAAACACGATGCAGAAGAATTAATACCCATGACTATAAATAGTTGTCCTTTTGTCTAGTTACTTCAAATATTTCAATTGGGGCGTGGCCCATGTGGATTGAGCTAGATCATACTCCATCTCTTGTCTAAGTAAGGCGTTACATGTGCACTGCGATATGTAGACGGGACTTGACTAGTAAATACCAACAATTATCAACAAAGAAAGATACTTCTTGTGAATTCTTTTCACACATCTCACATCACAAGTTTTAACACCGTATATCTGATATGTGTGGCCCTCTATTTGCGAAGACTCATTAGGCTTCTTTAGAACAAGGACCGGGATGCAAGTCAACAATACATAAAACTAGACATTGGTTATGGAAAGTTCTCGAAATTCATACAAGATCTGACGTGATGGAAGAGAAAGCTACCCAAGAGTTGACATCCCACTTGAATGAATGGCGGTTTTGGAGAAGGTTCCACCACTCCGCAAAACACGGTGTAGAAGAATTAATACCCATGACTATAAATAGTCGTCCTTTTGTCCGATGACTTTAGATATCTCATTTGTGGCTTGAGCCACTTGGATTAAGCTAGATCATACTCCATCTCTCATCTATCGAAGTCATTACAGGTGAAATGCAAGATGTAGATGGGACTTCACTAGTAAACTAATGATTACCACCAAAGAAAGATATTTCTTGTGAATTGTGATGGACACGTCTCACATTACAAGTTGTAACACTGAACATCTATATGCATGGCCCTCTTTTTCCAAAGACTCATTAGTCTTCTTTACAGTAAGGACCAGGATGCAAGTCAACAACACAGACAACTTAACATTGGTTATGGAAAGTTCCCTTCAAAGTTCGTACAACATCGGATATGATGAAGAGAGAGTGACCTAAGAGTTCACATCCACTATTTTTTTTTTTTTGTCAAGAGTTCACATCCGCTTGAATCAATAGCGGTTTTGGAGAAAATTCCTCCACTGTGCAAAACACGATGTAGAAGAACTAATACCCATGACTATAAATAGTCGTCCGTTTGTCTGGTTACTTCAAATATTTCATTTGTGGCTTGAGCCATGTGGATTGAGCTAGATCATACTCCATCTCTTGTCTAAGTAAAGCGTTACATGTGCACTGCGATATGTAGACGGGACTTGACTAGTAAATACCGACAATTATCAACAAAGAAAGATACTTCTTGTGTATTCTTTTCACACATCTCACATCACAAGTTTTAACACTGTATATTTGATATGGGTGGCCCTCTATTTGCGAAGACTCATTAAGCTTCCATAGAACAAGGACCAGGATGCAAGTCAACAATACATAAAACTAGACATTGGTTATGGAAAGTTCTCCAAATTTATACAAGATCTGACGTGATGGAAGAGAAAGCTACCCAAGAGTTCATATCCCACTTGAATGAATTCCGGTTTTGGAGAAAGTTCCTCCACTCCGCAAAACACGGTGTGGAAGAATTAATACCCATGATTATGAATAGTCGTCCTTTTGTCCGATGACTTTAGATATCTCATTTGGGGCTTGAGCCACGTGGATTGAGCTAGATCACACTCCATCTCTCATTTATCGAAGTCGTTACATGTGAAATGCAAGATGTAGATGGGACTTGACTAGTAAGCTAATGATTACCAACAAAGAAAGATACTTCTTGTGAATTGTGATCGACACTTCTCCCATCACAACTTGTAACACCGAACATCTATATGCATGGCCCTCTTTTTACAAAGACTCATTAGTCCTCTTTAGAGTAAGGACCTGGATGCAAGTCAACAACACTGACAACTTAGCATTGGTTATGGAAAGTTCCCTTCGAAGTTCGTACGGCATCGGATATGATGGAAGTGAGAGCAACGCAAGAGTTCACATCCACTATTTTTTCTTTTTTCTTTTTTGTCAAAAGTTCACATTCGCTTGAATCAATGGCGGTTTTGGAGAAAATTCCTCCACTGTGCAAAACACGATGTAGAAGAACTAATACCCATGACTATAAATAGTCGTCCTTTTGTCTGGTTACTTCAGATATTTCATTTGTGGCTTGAGCCATGTGGATTGAGGTAGATCATTCTCCATCTCTTGTCTAAGTAAGGCGTTACATGTGCACTGCGATATGTAGACGGGACTTGACTAGTAAATACCGACAATTATCAACAAAGAAAGATACGTCTTGTGAATTCTTTTCACACATCTCACATCACAAGTTTTAACACCGTATATTTGATATGTGTGGCCCTCTATTTGCGAAGACCCATGAGGCTTCCTTAGAACAAGGACCAGGATGCAAGTCAACAATACATAAACCTAGACATTGGTTATGGAAAGTTCTCGAAATTCATACAAGATCCGACGTGATGGAAGAGAAATCTACCCAAGAGTTCATATCCCACTTGAATGAATTCCGGTTTTGGAGAAAGTTCCTCAACTCCGCAAAACACGGTGTGGAAGAATTAATACCCATGACTATAAATAGTCGTCCTTTTCTCCGGTGACTTTAGACATCTCATCTGGGGCTTGAGCCACGTGGATTGAGCTAGATCATACTCCATCTCTCATCTATCGAAGGCGTTACATGTGAAATGCTAGATGTAGATGGGACTTGACTAGTAAACTAATGATTACCAACAAAGAAAGATACTTCTTGTGACTTGTGATCGACACGTCTCCCATCACAACTTGTAACACCGAACATCTATATGCATGGCCCTCTTTTTGCAAAGACTCATTAGTCTTCTTTACAGTAAGGACCATGATGCAAGTCAACAACCTTGACAACTTAGCATTGGTTATGGAAAGTTCCCTTCGAAGTTCATACGGCATCGGATATGATGGAAGAGAGAGCAACCCAAGAGTTCACATCCACTATTTTTTCTTTTTTCTTTTTTGTCAAGAGTTCACATCCACTTGAATCAATGGTGGTTTTGGAGAAAATTCCTCCCCTTCGCAAAACACGATGTAGAAGAACTAAGACCCATGACTATAAGTAGTCGTCCTTTTGTCTGGTTACTTCAGATATTTCATTTGTGGCTTGAGCAATGTGGATTGGGCTAGATCATACTCCATCTCTTGTCTAAGTAAGGCGTTACATGTGCACTGCGATATGTAGACAGGACTTGACTAAGTAAATACCGACAATTATCAACAAAGAAAGATACTTCTTGTGAATTCTTTTCACACATCTCACATCACAAGTTTTAACACCGTATATATGATATGTGTGGCCCTCTATTTGCGAAGACTCATTAGGCTTCCTTAGAACAAGGACCAGGATGCAAGTCAACAATACTTAAAACTAGACATTGGTTATGGAAGGTTCTCGAAATTCATACAAGATCTGACGTGATGGAAGAGAAAGCTACCCAAGAGTTCACATCCCACTTGAATGAATGGCGGTTTTGGAGAAGGTTCCTCCACTCCGCAAAACACAGTGTAAAAGAATTAATACCCATGACTATAAATAGTCGTCCTTTTGTCCAGTGACTTTAGATATCTCATTTGGGGTTTGAGCCACGTGGATTGAGCTAGATCATACTCCATCTCTCATCTATCGAAGTCGTTACATGTGAAATGCAAGATGTAGATGGGACTTGACTAGTAAACTAATGATTACCAACAAAGAAAGATACTTCTTGTGAATTGTGATCGACACGTCTCACATCACAAGTTGTAACACGGAACATCTATATGCATGGCCCTCTTTTTGCAAAGACTCATTAGTCTTCTTTAGAGTAAGGATCAGGATGCAAGTCAACAACACTGACAACTTAACATTGGTTATGGAAAGTTCCCTTCAAAGTTCGTACGACATCGGATGTGATGGAAGAGAGAGCGACCCAAGAGTTCACATCCACTATTTTTTCTTTTTTTCTTTTTTTTTATCAAGAGTTCACATCCGCTTGAATCAATGGCGGTTTTGGAGAAAATTCCTCCACTCCGCAAAACACGATGTAGAAGAATTAATTCCCATGACTATAAATAATCATCCTTTTGTCCGATGACTTTAGATATCTCATTTGGGGCTTGAGCCACGTGAATTGAGCTAGATCATACTCCATCTCTCATCTATCGAAGTCGTTACATGTGAAATGCAAGATGTAGATGGGACTTGGCTAGTAAACTAATGATTACCACCAAAGAAAGATATTTCTTGTGAATTGTGATGGACACGTCTCACAATACAGGTGGTAACACTGAACATCTATATGCATGGCCCTCTTTTTGCAAAGACTCATTAGTCTTCTTTAGAGTAAGGAACAGGATGCAAGTCAACAACACTGACAACTTAGCATTGGTTATAGAAAGTTCCCTTCGAAGTGTGTATGGCATCGGATATGATGGAAGAGAGAGCAACCCAAGAGTTCACATCCACTATTTTTTCGTGTCAAGAGTTCACATCCGCTTGAATGAATGGCAGTTTGGAGAAGGTTCCTCCACTCCGCAAAACACGGTGTAGAAGAATTAATACCCATGACTATAAATAGTCGTCCTTTTGTCCGATGACTTTAGATATCTCATTTGGGGCTTGAGCCACGTGAATTGAGCTAGATCATACTCCATCTCTCATCTATCGAAGTCGTTACATGTGAAATGCAAGATGTAGATGGGACTTGGCTAGTAAACTAATGATTACCACCAAAGAAAGATATTCTTGTGAATTGTGATGGACACATCTCACATTACAGGTGGTAACACTGAACATCTATATGCATGGCCCTCTTTTTGCAAAGACTCATTAGTCTTCTTTAAAGTAAGGACCAAGATGCAAGTCAACAGGACTGCCAACTTAACATTGGTTATAGAAAGTTCCCTTCAATTTTCGTACGGCATCGGATATGATGGAAGAGAGAGCGACCCAAGAGTTCACATCCACTATTTTTTTGTGTCAAGAGTTCACATCCGCTTGAATCAATAGCGGTTTTGGATAAAATTCCTCCACTCCGCAAAACACGATGTAGAAGAACTATAAATAGTCGTCCTTTTGTCTTCTTACTCAAGATATTTCATTTGTGGCTTGAACCATGTGGACTGAGCTAGATCATACTCCATCTCTTGTCTAAGTAAGGCGTTACAAGTGCACTGCGATATGTAGACAGGACTTGACTAGTAAATACCCACAATTATCAACAAAGAAAGATACTTCTTGTGAATTCTCTTCACACATCTCACATCACAAGTTTTAACACCGTATATTTGATATGTGTGGCCCTCTATTTGCGAAGACTCATTAGGCTTCCTTAGAACAAGGACCAGGATGCAAGTCAACAATACATAAAACTAGACATTGGTTATGGAAGGTTCTCGAAATTCATACAAGATCGACGTGATGGAAGACAAAGCTACCCAAGAGTTCATATCCCTTTTGAATGAATTCGAGTTTTGGAGAAAGTTCCTCCACTCCACAAAACACGGTGTAGAAGAATTAATACCCATTACTATGAAAAGTCGTCCTTTTGTCCGATGACTTTAGATATCTCATTTGGGGCTTGAGCCACGTGGATTGAGCTAGATCATACTCCATCTCTCATCTATCGAAGTCGTTACATGTGAAATGCAAGATGTAGATGGGACTTGGCTAGTAACTAATGATTACCACCAAAGAAAGATATTTCTTGTGAATTGTGATGGACACTCTCACATTACAAGTGGTAACACTGAACATCTATATGCGTGGCCCTCTTTTTCCAAAGACTCATTAGTCTTCTTTAGAGTAAGGACCAGGATGCAAGTCAAGAACACCGACAACTTAGCATTGGTTATGGAAAGTTCCCTTCGAAGTGTGTACGGCATCGGATATGATGGAAGAGAGAGCAACCCAAGAGTTCACATCCACTATTTTTCTTTTTTTCTTTTTTTTGTCAAGAGTTCACATCCGCTTGAATCAATGGTGGTTTTCGAGAAAATTCCTCCACTCTCGCAAAACACGATGTGGAAGAACTAATACCCATGACTACAAATAGTCGTCCAATATTTCGTTTGTGGCTTGAGCCATGTGGATCGAGCTAGATCATACTCCATCTCTTGTCTAAGTAGGGCGTTACATGTGCACTGCGATATGTAGATGGGACTTGACTAGTAAATACCAACAATTATCAATAAAGAAAGATACTTCTTGTGTATTCTTTTCACACATCTCACATCACAAGTTTTAACACCGTATATCGATATGTGTGACCCTCTATTTTCGAAGACTCATTAGGCTTCTTTAGAACAAGGACCAGGATGCAAGTCAACAATACATAAAACTAAACATTGGTTATGGAAAGTTCTCGAAATTCATACAAGATCTGATGTGATGGAAGACAAAGCTACCCAAGAGTTCATATCCCTTTTGAATGAATTCGGTTTTGGAGAAGGTTCCTCCACTCCGCAAAACACGGTGTAAAAGAATTAATACCCATGACTATAAATAGTCGTCCTTTTGTCCGATGACTTTAGATATCTCATTTGGGGCTTGAGCCACGTGAATTGAGCTAGATTATACTCCATCTCTCATCTATCGAAGTCGTTACATGTGAAATGCAAGATGTAGATGGGACTTGGCTTAAACTAATGATTACCAACAAAGAAAGATATTTCTTGTGAATTGTGATGGACACTCTCACATTACAAGTGGTAACACTGAACATCTATATGCATGGCCTTCTTTTTGCAAAGACTCATTAGTCTTCTTTAGAGTAAGGACCAGGATGCAAGTCAACAACACCGACAACTTAGCATTGGTTATGGAAAGTTCCCTTCAAAGTTGTACGGCATCGGATGTGATGGAAGAGAGAGCAACCCAAGAGTTCACATCCACTATTTTTTCTTTTTTTTTCCTTTTTTGTCAAGAGTTCACAACCGCTTGAATCAATGGTGGTTTTGGAGAAAATTCCTCCACTTTGCAAAACACGATGTGGAAGAACTAATACCCATGACTACAAATAGTCGTCCAATATTTCGTTTGTGGCTTGAGCCATGTGGATTGAGCTAGATCATACTCCATCTCTTGTCTAAGTAGGGCGTTACATGTGCACTGCGATATGTAGATGGGACTTGACTAGTAAATACCAACAATTATCAATAAAGAAAGATACTTCTTGTGTATTCTTTTCACACATCTCACATAACAAGTTTTAACACCGTATATCTGATATGTGTGGCCCTCTATTTTCGAAGACTCATTAGGCTTCTTTAGAACAAGGACCGGGATGCAAGGCAACAATACATAAAACTAGACATTGGTTATGGAAAGTTCTCGAAATTCATACAAGATCTGACGTGATGGAAAAGAAAGCTACACAAGAGTTCACATCCCACTTGATTGAATGGCGGTTTTGAGAAGGTTCCTCCACTACGCAAAACACGGTGTAGAAGAATTAATACCCATGACTATAAATAGTCGTCTTTTTGTCCAGTGACTTTAGATATCTCATTTTGGGGCTTGAGCAACGTGGATTGAGCTAAATCATACTCCATCTCTCATCTATCGAAGTCGTTACATGTGAAATGCAAGATGTAGATGGGACTTGACTAGTAAACTAATGATTACCAACAAAGAAAGATACTTCTTGTGAGTTGTGATGGACACGTCTCCCATTACAAGTTGTAACACCGAACATCTATATGCATGGCCCTCTTTTTGCAAAGACTCATTAGTCTTCTTTAGAGTAAGGACCAGGATGCAAGTCAACAACACTGCCAACTTAACATTGGGTATGGAAAGTTCCCTTCGAAGTTCGTACGACATCGGATATGATGGAAGAGAGAGTGACCCAAGAGTTCACATCTGCTTGAATCAATGGCAGTTTTGGAGAAAATTCCTCCACTCCGCAAAACACGATAAAGAAAAATTAATACCCATGACTATAAATAGTTGTCCTTTTGTCTGGTTACTTCAGGTATTTCATTTGGGAGTTGAGCCATGCGGATTGAGCTAGATCATACTCCATCTCTTGTCTAAGTAAGGCGTTACATGTGCACTGCGATATGTAGACAGGACTTGACTGGTAAATACCAACAATTATCAACAAAGAAAGATACTTGTGAATTCTTTTCACACATCTCACATCACAAGTTTTAACACCGTATATCTGATATGTGTGGCCCTCTATTTTTGAAGACTCATTAGGCTTCTTTAGAGCAAGGACCGGGATGCAAGTCAAAAATACAAAAAACTAGACATTGTATATGGAAAGTTCTTGAAATTCATAGAAGATCTGAAGTGATGGAAGAGAAAACTACCCAAGAGTTCACATCCCACTTGAATGAATGCCGGTTTTGGAGAAGGTTCCTCCACTCCGCAAAACACGATGTAGAAGAATTAATTCCCATGACTATAAATAATTGTCCTTTTGTCTGGTTCTTCAGATATTTCATTTGGGGCTTGAGTCATGTGGATTGAGCTAGATCATACTCCATCTCTTGTCTAAGTAAGGCGTTACATGTGCACTGCGATATGTAGACGAGACTTGACTAGTAAATACCAACAATTATTAACAAAGAAAGATACTTGTTGTGAATTATTTCACACATCTCACATCACAAGTTGTAACACTGAACATCTGTTATGTATCGCCCTCTATAGTCGAAGACTCATTAGTCTTCTTTAGAGTAAGGACTAGGATGCAAGTCAACAACACTCAAAAGTTAACATTGGTTATGGAAAGTTACCCTCAAAGTTCGTACGAGATCCAATTGATGAAAGAGAGAGTGACCCAAGAGTTCACATCCACTTGAATCGATGGTGTTTTTGGAGAAGATTCCTCCACTCGCGAAACACGGCGGAAAAGAATTGATACCCATGACTATGAATAGTCGTTGTTTTGTCCGGTTACTTTAGATATATCTTTTGGGGTGACTCCGTCGTTGGAGCTAGATTATACTTCATCTCACATCCAAGCAAGACGTTGCATGTGAAATGTGTGATGCACAGATAGGACCATGCCCAACGTCTAACAACCTGTATGAGGAACGAGCAAAATAAAAAAAATTAAGAGATGAAATAAGGAGTGTCTAATTCTATACTGTGAGATGTCGGGTCAGTTAATATTTTTGGAAGTGGACCAATAATGAATATATGAGATTCCACTTAATAACACGCATGGATGAAAAATTAAAGGCTCACGGACCTGACAATGTATCCAAACGGCAATGGGTCGAGCTTGTTTTGATCAGTTTAATTTTTTCTCTCTTTTTAAACTTTCAAAATGTAAACTTAAATGCCAACGGCAAACCACGTAGACTAGTTTTATTAGTCAAATAACGGCACATCAGATTTTTGGTAAGCCTTTCCGGAGTTGGCACATAAGTGTCTAATTTTCAAAAAAGTTGATACATAATTATACTTTTTGGAAATTTTGGCACTAATATGTCCCCCATGCCAAGTTGTAACACATGGGGTGTCCTTTACCCACTATTGAATGTGGAAGTCAAGAGCATACCCATATGATATTCCTATGCACACAAGAAAAGCCCAAACTATTTAATCAATCAGACATTTTTATTGGAGTAGTGCACAATAACTCGACTTGATTCTCTTCTCAATGTCATTGGGCTAACACTAAATGGTCTGCTAAGCATCATCTAGACTATTGATTATGTGGGCCCTAATGTTAGACCCACCCGATTAATGGTTTTGATTTGGGTGGAGATTTATCGGTAATTTTAGTGTTTTGTTTCTTAAGCTTGACATAATATAGATATGTGAAGGGAAAAAAAGGGGAAACAGAGAGAAAAGAGAATAAAAAAGTAATGCAAAATAGAGAAAAAGAAAATAATAAATGGGCTTAAGTTGAATTTTAGTAAATTTGGGTTTGCTTTGGTTTTAGTGAGTTTAGGCTTGACTTAGTTTAGAAACGGTTTGGGTTTGACTTAGTTTATAAATGTTTGGGCTCAGTTTGTTTTTGAGTGGGTTGGATTTAGTTCAATTGAGAGGGCCAGATATAAGAGCCCAACTATGTCCATGGCCTAGAACCCTAGATGTCCAAGTACGATCAATATTTGGACTGGGCCCTTGGGCCCCCGGCATGTGCCCTCTTTTTTCATAATATATAATAAAAATAAAAACAAAAATTAGGAAATATTTAGAAAAATAGGTCTTACTTAGGTATTAAATCTTGGTATTCGATCAGTTTAGTTTCTTTTAGATAGCATGCATGTAGTTCAGGTTTAGTTTAGGCTTAGGTAGATTAAACTCTCAAGAAAGAAACAAAAATTCGATTGAGGATTGTTTTGGAAAGGAGGCCGTGACAGCTTGTTTAGGTTATTCAGGGTCGGCTTTTCTTTGCTTTTAGGCTCTTGTGTGTTTGAATAGACCAAGTGCAAATGAGACGTACTTATAGAGAAAAAAATCGAGACCATGGAGTAAAGAACCAAGTCAATAACATTGGGGTTATTCCTTCCTCATTGCCTGGGTATTCAATTCATCTTAAAAGGGTTGTCCCAGTGCCCTCTGTCGGATAAAATTATCCAATCTATCTTAAATTTATTGTTTGGATGATGATATGATTATAAACTTTTCAATTTTGTTAATATAATCTTAAAATTTTTGTCTAAAATTCCAATGTACTTACTCCGGTCAATTTTCGCTAGAAATTACTGAAGTGATAGTCTAATTTGCTGGTTATTCTATGTGACACACCATCACATCAATGATTTTCAGAGAAAATTAATCGAAATGACTATATTGAAATTTTGTATAAATGTTGATGACTAAATTGGTAAAATTAAAAAGTTTAGGATGGAATTGATATCCACAAGATGGGTTTAAGATTAATTGGACAATTTCCTTTCGAATAGGACCTCAAGAAGCCATGTTAGGTGATATATAAAATAACGCTCCCACCTCTTGTTTATCAATTATCTCGACCTAACGTGGGAAACTTTAAATTTATATTATTATTTTATATTATTATCATGGTTGTGGGATTGGGAGCCAGACAATTGGACTTTCAAGTGGGAATTGAAAGGTGACCAGTGGGGATATATGGAGTTGTTTTATCAAGTCTTCCTCAACTGATTCAGTCTCCCGAGCCTCTCGCTTTGAATATGCGAATGGATTGATTAAAATGTTTAACTAAGAATAATATACTTACTGGTCCATACAACTGACATCACAACTTGTTTTATTATTTTGCAAAGACTTATTAATCATTATGGAGAAATAGATTGCGATGTAATAATGGTCAACAAAGCGGAGAAACTAAACTAACGTAACTACTTTGCCCTGGAAAAAAGCATTATTCTTTGATGAAATTCTAGAAATGCGTCAAGAAAGTCCTTTTCTAGATGTTTATTTATCGTGGATAACTCCTTGATGTTTGGAGCCATATTGGCTAAACCGTCAAAATGTTAGACCGATTCTCATACATTTGCAACTTGCCGTCAATGGTAGGGAAAAGTGCAAGTAAAAATACTACCTATTCAAATCAGTTAAAAATACGGAATTTTAATTTAATACTCTTTTTCCTCAATCTCTAATAAAGAGAAAATTCTGTTTGGCCATTCTCCTGTTGGCGTTGCATACATGTATATAATCTCTAATTAAACTTAACTTCAATAAGCATACGAAAATCTAACTTAAACAAGGGCTAGCCTACCGGCCTCCACACCATCTCCCCTCCGTCTTTGTTTCCCTTGCCTTTGCATGTCTCCACCACCTTGTTGCCCCATTGCAACCACGAAGTCGCTGTCCTCTACAGGCTTCGATGCTCATCGCTGTTGTAGAGCCAATTACCATGTTGCCATGTTGACCATCGCCTCTCTCTCTCTCTCTCTCTCTCTCTCTCTCTCTCTCTCTCTCTGAGCCACCGGGCCACCATGCCCTTAGATCTAGGTCGAACTAGATGTGGTGCACTTTAAGGACTGGGTCATCAAATTGAGATACATATAAGGTCATCGACGTCAGAGATAACAAGAATCAGCCCTCCAGACCTAGCCACCATAACCTTATATATCTAGGTCGACCAAATACGTTGCGACTTTGGTGATTTTGTTGGGATTTGTTTCAATAAATAAGAATAAGTGCATAGGTACATATGAATAAAATAAAATAAAAACAATTCATAGCAAAAGTTAAAAACTCATACACATATTTCCAAAGTATTGTTCGTTCATTTTAATAAAAGTATGTAGAAATGAGAAGGAGGCTAATCACATTACTTTTATTCCTTGCTCAAAATTTTGGTTCCAACGTTCTTCAAATTCTGACCACGAACTTTTGATGTCCTCACAATGTTGGTTCCAATGTTATTTAGATTCTAAGTATGAACGCCTAATCTTCTAGTAACATTGACTCTAACGTTCTTGAAATCCTGACCACAAATGTCTAATGTCTTTGGTAATACCGATTTTGACGTTCTTTAGATCCATACCACAAACATCTAATCTCTTCGTAATGCAAGTGCTGACGTTCTTCAGAATTAGTCCCACAAGCGTCAAGCCTCTAGTTCAGACACACCACCAATCTCATGTTAAATAGTAGAGAGAAATTGGGAGATCTACAACTACAATTGTGCTAGTAATTACTCTCGTGTGTAAATGACTTGGTTGATCACTATCAACACTCTTAATTGTCGATTGTCGATCATCCTATGATCTGCCCTCTCAATTGCCTATTTATAATCAATCTTAGATCAATTTAAATAAGTTCATTAACTCTAAAACCATTTCATAAAATTAATTCAACCGTAACATATGATGGACATAAGTTCTAACACCATTTCAAACACTAATTCAAACATTAATTTTGTAACTATTATAGAATATTATTCCATGTAATAATTTCTAACCATTATAAGACTTTATTCTAGACATTGACTTTGTAACCATTACAAATATTTAATTCAACCGGTACATCTAAAATCATTACATTAATTGATCGTTTGAATCTGAAACTGTTTTATATTATTAAATTGCTCATTGATTCTTAGACCATTTCAAATCATTAATGTGACTGTTAAATCTAAAACCGTTTCAGATCTTTAATTTAGTCATTAGGTTTGAAACCATTTTGGATTTTTAATTTGACTATTTATTCTGAACTCACTTCATATCACTAATGATGTCATTGATTCTGATCATTAATGCAGCTATTAATTTTGAACTTACTTTAAATTATTAATATGATCATTAAATCTGAACTTACTTCAAATATTTGATTTAGTAGTAAAGTTTGAAACCGCTTCAAATCTTGTAAAGGTTGAAGCTCTATCTTTATTTTTAGCCCAATTGAATATGATTGGCTTAATTGCAAACTCATTTGCAATATTGTCTCTCTTATTCAAATGTCATTCTAATTGGTTATGATGTGTGAAATCCTAGGTTCATCACTGAGCTAGCAGTACGACTTGCACTAATACATGAGCACAATTAAGAGAACTGATTATCTAGATTAGTCTCTTGTTCCTACAAACCATGAGTGACATCTAGCATTATGTCATGGCTACCTAGACAATGTGAATATGAATATAATGAACCTATTAGCTTTAGCAAGCGTGTAATTGATCCTTTTGTCATACAATGTCCCAATAGAACAAAGGCCATTAAATTATTTGTCATGCCACCAATTCAATCATATGCCCAAATATAATTGACATGTATTCTTCAAGACATGAACTATTCATTCTCAGAAACATGAGCCATTCATTCTTAGTTACAACCCCGACCGAGGATTTCAATACAATATCTCAATTAGATCGCATAGGACATCAATCTTGTATTTGCACACGCTTGTGCTTTTGTATGTGATCAAATTATGACCATCAAGTACAAAGATGGTTCGACAAAGTGTCAATATGTACACTTATGAACCACCCTTCCAACATGGAAGGGGAGGTGAGGGGTTCAAATCTCCACCTTCTCGGGGGATGGAGTGGGGACGCGTAAGTTTCAGGAGTGGGTTTCACTCCCACGCCTTCCAACATACAAGCCAGCATCATGCCTTAGGTCCAAGAATCTTACACCAAACCAAAGCATGAACGATTAGTCATTGACCTCGCTAAAAGTTTCCACATTGCAAATCATTCTATGCATGTCATGTTCAGTGAACTTATTCAAGACAAGCACCTGTGTTCTAGCTCATATATGATAATACTCAATGACTTGTGACTCATCATCCCCTCGGGTATCCAATATTGAATGGTGAAGCTCAAGAACAAATTGATCTCAACAGGATCATCAATATCATTTCAATGATCCATTGATCGGGAAATGTTTAAAGATTCGGTATAATTGTATACTTGTCACACATATTCTTAACCCTTTAAGAATAGGTTCAGTCCTAATTGATCTTATGGACTCATTTATATAAATAGAATGATGAATGAATATTTCTTTGCCATTAAATAATCCTTAACATGTAACTATTACATGATTGCTTTAGCGCATTTAGTTAACAATCTCCCACTTGCATTAAAGCCAACCTATCTCAGGCATCAAACCCATCTTGTTGAGGTATTTTTCATAAGAAGATTGGGACAACGCTTTAGTGAAGGGATCTGCCATGTTTTCCAATGAGCCTGTTTTCTGCAAAGTGACATCACCTCTCCCAACAATCTCTTTGATGAGATGGAAGCACCTATGAATGTACTTGGATTTCTGGTGAGACCTTGGTTTCTTAGCTTGAGCTATTGCCCAATTGTTGTCACAAAACAATATAATCAGCTCTTCAATGGAAGGAACCACTTCAAGTTATGAAATGAACTTCTTAATCCAAACCGCTTCCTTTGCTACTTCATTATCTTTCTCATTTTACTTTTCTTAAGCATGCAGAAGCGTAAAGGACTAAAAAAAATCCTGGGATACACGTTATTTTCTATAACTAGGACAACCTCATTTCTTATTTATTTATATATGTACATTAGATGACAAGTGAGGTGCATTGGGAAATTCAAAAGATCAAGATTATTGATTATATTAGACTATACATTAATCACCTATCCCCACCCAGTTGTACACATGTCACCTAACCCTAGCCCCTAACATCCTCAAAATCTTCCCACTCCAAACGATCCTCCTTCCCTCCTATGTGAAGTCAACTAGCACCCCATAACGGATCATCAAGAAGGCAGGTGGGATCGACATTCTATTGATTTAAAAAGATGAAGTCAACATACAGTGAGTCACAACCCAACAAGCAAAAGGTCAACCGGTCTATACCACACAAATCAATCACCGTACTAATAAAGAAAGGCACAATAGAAAATTCAGTAATCGAATGCACATCAACTTATTTGTGAATCTTATCATAATACATGACTGACTAGTACATGTAATAACTTTTTCCAACGAATAACCAGTAGCTCAATTCATAAAAATACCAAAGTCATAATCAATATACTTTCATGCTGTTATTATCATCATCTTGGGAGTTTTGTTACCCCCTAGGTATCTCGCACCTATTCAGCATCACGAGGATAAATTTTGGAATGAAGTTATATGGATTTCGGATGCTGTCATCAATGGATTTTGTATGCCTTCCATAGATAAATTTCGAATGAAGCTCGATGGATTTTGAATGTTGTCATCGATGGATTTTGAAACATTGTTGTGCCTGATGGGGTGGGACGACACTTGATGGATTTCAAAAGAACCGATGGATTTTGATTACGTGTGTGTCGCGACCTTTTTTTTTTTTGGCACCCGATCGGGGTGGGCGCTGCGCAGAGGCTAATGGTTCGGCTATGTCTATTTTAGCCCGAACTTTCCCAAGTCCACCAATTCACAACTTAATAATCCAAGTTTTTTAACCCGAACGTCAATTTAAAATGGAGTTGCCACTAATCGGTTTGGGATGGGTCGATTAGAAACCCAAGCAAAGTATTGAGAGAAATACTTGCTCCTGCGCAACCAGAGAAATTAGGATCGGGATTTGATTACACTAGTTAATCACTAATGCCCTTTCGATACCTAATCTTATTTAAACCCTAAGGCTTTTTGGATTTTTGAGGGTTTTCCATGCATTTGTAGAGAAAAAAACATTTTTGACATAAAAGGGTTTTTTTAGGGTTTTTTTTTTTTGGTATTTTTGGAAAATATAAATCTTTTTTGGCTTTTTTTGACTTTTTGGCTTTTTTGGAAAAATATGGATATTTTTATTTTATTGATTTTCTGGAAAATAAATTATTTTTTATATATTTTTATATATTATTTAAAAAATTATATTATATTATATTATATTATATTATATTATATTATATTATATTATATTATATTATATTATTAAAATGCAACCCGAGTCGAATCCCCGGGTTGGGTCCAACCCAAGTCACCCGCCCAAGAACGCGGACGGGGCAACGCAGCTCTACTCTTTTTTTTTATTTATTTTAATCATGGCCCAAGAACCCGCTATTTGAAGATGACCCGGCCTGACCTAACAACTCGATCTTGGCAAGACCCTACTTGGAAATAGGGAAACTGGGTCAAACGAACCCGCGAATCGACCATGTTCCAGGCTTCCTCTCCCCTTCGTGCGGCACTGGTGAGGGGACTGAGGCGTCACCGGCGACGATGGCAGCGACGGTGGCCACAACGGCGGCGCGATGACGGGTTAGATGACGATGATGCGACCGACAGCGGTGACGGCTACTATTACCTGTTTGTGACGAGGCGATGAACGATAGCAGTGACAGCGCAGCGACACGACATGGCTCGCGTGGCAACCGTAACAGCAGCAGGAACAGATTCAAAACGGTGGTGGAGTGGTGGTTGCATCGACGATTGCGAGTCTTCTCCCCTCGGGTCTGGCCTTCCACCCGCTGATTTCCCAAATCTGGCACCAAAATGACCTCCTTCTCTGGCCTTCTCGCTCAGACCCGACCCTCTCTGTGGCATCCCAAAATTCAAAGCCAAGCCGTAAGGTGTGTTAAAGTCTCTGATTAGGTGATAAAATTTTCCTATGGCTTATGTTTTAGCCATTAGTCTTTTTAATTAGATGATTTGTGCATGTGAATGTGAAAATTTAAAATTGATCGATTAATAATCTATGCTTGGCCATGCACTTTATAAATTAAATTTCAATAAACAAGATGTCCCAAGACTTTGGCCAAGATGAAAATTGAAAATTGAAAATATTTATAGAAAGGAATTTCAAAAAAAAAAGAAAAAAAAGAGGAAAAGCCAATTTTTAGGTTGGGCCTTAGGCCCATTGGCCTAAGATTTTAGTGGGCCAAGTTAGTCGGCCCAATAAGGCCCACTAAAGGGGGCTGTCGACCAGCCAAGGGGAGGCCCAAGAGTGGCCGGATGGCCCAAGCCCAAGCCCAAAAAGCCCAAGCCCAAATTCAAAAATCCAATAGGACAAGTGGCACTAGACTCTCATGCATTGGCTTAGGGAAGAAGGCCATGCATTGGCTGGTTTGTAGGCAAGTAATCATGAGGATTTGGGGGTATAAGAGGGAAGAGAGAGAGAGGGTGGCCGGATTTTCTCATTTGGCCGAGAGAGAAGGTGAGAGAGAGAGAGAGAGAGAGAGAGATTTCGAGAGAGAGGGGCAGCGGCCGAGAGAGAGAGGAGGAGGAACCGCCGTCCGTCCGCCGTGTGCCGCCATGTTCGCCGCCCTGCGCCGTCGACCGACCGGTCTAGAGGCAAGTGGGAGTCCTCTAGCTTCTCTTGCATGTTTTTATGTTGTTTGCATGTTGAATCTTTGAGTGTTTAAGTGAGAAAAACCGAAGCATGGATGATGTATGTTGAATGGTATGGCTGTTCGTGTTCGGACCGAGTGAGTCAGAAACTTGTTTGAGCTTGCATGTGTGTTTGGAGTCCGATTTTGGCTTTGATTTCTTCATGAGAGTTGTAGCTAACATCTTTTACTACAACATACTAAAATTTCGTGGAAACTGATGGAGATTTCAGGGGTTAAAGTCTCATCCTACGGAGACCTCAGATCTGGAGAGTTTTTACTAATCTCTTGCTGGATTCGTGATAGCATGTTCGTGTGTGATGAGAATCTCACTTCTATTTCTTCATAAAAGTTGTAGGGGATATCTTAAACTACAACATAATCAAATTTGAAGTGAAACGAACAAGTATAGCCTAGTAAATCGACTAGATCTTGAAGACGATGATTCCGGTGATGTATTCCGAGACACCCAAGATTTCAAGGACCTAAATGATGCCTATATTCTGGTTATTTGACCTAGATCTCTTCATGAAACTTGTAAAGGACATCTTTATGTAAAACATATCCAAATTTCAGAGAAAACGAAAGAGAATAAGTAGGTGAAATCTCAATATTTTAGAGATGTGTACACTGGACGATGCGATAAATGGATCCAGAAGCTTTGCGAGACTTTATAAAATAATATAAAAATAATCTGGCTTGGAGTTCTGCATGAAAGTTGTACGAAAATGTCTTGGCTATAACTTAGTAAAATTTCGTAATTTTTGGAGTCCGTATGCATATTTTAATTGAATTTATTCGGAAACCGTGCATTCTGGTTTCATCCGAAAATTAGATGATGTTTTGTGAAAATTGGGAAATTGTGTGAAATGCTATTTGGCCATGTATTTTTTATGAAATTATCATCCTATTGGCTTGTTTAATATTTGCTGTAATTTTTATAATTTTGGGATTTGTTGATATTAAATTTATGGAAATGACAAAAGTTGGAATTTAAATAAATAAATAAATAAATAAAAGAAAAATAAAATAAAATAGGTTATTTTATTGGCCATAAATTCCATTAAATTTATCTTGTTGCATGTACGATAAGGTCTTGATGTATGCATGACATTGATTTGACATACATGTATGAATTCCATGCCAAGTATGACTTGTTTGATGTCACATCATATGCCATGCTAAATTAAGACTGAAATTGGAAAACGTGGATAATGGTAAATGAGAAGGTGGTTGTGGTGGATGATGATGTCCAGAATGTATAGAGATGCATTGCTGGATGGCCCCGGGAGTGTCGGGATGCCTGGTGGTATGTCGGTACATAATTAGGAAGCCCTATTGGAGGTTTTTGCCCGAGGGGAATACCTCGCGATGCCGGGATTGGGGTGCAGGATGCCCGGCTAGGAAGTGTAAATGCCGGAAGCCCTGTTGGAGGTTTCTGCCCGAAGGGAATGCCTCGTGATGCTAGTTGGGATGCGAGATGCCCATAATGTGGGGGGCCAGATGCCCGGTGGCCTGGGAGGCTGAATGCGGGAAGCCTCAGAGGTCTTTGCCCGAGGGGATGATGAAATTGATGATTTGAGAAATGGGTGATGTGGTGATCAAATTGAAAGCAAAAAATGGAAATTAAACCATGGCATGATATGCATGATGATATGCATGATGATGATGGTGACGATGATGATATGTGATGTGAAATAATGATGATCACCCATGGGATGACATGCATGATGATGATGATGATGATGATGATGATGATATGTGATGTGAAATAATGATGATCACCCATGGCATGACATGCATGATATGCATGATGATGATAATGATGATGATATATGATATGGCATGCAGATATGCATGATGATGATGATGATATATGACATGATATGATGATGATATATGATATAGCATGATGATATGCATATATGTGTGATATGATGATGTCATGATGATGACGACATGTGTATGCTATAATAATGTCATGATGACGATGATATGAGTATGACACGATGATACGCATGTATGTGTTATGACTGTGGTGATGATGCATGATAGTATATGCATGGGTTCAAGGTAAGTAACGCCTGCCATGCATGTATGACTTGCATAATACATTGAGTGGTTATTGGATTCCTTTAGCTGTTGAGTGGTTGTACTCACCTCTTTTGGGGACCAACATTTCAGATTAGTAGATGGTTTGAACGGTTGGATATGACCGTGAGGAGGAGGATAGCAGGGGAAGGAGCTTTTGGACGCCGACACTGATTGATGGACTTTAAGTGTACGATTGTGGGAGGAGATGTCGGTCATCCTTTGAAGTGTAGCCGAGTATAGAAAACTACGGCATTTTGATGTACCGACTAAAGATGTCCATCTGCTCTATGTAAATAAACGTGTTCGATTTTAACTTATATAAGATGTTTAGTAGGTGTGCATCGTTTTCTGAATATAGGAAAGGGAGTTGTTGGATGTGCTTCCATATTAAATTGCGCAAGGGACCGATCTAAAAGATGTAAACCCCCAGGTTGTATGGACCCGCTGCAATTGAAATGGTATCAGAGTGATATGTTAATAAGGAAAGTGAAAGGTAAGTGAACCGTGGCGACCCTAATCAGATCGGGGGCCATCGAGGGGTGCCACATTCTTTATTGGTATCAGAGCTATGGTTTATTTGGAGTGATAAGGTGCCTCAGATGGAAATGAGGATAGAAAGATGCACACCATAGGATATGAAGCAAAATAATTGAATAACGGGTGATGAGTATTCACTCGTAGATCCCTAGTAGTTAGTTTTGAGTTGTCTTTAGGTACCAGTAACATGTATATGTTACTTATGTAGTAGTAGTAGTTGCTTTGAATGGAGACAATGAGTCTCAGATTATTCCTGAGGCAATGCTTGGAAATTGCAGGAAAATCATGGTACGAGCTGGAAGTGCTCATCCATCGAGGGCTGAAGCCTCTACTGCAAGGGCTGAACCCCGGATGGAAGATATCCTACAGGCATTGACCAATATTGGAAATCTAATGGGTAAACAAGCGCAGCAACAACTTAGAATGGAACGTCGCCCTCAGGGACTGGTGGAACAATTTCTAAAGTTGAAACCACTTAAGTTTAGTGGAATGGAAGTCTTGAGGAGGCGGAGCATTGGATTGATAGAATGGAACGGATTTTCCGATTGTTGGACTGTAGTGAGACTGAGAAAATAGTTTTAACAGAGTACCAACTGGAGGGAAATGCAAAGTTTTGGTGGAGAGCTTCGAAGGATACAATCTTTCCACCAGATACTAATGTGAACTCGGGAAGAGTTTGTTAGGGCTTTCAATAGGAAGCATTTCTCGGATTGTGCCAATGATAGGAAGATCACTGAATTTGTTCAGTTAGAACAAAGGGAGCTGACAATAGACCAGTACAAGGCAAAATTTTCTGAATTGTCTAGGTATGCTCCTAGGTTGGTTGAGGATCGAGAGGAAAAGGCTAAGAGATTCCTAAAAGGATTAAAGACTAATATTAGGAAACAACTGGAGCCTTTGAATATAGGGATTATAATGAGATTTATGAGAAGGCACAGTTGGTGGAGCAAGAGTTAGTGAGAGAGCAACTAGAACCTAAAAGGCAGATGACCTTTAATGATGTTCGAAGAGGTAAGAGACCCTATCCTGGTCAAGGTCAGACTTGGGATGTTAAGAAAAATAGTTACTTTGGAAATTTTGGAAGAGCTTGGAATGGCCCGACTTTTGGGAAGGCACCCTATTAGCCTGATATTTGTCAAAAGTGTGATGGGAGGCATGGGCCAAGACCTTGTAATAGCCAACTGAGATGTAATGGATATGGGCAAATAGGACACTTTAAGAAAGATTGTCCACAAAAGAGGCTGCAGCTGAATGTTAGCTCGGTGCAACAAATACAACAAAGTACCGTTGAACCAAATCCACCAATAAATCCACAGAGGCCGCCACCACAAGGAAGGGTGTATGCGGTCACTCAAGAGGAAGCAGGAGCTTCCAAAAGTGTTATCTCAGGTATGATTTCGATAGAGGAATAAAAAGGTATATGCGTTATTTGATATAAGTGGCATGCATTCATTTGTGTCCAAAAAATATAGGTGATTGTGAGGAGTAGGAACAAATCTCTAGATATGCCTCTTCGTATTTCTACATCGCTGAAAGATATGCTGTTATCTACGTTGGCATGTGAGATGAGTGAGATAACCCTAGGGGAATGAGATTTGGAAATAGACTTGATAGTGATAGTTATGTATGACTTTGATGTCATCGTAGGAATGAACTAGCTCCCTAAGCAATGGACTATGATGAATGATCTCTTGAGATAGTACTTGCCCGTTTGCTAAGGATAAAACCGCGAGGCTAAGAATGGGATAAGCCAAAATAGATAATAACTCGTAAGTTAATCCCTATTGAAACGAGACCCTTCAGTAGATGTGTAGTTTGGGTTCGAACCAAGCGAAAGCTGGTGTACCTGTAACATCCCGGTTTGATGAGAATGAAGAGTGGACACCGAGGTCAGAGGACCTGAACAAGGAGCGGCTCCTGGCAGGCTTCTAGAATGGCAAAAGGGGGTAGGAGTGAACCAAACTATGAACTGAACTGGAAAGGTAGTGTTTCTGGGATAATTTTATTAGAGTGGTGCAGCGGAAGCATGGTTAAGCTTGTAGAATTCTTGTTATGAAAGAGAAGGATGGGTCAATGCGTTTGTGCATTAATTATAGGTAATTGAATCAAGTGACAGTTAAGAATAAGTATCCCTTATCTAGAATTGATGACGTATTCGACCAACTGCAAGGAAGTTTGGTCGTTAATTGACTTGAGATCAGGATATCGATTAAGGATTAAGAAAGAAGACATTCTTAAGATCGCATTTAGGACTTGCTATGGACACTATGAGTTCTTGGTTATGCTATTTGGATTGACGAATGCCTTAGCTGCATTCATGGATTTAATAAATAGGATATTTAAGCCTTATTTGGATAAAATTGTGATTGTCTTCATTTGATGATGTCCTGATGTATTCTAAAGGACCTGAAGAACATGCGTAGCATCTAAGCGTAGTGTTGCAGGCAAGGCTTAAGAAGTGAATTATGAAGAGCGAGTTATGAATTTGAGGATTAAGTTATGATCATTTGAGCTAAGTAGTGACTTCCTATTTGAGGATTTCATTGGAAGTCTTGATGCGTTACATGGAGGCATTTAGTATGTATAGATTGATCTTGGAAGTCATGAGTTTGAGTGGTCATATGAGATATGAAATTATTTGTGGTTTATATGTCGGAATAATAGGTTTGATCGATGGTAGTCAACTTTTAATTTTAGGTGATGATCTCAGTTTGAAAAAGGTTTGGTGGAATTAGTGAACATGATCATTTGTGGTTATAGACTTTCCAAGGTGAAATGGTGGAAGTTCAAGTTATGGATTTGATGAATGATTAGTCTAAGTGATGATCAATTAGGATGAGATCTGAGATATACTTGATGGAAACTAGACAAGTTCTTATCTTGATGGATTGTCGATCTTTGAATTGAATGAGTCTTGGCGGACTATTGATATTTGAACCAAATGAATGGTATTATATTTTAGGCTTGAATCTATGTTGCGGTGAATGCATAGTGAATATCTCTGTTGGATTGAACCAGATGAGTTATTAGTGGTGCTGATTTTGATGGTTATAGGCTTGAATTGGTGGTGACAAAGGTATAGGAATAATTTGGCTAAATGGTGTGTTCGATTTAGTCGAGAAGGTGGAATTCTTTAAATTTGAATCTCATTGATAGTTGCACTTAGGATAGAGCTTGAAATAGATGTTTTCACAAAAGGAATCGAATATGAGACAGAGGAGGTGGATGGAATTATTAAAAGATTTTGATTGTGAACTGTTTTAGAAAATCTCTTGAATTTCATCAAAATCTATGAGTACCGTGACACTTTGTGCCCAAATGTTTTAAGAAATGTTTTCTATTTTAAAGATTTCTAAACTTTCTATAGAAAACATTCCAACCCATTGGAGTTGGGATTGAGATTGGAATTTTTCCAACGTACCGATTTAAATTTTACTAAGGGTTTTGATAAAGTATTTTATTTCGCGCCGTGATGCAAGTACGACTCAAGGCTTTACACGTGGATCCCGAAAAACATTTGAAATTTAAATGTGAACATGGATTTTATGGATTTGGTACCATGCTTTGATTTTGTGAATTGGTTTCAACGATATGAGATTTACCTATTTTCAAAGACTATTACTGTTATATTGTTGTGTCTTTGAAATCCCTATTTCACATCGTAAAGTTTAATTTTCAAGAACTCAAAGGATTTTCCACATTAGTGATTTGAAAACGTTTTGACATGGAAATGACATATGATTTCAAAGCTTGCTATTGTCGTTGAATGCTTTTGAAAACCTCGATTTGTATTGTTTGATTTCATGAAGGAAGATTCTCAAGCATTCAAAAGAAATTTTAGATGTGGTTATTGTTTTAAAACTGTTTATGATGTTGAGATAAATTAAGATATGTTAAGAGCTTGCATCCTTAACTTAAGAGGAAGTATCAGCCCGATATAGGACACATACTCGATCATGAAGCCATCAAAATGGATGAGAGAGTGAGGTATATCAAAGAGCCTGTGTTGATATTGGATCGGAAGGAACAAATTCTCAGGACCAAGAGAATTCCATTGGTTAAGGTATTATGGCGATATCATGATGTGGAGGAAGCCGCATGGGAGAGTAAAAATGAGATGAGGGAAAAGGTGCTCTCACTTATTTCAAGAGACATAGGAAATGTCTAATTTCGAGGACGAAATTCTCTAAGGAGGGGAGAATTGTGGCATCCCAAAATTCAAAGTCAAGCTGTAAGGTGTGTTAAAGTCTCTAATTAAGTGATAAAATTTTCCTATGGCTTATGCTTTAGCCATTAGTCTTTTTAATTAGATGATTTGTGCATGTGATTGTGAAAATTTAAAATTGATAGATTAATAATCTATGCTTGACCATGCACTTTATAAATTAAATTTCAATAAGCAAGATGTCCCAAGACTTTGGCCAAGATGAAAATTGAAATTTGAAAATATTTATAGAAAGGAATTTCAAAAAAAAAAAAAAAGAGTAAAAGCCCATTTTAGGTTGGGCCTTAGGCCCATTGGCCTAAAATTTTAGTGGGCCAAGTTAGTCGGCCCAATAAGGCCCACCAAAGGGGGCTGTCGACCAGCTAAGGGGAGGCCCAAGAGTGGCCGGATGGCCCAAGCCCTGTTGGAGAAATCTTTCCAAAATATTTTGAAGCGACAAAGCGTTTCTATCAGTCTAAAGTTTTAAGACTTTCATATCACTAGACTCAAGCACTCAAGACTCAAGACTATTCTCATTGACAATTTTTGTAATCCAAAGTGACGAAGGCAATCCAAAGTCGAAGTAATTGGTTGATGATTTAGTCCTATCCTCTGGAGAAGATCTCTTGGCTGGATAAATATAACGGATTCTTTTATTCATAATCAAGATCGTTTGAAGATCCGATAGTCGACGAAATATTCTTGGAATGTTCTATTCTTGAAAACCAAGATCCTGTTTGTATGGGCGAATGATTGATGGGCTATCGTCGGAGTTCCTTTAATAGCTCAAATGATCTTCTTGATTGATTCCGTCCAACGGGTAGATTGGAGGAATTCCTTTGGTAAGTGCCAACGGGTATGATGGCATAAAGGAGTATAAAAGGAAGCCGTTCTAGTTGCTTTAGTGCATGATCGATAGAGAAATTCCAGAGTCTGAAGCACATTGATTATTAGTTGATACATTTTGAGCGAAATTGTATACACAAAGAGTGTCTATACTTAGTAATATCTTGAGTGAGTGTGGTAGATCATCTACACCGAGAAATAAAGGGAGAACAACGCTGTAACACCTCTTTGTTCATAGCGGAATTCAGCCAATAGGCTGTCGGTGCGAAGAGTGGACGTAGGCTTGAAATAAGCCGAACCACTATAAATAGCGTGTTCAATTTTCTCTTCCCTTCTCTCAGTCTTACTTTGATTATTGTTTGTCTCAAATCTATCAACCTGTCTAATATTGTGCAATTATCGAGAAAAATCTTTTATATACCTATTCACCCCCTCTAGGTACTTATACTAGCTATATCAATTGGTATCGAGCTTGTGTACTCACTTTATTTGAAATGTTTTACTTCAGAGTAAAAGATCCATGGCTAATATGCTATCACAAGGGCTGGTGGAGGGCAAAGCAATACCAGACCACCCTACTTTGATGGAAATGATTACAACGTTTGGAAGAACAAGATGAAAGCCTTCCTACGATCAAAGAATCCTCTGGAATGGGACGTTAGAGAAAAAGGAATTACTCCTACAACTGCATCAGTCTCTGAAAGATGGAAAGAAACCTGTTGAGACCAGCGGAATGACTCAAGAAGAGATAATCAAGAGGCAAGCACTTGATGCAAAAGCAATTTACTCTTTATATTCTGCTTTATCACCAACTGAATATAACAGAATATCTTCTTGTGTTACAGCAAAATAAGTTTGGGACAGATTAGATATCACTTATGAAGGAACAAATCAAGTGAAGGAAACCAGAATTAACATTCTCCTCGGTCAATATGAAGCATTCAAAATGAAACCGGGAGAATCTATAACTGACATGTTTAACCGTTTTACAGATATTGTCAATGGTCTTGAGAATCAAGGACAAATAATTTCTGATCCCATGAAGGTAAACAAGCTACTGCGTGAACTCTCCAAGGATTGGAATCACATAAAGACTTCAATAAGAGAGACGCAAAGAATTATGTCACTATCTCGTCGACGAGGCGATTGGAACTCTTCAATCTTATGAAGTGGGACGAATTAATGAAGATGAAAATCCAAAAGGTAAGAAATCCATTGCATTAAAATCAAATGATGATTCGATGATACAGATTTGAAGATGATATGGACGATGAGAAGCTTGCTCTCATGATAAGAAGATTCAGAAAACTGAATAGAAAAGAAGAAGTTTCAACTCAAAGAAACAAAGTTTTCAAAGACAGCACACTAAGTCTGTTGATGATGAGAAATCAAACAAAGATGTAGTTTGCTTTGAATGTAAGAAAAAGGGACACATTAGACCCAACTGTCCTCTTCGAAGAAGAAGAAAGGAAAAGCTGAAAAATTTCGAAAAGCTCTCAAAGCCGAAACCGGAGTGATACGAGTGTGAAGAAAGTGATAATGAATATGCCAACCTATGTTTGATGGCACAATTAGACTCGGACTCGGATTCTAGATCGGACTCGAGATAGTGAATTTGAGGCAAGTAATTCTAAAATTCCTGTCAAAGTTTTTAAATACTATGATGAACTGTGTTTTAGTCTTAAGACTTCTCTCAAAAGAATTTCCGAACTTAAAAAGGAAAACTCAGCTCTAAAACAAAAGGAAAACGTTTTAGAAGAAAGAGTTAAAAGTTTAGACTTGAATGTTTCCACTCTTAAAGAAAATTGAGATAATCTTTTGAAAGAAAATGCCCTTTTAAAAACTGACTTATCAAATATTTCAAAGAAATTTTCAATAGGGTCCGAAAAACTTGAAAAAATTCTTTCGGCTCAAAGACCTTACTTCAATAAGTCCGGTCTAGGTATGACAGCAGAGAAACAATTCCCTTGATTGATTTTCCTAATGTAAAAGAAAGAATTAAGGAAAGACCCTCGAGAGAGGCTTACAAAAATCATTTCAAAGAAAGTTTTTGTAAAGTTTGTAGGTCGAAATGCCCTCGGTGTTCAAAGTGCAACAGTCCAGGATCACTTTGAAAAAGAGTGTCCTTTGGTTTGGAAACCTGTTAAGAAAGTATGGGCTATCTTGTTTATCTTACTAATACCAAATGACCCAAGAAAATTTAAGTACCAATGAAAGCTTGAGACTCTCTTTTAAATGCAAGTCTCTGTCAAGAAAAATGTAAAGTAATATCTTGACAGTGGATGCTCAAGACACATGACGGGAGACTCAAATTGCTTCATAAAGCTTGTTCAAGTAAATGGTGGAAAAGTTTCATTTGGAGGAAACAACAAAGGAAGTATTGTGGGATTTGGAATTGTGAAAATTGGAAATCTCACAATAAACAATGTTTTCCTAGTGGAATGACTCAATTACAATCTTCTTAGCATTAGCCAATTATGTGATACTGGTTTTAAGATCTTCTTTCAAGAAGGAACATGTTCTGGAACCAGTAAAGACTCTACTCAGTCTTTCATGGGTCGAAGACATGGAAATATCTATCTTCTGGATGTGAAACCAAATGAATCGCAATGCCTACTCTCAATTCAAGATGAAGTAAGCTTATGGCACAGAAAGCTAGGTCATGTCAATATGAAGCAATTAGCCAAAATCTTATCAAAGCTGCTTGTTCGAGGTCTACCAAAATTACCATATTAAAAGTCCGATACATGCACTCCATGTATTTTAGGAAAGCAGGTAAGAAATTCATTTAAGCCAATAAATCATGTCTCTACTAATCATGTACTACAGTTACTGCATATGGATCTCTTCGGACGAACTAGAACCCAGAGCATTGGAGCGTGTTATATCATCAATAGAGTATTCTTAAGACCTATTCTAGAGAAAACCCTTTATGAGTTATTCAAAGACTCTGGAAGACCAGCATCAAGCTGTTCGTGAAGATTCAAATAAAGAAAGAGATCATCAACCAGACAAATCAACCAAGAATCGGAAGCATAAGTCTAGTCATCCCAAAGATCTCATTATTGGCGAAATTAATGAAGGAATTCGCACTAAATCCAAAAGGCGTGAAGAGTCTAGTGTTGTGGCTCTCATTTCTGAAATTGAACCAAAGAGCATAGAAGAAGCTTTATCGATGAAAGTTGGATTGAAGCTATGCAAGAAGAGCTCAGATAGCTCAACATTAATGATGTCTGGGAATTGACATCTAAACCAAAAGGCAAAACTATTATTGGAGCTAAATGGATGTTCAGGAACAAGATGAATGAGAAAGGAAAAGTCGTATGAAACCAAGCAAGACTCGTGATCAAGGGATATATGCAAGAAGAAGGAATAGACTATGATGAGACTTATGCACCGGTAGCAAGGTTAGAAGCTATTCGACTATTACTTGCATTTGCTTGTTATAAAAATTTCAAGTTATTTCAAATGGACGTCAAAAGTGCCTTCCTAAATGGATTTATCCATGAGGAAGTTTATGTGGAACAACCACCGGGGTTTGAAGATCCAAAAAGCTAGACTCGGTCTTGGACCGAAAAAGGCCTTGTATGGTTTAAAGCAAGCACCTCGAGCTTGGTACGATAGACTAAGTAAGTTCTTAATACATAATGGTTTTGTCAAAGGTAAAGTAGATACTACTTTATTTATCAAAAAGGAAAACAAAAGCTTTTTACTTGTTCAAATATATGTGCATGATATTATTTTTGGATCCTCTAATGAAAGTTTGTGCAAGAAATTTTCTAAGTCTATGCAAGATGAGTTTGAAATGAGTATGATGGGAGAGTTAACATTCTGTCTTGGTCTTCAAGTAAAACAATTGAAGGAAATAACTTTTATTTATCAAGAAAAATATGCTAATGATCTTGTCAAAAGGTTTGGACTAGAAAAGTGCAAAAAGACCGACATACCGATGCCAAGTTCTTTGAAGATAGACAAAGATGAAGAAGGGAAGAAAGTTGATCAAAAGCTATACGGGAGCATCATTGGTTCACTTCTTTATCTTACTACTTCTAGACCGACATTTTGTTGAGTGTTTGCATCGTGCTAGGTTTCAATCGGATCCTAGAGAATCCCATCTCGTCTTTGCTGCGAAACATATTATTAAATACGTTACTTCATCTTTAAGCATCGGTCTTTGGTATCCTAAGAAAGGAGACTTTAATCTTCTGGGATATTCAGACGCAGATCTAGCCGGTTGTAGAATTGATAGAAAGAGCACTTTGGGAACATGCTAGTTGCTTGGAAGCAGGACAGTGTCTTGGTTTTCAAGGAAACAAAGCACTGTGGCTCTCTCAACAACAGAAGTAGAGTATGTAGCTCTTGGAAGTTGCTATTCGCAAATTCTATGGATAAAACAACAGCTACAAGACTTTGGAATTGAAGACTCATGCACGAGAGATTAGATGTGACAACACCTAGCGCAATCAATCTCACTAAAAATCCAATCCTTCACTCAAGAGATTCGACATTATTTCATTAGAGATTATGTTCAAAATGGAGAAATCTCGATTCAATTTGTTGATTCAAAAATTAACTAGCGGATATATTGACAAAGCCTTTGGAGAAGAATCAATTCGATTTTATCCGTTATAGACTCAACATTTTGAAACTTGAGGAAGTTAAAGTCTAGAGACTCTCCAACCCTTAGACTCAGACATTCATGGCTACAGACTGTAAGTTGTTATTATATTCAATCTCGAAAAGGTACGATCATTAGTTCAGTTAATTTATAATTTCCATGAAAAACAGAATCTTGTCTTTTTTTTAAAAAAAAAAGATTAACTTCTATTTGGCAGTTATCGATTTTAAAAAGAGGCGTCTATTCACTTTCCTTTGTGCCGATTGGTTTTTCCTTTTTAAACTGAGTTATATATATATACGGTTTTCCTCGCTTAAACTTCAAACCCTAAAAAGACATTCTCCTCCCAATCCTATCTCTACTTCGTGTTCATCTTCGAGAAAGTTGTCATCTTTTCTTGGGAAAGCGAGTAAAGGAATCTTTCAACGACAAGGAAGGATGTCTTCTTCGAGAAAGTCTTCAAGAATCGTGAACAGGGGGACCACAGAGAATGAGGGAGGAGCCTACCCATTTCGATCTCACCGAAGAGGAAGATTTTGCGAGTCGACAACGAGCCCGATTCACTCTCCACCACGTCACTCTTCACCATCTACCCCACAAGGTGCGGGTCAACAACCGGAGGAAGAAATAATCGAGGACGCAGACCTTGTAAGAGTCCAAAAACCCTATATTATTTACAAGCTCTATTGTGCGTTGAAGAGCACTAGGACTTCGCTAAACTATGTAGATGATTTCCTTAAAGATAAGAATTATGGAAATGAGTATATCTTTTTGCGACAAACGGAGGATTTGGGAATTGCTCCCAAAGGAAAGGTTGAGGAAGCACTTGCGAACATTCCAAGTGACCCTCGTGTATCGGGACTAAATCGGCGACAGAACGATGATGATAAAATGTTCAGTGAATTTCAACCTAGAATGGGTGTTGCTGCGAAGGTAAAGGGAAAAAGGATGGATTTGTTTAAATCAAAGGAACAGGAGAATCTGTTCTTTAAACTGTTGAACGAGGGGTGATAAACCCTAGGAGTGTTGATTTCGATTTCTTGGATGCCATTAATATGAACTTAAGGGAGAAGTTCAATCCGCTTCAACTTGAGCAATTTTGCTCCGATACCACATACGGTTATGCGCAATTGACAGTATACTTCTATTCGAATCTTAGCTTTTTAGATGTGAATAGAATATCCTTTAATGTTCGAGACCAAGACTATGTGTTAGATGTGGCATGTTGGTAGACATAATTGGAGTTGAAAGAGGACGCTATCAACCGATCAAAGTTTCGATTGCTTGTGCCACACTAGAGCTTGTCACAGACAGGGATACAGAGGGAGGAATTACCTACACAAGAATGTGTGCCATCAACATCTTGCTTCACAAAATAGTGATCAACTGTATCAGGCCAAAGTCTACATCCAAGACTGACGTGTCTAACTCCGAGACGAAATTGATGTACGCAATCAATACAGGGAAGAAGTTCTCTCTCCCTCACACCATTCTCTTTCACATGTACAGAGCAATGGTGAAGGACAAGGGCCAATTGCCTTACCCAGGTCTTGTGACCAAGATCTTCAGACACTTGAACATTGAACCTCCACATACTCTTTGTGTTCGACCATGCGATAAAATGGTGGTGGGTTTGAAAATGCTGACAAAAATGCGTCTGAAAGAGCTTAATAAGGCAATGGAGAAGTTCAAAGTGAAGACTCCAGTATCTTCTGCATCAAAGAGAAAAGGGAAGGAGCCCATGGGTGCTCCATCCAAAAAGAAAAGAACTCTTATCTTGGAGGATGAAGATGAACAGGAAGATCTCACTATTTCGCATTGAAAAGGACCAGACATTACGTACCTGAATCAACGAACGATAGAAGAAAGGAAAAGAAGCAGAGGAAAAAGAACGAGAGAGAAGAAGGGGGACAAGCAAAAGAACGAGAGAAGCGAGAGGAGCAACAAGAGAAAGAGAAAGAAGACAAAGAGAAAGAAGCTAAAGAAGAAGGAGAAGCAAGTGAAAGAAAAGTCGCGAGATGAAGCCGAGAGAGAAAGGGAATCAAGACGCTAAAGAGCATGACCATCACTCTTCCCCAATTAAGGTCCTAGAGACGGGGGAGATGGCGAGCAAGGAAGGACTACACCACATGCTGTCAACAGTGAATGTGTGAGTCGCTCACCAGCAAATCTAGAAGATTTTCAGGCTTCTCAAATGCCTGAGGAAGGACATGATACGTCAACACCAAATTTGCTCGATTACACCGAAGTTCCATCGTCTGCCTTCACTCCATCCGAGAAAGCAAATGCGAGCACACAGACGGACAATACAGCAGATTTTCGTCGTATCCTTGATGTTCTCCTAGAAATGCAGGGTCAAATCTATGCTTTGGACTGTGAACTTCAAGTCCTGAAGAATGCTGGACAAGCATCTTCTGTAACCCTGGCGGATAAAATGAAAGTCCTCGCTCTTCAAATTCAAGCCAATGCCAAAGGAGAAGATGTGGCTCATTTACGGGAAGACTTGAAGAGGCTGAAAGGCATCGTACAGTCTATGGGAGATTTCCATATTGTGCGCATTCCCAAGCAGACTTGACTCTTTTCTCACCTTTTTAATGATGACAAAAATGGGGAGAATTGCAACTTGAACTCTTTAAACTTTGAGTTTAAATTTCTTCTGTGTGTTTGAATGTTTGTTTTTGAGTATGACTTGGGTGTGAACTTGAATTTGACTGACTTAGGTGTGGATTTTGATGCTTGATTGTTTGCATTTATATCAAGTGTTGTTGTATGGTCTTACTCATGAAAGACTAACCAATTTTCTGTGGATGCAGAGTCTAGTTGATTTATTAATCTTTATGAGATAGCTATATTGCTTGAGTAATGTTTTGCAGGTCAAAGTTGTTCAAATCTACATGAAAGTTTTGTCACCATCAAAAAGGGGGAGATTGTTGGAGAAATCTTACCAGAATATTTTGAAGCTGATAAAACGTTTCTATCGATCTAAAGTCCGAAGACTTTCAGATCACCGAGACTAAACACTCAAGACTCAAGACTATTCTCATTGACAGTTTTTCTAATCCAGTGACGAAGGCAATCCAGAGCCAAAGTATTTGGTTGAGGAATTAGTCCTATCCTCTGGAGAAGATCTCTTGGCTAGATAAATATGACGGATTCTTTTATTCGTAATCAAGATCGTTTGAAGATCCGATGGTCGAAGAAATATTCTTGGAAGGTTCTATTCTTAAAAACCAAGATCCTGTTTATATGGGCGAACATGATTGATGGGCTATCGTCAGGTTCCTTTAATAGCCCGAATGATCTTCTTGATTGATTCCGTCCAATAGGTAGATTGGAGGAATTCCTTTGGTAAGTGCCAACGGGTATGATGGCATAAAGGAGTATAAAGGAAGACGTTCTAGTTGCTTTAGTGCATGATCGATAGAGAAATTCCAGTCGAGGCACATTGATTATTAGTTGATACATTTTGAGTGAAATTGTATACACAAAGAGTGTCTATACTTAGTGATACCTTGAGTGAGTGTGGTAGATCATCTACACCGAGATATCAAGGGAGAACAACGCTATAACATCTCTTTGTTCATAGTGGAATCCAGCCAATAGGCGCATCGGTGCGCAGAAGAGTGGACGTAGGCTTGAAATAAGCCGAACCATTATAAACCGCGTGTTCAATTTTCTCTTCCCTTCTCTCGGTCTTACTTTGATTATTGTTTGTCTCAAATCTATCAACTATCTAGTATTGTAAAATTATCGAGAAAAATCTTTTATATACCTATTCACCCCCTAGGTACTTATACTAGCTATATCAAGCCCAAGACCAAAAAGCCCAAGCCCAAATTCAAAAATCCAATAGGACAAATGGCACTAAACTCTCATGCATTGGCTTAGGGAAGAAGGCCATGCATTGGCTGGTTTGTAGGCAAGTAATCATGAGGATTTGGGGGTATAAGAGGGAAGAGAGAGAGAGGGTGGCCGGATTTTCTCATTTGGCCGAGAGAGAAGGTGAGAGAGAGAGAGAGAGAGAGATTTCGAGAGAAAGGGGAGCGGCCGAGAGAGAGAGGAGGAGGAACCGCCGTCCGTCCGCCATGTGCCGCCGTGTTCGCCGCCCTGCACCGTCGACCGACCGGTCTAGAGGCAAGTGGGAGTCCTCTAGCTTCTCTTGCATGCTTGTATGTTGTTTGCATGTCGAATTTTTGAGTGTTTAAGTGAGAAAAACCGAAGCATGGATGATGTATGTCGAATGGTATGGCTGTTCGTGTTCAGACCGTGTGAGTCAGAAACTTGTTTGAGCTTGCCTGTGTGTTTGGAGTCCCATTTTGGCTTCAATTTCTTGATGAGAGTTGTAGCTAACATATTTTACTACGACATACTAAAATTTCGTGGAAAATGATGGAGATTTGAGGGGTTAAAGTCTCATCCTACGGAGACCTCAGATGTGGAGAGTTTTTACTAACCTCTTGCTGGATTCGTGATAGCATGTTCATGTGTGATGAGAATCTCACTTCTATTTCTTCATAAAAGTTGTAGGGGATATCTTAAACTACAACATAATCAAATTTAAAGTGAAACGAACAAGTATAGCCTAGTAAATCGACTAGATCTTGAAGACGATGATTCTGGTGATGTATTCCGAGACACCCGAGATTTCAAGGACCTAAATGATGCCTATATTCTGGTTATTTGACCTAGATCTCTTCATGAAACTTGTAAAGGACATCTTGATGTAGAACATATCGAAATTTCAGAGAAAATGAAAGAGAATAGGTAGGTGAAATCTCAATATTTTGGAGATGTGTACACTGGACGATGCGGTAATGGATCTAGAAGCTTCGTGAGAATGTATAGAATAATATAAAAAGAATCTGGCTTCAAGTTCTTCATGAAAGATGTACGAAAATGTCTTGTATATTACTCAGTAAAATTTAGTAATTTTTGGAGTCTGTATGCATATTTTAATTGAATTTATTTGGAAACCGTGCATTCTGGTTTCATCCGAAAATTATATGATGTTTTGTGAAAATTGGGAAATTGTGTGAAATGCTATTTGGCCATGTATTTTGTATGAAATTATCATCCATTGGCTTGTTTAATATTTGCTGTAATTTTTATAATTTTGGGAATTTGTTGATATTAAATTTATGGAAATGACAAAAGTTGGAATTTAAATAAATAAATAAAAGAAAAATAAATTAAAATAGATTATTTTATTGGCCATATATTCCATTAAATTTATCTTGTTGCATGTATGATAAGGTCTTGATGTATGCATGACATTGATTTGACATACATGTATGAATTCCATGCCAAGTATGACTTGTTTGATGCCACGTCATATGCCATGCTAAATTAAGACTGAAATTGGAAAACGTGGATAATGGTAAATGAGAGGGTGGTTGTGGTGGATGATGATGCCTGGAATGTATAAAGATGCATTGCCGGATGGCCCTGGGAGTGTCAGGATGCCCGGTGGTATACTGTACGTAATTCCAAGGGAGGCCTGGTGGTATGCCGGTACATAATTCCGAAAGCCCTATTGGAGGTTTTTGCCCGAGGGGAATACCTCACGATGCCAAGATTGGGGTGCGGGATGCTCGGCCAGGCAGTGTAAATGCCGGAAGCCCTGTCGGAGGTTTCTGCCCGAAGGGAATGCCTCGTGATGCTGGTTGGGATGCGAGATGCCCGTAATGTGGGGGCCGGATGCCCGGTGGCCTGGGAGGCTGAATGCTGGAAGCCTTGGAGGTGTTTGCCCGAGGGAATGATGAAATTGATGATTTGAGAAATGGGTGATGTGGTGATCAAATTGAAAGCAAAAAATGGAAATTAAACCATGGCATGATATGCATGATGATATGCATGATGATGATGATGATGATGATGATGATAAGTGATGTGAGATAATGATGATCACCCATGGCATGATATGCATGATGATATGCATGATGATGATGGTGACGATGATGATATGTGATGTGAAATAATGATGATCACCCATGGCATGCATGATGATGATGATGATGATGATAATATGTGATGTGAAATAATGATTATCACCCATGGCATGACATGCATGATATGCATGATGATGATAATGATGATGATATATGATATGGCATGCTGATATGCATGATGATGATGATATACGACATGATATGATGATGATATATGATATGGCATGATGATATGCATATATGTGTGATATGATGATGTCATGATGATGATGACATGTGTATGCTATAATAATGTCATGATGACGATGATATGAGTATGACACAATGATACGCATGTATGTGTTAGGATTGTGGTGATGATGCATGATAGTATGTGCATGGCTTCAAGGTAAGTAACGCCTACAATGCATGTATGACTTGCATAATATATTGAGTGGTTATTGGATTCCTTTACCTGCTTTGAGTGGTTGTACTCACCCCTTTTGGGGACCAACATTTCATTAGTAGATGGTTTGAACGGTTGGATATGACCGTGAGGAGGAGGATAGCAAGGGAAGGAGCTTTTGGACGCCGACACTAATCGATGGACTTTAAGTGTACGATTGTGGGAGGAGATGTCGGTCATCCTTTGAAGTGTAGCCGAGTATAGAAAACTACAACATTTTGATGTACCGACTAAAGATGTCCATCTGCTCTATGTAAATAAACGTGTTCGATTTTAACTTATATAAGATGTTTAGTAGGTGTGCATCGTTTTCTGAACATAGGAAATGGAGTTGTTGGATGTGCTTCCATATTTAAATTGCGCAAGGGACCGATCTAAAATATGTAAACCCTCAGGTTGTATGGACCCGCTGCAATTGAAATGGTATCATAGTGATATGTTAATAAGGAAAGTGAAAGGTAAGCGAACTGTGGCGACCCTAATCGGATCGGGGGCCATCGAGGGGTGCCACACTCTCCCTCTCTGACCGTGAGCTCTCAGATCTCGGCTTACTCGTCCTCGGGCCCCCTTCTAAAGTCTCTCAGTGGGAGGTTTCGAAGATCTGCAGTCCTCGATCCTTTGCCGCTTCTCTGTGTGTGTCTTGTCGTCATCGGGAGAGGCCTATTTATAGGCGAGAGGGTGGCCGGTCGACGGAGCTTCGACCACCGATCTTCGCAAGCCGAACGGCCTCCACCGGTTGAACTGGCATCCCATCCATCGAGGCAGCTCTAGCTAGGCCGCCTTGCATTGAAGGCGCGTCCCTTCCACCTGCAACGTCGCACGACACCATCCTCTCCCAACGTCGCGCGCATCCGGCCTTCGATGCATGCTGCTTATCTAATCGGGGAAGAAGACAACAGAGGAAGAAGGCAAGCAGGGAGGGCCGGGCCAAAGAAAAGAAAGAGAATGGGCCTGAGGGCCCACGCGGAAGGGAAAAGGGGGCTGGGCGCAAGGCCCAATCCCAATTGGTTGCTACTTCTGTTTTTTTCTTTTGTTTTTGTTTATTTTTTTGTCGATTTATTATTTTTTTTATTATCCCAAAAAAGGAAAAACAAAGATTAAAAGAGACTAAGGCCTAATTTAAAAAACCTAATCAAAATTTAGGCTTCAACAACTATCCCTCTTTGAAGGTGAGCTCGTGGAGGTTGCATTCAAAGACAAACTGATGCCTAAATTTTGTCTGTTCATCTACAGTAGAGTAATATAATATTATATGTAGTAAGATAGATAAGAAGATACATGTAATTACTTACCAGGCACGAGTGAGATAAGGGTGCGAATCTCAAGCTTGGCAAGTATCAGGGCATGCTCTTGCCTGGTAACATGAGGAGGTTGCTCTTCCAAGACCTGAACCTTTCTACGGTTGCCTTGATAGGAAATTGCTCTTGTAGGACCCGAACCATTCTTGGTCACCTATTAGAGCAATAAGTTGTTTACCCCCTTTCTCGGAGGATGCGCCGACCTTTCTCAAGGTATCGATTTGTTAGGGTGTCTAACCTCAGTCGAGGACACCAATTGGTACCCGACCTTTCTCGGGAGATGCGCCAACCTTTCTCAAGGCATCAATTTGTTGGGGTGTCTGACCTCAGTCGAGGACATCGGTTGGTACCCAACCTTTCTCAGGAGATGCGCCGACCTTTCTCAAGGCATCGATTTGTTGGGGTGTCTAACCTCAGTCGAGGACATCGGTTGGTACTTGACCTTTCTTGGGGGATGCGTCGACCTTTCTCAGGGCATCAATTTATTGGGGTGTCTAACCTCAGTCGAGGACACCGGTTGGTACCCAACCTTTCTCGGGAGATGCCCCGACCTTTCTTAGGGCATCAATTCTGAAAGATACCTGGACATTCACAGGCATCGAACGAGTACCTGGATATTCACAAGTACTAACCTGGAGGATATTTAGGCCTTTGCAGGCATTGAAATGGTACTTGGATGATCACAAGTACAAACTCTTGGAGGATACCTGGACATTCGTAGGTAACGAAGGGGTTCTTGGATAGTCACAAGTACTAAATGCTGGAAAATACCCGAATGCTTGCATGTATCGAAAGAGTACTTGGATGGTCACAAGTACGGACTTTGAAGGATGCTTGGACCTTCACAAGCATCAAATGGGTGCTTGGATGATCACAAGTACGAATTTTGAAGGATGCATGGATGTTCGTAAGCGTTGAAAGAGTACCCGGTAGATAGAATATCGAGGATGTACCTGAGATATTCATGAATGTCTCTCATCTCCTGATATGTGGGAATATCGAGGAAGTGCCTCACATATTCATGAAGGTCTCTCACCTCTTGGTAATTGGGAATATTGAGGATGGGCCTTACATATTCATGAAGGTCTCTCACCTCCTAGTAATTAGGAATATCGAAGACGTACCTTGGATATTCATGAATGTCTCTCACCTCCTGGTAATTGGAAATATCGACCTCGTAGTAATTGGGAATATCGAGAATGTACCTTGGATATTCATGAAGGTCTCTCACCTCCTGGTAATGAGGAATATCGAGGACTTACCTTGGATATTCGTGAAGGTCTCTCATCTCTTAGTAATGGGGAATATCGAGGACGTACCTTAGATATTCGTGAAGGTCTCACCTCTTGGTAATGAGAATATCAAGGACGTACCTTGGATATTCATAAAAGTCTCCCACCTCCTGGTAATTGGGAATATCGAGGGCATGCCTCGCATATTCATGAAGGTCTCTCACCTCCTAGCAATTAAGAATATTGAGGGCGTGCCTCGCATATTCATGAAGGTCTCTCACCTCCTGGTAATTTGAATATCGAGGATGTACCTTGGATATTCATGAAAGTCTCCCACCTCTTGGTAATTGAGAATTTGAATGTAGCACGAGGCTTACTTGGATGGCCACAGGCACACAAATGTACGAAGTAGTGGAATATTTGGATGAACACAAATATTTAATGATACGATCAAGGACCGCTCAGTTGGTCCAAATGTAAGAACGCATACCTGGGTAATCGCAAGCGCATAATGTGGTGGAATACTGGAGCGACTGCTAGTATTCAATAACACACTTTTGAGGACAACTCGGATAGGTCGAGTGTCACAGAGAGGGAGTATCTGAACGGTGGCTAGTACTCAAAGACAAGAGGATACTTGGATAGTCACGAGCATCCAAACTTTAAAGACAACTCGAATAGGTTGAGTGTCAACAGATGAAGTACCTGAGTAATGGTAGGCACTCAAAAACAGGAGGATACCTGGATAGTCACAAATATCAATACTCTGGGGACAACTCAAACAGGTCGAGTGTCGATAAAAGGGAGTACCTAGCAAGTGGTGGGTACTCCAAGATAAAGAGATACTTAGACAGTTGCAAGCACCCAAACTCAAGGGATGACTTGAATAGGTCGAGTGTTAATAAGAGAATACCTGGACAATGGTAGGTACTTTAAGACAAATGGGGATAGGGATATGCTTACCTGGCAATATCTATAATTTTTTAGAGTATGTTTGCTATTTGCACAATATGCACACATGATTATATATGTTGTAAATTCATGAGTTCCAATGGGATTCGTGCATGCTAATTTTATCAATTTTGCATCCGAGTTCCACTAGAGAAAATTTTGAAAGATAACCTTTATTTAAAATGTAGATGTCTTGAGCATGCCGGATGAGGGACTTTCGAGTCTAAAAGGACTTTCCACTCACTCTCATGGAAAAGGTTATCCCGACCATTGATGCAGGACTTATAAGGACGACACTATCTCACTATCATTATGTCAACGGGGTCCAAGTATTCTTGCAAATAGTACGACATTACCAATGTAAGAGGTCTTTTGTCGAAACCGTGATGGAGTCTTGGTCGTGGCTCATCAAAAGGGACTATCAAGGTTGAAGCGATGGACAAAAATGTTGCACAATCGTCACGGGTTTACAAGTCAAGAACCCTGTAAAAGAGATAGAATAATCTTGCTCGTACTTCTTGGAGCGATGCTTATAAGCATATGAAATCTTACGTTAATTGAAGTGCCCCTAGTCTGAAGAGACTTTTACAATTGGAATGTAACATAGACTTAGCTCACATGTAAGAGGGTGAGAGTTGGTGACTGTCTCAGCATTTGTCACTAGTCTTTCTTGTCATATGAAGGTTCTATGGACCACAACAATAACTTTTTCTTGGCTGTATTTTTGACTGGGGGGCATTGGTTTTGCTTTTACCAGGCACACTGCTTTTTTCATGCCCCTATTTTTTATTCCAGTTCTTCATTTATGGGCATTGACCTTACTTTTACTAGGTACACTGTTTTTTTATGCCCCTATTTTTACATTATTGTCGTTAGAGGAACTAACCTAGGCAAGTTCAATCGAAGCACCGTTATTTAGACTCTTGAATCTTCATATTCAGCCAACACTCTAGGCTATGGCAATGACTTCCGCTTTGTCTCAATGTGAGGGTAAAATTACAGACTCAATTGGGTTGTACAATAAATACAAGTGCATAGAGAAATAATTGCTCTTTGTCATTCTAGGATACTTAAATTAACGTGAGTGTTCATATGCGATAAAGACACCCGAAGATTGATGCAAGTGCGCCTCTCACCTTATGATGCTGCTTCGCCTCCAATCTACCCCAGTGTGAGGTGGTTCTTGATGGGGGTATGAGAGAAGCTTCACCAGTGTAAGGAGCTCAAAAGGGTGAGCAATGATATGCCTCTCACTGTTTTGGTTATCGTACCATTCGCGAGAGAACTCTTTATCCTGCAGTTATGGAATCTTTTGCACTCATCTCACAAGTGTATAGATGGGGGACTGTGTGTAGGATATGGCTTGCCTTTCATCATTCTGACGCGTCTCATCCAGCATGCTCAATCAATCTTGTATTCTTCAATCAGCTGCCTATTCTAATAATTCTCAATGGAATCAGTGATTTAGACAGACAAAATCATCATGCAAAATTCATTTGGAAAAGGCATGCAGTATTTTAAATATGATGGAGTTTGAACTCTTAAAACAAGTGAATGGTTTTGACCAAAAAAAAAAAGACTTTATTGACAACTTTAGGGGTTAACATAATGGTGTTTCCAAATATGTTAATTTTAAACATCAAAAGGGTTATTCACAAATGGGTGTCGATGGTTGTCCCTATTAATTGGGGACATGACACATGAATGATCAGCCAAGGATTGGGAATCTGATCGAGCATCTCTACTTTTGCCCCTGCAGAAGAGAAGATGTACAAGTAGATCAATTAGTTTGGCCAAAATCAAATGTGAGTTGGGGCCTGAAGATTTTCTATCATTTGCTTTGGTGATTGCTCAGGACGCCATTTCGCTTAGGAGAACTTATTAGAGTTTGACATGTCTTTCATTGATTTGTTATCCGCATTTTTTTACGGTCAAGTGATCTTGCAATAGATAAAAGAGATCATGTTAGTCAAAAGCTCTTTCAAGAGTCAAATAACTCGGAAGCGATACAACATTACCCTTCACTAGTTTGCAGATGATTGGATGAACTTGAAGTGCGAGTGGGACACGAAGTCCTACACTTTTCACTCCGATAGATCACCTTCTCTCTTGTAATTTGTAGGCACAAGAGAAGCAAAAAAAATTTATTAGTTTTCTTTTCTTTTTTCTACCAAGCGGCTAACTGCCGTGTCGTGGATTTGAACCCCCAACTTCGGACCATTTCGCTTCTTCCCGGGTACCATTCGGCTAAAGGTGCTGACGATGTCCGTAGGGCGCTGCCTTTTTTATTTAACCGAACCAGGTCCTAGATGACACGTCCTTTTATACCAAGTTAGGTAAATCGATATGGGTCACTTGATTTTGCCCAATTTAACCATTAAGCTTGTTTCTTGAATCCTACGCTTCCTGTCAATAAGAGAAAATATGTCAAAAGTGAGTTCAAATATTCGGACTATTGGAAACGATACCAAATTACTCTTCCCTAGAGTTTGTATTTGTTGACTCCTAGTGATCTCTGAATGTTGATGACAGCCTCTTCATCTTGACTCAATTCGACATCTCTTTCGATCGGCCTTTCTCATTTGTGGCCATGTGTGCATGATTGATGGTTGTCGATTTGTCTTCAACGCCTTCCTTTTGTGACATTTTTCTTCTATCTTTGACCATATGACCATTAGCAGCATTAGGCAAAGTCATGTACTTCAAGCTTCTATGGAATATGAGATGGACAATCAAAACCTCTAATTCTCTGATGGTAATCACTTCTTGGGAGAGCATGCGTTTGGAGCACAAAGTGAGGTTTCTAAGCCCTAAGTCATCATCTAAATAAAGGCTAGAGATCGTTTCAATTGTCTGGATTTTCTCCCTGTTGACAGTAATGAATTCAAAGGAAAAGAAGAAATTCCTTTTTTGGGCTTCTAGGCTTGTCAAAGCTGGAAATCCCATTGATGAAACCACAACATATTGCCTTGAGCTATCATGTTATGCATGCTTCAAGTTCGATAGAATGCCTGTGCCTATTATGTCCTATCCTTTGTCTCTTGCAGATAGAAGAGAGAGGACGTCATTTTCGACATTATGTTCAGGGAATAGGACTTACCTTTTTGAAGTGGGATGATCTTTTTATTTGCCCCACTGCCTTCTTGGAAGAGTGTCTTTGAATTCGGCGAGTTCACATGATGCTCCAGCTTCAAATGCCCCCTGTCACACTAAGTCAAGGGGGATGGGGATGATATTCTGAGACACGAAGTGAGTGAGTCAGAAAGACAAATATGATTAAATTTAACATCTTGTTTTGACGAAAGCTTTTGGTAATAAAACTTTTTTTTTGTTTTCAAAAGTATATATCTTTAGGGGGAAGAAAGCATGAGGAAGCCCGGCCCTCGGTATTCTTCTTGGATGATATTTTATTTTCATGGTTGGATAGCATCACTGAGTTGGTTTGGGATACCGCCTCATGCTTTCAAAACAAAATGTTAGAACTATACATTAGATTACTAGAATGGAAAATGCAACAGTAGCACACTAGACATGATAAGAAACATGAAATTACAAAAACAGGCAAAACCCATGAAAACTCCTATGAAAAGGAGCATTTTGATAGTACTGGCTCTGAAATCAAGCACCTTTGAGTTCCTCGCCTCCAATAGACTCAAAGTATTCGCATGAGAGGACCACTTGATTGAAGCTACGGAAGTGCAACCCATGCAACCAACAACGATGCTTGCAAGGTAGAGCCCCTATGAACAGCTTTATCATTTCTTCTTCGGCCGTTGAGGATAAGTTTGCATCATAAAAGCCTCCCACCTCCTTGCATATGCTCGGAAATCCTCCATTGATCTTCTTATGAAGTGAACCAAGTTTTGACAAGGCAGTTCAATCCTAATCTAGCTTTGATACTGAAGCAGGAATGCAGAAGACAGCTCATTCCAATCTCTCATGAGGTAGATATCTGCTGTGATGAACCATTGTAATGCAGACCCCGTAAGACTTTCTTGGAAGGCCTGAATCGTAAATGACATCAGGCTATAGTACTGACTCATTTCAGCGTGGAGATATTGCAAATGAGCCACGGGGCAAGTTGTGCCATTGTACTTGCGGAGATTAGATATCCACATCTCTCCATAGGTCATGAACCTATGAGTGCAATATAGGCTTGATGTATCCTGGTTGGGCCACTGGTTTTTCCATTGCATATTCGTTGTGGTGGTAAACTCTGTTGCTTCAGGAAAACTAGATTCTCCCGAGTTTATCTCATTACTTTCTTCCGAGTCAAAATTACCAAACGAGGATAAAGTGTTTACGTCATCCTCATGGCTAGGTGACAAGCTTAGCAATTGATTGGGGGATGAGTCGTGGCAGACAAAGACGAATGCTCCCTCTTCTAACGGGCTTAGGATCCTCAGAGGATGCTCGAAGTGTGGGTGTGGCGACTCATTGATTGCCAGGTTTTGCCTACATTCAGTGGTAGCGTTGACTCGTATTGTTTAGGCTTTCTTTTCTTGACTCCTGGTCCGGACCTTTTGAGTAAAACTCTTCATTTTGTTAGCTGGACTTTGTCAAGGGAAGTGGGAGATGGTGGAGTTTCGCTCCCTAGGTTGATGGGGTCGGCATTCTTTGGACCCTAACTCTTGTGGTAAGCTTGAGAAGTCGTCCCATCATGCTTCGGCTCTGAGTGGTGTTGACTTCATCTGCGAGCTCCTTGCCTTTCCTAGTGAGAAGCTTCTCAGTAATAAGATACTGCTTGGTGTCCATTTATCTTGCAATGCTTTATTGACATCTTCTTCTCCAGTCTCTGCAACTATTGGCTCCTCATGCTCCGCAACTATCGGTTCTTTGTAAGGCAGGGCGATGTTGGGGTTGATGTCAACATTATACTCTTGACGAAAAACATCAATTAGTTCCTCCCAGGTTTTAAGGAGATTAATCTTCCTTACAATGTACCACCATAAGACGGGGCCAGTCAGGTTTGATTGGTACGATTAAATCTTCCTTCGGACCAAATAGGCTTGCAAGTAGGTCTCCGAGCGAGAGGTATCAGCATACCTTTTGCATTCAGGTGCCTTGAGCTCTTTAGGGATTTTAATGCCGGTGTAATTAAGCAAGTCCATGGGATCCTGCTCCTACATCTAGCTTAGTTTTTTCATGATCTTTTCAAGCTGTCTATCTTGTTGGTTATCCTCTAGCAAATTCGCAAGTGTCATGACGATGTTTAAAGCGATTTACGGAGTTGGGCTTGGCTTGAGTGGATTCCATTTGCCTCACAAGTTGTCGAAGGACAATGGACATCTATCCTATGCCATCTTCAATGTTGGCAAGGCAATTTTGTACATCATTCTAATCAGGCCCTATCACATGAGGCCATTCGCGGGTGGCTGATAGTTGGCGATTCATAATTACCTGTCGTCATGAAAATAATGAATGAGCACGAAAGTAAACAAAGATTGACCCATGGCAATGGTCTAACTGTTTTTTATTTATCAAAAGAGGATTTTATAGACCGTCGACTTCTGACATCTAAAACTCAAAAATGACAAAAAGAAATACTAGATATTAAACAAAATTCCCTAAACAATGGGACAAAACTTTCACGATATTAACACGAGGGGGTGCATGATTGCTATTTTATATGTGAAGAAGAGCCTTGTTCTTGCGCAGATGCTTGCTTTCTTAGATTGGCTCTAAGGTGTGTATCCAGCCCATTCCCAAATCCCTCTCCATAAACTTTGTTTGTTTGTGCTAACTGATCTCACTGGTTGGGTGAGGGACTAATGGCTTCAACTTTGTCGAGATACGATGATTTTTTATGCAAGACTCGAGGCATGGTAGGCTATTTCCCGTCCCTCAAGCCTTTCGGGAACCACGATTTTTTTGTGATGACACTTGCTCTAAGTTTCGTTGGTAATGGCAATCTCAAACTCGTAGTCACAGCTTTGACGGGTAAAACAGGGTGGATGTATTTTCTTTCTGGAAAGCGGCGGGATCTCCTGAAGGGCTCCATACTGTCGGGTCACCCTATATGGGTAATAAGGGGTGCCGCCGATGAGAGCAAGCAACGAAATTGGATGGCTACGTCTATAAGCAAAGTGAGCTCTCTTTTCATGAAACCAACCAGTACACTATTGGAATGTCTCAAGAGCGAGGTCTCTTAAGAAATTTATCCAATTAAAACAGCTTTGGTTGGGAATATATGGTCCTAGGATCACAAATTTCTATAATGGATTTTCAAAATCATTTGTTTTAGACGATTGCATGAGGCATCGAAATTCGCTTAGGTGAGAAAAGAACCAGACCTGCAAAATTTCCGGGGAGGCTCGCATGATTTTTTCTGTGTTTTCTTTAAAACAATTAAGAGATAAGAATGTTTTGGCTAAAATCATATTGACGCAATTTTGTTGTCTCGAGACCCGATCAACCACCCATGCCATTGAGGGACTTGTGGCATTTCTTTGATGGGGAAAAAGAACCTGAAAAATGCTAGAAGGAAAATTTCACTTTTTGGGCCATGGGTTGATTTTCAAAACAAGCAATCAAAAATGCTAGTGGACAGGTATTATGGTTGTTTTCAAGAGTTTGCCTCACAATATGGACCTCAGTTCTTAAGTCAATGCCTGTTGGTGGCCTAACAAGCCGATTCTCAAGAGACTTTTCAGTGATGATGTTGTATTCCTCCAAAATTGGGGTTAGCTCGAACCCACCGAACATAAAAGTGGATGTCCTCGGGCACCATAAATGTGCCATGGCCTATAGGACTTCAAGATGAACAGAGATTTGGAACAATGATAGGAGGTGACCAACTTTGGCTTTCACATGCTCTTGGGCAAACTGGTCTAATTGACCCCACCATCTAAAGAGCTCCGTTTTGAGAGCGGGAATAAACTGGATATTGTCTTCTCCTATCGCATATAAACTGGGACTCGAAAAACCTACCCTAAATTGCCATGGGCCAATAAAAGGATTGAGTAAAAGTAAAAAAAAAAAAATTACTTTGCTTTTAAAGAAAATGGCAAACACAAGGACATGCGCATGGGATGTGCAGCTCGATTTCTAACTAAGAAGGTTTGTTGAAATTAAAAAGGTATTCACTTGTTGCGTCTCGCGTTAGCAGCATACCCTCTCCCAAGTCCATCAATTCACGACTTAATAATCCAAGTTTTTAACCTATAAGTCAATTTTAAAACGGAGTCACCACTAATCGGTTTGGGGTGGGTCGATTAGAAACCCAAGCAAAGTATCAGGAGAAATACTTGCTCATGCGCAACCAAAGAAATTAGGATCGGAGACTTGATTACATTAGTTAATCACTAATGCCCTTTCAGTACCTAATCTTGTTTAAACCCTAAGGCTTTTTGGATTTTTGAGGGGTTTTCCATGCATTTATAGAGGAAAAACATTTTTTGGTCTTTTTCTCATTTTTGGACAAAAAATGAATTTTTTGATTTTTTTGGTATTTTTGGAAAATATAAATATTTTTTGGCTTTTTTTTACTTTTTAGGCTTTTTTGGGAAAATATGGATCTTTTTGATTTTTTTGATTTTATGGAAAATAAATTATTTTTTATATTATATTATATTATATTATAATATTAAAATGCGACCCAAGTCGAATCCCCAGGTTAGGTCCGACCCAGGTCGCCCGCCCAAGAATGCGGATAGGCCTGCGACACAGGCCCGACTCCTTTTTTTTCTTTAATCGCGGCCCGACAGCCCGCTGTTTGAAGATGACCTGGCCCAACCCGACGACCCGGTCCTCTCGAAACCCTACCCAAAAACAGGGAAACCAGGTCGAACGGACCCGCGAATCGAACCGGTTCCAGGCTTCCTCTCCCCTTCGTGCGTCACTGGTGAGGGGGACTGAGGCGTCACCGGCAACAACGACAAAGCAATGGTGGCCACAACGACGACGACGACGAGTTAGACGACGATGATGCGACTGACGGCAGCAACGGCTATTGTTACCTGTCTATGACGAGGCGGCGAATGGTAGCGATGAGGCAACGACGCGGCACGGCTCAGGTGGCAACCGCAACAGCTGTCACGCCCCAATCCTCGGGCACGCACACATCCTTCTCACTTGGTCGATTTTATAATGCGATATCCCAGGACAAATTATCGCCGACCCTTTCGTTTATTAAGCACATGCGGAAGATAGAAAAGCAGGGCCATATTTTTCATATTGAAACTTATAACCAAACTTTTATATAAAACATAAACAAATTCATAACTATTCACTTCAAAAGAAATTCTCAAAAGAAGATAGACTCTCGGCCCATCCAGGCCATACTTAAGGTCCCTCTCGGGATTATCTTCTTCTTCCAAAATCCTTCTCTTTAAGTTTCACCTCCGAGTTCTCCTTTTAGACTCCTCCTCGGCTCCTCATCGGGTCCTGAAATGTTTTTCCCAAACGGGATGAGACTACGTCTCGCCGAGTTCTACCCCACTAAGCCCAATTAGTAAACTATTATACTATAGGCTGCCTATACACGCAGAGGGCAGAAGACGTACCTTGGCTTCATATCCCACCTGCATATTAGCACAGTTCAATAGGCACCCAAGCAATCACATCACATATCACCATTTCGATCAATCGACCCAGTCAATCATACGCCAACAAAACTACTCACGATCAATTCCATTCAATCAATCATTTCACATTATCAGATTAAAGTAAAGATCAATCGACCTAGTCAATTACATGCCAGACGGACCATTCTAGGTCAATACTTTCGAGCGTCAAGTTCGTCAAAGTGATTTATCCACAAGACAATTGCGTGCATTCTTTAAGGCGCCGTTTTTGCCAGTGACATCCTTAGTCACCGAACCACACATGCCTATAACCATGTACTCAATAGACAAGTGTATGCGTTTTTTAAGGCACCGTTTTCACCAGTGATGACCTTAATCACCGAACCATACATGCCTATAACAATGTACTCAACAGACAATTGTGTGCATTCTTTAAGGCGTTGTTTTCGCCAGTGATGTCTCAATCACCAAACCACACATGCCTACAACAATGAGTACTAGACCGATACGTGCGTTCTTTAAGGCGCCGTTTTCACCAGTGATATCCCAATTACCGAACCACGTAGGTCCACAATAATGTATGTACTAGACCGATACGTGCGTTCTTTAAGGCGCTGTTTTCGCCAGTGATATTCCAATCACCGAACCACGTAGGTCCATACACTGTGTTTGATCAGTTCAATCCCATAGTACTTCCAATCCGCTCTCATGATTCCATCCACTTTACAACTCATCAAAGCATTATAAATGCTAAACAAACATACTCGGACATCTACCAATCAATCATTCAATCTCAATCAATTCCAAATCAATTTAGGGTAAATCCCTAAAACATTACAATTTTATTCAATTCCATACAACGTGGAGCTCAAATAAATAAACGGACTGCACCACGACGATCAGCACAAGATTTCGGTTGTCGGCCATCAAAATCTTAATTTCCGAAAAATAATTAATTAATTTATTAATTTAAAAATTAAATAATTATTACTAAAAATTCAATTTAACACAAAATAAAGCCCAATTAAATAAACAGATTTCACCACGGTCATCAGCATAATATTCCGGTCATTTACCATCTCAATTGAATTTTCAGAAATTAAATAATTAATTAATTTCGAAAATTAAATAATTAATATTAAAAATTCGATTTAGCTCAAAATAAAGCCCGATTGAGTAAATGGACTTCACCACGTTCATCAGCATAATATTTCGATTCCAGACCATCTCCCTTGAATTTTCGGAAAATAAATAATTATTTAATTTAATTCCGAAAATTAATATTTAAATGCCCAAAAATCTCACTTAGGCCCGAATCGCCAAATTGAAGCCCGATTGGGGTTTGAAAATTCCCGAGACACTCCCAATAAATAGTAGACCACGTCTACTTGTTAATTGCGCAATCAATTTATCTAAATCGCATCACAATTGACTAATAATTGCTAATTAATTCTAATCTAGCAACCTAAACATAATTAATTAAAACTAAACCAACCTAAAGCATAATTAGCCAACTAATCTGGGATTAGTGAGATTACTCACCAAATCGCGCTCAAATCGAATCAATCCGACGGACAACAAACTCCAAAGCGGGCCTCGGGTTCGGGGCTGGAAACGGCCCAAACGGCCTTGAACAGGGCTGGAAACCCATTTTTCCAGCCATTGTTCTTGGCTGGATGAAGCTCGTCCGGCGGCTAGGGCGGCGAGGGGAGGCCAGCGGAAGGCGAGGGGGACGCCGGGAGGCTACGCGGTGGCTGGACGGAGGTAGGCGGTGGCTGGAGGCGGCTGGTCGAGGCGGAACCAATCAAAACAGAGGCTGGTTCGCTTGAGGAGGTCGCCCGGCACGAGGGAACGGAGCTGGTGGCGCACGACGGCGCGCGAGCGAGCGCGAAGCGGACGGGGCGGCGGCAGGCGGAGGTCGATGGCGTCACGCGTGCAGCATTGGCTGCTGTCCCTATTTTTGCTTCGTTCGAACCAGAGGAGGGAGAAGGGGCGGAGATGGGCGGACGGCAGCACGGTGGCGGGCTTGGGTGTGCGAACAGCTCCGGTGCTTGCGTGCGTGCGACGACGATGGCGAGAGGCGGCGACGAGCGAAGCTGCTGCTGCTGCTTTGGCTTCTTTGGCTTCCATGGAGTCAAGCAATCGAAGAGGGGGATGGGGAGGATCCGTCGAAGGAGGAGGAGAGAGGGGAGGAAGAAAAACCAAATTTCCCTTTCTTTTCTCTCACTCTCTCTCTCTCTCTTATGTCAGCCACCAGCTATCCACTACCCACCTTTTTCTAGACAAAATTGCCCCTTCTAGAAGCCTTTAGGTAGGTCAAAATACATAGTCCATTAGGCATTCGAATTTTTGCTAGGTTTTCCTCCTAATTGAACCTTAATCCCTCTTGATTTGAATCAAATTGACCCCCATAAATTCATTCAACACATCGTCAATCAAATTGATACTTTTCTTTACCAAAGTAGCCCATTTGCATCCCAATTTCACAATCCCTAGCTTCAACTGAACAAAAATGGTCCTATTTATCCAAATCGAAATTAGAACTCAAAAAATCTGAATGTCACAGTAGCAGTAGGAACGGCTTCGGAACAGTGGCAGAGTAGTGGTTGCGTCGGCGATAGCAAGTCTTGTCCCCTCGGGTCTGGCCTTCCGCCTCCGATTTCCTAGATTTGGCACTAGAATGACCTCCTTCTCTGGCCTTCTCACTCATACACGACCCTCTCCCTCTCTGACCGTGAGCTCTCAAATCTCAGCCTGCTCGTCCTCGGCCCCCCTTATAAAGTCTCTCAGTGGGAGGTTTCGAAGATCTGCAACCCTCAATCCTTTGCCGCTTCTTTATGCGTGTTTTGCCATCATTAGCACAAGCCTACTTATAGGCAAGAGGGTGGCTGGTCGATGGAGCTTCAACCACCGATCTTTGCAAGCCGAACGGCCTCCGCCGGCTGAACCGGCATCCCATCCATCGAGGTAGCTCTAGCTAGGCCGCCTTGCATTGAAGACGTGTCCCTTTCGCTTACAGCGTCGCACGTCGCCATCCTCTCCCACCTTTCGACGTCGCGCGCATCCGGCCTCTGGCGCGTGCTGCTTATCTAATCAGGGAAGAAGACAACAAAGGAAGAAGACAAGTAGGGGGGTCGGGCCAAGGAAAAGAAAGAGAATGGGCCTGAGGGCCTGTGCGGAAGGGAATAGGGGCTGGGCACAAGGCCCAGTCCCAATCGATTGCTGCTTCTATTTTGTTTTGTTTTGTTTTTGTTTATTTTTTTGTTGTTTTATTATTTATTATTTATTATCCGAAAAAAGGAAAAACAAAGATTAAAAGAGACTAAGGCCTAATTTAAAAAACCTAATCAAAATTTAAGCGTCAATAGTGTGTACTAAATGAAAGCCATGTGATGTGTTGTGGATGCTCATGTGCATATATCATGGAATATTATGTGGTTCTTGATTGAGATTGCTTTTAAAGCATTTGAGAGTCACGTACATATTTTAGAAGCTATTATTTGACACGTGCATATTTTATATTGGTGACTTGAGAGGTATGCGCATATTTTCTATGCCATTATTTGTGACTTGAGAGACAAGCAAATATTTTAGATGTCATTATTTGAGACTTGAGAGTCACGTGAATATTTTAGGAGCTATAATTTGGCACGTGCGTATTTTATATGCCATTAATTGTGACTTGAGAGGCACATGCACATTTTATGTGTTATTAATGGACTTGAGTGTGCATATTGTAAGAAGTTTTATTTAGCATGTGTATAATTTTTATGAATATGGAACATATCATTGATTGTGTGAGCATTTTAGTTTTTTTAGAACCCCATTTCATGTACATAGTCAAAGCAAAATAAGGACTTCGCTATTGATCTACCATCAACATATTAGCATCAAGTATTCATATGATTCCAATACGAGTCATCCCCCTATACGAGGTTTAGGCAATTTATTTATTGAGTTTTCAACGCATTTGTTGTTATTTCCTTCTTTTTCAAGCCCGTAGGTATGGCTACCTCACCCATTCACTTTGGTGTGCCCATAAAAATGAAAGTGAACTTGTTGAACATAGTAGATAGCAGTAATGACGTCAGGTATAGGAGATGTGAAACGAGAATGTAGGGCATTTGGTTTCTCACCAATTCAAGGCTTGGTATGTCTGGTTCGATGGGGGTTATTTTGGGCCTCTCTGAGGGTATGACAGACCCCATAACAGCCTTAATGGATCCTCACTAGGTCCCACGGTGTTGAATCCGCTGACCGGTATGGTGGCCAACTCCAACCCCAAGCCATAGGGACGATAGCATAACTATGAGGGCATCACCTTTTGATGCCACCCTTGTTGAGGATTTAGGACTAACCCCCTATCTCTTTTGGATGTAATCGGAATGGCACAACTAAGCGGGCTTGTAAATATAACATTCTAATCCTAATGAAGCATAATATAAGTAGTATGTTTGTGCATATGTTTCATTGCTATCTATTTATTGTTTGTTGTTTAAATGTTATAGTTAGGGGTGAGCAGTTCCCAGTTCTTTACAGGTTTTGTCTGGAACCTAGAACCTACCCTTGGTAAAAATTTTTCATTTTTTGGAACTTGGAATCTACACTGTCGAACCTAAGAACCTAGAACATATCCTGTCACGGGTTCCGGGATCGGTTCCGGGTTCCAACAGGTTTCTTTTTTCTTTTTTGTTCTTTTTTTTTTCATTTTCATAATAAACTATGCAACAATTGCTCAATCCCGCCATTGGGTAAGATCTTAAGGAAAAGCTGTGTTTGATGTTATAAGCCAGCATTTTCAGGTTCCAACGGGTTCTAATGAGGTTAAAACAATAAAATCAGAATGCCTTCATTTGAGAAACCGCACATAGGTTTGAGTAGAATGTAAAACCAAAAACATAGTAACTCATTTCCTGAAGAAAACTAAGTAAACACAACCATAGAGCCCAGCATATAAGAAATAAATCTTTTAATTGGATTCTAGTAATTTGCTTTTCATAAACACTACATCCCTTTACAGAAAATGGGCAACAAATAAATTGTGAACAATAGAAAATGGAAGAATAGACAGTACTTGTCCCATTCAATGAAGAAATCACAATGATCAAAAAAATGGAGGAACTATACAATGGGTTTGAGAATAAACTTACGACAAATGGGGGACAATCGAGAGTTGAAGTTTCGTACTCCCCTCCTTCTCCACAAATGTTAATTCCATACAACTTAGCCGAGGTTCAAAAGTGAGAAAATGCTAGTAAATCACAATCGATGCACAACAAGAAGATAACAGCTATTGACACCTAAATTTTGGCAACCCGTTTAGTCATTTATTGCATCAAAAAATTAGAGGTTAATTTCATCCTTGAAAAAAAAAAATAGTTAATTGCTTAGCATATAGTTTTAATTTGCATTTACATTGGGTTGGTGACGGATGGGTTCGATCGAATTAATGCTTCAGAAACTTTAATTTGATGAGTCGGGCTAAGCCCACGAAGAGAGCAAATTGTCTCAAGCCCGTACTCTTGGGGAGATTTTATGGATTTATCTTTGTGAGATTTCAATTCAAAAGCAAATATTGCATTTGGAAATACAAATATTGTGTTTGGAAAAGAAATTTTTCTGGATATGATTTTGGAAAATTAAAAACCCTAATCCGTGGCCTATAAATAGATTAATACGCATAGGGTTTTGAGGAGGCCACATATATCGATACACACAGCCGTATGTAGGGGGAGGCTTCGCACACACACTGAGAAAAAAGAGAAAGACGAGAAGTCACGCCCAAGTCCCTTTCGCGGCCGTGACCTTGTTATCTCTGCAATCCTCACATAGCCTCACCACTACGCCTCACGTCGCTATTGCTGATCCATCAAGAGTCCTGCCACCAGCGACGCACCTCAGGTCAAGCTCCCAGGAGTGTCCAGCGGTCTCGACAAGCTCCTCACCAACACAACTCAGGATCGTCTGAGTCACTTTCATCATATTTTAGAGCCACTGAGACTCCTGTGGAATTCCATCTATGCCTGATGGATTCGCCGATGTCCAGCAAGGCCAATATCTCTCCACATACGTGAAAGTCAAGCCAGATTTTTGTGGCCACCGCTCGCGAGCCTGAAGTCCGAGCTGCATCTCTCGTTGCCCGAAGTCCATAGGCAAAACAAGTACCAAGATTTTGGTGAAATAAGCCCAAGTGGTGGATTTGTCTTCTTCTGGGTGTTGTCCAGAAGTGAGATTTTTGTGAGTTTATTTCATGCAAGCAAAGGGATATTTTTGGGCAAGGATAACGTGAAGAGTTTGGCCTGTGGCGCCGTATAAATTTCAGAGAATAAATAGTCAACGCTTCCTTGTCGAGAAGCCTTCACCACCGAGAACCCATGACGATTTGTTGTCCAGCCGAGGTGCGACCTTCGACGATGATCACACGCCAAGGAGCCTTCGATGACGAAGGTTGAAAGCACACGACGTTCAGATTTTGGTGGCTCTAACAAAGCTCCACTTGGCAATGCTTGGTGATCAACATGGAATGAGAGAAAATTTTCCAAGCGTTCTTGACGTGCCCGAGACCTCCACCAATCCATTTATTTTGCTCTTGCTTGAATTTTTATTATTGCAGGTCTTCCTTGACCGAATCCAGTCACCGCCCCGGCAGCCAGCAAGTTTCACCACAAGCCAAGCGTCGTCGTTCCTTGAATTCACAGTATTCGTGTTTGCAGGTGTCTCCGTGAGCATAGGTCATCTCCCACGGCCACCCCGACGTCCATCTAGAGGCAATTAATCGAGTCATCCATTAGCAAGTCTTGAACCCACCGCAACTCCTTTGATGATTCTCTGAACAACTCAACATACACCAGATTCTTCAATGGGCACATAAGGGCGTTTCCAATGCAAAAGAAGCGGTGAAATTTGTCATGTTTTGCTCTAGCTTTCTTAAAAGGCGAAGCTCGATAGCAAAGTGAAGAAGCTGAAGTCCTCAAATAGAATTCCAAAGTACTCAGTCTTGTGGAATGCGTCTGACGATTACCAAGCGACCGTGCATGCTACGGATCGTCAATCTTCCTCATCGTGATTCCCATGACCCATCATCCGTCCGAATTTGGAAGCGTGATATCGTGAATTGGGTAAGACTGTCGATTAATTTGATTTTCATATATGTCTACCTAATTCGTGATATAGCAATCTTTCTTTGAATGTTTGATCGGTATTGTTGTATCCAAGAGATCTGTTGATCCCTCATGAAATGGGAAATCTTCCTAATTTCATAACGTGCATACGATTGATAGTCCGATTTTACGCTTGAAATACGACTTGCAATCGCACGGAAAAATCACCAATCCGATTTCACGCTTGGATACGATTCGTGATTTTATTTAAAAATTGGCCGATCAATCTCATGCGCAAGATATGATTCGTCAATTTATTTCCAAAATTAAATGGACATGGATGATATCTTGCTTGATTTGTTGTTGTGCTGTTCTCGATGCCTTTATTTGATTGCTCCTATAAAGGAAAAACCCAAAAAATATATATGTTTGAGTTAGGTTAAATGCATGTTAGGATATTACTAGTTTTAAGGTTATGTTGCATGTTTAGGATAGGAAATTTATTTCGAATTTCTTAAATAAAAAGACCAAAAACACTAATTTTGGATATCATATTTTCTTCTCATTAATTTAAATTGCAAGTTTAATTATTTGGCAATTTTAAATCTCGAATTTCATAAAAGAAAAAGAAAAAATTAGAATTAGGCACTCTTCGCACATCATTGCATATTAGAATAGATTACATGCTTATTAAGAAAATAAATAAAAAAATCATGTGCACGTCATATAGCGTTAGGTCCATGAAATGCACGTCATTTAGTGATTGTTGCTAGGTTCATTTAATTAGAAATTGCTCGTCATTAGGATTATGTCATTTTGGATAATTTAGATCGCATATTTAATTATTGCATGTTCATTAAGAAAACACAAAAAAAAATATTTTACATTCATATAGTTTAGGCTATACTGTCATATCATATTATTTCATGTTAGATTAGTAGCATGCATTGCATATTGCACGATTTTCATTAAATAAGTGAAAACAAAAAGAAATTGCGTGTTAATTAGAAATCATATCTAGAACTATTGACGTGAATTCTAATCTAACAACGCAGATGCTTTCGTTGCTATGAGGTAAGTCCTGCAATTTATTCAATGCTTTCTTGGATGTTAAATTGGTGGTTTGGGCACCTACATGATAATACATGTCACAAATGAGGGAGGGATAATACATCCACAAAATATAACTTTAGAGGGCGATTAAGGGAAACCATAGCTAGAGGATGCACTTGTCCCCTTCTATGGAAGCCACCGCATCAATACATATAACATACCCCCTTAACTTCTTCAGCTGGAGCACCTTTGGCACCTACTCTTGACACAAAAAGGAGAGATTTTGATATAAAAAAAAAAGTAATAATAACAAAAAAGAGATAGAGGAGAAGCAAACTATTATGACTATGAAAAGGTCAAAAGACATCATAAACATTTCAATCACTTTAGTTGTGTTTTTAAATTAGGAACGAAATTGGCAAGTGACTTTTCAATATATATATGTATATGTATATGTATATGTATATGTATGTATGTATGTATGTATGTATGTATGTATGTATATGTATGTGTCACGGGCCGATCGATCAACTCTCGATCAACTCTCGATTCACCCGTGCGGCCTTAAGGTTTCACCCATTAAACAGCCTTTCACACTCGACTCACAACGAACTTCTAGAGAGAGAAACACTTGATGAGAGAGAAGCTCTGGATTTTCATATATGTTGTGAATGAAGTACAATGAGGGAGGCCACCCCTTTATATACAAGTATAAGGCAAACCCTAACCGTAGATCTCCCTTAGATCTAACGGTGGAGATTGCACCTCCCCATCTACCAACCACTTGCATTCATAGCCAACTACTAGTTATATGCATTTATGGCCAACTACCATCTACTCGCATTTATAACGTATGCGTACAAATACGGTATTCACCCGCCTCTAGGAGAATATTATATATCTCGAGAACATAAGTCGAGGGTCATCACGTGTTACGCCCATGCCATAGAAACCTCTTGGACATGCTAACTTTCGAGCCGTGACATTCTCCCCCACCTAATCAGGCGACGCCTTCGTCGCGTCTTCGGCATGGAAATCTTCTATCTCTTTATTGAATTGCCAAAGACTCTCCTCGGGCTCCCAACTAGCTTCGCTCTCCGGATTACCTTTCCATCGGATCAGGTACTCGCGCTTGGCCGCACAATACCTCTTTCATATGACTCGATCCGCCAAGATGCTCTCAACTTCTCGATCATACGAGGTCTTTGCTCCGAGCGGCGCTCGATGTGACTCTCCTCAATCCGGGTCTTCCTCATCAATTTAGAAGGGTTTGAGCATACTTACGTGGAATACCGGATGTACTTTCAACTTTGGCGGTAGTTCCAGCTTGTATGCGACTTTTCCCACCCATTGTAGCACTCGAAATGGGCCTTCGCAGCGACAGATCAACCCCTTGTGTACGTCCTTGTATCGAAAGACCACATGCAGCTTGGCCAACACTTGGTCTCCAACTTGGAACTCCACGTGCCATCGCTTCTTGTCTGCCCACTTCTTCATGTGCTTGGAGGCTTTGTGTAGACACGCCCGTGCCAAGTCCACCTCCTCTTGCATGTTCTTGGCGAATTTGTACGCGGGCGGACTACTCCCCCGGTAACCCGAAGCAATGGTGCTCGGGGTGTTCGGTTGCTACCCCGTTGCAACCTCAAACGGACTCTGGCCGGTCGACTCGCTCCATTGCAAGTTGTAGGAAAACTGGGCTACGTCAATCAGCTTCGCCCAATTCACTTGCGTTGTGCTCACGTAGTGTCGGAGGTAGATCTCCAAGAGAGCATTGACCTGCTCCGTCTGACCGTCGGTTTGGGGATGCAAACTTGTTGACATGTTCAGCTCCGACCCCAGCAACCTGAACACTTCGGACCAGAACCATCCCGTGAAGCGGGGATCCCGATCGCTCACGATCGTTTGTGGAATCCCCCAGTACTTCACTATGTGCTTCATGAATAACTTGGCCGCTTCCTCGGTCGGGCAATCCTTTGTTGCCGGCACAAAGGTTGCGTACTTGGAAAACCAATCAACCACCACCATTAGAGTCCGGCACCCTTTGGACTTCGGTAGGTTGACAATGAAGTCCATGGAAACGCTTTCCCATGGACGAGATGGAACGGGAAGTGGCTCCAGCAAATCCGGCGACGACCGTTGCTCCAGCTTGTCTTGTTGGCATACTAGACAAGTCTTCACAAATGCCTTCACGTCGTCCTGCATTTGAGGCCAGTAGTAGCGATCTTCGACGAGGGCCAACGTGCGGTGGATCCTAGGATGACCCGCCCACTTCGAGTTGTGGCACTCGTGCAAGATCTCCTTCCTCAGCTTCCCATAGAAAGGCACATATAACCGCCTTCCCTTGGTGTAGAGGAGCTCGTCCTCGCACTTAACCGTCCGAGTCTTGCCCTCCTTGGCATACCCGATGAGGGCTTGGGCTCTTGGATCATGCGCCAATCCCTCCTTGATGCGGCCGACCCATGGACAGCTCGGTTGACTCATCGTATGACTCATTAGCTCCGTCTTTCGACTCAACGCGTTTGCCACGGAGTTGGCCTTCCCTAGCTTGTACTCCGGCGCGTAGTCGAATTCCGCCGAAAATCTTGCCATCGAGCTTGCTTCAGACTCAACTTCTTTTGGGTCTGAAAGTAGCTCGTGGCCACATTGTCCATCTTCACGACGAACTTCGATCCCATGATGTAGTGTCTCCACGTCCGAAGGCAGTGCACCACCACGGTCATCTCCTTCTCTTGGATGATGTATCGACACTCGGTGTCGTTCAGCTTTCGGGACTCGAACGCCACCGAATGTCCATCCTGCATAAGAACACCACCGATCACATAATCTGATGCATCGGTCTCTACCTCGTAAGGTTTAGTGTGGTCGGGCAATGCCAACATCGGCTCCTCGGTCATGGAGGTCTTCAATCGATCGAAGGCATCGATCTGTCCACTCCCACGCTTTGTCCTTCTTTAGGAGGTCCGTGAGTGGCACAATGATACTTAAGTAGCTCCGGACGAACCGTCGATAGTAGTTGGTGAGGCCCAAGAATGACCTTAACGCAGGCACCTTCGTCGGCGGCTCCCACTCGACGATCGATTGAATCTTTGCCTTGTCCATCCGCACCCGTCCACCTCCGACGATGTGTCCCAGGAACAGAACTTCCTTTTGAGCGAAGGCACACTTTTCGCACTTGACAAACAGCTCGTTTTCGCGCAAGGTTTGGAACACCTGCCTTATGTGCTCGACATGTTCTTCCAACGTCCGACTATATATGACAATGTCGTCTAGGTAAACCACAACAAACCTATCTAGGAAAGAATGGAGTACCTTGTTCATCATTGTGCAAAAGGTGGCCGGAGCGTTGGTCTAGCCGAACAAAGCATAACCGGGGAACTCGTAGGATCCGTACCGCGTCACGCAGGCTGTCTTTGGCTCGTCCCCCTCAACGATCCAAACTTGGTAGTAGCCCGATCGAAGATCCAACTTGGTGAACCATCGAGCTCCCCCAAGTTGATCAAAGAGATTCGCAATGAGCGGGATCGGGTACTTGTTCTTCACGGTCAGCTTGTTCAACGCCGGTAGTGGATGCACATCCGGGAGTGACCCATCGTGCTTCTTTGGAACAGACCTGAGCGCACCGAACGGGGCTTTCGACGGCCGTATGTAACCCGCGTCGAGCAGCTCCTTGAGTTGCTTTCTCAACTCTTCCAACTCTGGCGGCGCCATACGGTAAGGCGTCATGGCGGGCGGTCGAGCATCAGGCACTAGCTCGATCCGGTGATCCACCTCTCTTGGGTGGTAGCTTCTTCGGCAGCTCCGAAGGCATTACATCCTTGAACGAGTCGAGGACTTGGGCTGCTTCCGTTGGGGCTTTCTTCCCTTCACCCTCGTTGTCCTCGATCTTCAAGGCCGCCAGGAAGGTCACCTCTCCCTTCCTTGCTCCTTTAGTGAGTCGGATGGCCGAGATCATCTTCCGATCACGCTCCGACTCACGATGGACCGGAATCACGCATTGGCTACCCTTGTCCAACACGCATATACATTCCGCAAAGGGAACTACAACAGCATGGATCCTATCTAGGAATTTAATTCCAATGACAATATCGTAGTCGTCAAATGGAATTACCTCTACAGTCTCCTTGCCTCTCCATGACCCGAGTTGTAGCTCCACGTCCCTTATAACCCCGATCGCAGGAACTTCTTTTGAGTTTACTGTCTTGAGCCAACCGGCTCCCTTCTCAACTCATAGGTTGAGTTTCTTCGCGGCCTCCTCCGAGATGAAAACGTTGGATGCTCCCGTGTCCACGAGGGCACTCATCGTGGTCACTCGATCTTCACGTCTCGCGAACATCAAGCCCTTAGGCTCCTTCGCCTTCTTGGCCTTGATCGTGCTTAGGAGTCACAACGATCCCAACCGTGCCTCCTCCCTTGGCTCATCCTCTTTGCAAAGAGCGGCCAGCTTGGCTTTGTTCGGGCAATCCCGCGCCATGTGTGGACCGTCGCAAAAGAAACAGCTATAGGAATGTACCTTCCTTTGCCCACCTCCGTTTTGACCCACATTAGCCCGATGAGGGTGAGGACCATTCTGTGGTCTAGCTCCCGTCGGTCGATTGTTGAATGACCCAAATTCCTTCGGCTTCGGTGTGTCCACCCGTGGACCTTGCACCGTGATCACCCCGTTCATGCGTGCAGCTTGTGCTTCAGCGAGCTTACCCGTAAGCTCCGCAATCTCCGCGCGCATGGCCGCCATCATGGCCTCAAAGGGTTCATACCGTCGGGCTAGTTCTTCTTGCAAGGTCCCCAGCAACTCGTGGCGGAGTTCTCCCATGCCGGTCTTAAGCTCTTGCACTTCCGCAACCAGCTCCTCCCTTTCGGCGTCAACTCCGTCCACGGTCTGGGTCAGGTCATCGACCGATCATTGGACATCGGAGACGAACAACTCTAGTTTCGCCATCCGTTGTGCAAGATCCCCCATAGGCTCCTTCGAATCACCACGGTTCCTCTTCCCCTTAACAACGCCCTTCTCGGCGTTTTGCCCACGATCGGCGCATTCCTCACCCAGGACTAGCACCTCATCAGATCGCGGATCAGCCATTGCACTTGCGCTTGGATCGCAAATTAGCTCTGATACCACTTATCACGGGCCCATCGATCAACTCTCAATCAACTCTCGATTCACCCGTACGGCCTTAAGGTTTCACCCCTTAAGCAGCCTTTCACACTCGACTCACAACGAACTTCTAGAGAAACACTTGATGAGAGAGAAGCTCTGGATTTTCATATATGTTGTGAATGAAGTACAATGAGGAGGCCACCCCTTTATATACAAGTATAAGGCAAACCCTAATCGTAGATCTCCTTAGATCTAACGGTGGAGATTGCACCTCCCCATCTACCAACCACTTGCATTCATAGCCAACTACCAGCTATATGCATTTATGGCCAACTACCATCTACTCGCATTTATAACGTATGCGTACAAATACGGTATTCGCCTGCCTCTAGGAGAATATTATACATCTCGAGAACATAAGTCGAGAGTCATCACGTGTCACGCCCGTGCCATAGAAACCTCTTGGACATGCTAACTTTCGGGCCGTGACATATATATGTATGTATGTATGTATATATAATAAATAGGTATTTCCATAAATAATTTATACATAAATAGTTATTTTAAGAGTTAGAGATTTGCTAGGATTATATATTTGCTAAAGTCGTGATTAAGAGCATCATTACACAAATATGCATAAGTATTGATTAGAGAATTATTAATTAAAATGCATAAGAATTAGAGATTTGTTAGGATTGGAGGTTTTCTAAAATCAAAATCATAAGACAAATTATAGAGTAAAGGTCACGCACGAATGTGTCACATGGTACCAAGTCAGTTGATAGATGTATGACACAATGTAATTGTAAAATGAGAAATTTTTAACTTGACAAAGATTTCACCATCAATAATTTGGATTCTTGCTTAATTTTTTGGATGTGGAAGTTAAAATCATTTCCTTGGACTTGTCCTTGCTCAAATAGATCACTGGTTTTCTAAGAGAACTTTCTATCCCATCCATCTTCAAGTTGTAGCTTCGAACCCTCCATATGCTCCTCATATTAAGGATATTTCACCACCATGTACCTTTCTAGTTGCATCAAACTAACCTGTAATGGATTACAAATCACAAGGGCTTTGGCAATATGCTTGGACTAAGTTACTAATACTAAATAAGAAAACCATGCTACATTTCTAACTATCCGAGCTGCATTTCTCAGAGGATCCTACCAAGCTAGAGAAGAAGAGAGGTTTAGAAAGCCATGGAGAATTTTCACAAAATACTCACTTTACTTTAAGGGACTCCGCCCAACACATTACATCTTCCTCGCCTTTTATAAGCAATAAAAGGTCACACACAAACAAGGAATTGATTATCCTAAGAAATTGCTGAACTTTCTTTGTTGTGAAGTTTTGTTCAAGAAATTTCAACAATTCTTGAGCAATGTTAGTCTGGATAGTATGTTCCTTTGTTAAGGTACATACCAAGAAATTCAATTTATGTCTGGCGATGTTCATCTTTCTTTGGAAAAGCATGATTCCATGCTTTTTCACAATTTATGCAAATTGTTCAAAAAGTTGGCAGTGTGACTACTCATCAAGATCGTAGAGCAAGATACTATCAATGTATACTACCGCATTTGATAGGATTGATTGGAAAATTCGACACATGGCATTTTGGAATAGGGATGGTGCAACTTTTAGGCCAAAAGGAAGAACTTTCCATCGGAAATGTTGGTTCAGGATACAGAACCTTGTCTTGGGCCTATCTTCAAGATGAATGCACAATTGCCAAAATCCGGCTTTGAGATCGAATTTGGAATAGATTTGGGCCTTGGATAATCCAGTAAAGAGGGAATTTCTAGAGGGTAAAGGAAATTTGTCATCCTGGAGGAAAAGGTTAAGAGGCTGGTAATTCATTACCAATCTCGTCTTTCCTCTATTCTACTCAGCACATTTGTTGACATAAAAGGCTTCACAAGCCCATTGAGAATGTGAAATTTCAAAAAGGCCTTGTTGTAGTAATTCTGAGCATTCCCTTTGAGCTAAAACTAGGTGTTCTAGGTTCATTCCCATGTGACTCACCTTGGTTGGGTTGATATCTTCATTCTTTTTTAAAAGGAAGGTGAACAAAGAATCTAGATTTTTCCATAAAGGATGAGAACATTTTTGAGCAAATTCGAAATGGGATTCCAAACAAGATTCCAACAACTTTTGCATAATCGGATCTAACAAACTCATATAGATGGAAAAAGTCTTTGAATATTGACGAATTCAGAAAATTGATCTTTATACTTGAGACATTTTCGAAGAATGATGCAAAGTTGAAAAGTCTAAGTCATAATGTCCCAACAATGATCAAATCTTTGTTAGGGAGACTGGATCCAATGATTTTTGTGGTTATAGAACACGTGGAAAGAACTGGATGGTTACTAGGGTAGTTCTTACATTTGTAGAAAAAGTATCTCTCGAAGCGAGTTGAAATATCGAACACAGAAGTCCAATATTCTTCAAGAAGAACTTCAAGTATCCAAAATTGAAGAACTTGCTCCAATGTCTATAAGAGTGATGACAGTGATAGGCTTGGCAAACTTTGAAGTAAAAATTTTCACAGGAAATGGGGACATTGAATTTGGCTTGAGAATATGTCGTGCTTTGTTCAAGAAGTGAGAGATATGTGAAAATATCTTGAATCTGATTCTCGAATCGGTTTCACTTGGAATTTGGTAATAAGGGATGACACAAAGGGTTTGTTAAGATGGTTCTTCATCCGCAAAGAATAAACATTTGATATCATCATTTTCAAGAGAAACACCAGTTTCATTCTCTATATGATGTATCAAATGATTTTGACATTTTTTTGCCTGGGAACAATTTTTGGCAAAATGTCTTTTTTTGTTGCAGATGAAGCATCGATTTGATTTCTTGTGACCTGGGTGATCTTTCCTTTTTCATAGGTATCGTCATTTCTTATTTATTCGAAAGTGCTTGGAGCCATGCTTGGATTTCTTTATCTAGAGCTTCTTGAAATGCTTCTTTTTCCTAGAAGATTTTCCACAAGAACCATCACAATCTCTTTCAGAACATTTGATCTTTAGCTTTTGGCGAGAACAGGCTGCATCAAGTTCCTTGTTGTCATTGACATAGGTCTAGATCATTTGGCATTTGACACATAATTCTCCTTTGTTTGGTGAGAAAAATTCTCTCTACCTATTGAGATAATTCTTTGGGGATGGAAGTCCGGAAGACATGCTTCAGATTTGCATCAACTCCAATTTGATAAAAGAGCTTAAGCATTTCATGATAATGCTTATCAAAATGTTTTTTCTTTTAGAGAGAGCAGCATCTTCTTTCGAAGAATTCTCTTCTTTTAAGTTCTATCATATCAGCAGGTTTTCCCACAAAGAAATGATATAGGAGAGTAATGGCATGACCAAAACTAGGTGAGAGTAAAAAGTGAAGCCGGTCTTATTCTGACACAGATTGCCACAAAAGTTTGAGACTACCTGTGAATCTTGTGATAAAACCAAAAAGGACATCATACTTGTCATAATTAGTAAGAGCTTGGGCATTTAACCAAGTATGGAATTCCTCAAGTCTTTTTAGCCATTTGTGATAAGGAATATCATCAATGGTAAAAAAAAAAAAAAAACTGCTTTGATGCAATAGAGATAGGTTGGGAGGAATTATTGATTTGGATAACCTTTGGTTCGAGAGGGGTTTGATTCCATATCTTGGTACGAAGGATCAACCATGAATATTGATGAAGTTACTGGCACAAAAGGAAAGGAATCAATGGTAGGGATTGAGAAGGATGATGAGGACGAGAGGGATACTGAGTCTGATTCTGTATCAAAGATGTTTGGAAAAACCAGTTCTGTTGGAAATAGAATCTAATCTGTTGGGATGACAGGATCAGGCTATTGAATAACAGGATCAGGCTGTGGTTCCTAATTGCCCAAATCTCTTAAGAAAGATTCCAACGGATTTGACAACGTCATCTATTCTGGCTTTTCTCTTATGACAAGCGAGAATTCTTGGACTTCTTCTCCTTTCCTTTTCTTTCCTTATTTGATCCAGTTATTTAAGACGATTTCGCATTTCAGCTACATCTATCTTATCTTGTTTGACAAGAACATTTGTGAGAGTGGCAAAAATAGATGTTTGGGGTGGTGGTGGAAGAGAGGAATGCTCTGTCGACAAAGTAGATGGAAATGGATTGAGTCTTCCTTCTTTAAGGATCCGATTTTGCCTTTTGAGCTTTTCTATTTCTACCTTGGGACTTTCGAGATGCCGATATCCCAAATGTTGTCCAGATTCTATGGCATATAGCCTTTTTGGAAATCTAAAAGCATCTTCTTGGTGGTTTCATCATATCTTCAAAGATCTTGTTGCACATTCCCAATCTTGGAATCAATTGCTTTAAAGTCATTTTCATGTGCTAGAAGAGTCTCGATTGCCAATTTAGGACGGCTTCAACAACGGGGGGTTCTTTTTCGTCTTTCATGTTCATCCACATCAATGGGGGCAGGTATCTTGAGGATATGCCGATATCTATTTTGTGGGTCTATAAATTCTTCGGGAGTAGGAAATGAGAGCTTAGAACTTTACCGAGCAAGCAGAGGAAAGTCTATCTCATGAAACATGGAGATGGAAGAACTAGGTGGTATTTCTGTTGGAGCTTCAAGTGGGTAAGAATGTTTTTTTGCCTACTTTAAAATTGGCTTGTAAAACGAGGGAAAGAACTAGTTTTTTTTTTTTAGGAGGAGATGGGGGAGGTGATGGTGGTGGAGTTGGTGATATGGAGGGAGGAGCGAGAAACTATGGTGGTGGAGTTGGTGCATAGAAAACCATAAACTAGAATTTGTCACCCTCACCAAGAGTATCAACGGAGGGATCTCCATTCAAATACCTTCGGTACATGGTATCCTTTGGTTTCTTTTTTCTTCATGGTGGAGGTTTTGCAAAAGGGTCTACCTCGTCAGGAGAGTTTGTACAATAGGAACATTGACAAAATGGATCCCAAAAATAATGACCATATTAGTCTTTATAGTAGTAGACAGGATGCCCATCACTTTTGAAGTATTTGACAAGATTTTTTGGATATAGCTCGGAAATTGACTCGGGAACACATTGTTCAATCATAAAGAGGGTTTGGAAGATAGAAGGACTTTCTTTCTTTTCCTTGCCGAACTTGATGGAAACAGTTCCATCTTTTTTTTCTGACAAATTCAAAGTCTAAAGACTGGAAAGGTTTATCGTTCGATGCAACTTCTCATAGTTGGTGATCCAAGTCTCTGGAGCTTAGCTAACTTTTCCTTCGGGATCTGTCTAGGAACATGAATGCAGGATGCTTGGTCATTCTACATGGAAATGAATAAAGCATGTTCATTCCCATTGTGGAAATTTAAATCAATAGCATGATTCTTCACTTAATAAACCATCTAGTAGTATAGTGTTGCTGCTACAAAGTCAG